>CM069859.1:187473239-188709072 GCA_036172795.1 Pelodytes ibericus
GACCTGGTATACTAACCGATTAACACTTTGGGGGGAGGGGGGGGGGGCACCGGGAAGGGTCTGTGCAAAAGATGGCAAGAAAAGTTGTGTGGTCACTTTTCTAGGCTGCGTAGGATTCATTCAGAATTTTCTTATGTAGCCCACGACAAAATAGATGATAGATAGATAGATACATAGATAGATAGATAGATAGATAGATAGATAGATAGATAGATAGATAGATAGATGATATATAGATAGATAGATAGATAGATAGATAGATAGATAGATAGATAGATAGATAGATGATGGATGGATTGGATAGATAGATGATAGATTAGATAAGTAGATGGATGGATTAGATAGATGATAGATAGATAGATAGATAGATAGATAGATAGATAGATAGATAGATGATAGATGGATAGAAATTGAGAAAAAGAGAGATATCCTAATTTCCTTGACATGTTGCAGTGCTAGCTGAGACAGATATCCTTATAAACATCTTGGGAGTCAACAAGACCCCACACTGCTGTTTCTTCCTCCCTCAGGTGTTCAAAGGGTTAATTGATAATCTGGATCTCGATCTGAGTAAGGTTAAATCTTCTCTTTCAATTGTAAAGATTTCATAAAACGTAACTAAAAAAAAACACGCATCTTGTGTGCAACAACGTATTCATGGTATATCTCTTTTAGGGCAGAAAAATAATCCATTTCAGGTAGACTTATCAGATGGGTTAAAAAGCAAGCCATAATATATAAAATATAACTATATCAAATACCTTTTGTACAAAACTATATGTATCTTATTTGATTTCAGAAAAGCTTCGCTACAGCAAGTAAATTCTCACACACACAATTTGAGAGAGAAAAAACTGTCCCTGCCTGAAGAAAAGGTGCTTGTAAAAAGTGGGGGAGAGGCAGGAAGACGCTGGGGAAATGTCATTGTATTAGTTCCCCTCCCTCCTGTTCCCAGTGCCCCCTCTGCTGGGGAGAGGGAGGGGTGACAGGGGCTGTGCTCAGAATCGGGTTGATTGGCTGGCTGAGACTCAGCGCTACTTCAAAGCCACATTGGAGCTACAATAGTACTGGAATGGGTGGATCTGATCATTGTATTTCGCACCTCTAAAAAAATCACTTCTCTCATTATATATATATATAAAAAAGATCCTCTGAGGAGGGCACTTTTGTGATGGCAACTTCTCTACTAGGGGTGAGTCTAAGGATTTTCTTGCTGGTTTAATTAGTTCTTTTCTTCTTCTTTTTTTTTTTTTTTTTTGGAGGGGGTTAAAGTAACCCTGGTCCACACAGGGGCTATCAGTCTCCTATTGAGTACTTTAGTAAGAGGGAGTGGAGACAAAAAGGGGCCGAGTCACTTTGAATCAGGATAAAGTATTAAGGGCATTTAGTACCAAGAAACCTTTCAACACGTTCCTGTGGAGAAGTGGATGCTTCTTACATGACCGCAGGAAAGATCCACTGTGACTTTCTTAATAAAATCTGCTGGCTTTTCTAATAATCCACAGCCCTCTTCTCTACCAGGTACGTGGAAATCCTCTATTACATATATTTAAAAAAAAAATTCAATATACATCAATTTCTTCTACAATGCGATAGATTTTTCTATTACTATATCTTAGGTATTATTATTCTTAACATTCTTATTTTTAATATTAGAATTAGGCCTCGGTAATTTTAATTGTAGTATTTAGGAAGCTAGATCTTAATCTGAGAAAATATGCTACATCTTCTGTTATGTATTCGATTTAATTTCCTGAAATTTAGTTTATTCGGGGAAATCCCCCAAACTTGCATATTGATAGTTTAAATATATGTAAAGCTTAGTGGGTTTAATTGAATGCAATTTATTTAGCGGATATCATTTATTATCTCTGCGATCTAGCATTTTCTTTTAAAAAATTTGTAAATCGAATGTAGTGATTTTGCTCCAGTAATGACTATTATTTTGTTTTTCCTATTTTTGTGATTTTTTTTAAATCTGTGTAATATTAAAATTTACTGAATGTTGAGGAAGTGAAATAATAATAAGAATTGTGGAAACCGCTGTAAACTATATTTCCAATATATTATGAGGCTATTTTTTCCGTTTCAATTGTGTTTCAACAACGACTTTTTTTTTTACTTCAAATTTACGAAACCTGAGTCAATTTAGTACTTTCTTTACAATTCTGTTATCCAGAATCTCATAGGATGCATCTCTTAAAATGATATGATTATGGATTCGATGTTTACACATGTTTGATCTTATGTAGATGTGTTTTGAAACGGCTGTTTTGAAAGGTACTAAAGAAAATGTTTTCTTACTTTTAATACTACTAATAATACAGCTAAGTAACTGTAAACTAATTCCAGTTATTTGTTTATATGAGTTGTGTGCTTACAATGTATACGGTTTAGATAATAAACATGTAGTGTATGAAATATTTTTCTGGTGTATATAAACTTTATTTAATTAAGTAATAATTTGAACCCGTATGCAGGTGTTGTGGAGTCCATTTCACAGCAGCCTTAAGGATGGCTGGGAGTAGTGGGAATGGTTCTCCTCAATACTTGGAGTGCCACAGTACTAGCTATGTATGAGGTAGATAGTTGCAGATGACTGTGGAAGAAACTTTTTACTGATTATTCTCCTCTCTATCTGCCTTTTTATTCAGGAAGAGCCCAGGTTGGGATCTACTCCCCTGGCCATGCTTGCAGCCACCTGTAACAAGATCGGCAGCCCCAGCCCTTCCCCGTCCTCCCTGTCGGACAGTTCGGTTTCCTTTGGGAAGGGCTTCCACCCCTGGAAGAGATCCTCAGCCAGCAGCTGCACCCTTGGCTCAGGATCGCTCTCTGGATTCGGGGTTGGAGGATCTTCCCGTGGCAGCGGTTCGTCCTCAAGTGCTGCAGCTGCCGCGGCCGCTGCTGCTGCGGCCGCCGCCGCCGCTGCCCTAGTATCGGACTCGTTCAGCTGCGGAGGTTCTCCAGGCTCTAGCGCCTTCTCTCTGACCTCCTCTGGAGGGGGTGGAGGAGGAGGTGGTGGAGGAGGAGGTGGTGGCAGTGGCTCTGTATCGGCCGCCTCCCCTTTTGCTAACGACTATTCGGTGTTTCCGGTGAGTGGAGGTTCCCAAGAAGCGGCGGCGGCAGCAGCGGCTGCGGCAGCGGCAGCCCACCACCAGCCGGTCTTCTTATCCAAGGTCCATGCTTCCGTGGACGGTCTGCAGAGCATCTACCCCAGAGTTGGCATGGCGCACCCTTATGAGTCATGGTTCAAACCTTCTCACCCGGCAGAAGTCAGTGCTGGGGCAGGAGGAGCATCCAGTTGGTGGGAAGTTGGAGCTGGCTGGATCGATGTCCAGAGTCCAGGCGCTGGGGCAGCTCTTCACCCAGGAGCACTTCAAGGCTCCCTACACTCGCCCCTTGGTGGCTATGGCACGGACTACAGCACAGCAAGCCTGGGACACTTCACAGGAGCAGGTGGAGGAGCAGGGGGAGGAGGTGGTGGAGGAGCTGGTGGTGGCGCTGGGGCAGGTGGGCATCTATTGAGCCCTGCTGGACAGCACTTGATGGATGGATTTAAGCCAGTAATAGGTCCTGGGTCATACCCAGACCCATCTTCCTCACCCCTCTCCGCTGGGTCCATGTTGGCACCTACAGGACCCTTAGGAGGGTCACCACGATCCTCAGCCAGGCGCTACTCAGGAAGAGCCACCTGCGATTGTCCAAATTGCCAGGAAGCAGAGCGGCTAGGACCAGCAGGGGCCAGTCTGAGGAGGAAGGGGCTACATAGTTGTCATATCCCAGGCTGTGGCAAGGTGTACGGCAAGACCTCGCATCTGAAGGCTCACCTCCGCTGGCACACCGGGGAGAGACCCTTTGTCTGCAATTGGCTCTTCTGTGGCAAGAGATTCACTCGCTCTGATGAACTGCAGAGGCATCTCCGCACCCACACCGGGGAGAAGCGCTTTGCCTGCCCAGTGTGTAACAAGCGCTTTATGCGAAGTGACCATCTCAGCAAGCATGTGAAGACCCACAGCGCTGGGGCAGGAGGGGGTGCAGGTCCAGCTGGGCCAGGCAGTGGTGGCAAGAAGGGCAGTGACACCGACAGCGAGCACAGTCCCTCAGCTAGCCCACCCTGTCACTCCCCAGATCTCCTGCACCCTCCAGACAGGAATGGTTTGGAGTGAGATGGACACCTCCTCATTCTTTTCTCCAGTGATAGCTACACTTGGCAACTCAAGATGTTGTGGACTGCAGGCTGACTGAGCATCCTGGGAGCTGTAGTCCACAGCAACTGTGGTGCCAAGTGTTTTGTCATCACGGTTCTTCAACCTGACACCCCAGAACTCCGCTCCCCTGTCCCCACATCCTGTGGTGACTCTTAAGTTTGAGACATGGACATGCCATCAACATGCATTGTTCTCTGGACACTTGGAAGGCTTCCCCACAGCTTGAGATCTTTCTTGGACCACTGACCATGACATAAAAGGAGATTTAAAAGGAATTGTTTTTTTTTAAACAACAACAAAATCTGGAAGCAAATTCCAGCCTTTACAGCCCTGTCTGACGTGGACTATAAGGTAGCTACAGACACAATGATCTGGAGTAGAACTGGCTTGTCAGGGACTGTGGAAGTCGGTTAAAGACCCCAGTTTAAACTAAGTAATTCCTGTCTTTATTTTCTATACAGATATCTTACTTTACTGTAGGGCAGAGTTTACAGCTAAACACACCTACAGAGCTATATGTTCAATAACTTGGGGCACTTGTTGATTGCAGTAAAACTCAAAGGATCACTGGGGAGGTTAACCCTTTCAGCTCCAGCGGCTGAAGTCACCCCCATCTCCAATATTCTGACACTCAGATGGTTAAAAAACATTCCGTGTTCTACACTTTTTTATTTATTTTATTTTATTATTTTTATAATTGTTCGTATTTTTTTTTGTCCGCAAAACTTTCTGATCAAGGCAAAGGTTTAACCCTTTCATTGCCACGGTGGCAGGGTAACGAGTTTTGCTAAATAAGTCGTTGTTTAACACCCCGGGCATGCAATATGTTAGATCACTCAAGTACTGCACATTTGCCTTTTTTCTATCTCTTTTGTTTTGATTTTTTTTCTCCACAGAATCTGTGCAGTTTGAAACTTTTTTATAAATAAAATTTCCCACGATTACCCTAGAGCAAATCTCTTACACAGGAAACCTGCTCTGATCAGGTTTAATTGAAAAGATAAAAATCTGCTGATCTAATGGGGTGATCATAGTATAAGGAGTCTTCCAAATTGCACTTGGTGCGTGTAATATAATCCTGTAAGCGCTATAGCATTGTTTCCTTCCAACTCTCCTAGCGCTTTAATTGTAACTGGGTATTTAACAGATTTTACATTTCAAAGTTAAGAGATCTAAAGCCACTAATTGATCACATTTTAATTACAAAACGAGAAAGGACTTCTAGAGGTGTCCGTAAGTGACAAATAATTTGCTTTAAGTTTTTTTCTCAAATAAAACTGTTATTTTATTATTATTATTATTTTTTTTTTCCCTTAAGTTATGTTATTGTAGAGCTCTGGAATTATTAAATTCATGCTAAAAGCAAAATCACACTTATTACAAAAACAACCTAGCACACCTGATCCACTATATAAAATAAAAGACTTGAAATGTGGTAGCTTTTCATCAAAGACCCACGTGTACTAAGATTAAATATATATATATATATATATAAATATATGTATAATAATTTTGTTCTTATAGCTGGGGGAAACTGATAGTTTCGAAAATACTGATATTATGCCACTTCACTAAAAGGCTGGAGTGAGGGACAGTCTTGGGGACGATTTTGTATAGTATTTTTCTTGTATATTAATTAAATATTTGAAAATATATAGGAGTACCTGAATTTTTTTTGTCACAAGAAATAATTAAGCGTTATTGGTGCAGCTCACTGCAATTTTTTTTTAATATTATTAAGTTTCTTAAAGTGTGTATCCAACAGTATATGCATTTTGAGAGATTAGTTTGTTTGTTTTTTTAATTATTTTATTTTGCTTGGTATGACTTTAGATAGGTATACTCTGTAAGTGAGCAAACAATATTTGCTAAATGTTGAATGCTAATTCATTTAATGGAGCATGTATTTTGCATTCAAACAGTTCAGGTATAGCTAATTGAGCCTTCTTTAATTTCCAGACAAGTGCGTTAGCCAAATCTCCTATATTAAATAAAGTGTCCAAGTAAAAAAAAAAAAAAAATGATCTGTCTTTTGGCCTGTGTATTTTACCGCAAAATTTACAGAGCATCGCTAAATGTTTCAATCTACCGACCACAACATACATTTATAGTTTGCAAGTACCGCAGACTGTATTCCTCGTTGTAATGTTGAAATAATTTGAATATTTCACATTGAAATGGAAAACCTTTCGCTGGGACGTTTTAGATTGCATTATAAATGCATGAAATGTAATTGGTTTTATTTGTAATATTTTAAATAATGGTATTAATAAACTCTGAAAAAAAAACACTTCAAGGCATATATTTTATTTTCATTGTTATGTTTTGTTGGAGCATTTTTAAGAGAAGGACATGTTGTATTTGTTTCGTGTGTTTATGTCTTATTTAAACTTGAGATCTACCATTTAATTTTTTGTGATAATATTCCACATATTTAATTTTAAGCGGTGTGTATATATCAAAGGGAATGTAATAATTTAAAATAGAGTTAGCTGATTGATATAAACGATTTGGTATAAGTCAAAAAGAGACACTATCAGATTTATATAACAATTCGTATAATTTCTTAGAATAATAATTGTTACACATAACATATTCGTTTCGTTTGAAGTAATAAAAGGTTGTGTGAACCCGATCCATATATATTTTCATGATTAAAATGATTTTATCTTGGAAAAAGCAGAGGTCATTAGTTCCTGACAATACATTAAACGACCTCAGTGATTCTTATAGGTCTGGACAGGGGTAAGACAGAAATCAGGGTGTAATTGAGTGCAAAGAGTTTAAATTTGACATAACTCACTCATGCGTGTTACGGTTACACATATTAACATTACATGTCTTCCTATATGAAGAAAAACATTGCGATTGATATGTGAAAATATTACATAGGGGCAGAGCTAAACATTACAGATAAGGCTGGTTATTTCCCTCTCTATTTGAGAACTTTAACGTGGACTCTGCTTAGTCAGATTATATGGCTACTAAATGAAAAACGAAAATAATCATGGTAGATGATGCGGATATATGTGGAATACCCCTTTAAATGATGGCTGCATTGCTAGAACAGCAGTGGAGCTTAACTCGTGCTTATTTGTGTGACTAATATTTTCCTTAAATTAGAGTATAGTTACTATCCTTATCTGCTGTTCCAATTGGAAAAGTTATTTGCTTTTGGTTAAAAAAAAAAAGAAACAACTATCTAGATAATGAAGATTAATTAGTGACATTCACAACAGAAACAGTATTACTAAATGTTGGTTAAAATTTGAATTTTGGTACATGTAAGAAATAAGACTGAGTGGGAACAAAGATAACCCACTGACTGTTAAACACACGGGCATACATACACTTAACATCACTTGTAATTTATTTAACAGTCAATTAACTGGTGATTATGGATTTCCAGGTTACCTTAAATTAATTAAAATAGCGTTTGTTAAAAAAAAAAAAATTACTTATGAGGGAAGAAGAAGGACATAGTCCATTTTTACTGGTTCTCATACTTCTTGGTTAATTCCTTGATGATATAAAAAGAAGCAGGTTTTCTTTGTTAAGTATCTGATCTCGACGTAGAATTTCCAGATTCTTGGAAACTCTTTTTATGAGATCTCTTGAAAAACAGATTTTCTGTTTGATTTGAGGATAAAGAAAGGGGGGGAAATGCTCAGACAATCGCATTCTTAGACTGTCTCCACCCTGGCCAAGAGCTTCACTATAAAGTGAAGTATTTTATTGCCTAACTGTATAGCAGCAGAAGGTGCCCTTTCTAGCTGTGGGCTGGTGCACTATTAGAAATGGGATAACCTGCTTTTACTGCAGGTTCTAATTACTCTAGTTCTTTATCCATGAAATGCTGCCACTAAAACAATCCACCTTTCAACATCACACATATCATCAAATATCCGACATCTCCACTTTAGTGATGGGTAACTTGTGGCATTAAGCAGTTCTAAAGATGCTCGGCCAGCCAATCGCCTTGGCTGAGCACCCTCTCTGTAGTTTACAACAGCTGGATTGCCAAGGGTTAGAAATCACTTCCTTAGTTAAGCTAGTTCTTGACCCCGGGGTCAAACTGTTGTCTATCACGGTAGTTTCTCAGTACTTTAATAGTACTATCCGATTGTCTCTCAGTACTACAAAGTACAGTTTATCCTATCTAGAAACCTCTGACGTATAATGCCAATGGCCGTCTATTAAATGTTCAAATAAATACGTTTCTTGCACTGCAATTCACATGTGCTAGATTTATTATTATTATTATTATCATCATCCTCGTCGCTAATGAAGACTTTATCTACCTTACCTGCTCTACTAATCATTTCGGATTTCCTTTCAGCAGAATCTGTTACTATTTTACATAGATATAATTTTAGATGGTGACATAAAAAGGTGAAAAAAGTGCAACATATTTAGAACTATACGTGAGGGTGGGGATAATGTTTATTGTAATTGTAAACTTAACGAATACATTTTGAAGTAAAGTTTTGTTACAGTACTGAAAATTCCTGGATACAGATTTTTACTATTTAACGTTACAGTATTTAACCCTTAACGTTAAATTCTTTAACCCTTCGAGTGCAAGCAGAGTGTAAAAATATATATATATATATTTGTTTTGCTCATTAATCAATATTTTAGAATATTAAAGATATGACCTTTTAGAATGAACGATCCTCTAAAATCGAACATAAATCAATGCGATTATTTTGTAACTTCATAATATACATGAAATCACTTCGGAAGTGATCCCATTTCCTTCCAAACTGGAATTCTTTAAAAAGCCAGCCTAGTACAGGATAAAATGCTTTCTCCCTCTCTATCTGAGGATTTCTCAGCCCCCAGCAGGGGAGAGCTGGGTTCGCTTGATGATTACAAAGGGTGAAGTTCCTTTTCTGTTGTCAACCTGTTTGTGTGTTAAATCCAGTAGTTTAGCAAAGGAAATGAAGAACAATGAAGAACAATGTACCCTCATTCATTCTGCACTCGTTAGAAATGTGTCCCCAAGTGCATCTCGGTCCAGTCAAGCTATGTGTGTATATACATATGTACCTGTGTATTTCTACATGTATATAAATATGTATCAATATAGTTCTAGATGTATATACATATGTATGTACCTGTGTATTTCTACATGTATATAAATATGTACCTGTGAAGTTCCACATGTGTATTAATTTGTACCTGTAAAGTTCTAAATGTATATACATATGCACCTGTATATTTCTACATTTATATAAATATGCACCTGTATAGTTCTAAATGCATTAACATATGTACCTGTACATTTCTACATGAATATATTGTGTGTTGTATTTGTATTGCAATAAGTGTATATATTGTACAGTGTATGATCGATCTATATGTATATATTGAACAGTATATATATATATATATATATATATATATATATATATATATATATGTAAGTATATATATTTTACATTGTATTGTGTATACATATTTCTACATATTGTACATTGTATTGTAATAAGATAGGTATATTGTACCTTTTATTCTAAGAATTATTTATATTGTAAATTATATTTACAATATAAATGCATACCTATAATGTACACTGTATATGTGTACATATGTATATATTTTACATTGCACTGTGTCGACATATATGTATATATTGTACATTGTATTGCATATTTAAGTATATTATGGTGTACATCATATTGTATATATATATATATATATATATATATATATATATATATATATATATAGGTATTTATATTATACATTTTATATGTGTGTGTATACAAGTCGACAAGCAGAAGGATAGATAGATAGATAGATAGATAGATAGATAGATAGATGTGTGTGCTTATGTATGTTACACCTTTAGAGCACACTAGAATGTTAGATGAAAGGGGCCATGTGCATACACATTCTTATATCAAGACAAATAATGCTAATAAAACGTTTCATTTAGATTCCGGCAGCGCATGGGTCACTTGCAGTAGAGACTAGAAGGGTCTGGCAATCATTATTTAGTGCTTCGATCAATCAACAGTATTTACTGTCAATGCAAATGGTAATATTGGAAATCAAATCAATACTGGGAGACTGATCAGTATATCCATGTACTTTAAATGTGAGAAAGTTCACGTTTGGTCAGTTTCAGACTTTCAATGTATCTACTTTTAATGGAACTTGTATATATGAAATGTTTTTTTTTTTTTTTTAAATGTACTTGTTATTGTTATTTTACTTGAATAAGCTCTAAGAATGGATATATCAATTTAACTATTATTTAATACAGAGGGACAATTACACGTTATGTATATCCAATATCACGGCACTCCAGCCGATGCCGATTTAATTGCCCTAATGCTCCCGAACAGCAAAGACATATTCAGATAAAATCGATGCACTCACAGGAATTGTACAAAAATAGTAGAAAACTTTTGTTTTTATATCAAATAACGATGTTTCGGTCACACGAAAGAGACCTTTATAACGTGTGTTTACCTCTCTCTCTCTCTCTGTATGTATATATATATATATATATATATATATATATATATATATATATATATATATATAATGTATGTATATATGCTGTTTCATTATGGAGTAATGTGTGAAAATCGCATGAAGGGCCTTGTCGAATAACACAATGAACGTTTATAAAGCCACCACAACTATAACATAACTAAAGATGCACACGGATTATCAGTCATGCAATCACTTAGGGATATACAGGTATATGCGTATTCTTCCATATAGATATACATATGCACTCATACAGTAATGCACATAATCATAGGTACACTAATATTTTTTATTTACTGTGCTAATGCTATTACTACATATTATAGATTGCAATTTAGATAGGAATTTAGATTTTGCCAAGAATAATTGTGAATGTTTTTTTCACAATTTAAACCAAACACACTGCTTGGTATAAATTGGTTATAATGCCATCATCCTCTTGTCTTGGAAGCTCATAGTCTAAATCGTATTTAAAACAATCATGTTTAATTCTGCAAAATATTCAGTTAAATATAGTTACTAACTGAATGTCTAAACATCTTACTATATATGTTTATGTTCTGAAAACTATAATATAGAAAATGTTTGTGCACAGGTGTTTGGTTATAACAGAGGAAGCAAAATGTGCTGTACTGTTTCACCAACTTTTAAGAGAAATGGGGACATCTAGTGGCGGATGTTAATAACTACAATGTTTTTAACCACCTGTAAACTGCTCTTAACCTTAAAAAAAAAAAAAAAAAAAAAAAATCGTCAACTACTGCCTATATCAGAAAATGTTTAAAGTTTGTATTTGCTATTCGCCCCTTTTTCGATTCAATCAGTTTCGGTTTCAAACATTTTTTATACACAAGTCCAAATAATGTACCTATGAAGCAATATTTTACTTGACAATTTATTAATATTGTAAATAGTCTTCAGTAATTTCAGTAATAATTTATAAGATCATCTAATGAATTTAAATTGAGCTCGGACTCCAGACTGTAAAATACTGAATGGAGAGAGTTCAAAGATGGAATTCAAATATTCAGCGTGAGTTTTAAGATATTTCTGCGTTTTGTAAATTGGTTGAAAATTCACCATTATTCCCTGCTTAGTAACTATATCCGTATACAATAACGAGATGAGATCAGGGATATCATAAAGCTGTACTTTAAATAGCATAGAAAACTATAGCATCTCTATTTAATGGAATTAAAAGCGCAAATTCAGACATAACTTGCCTGGATAGCGCTGTGCATAATACAATGTGTGTTACTAAACTATAAAAAAAGTAAATGTAAGTACTCCGACTTGCACAACCCTTAGCCAACCAACCAAAAAGAGTATTGTGTAAATCATAATCCACAACAGCTGGTTACACTATACTGCCTAACCACGTATCGAGTCTATTAAAGAGACAGACAGATTTATCACTTAATAGGTGGATCCTACATAACAAATACTTCTCACGTTGCTTGTAATCTATACATAGGTATTTCCCTTCCTTAGGATTTCACTAGATCTATGTTATCAGAATGATTCGATTTTATTATCATCATTATTTAATCTGTAAGCATTTATTTAATTTAATTTCTGTGGTGACCTTGGGCTGTCCAGATGAGTCAGTAAAATGTTCTCACATGCTAAGCTTTAGTAAGCAGACCACTGATGGCTAACTCCAGATGTTTTGCATAAGGTGGTCCAAGACTCCCTGGCTGGCCGAGCATCACGGGAACTGTAGTCCACAAGGCGTGCTTATAAACCATATAATAAACACGTATTTAATATTCTCTTTGATTAACTAGATCTATTACTATTGCTGTTATAAGGTGTATACTTTTATTTGAGAATGACATCACCACCCCTTTTTTTCCCAGCTGATTTTCCCACTTAAATGTTTAAGCTGCTCTAGCTGATGGCTAATTAAATTTTCTTTCTTTGCAGATCCATGTCTAATGGACCTTGGGTAAAAGAATAATTACCCAGTAACATTTCATGGCTTGTTGGCTGAGGAATTCCCAGAGAGCGGTAGTCAGCACTCTATACCCCAGACAGAATTCCCCTGTGCCCCCTAGTGCTAAATGAGACACCAGCAGAGAACAGCCTAACTGCTGTTTTCTCTCATAGACAGCATGGCGGCTACAGCAGAAATGGCTAACATTTGGTACTCCAGCTGCTGTTGACTGCAATTCCCAGATTTCCAGCCAACCTTTTGGCTGGCTGAGCAGCATGACCTGGAGTCCACTCAGGTGTTTTTTCAGGGTTTTCAAAGATCTCTCCTTCTCTTTTTCTGTCTATATGCTCTCTATTTGTCTCTGTCTATCCAAATATCTATTTATCGCCTATCTATCCATTATCTATCTATCTATCTATCTGGAGACTAATCTACCTTTCCTCCCTCTCTCTCCCATATCCCCTTTGTCTCACTGTTTCTCTTATAGTCACTTTCTCTGCCTTGTTGTCTGCTTGTCTCTCTCTGTACCCTTTTCTCTGTCTCTCTCTGTGTGTGTGTCTCTCTCTTTCTCTGCCTTGTTGTGTGTGTGTGTGTGTGTGTGTGTGTGTCTCTCTCTGCCTGTTATAAACAGGACAATGTGCTCTATTTCTCAATGAAGTCCACTGACTGCAAAAATATTGGTATTAATTGTACTGGAAAGAATAATCATTTGGATTAAAGAATATTTGCTCTTTTTATCAGAGATTTAAGAAGGCCTTTATTTAATACCATGTAATATTGTTCATATAGGATTTATTTTATTGACATATTTGTCTGCAGTGTGTTTAAGACTAAATTGAAATGTCTTGTGTTTTCAAATATGTCTTGCATTATAGGAATTCAAAGAATCAAGCTTTGTGTTCATGTAGTTAATTGTTAAGGTTTAACTGTGGCTCATAATACATGAAAACAATGATAAAAAATAAACACTGAAATATTTAGATTTATTTCATAGAAGACAATTGTGATTAAAGGGACTGTATCACCTAAATATAGTTTTTACTATGGAGAATAAAATCCGATATGCAAATTACACATTTCCCATCAAAAAACAGTTCATTTGCAAAGGAAGCCACAGCTGATGTCATAAACTAGAGACTCCACAGACACATTTAAAGCACGTTTCTGCTAATTTAGGTATTTGCTGGTAATTTTGCTAACACGATGTATAGATCACTAACAATCCTGTTTTATTCTCTACATTTACATACAGTCCATTTAAATGTATACATTTTTAGCCTCTACAAGCAGCATGTAAACATGTATCAGCTGGATTTCAGATGTGTCTCTTTCTGCTACAGATATCATATATCCTGTACTGAAACAAGCAACTCATTTAAAGAACTGTAAGGAGCAGTTGACCATCCCCACAGGGGGAAGGGATTACTGGATTTTTTTTTAAAGGGCATTATATAAATCCCTATAACAGAAATCAGGACTTATTTTATAGCTTGTCCTCACACTTTGATGTTTATGATCTAATTATCCATTTTGGCAGAAGCAGTTGCATTTTTTCTTGTATGATTCCCTTACAGCCCCTCTGTTTAAATACCTGTCTGGACTGTAAACAGATACAAATATACATACAGGTCTGTGTGCAGTATGTATTCTAGAGCTTTTGTATGTACATATTCGACTAAAACAAGTGAGGCTGCCTCCATAGTTATACGTGATAAAACAAAAATTCCGAAGTGTCTAAAAACCCAATGAGTACATCGACTGAGCATGGTGCGAGTTGGAGTTCGTTGCATCTGGCGTGTCAGAGGTTACCCATCACTGGAACTAATGCTATTGAAGAAGTATGAATTATTCACTTTCAAACAAACTTGTGAACCTGACACTCTGGTCGGAAGTGGTATAATAGGATTAGAGCAGACACCCTAAAACTGCTAATCCTAAACCCTTCAAGCATTAGCACTTAATGATGATTGACAGACCCATCTATTGCTAAAAAGACTTTCAGCCATTGCTGAAAATGACCCATGCGCTGCCGGGACGTAACTTAAACAGCAGAGAACAGTATAAAGTTTATTAGCATTATATGTCATTGATATAAAAATGTGAATGAATGCCTCACTTCACTGACATTCTGATTAGCACTTTGATATATATCGAAATCGCAATAGCTATCATCCATCTAGCGACAGTTCCAGATGTAACCTCTTTCTTTAGCTCATATGACATTACTCTGTGTCATCTGTTTATATTGTCTAAATAAAATTGTAACTTGTAGTCTGGAGTTACCCTTCCACCCATTTTCGCTATTTTCTTTCTTTCTTTCTTTCTTTCTTTCTTTCTTTCTTTCTTTCTTTCTTTCTTTCTTTCTTTCTTTCTTTCTTTCTTTCTTTCTTTCTTTCCTTTCTTTCTTCTCTAGGACAGGTCCATTCCCTTCCAATTATTTCCTTCCTTCCTTCTTTTATTTCAGGGGTGTCCAAGTTTTTTTTTTGCAGTGGGCCACTACACATAACACACACACACACACACACACACACACACACACACACACACACACACACACACATATATATATATATATATATATATAATTTATTTATTTGTCTTTTATATATATATTTATCTTATATATATATTTGTGTGTGTGTGTGCAGTGTTAGGGCATCACAGACTGTACAGCAATACAACCCATTCATACACAGCCACACACAAATACACATACAGTCACTCTTACATACACAGTTACATTTACACACACACACACACACACACACACACACATATATATATATATATATATATAATTTATTTATTTGTCTTTTATATATATATTTATCTTATATATATATTTGTGTGTGTGTGTGCAGTGTTAGGGCATCACAGACTGTACAGCAATACAACCCATTCATACACAGCCACACACAAATACACATACAGTCACTCTTACATACACAGTTACATTTACACACACACACACACACACACACACACACACACATTCATTTGCATACACAGAGTCACTTACACACACAGAGTCACTTACACACACAGAGTCACTTACACATACACACAGAGTCACTTACATGCACACACAGAGTCACTTACAGATATACACAGAGTCACTTACATGCACACACAGAGTCACTTACACACACAGTCACTTACACACACAGAGTCCCTTACACACACAGAGTCACTTACATACACAGAGTCACTTACACACACAGAGTCACTTACACATACACACAGAGTCACTTACACACACAGAGTCACTTACACATACACACAGAGTCACTTACATGCACACACAGAGTCACTTACAGATATACACAGAGTCACTTACATGCACACACAGAGTCACTTACACACACAGTCACTTACACACACAGAGTCCCTTACACACACAGAGTCACTTACATACACAGAGTCACTTACACACACAGAGTCCTTTTCATACTTAGACTTCTTTATTTTCTTGATACCGGGCATATGGGCTGCTTCATCATGCAAGTAGTGGTTCCTTTTTTAATCTTCCCTCCCTCTGACCCGTGCGCATGACGTCACGTGCAGGGCAGAGGAGGGATTATGTGCTGGGCACGCACTGCAGCGTTCTGTCGGGGAACTTAGTCTCCCCGTCTCTGCTTCTAGTAACGTGCGGTTGGAGGTGCGGTTACAGCTGTCATGCGGGCCGCACCTCGATGTTTGGCCCGCGGGCCGCACGTTGGATGCCCCTGTTTTTTTTCCTTTTTCTTTCTTTCTTTCTTTCTTACTTTCTTTCTTTCTTTCTTTCTTTCTTTCTTTCTTTCTATCTCTATGACAAGTCGTTTGGGTTGGATCTGGACATTAGTCACTAAATCCTTATTATTGTATTGTCATGTAGCATTATTATATGAAGATGGACAGCTAGAGTGTCTGGTAATTCATTCATGAATTTCTGAGCACATTTTCAGGAGAGTTTACTGTATTATTGTCAGTGACTGTAATGTGTTATTGTGAGTGAATGTAATGTATTATTGTGAGTGACTGTAATGTGTTATTGTGAGTGAATGTAATTTATTATTGTGAGTGAATGTAATGTATTATTGTGAGTGACTGTAATGTGTTATTGTGAGCGACTGTAATGTGTTATTGTGAGTGAATGTAATGTATTATTGTGAGTGAATGTAATGTATTATTGTGAGTGACTGTAATGTGTTATTGTGAGTGAATGTAATGTATTATTGTGAGTGACTGTAATGTGTTATTGTGAGTGAATGTAATGTATTATTGTGAGTGATTGTAATGTGTTATTGTGAGTGACTGTAATGTGTTATTGAGAGTGAATGTAATGTGTTATTCTGAGTGAATGTAATGTGTTCTTGTGAAAGATTGTGATGTATGATTGTGGATAATTTAAGCTGAGGTTGGTGAAGATGGGTAAGTTGCAGAAGTCAGATACAAGAAACAACTATTTAAATTGCTCAATAACATTTAAGGATCTTACATATTTTCTTTGGAGGCAAATCCCACAGCAGTGAGTTTAATAAAGTATATGTCCTTCTTCACCCATACTATGGCTGATAACATGGGGAATGCTTTAACCCTCTCCATATATAATGATGCCAGCCTTTTATCATAACTCCTGTTTAAAGAGACTATCACCTAAACTATGTTTTAATGAGAATTTAGAGAATAACAAATGATTTAAAATGATCTAAAACTTGTGTTATCATAATTGTAAGTAAAAACATAAAGTAGGAGAAAAATGTCTTGGAGTCTCCAGTTTAGGAAATCAAACCACATGTGATGTCATGAACAGGAGGCTAAAGATTTTCTTAATTTAGGGATCTGCTTGCAATTTTGCTAACACAATGGGAGTTATGTATAAACGTGGGGCACATGCAGATAGCACCAAATAATGGCGCTCTCTGTGTGTGCGTCAATGTATAAAGCAGATTTCCAAATTACAAGAGTCTGTGCTGCATCGGCCGGATGTGTCAGGGAACCTCTGCCAAACACTATTTGGTGGCAGTTCCTTTCTTTCTTTCTTTCTTTCTTTCTTTCTTTCTTTCTTTCTTTCTTTCTTTCTTTCTTTCTTTCTTTCTTTCTTTCTTTCTTTCTATTCTTCTATATGACAGATCCATTCCCTTCCACTCCTCCTTTTTCCTTCCTTCCTTCCTTCCTTCCTTCCTTCCTTCCTTCCTTCCTTCCTTCCTTCCTTCCTTCCTTCCTTCCTTCCTTCCTTCCTTCCTTCCTTCCTTCCTTCCTTCCTTCCTTCCTTCTTTCCTTCCTTCCCATAAGCCTTCCTTCCTTCCCATAATCCTTCCACAATCTTTCCTTCTTTTCTCTCTCTCTCTTTATAAAAGGATGTAAAAACAACACTACAAATTTAAGCCCAGTTCCACGCAATAATGTGTAACATTGCAATGTTAAACAGGAAAGTGAGGGAGAGAACATAAACTGTAAACAACTATTGATACAAAGAGAAAACAACAACAAAACTTGTATAGGTATCTTTTAGGTTTATTCCCATTGTACAGCACCCTGAGTCTAGTGAATGTTCTTTGAGTCTGTTGAATGAGAATGGTTCCCAGTTCTCTTCTAACTGATAGACGCCATTGAAAGATCTCATCTTACAAGTAGTTTTTATGGGATTTCTCAAGGTCAGATATTTGGGTGTATAGAGAATTTCATTTTGAGGTTTGTGCTTTTTCCCTTTCAATGCATACTTTGATAATATGTTCCCATCCAGTCAATGGTGAAATGTCAGGAGATAAGTTGTCAGTAAAGTAATCATTCAGGAAGGATTGAGTATAGTCAAGGATTGTTTGATCTGAGAGAATGGAGTTGTTAAGTCCCGAAGTGCATTGAGAAGGGTGGGTTAAGGGTGCTTTAAGTGAGATGGAGAGTTTTCATGGTAGAAACAGGTTGTCAGGCCATTGTAAGTGGTAGTAAGATAATCAGAGCATGTATATCAGGCTTGAAGGGCTGAATAAAAGCTATAATCCTTATTTGTGGGATGGAGGTCCTTCTAGCAGTCCACTAGTTGGGAGGTTTCTAATTTTCCAGATAAATTGATGATGTAAACTGATAATGTACCTAGTCTAGGTTCAAGGGCCACATTGAAGTCTCCTCTTAATAGTAGAAGGCCTTCCTGAATGAGCACAGTTTAGTCATTATAATGGCTAGGCTTGTGTGTTGGAGGCCCTTAAAAAAGTAAGTCTGCCCTCTACATCTATAATTTGGGCTTGTTCAACAAAGGGGATGTGTTTGGAGTTCACAAGAAGGGGAGAGAGAGTTAGGAGGGAATAAAAAAAAAATGCAATGGGAAAGGGCTAACAAAACCAGAGTCATAGGCAAGTAGGTTAGGTTGCCAGGTTCGTGACCGAGGATCTCACCCATGCCAGCATAATTAGGATGTATATGATAGGAGGGAAGTCTCGGCTAAAAAAAATATCGGGGTGGCGCAGGGAATTAACATTTCTAGGTCTTAGAATGAAGGTGGATGAAGAACTGCCCTCCATAAGACACATTATTAATATTCTTTCATTAAAACATTTATATTTAAAATGTCTTCACTGATGCAATATTTCAGTTAAACAGTATTTACTTTTTTGCTAAATTTGTCCTTTAATGTACATGTATTATTACAATATATAACATTGATATATTATATTTGTATATGAATAGAATAATTTGGGAAGCCTCCAGTCTCTGGGGGTTCTTTGTTTTATTATTTGGAGGGCCACGGAAAGTAGCTGGGGCTGGGAGACATGGGAGTCTCATGGGGGATGTCAAGGCAACTAGCTCTGGCCCCTATGTATGTATTATATTGCTCCCAACCATGTTTTGTTTATTAGAGGCTAACTGCCCTGGCCCTCGATGGATATTATGGGGGCTGGGAACCATTGGGCTGCCTCTCAGCCCTGGTTATCATACAGGGAGGTCAGGCTACTTGATTATTTCAGGTGCCAGGGAATTTATTTTTCATTTATGGGGCCAGCAGCAGTCTGCTTGCCCCAAAGAGTTGAAATGCCCAAAATTCTGCTATTTTAGCCAATTACAGGTTCTTTTCAGACCTTATTGCCTAGTGCAAATCCATAGGATTCCCATTGCCGAAATCCCCAAACTGAATATGACTGAAATCCCCAAACTGCATCCGAAACTGGTGAAAATTTTACATTTCGGGCCAAAATTGGCTATGTTGCCAGATTGGTCTTTATGAAGTAGACCATTTAATCCCACATCCCATGCGACTGCCATTGACAGTACAGTATAGAGATGGAGGTTGGTACCATATCCCTTTCAATCCTGCAGCCCTGTGTGCCCCAGTGAGTTTGAGCATCAATATGTGACTTGACAATACGATGCTCTTACTCACCACGGAGTCAGGAACACACTGAAGAAACTAGAGAGATATCTGTGAAAATGAGCAGCGAACATACCTTCAAGAGATTTAGATATTCTTTGCACGAGGACAAGCAGGGAGCTGCATGCTGCTTCATGGCCACACTAGCTCTACACACTATTTCAGGCTGAACATTTTTTTGATTTCCTTTAATACCCATAGTTCTGGTAGCTTGCCTAGTAGCAGGCTGTCCATAGATCATATTTGGCATTCTTGGCTTAGGGACCATGATTTCATGGTTGATTCTCTAAAGGATGAATGGTTCCAAATGTGAACCAAATGGTCAAATATGTCCAGGTGATAAACTGAATGTGCGTAAGACATTTTCTACCACCTGACCACTTCTGTCTATCCAGATCCCATTGAACCTTGGGTAAATAGACAATAATCACGTGTTCGCATTCCATGCACCTCCTTTGAGAAGACAGAGGAGGTGCATGAAATAATGTTTTCTAGCCCATTGCAATATACTCACCTACTTGTTTAGTAAGCATTATATTATACATGTGTAATATTTGAGCCATGTTAAGTTTAGCACATCAATATTTGTCTTATCCCTGCTTGCACATAGTTGAGATTGTTGGCTCATTGTCTTTGATTGCAGCTCACAATCAGGGCTTATTTGGGAGGAGAATTAATTGGACCTTAATTGGACCTCCTCCAACACATTACAAAGGTTTTGGTAGGAGTATAGATTGCCCTGCATGCCCGCTAGCTAGTAAGTGAGGTTAGATTATCTCATGCAATATAAAGTATACCTTGACTAGGGTGACCACATTATTGTTTTCTTTAGGGGTGAAAAAAAGGGTGATTTTCAAGTAGAAGTGGCCCTTTAAAATCACACAGTTTGGGTCTTGGTCTGTGTGAGATTTATATTGACCTGAGCATGTTAGATTGCAGCATATAGACAAGTCCATATGGTTTGGGCAGTCTTAAAGGAAATGTATCACCTAAACATTGTTTTTACCGCAAATGTAGAGAATAAAAGATTAATTATACATTGAATTATCAGAATTGCAAGCAAATGCCTACATTCAGAGAAAAATGTGTTTTTTTTTTTTTTTTAAATCATAATTTTTTATTTTCCATAGAGAAAACATTACAAAAAATCATATGGGTTACAAAATACAAAGACATAAAAATAAAACAGAGTAAAAAAGAGGACATTACGTTATCTCACATAAAAAAAAAAAAAAAAAAAAAAAAAAAAAAAGGGGGGACAATTACATTATAACACAAACATCATGTGTGTTGTCTGTCTGGTCTAAATGGTAGTAAACATAATGATTCGGGTTTAATGTTACTTGGGCCCATAAGTAAAATCCGAATAGGGGCTCGATTTGCATTATCATCATATCTTGAAAATATACTAAAACTTGGTTATAAGATAGCCTCTAAAATCACATTTATTGTCTGGAGGGATTCCTGAGCAAACGTAAATCAGAAACGATCTAGAGTGAATGCCTTGTATGGTAAGTTTTTACAGGATTTCAGGATATTAGGCATCTTTGGGCTCCACGGACACAAGTCTTCCAGAAAACAGGCTCATTCTAGACCCATGAAATTGTTTATAGATGTAATAGATCGGGGAGAGGGGCCGCCTCATTGGCGGTAGAAGTATCTGGCCATAGATCCCAAATTTTGTGGAATGAGGGTAAGGTATCATGTAATTTAGCTGTAATACGTTCCATATTTTTGATAAACCATATCTTCTGGATGACCTGAGTCCTTGTAGGAGGAAGACCCTTCCATTGTTTAGCAATACACATCCTTCCAGCTGCACATATACGAAGTAGTAATTTAAATTGGGACCTGGGAATCTCTCTCTCGAGAGGCGGGTGATTCAGTAGGGCAGTGAAGGGGGTTAATCTATATGAAATTCGGAGAATGGAACTTGTCAGGCGTTCAATGTATAACCACAGTGGGGATATCAGAGGGCACGACCACCACATATGTAGATACGTCCCTCTGGCTCCACAACCACGGAAACATAGATCTATCGAGTTGGGAAATATTTTAGCTAGGGAAACCGGTGTATTATACCATCTACTCAAGGTCTTGTAGGCATTTTCCTTGATTAAAATGCAGGTGGTCAGAGAGTGAGAATTGAGAAATATTGTCGACCATTGATCTGAGGTGATCTCATGGCCCACGTCCAATTCCCATTGTGACATATATTTGGGGTCTGGGCTATTTTCTAGCGAATTTAACAGACCATAGATCCTGGATATAGCACCTGAAAGAGAAATATTAGTCATACATTTCCTTTCATAAGCTGTAGGTTCGGGTATTGGTTGTCGCTTCAGAAAAGAGAGAACAAAATTGATTATCTGATAATAATGGAATCTTTCTCTGTCGGGTATATTATATCTGTCTTTCAGGTAAGCAAATGTACAGGGTTTATTGTTTATCATAAAATGGCCTATCCTTGTCAATTTGTTAGTAAACCACCAGGAAAATTCTGTGTAGGAAGTTTGGGAACAATTGCGAAATTGGGGATTCCCTATCGTGGGTGTTAAATAGGAAGAGGGATGAATCAGGCCTTCAGAAATTCCGCTCTTCCTGCTTAAACGATATGAGTGTTGGACTGTAGCTGGGAGTTGGCGTAGTAAAGATTGGGGTATAGTGATCCAAGGAACACTGTGTAGAAGGAGCGGCTCTGATTCAGATTTCTCAATGTCCACCCAGCGGAACTTAGACGTGGGTGACATCCATTGTAAAATCTGTGCAAATTGGGCAGCTCTGTAATAAGAATGAAAATGTGGGGTGGACAGGCCTCCCCTATACCTATGCTTATATAATACCGTTTTTGATAGTCTGTGGCGTTTGTTTCCCCACAGAAAATCAAGAGTGGCTGATTGTAGGGATTCCAGATCTTTAGTCACAATTGAAATCGGGAGAGTCCGGAATAGATACAGAATCTTTGGGAGAATGGTCATTTTGATAGAATAATTTCTGCCTATCCAGGAGATATTGTAAGTGGACCATAGCTTTAGGTCTGATTTGAGTTTGGATAATAACGGACCGTAATTACAGTTGTAGATATTGGCGAGATTATTCGGAATTTTCACCCCGAGATAAGATATATATGTTGGGTGCCACTGAAATTTAAAATTTAAGGTTATAAGTTTGAGCATCTGTGGGGGGAGATTAAGATTGAGAGCTTCACATTTGGTTTCATTTATTTTATACCCCGACAGGGCGGAATAATCAGCTATCACTTTATAGAGGTTAGGGAGAGAGGTCAGGGGGGATGAAATCGTCAGCAGTATGTCATCAGCAAAAAGGCTAACCTTGTACTCCTGGGCACCTGATCTGATTCCCTTTATATCTGGATTCTCCCTTATGGCCTGGGCTAAAGGTTCTATACATAAAGCAAACAGAAGAGGGGAGAGTGGGCATCCTTGACGTGTGCCGTTTCTTATATTAAAACTAGAGGAAACGTGTCCCATGCATGAAACCTTAGCTGTGGGATTACTGTAGAGGGCCTGGATTCCCTGAGCTATGGCACCTATTATTCCGAATTTCCGCAAAATTAGCCACATATAATCCCAATCCACCCGGTCGAAGGCTTTTTCCGCGTCAATTGCAAGTAGCATAGATTGTGTCTGAGACTTGTGGGCTTTTTCAATTAAATTAATGGTTCTACGGATATTATCGGGGGCTCCTCTACCAGGGATGAAACCTACTTGATCCGGGTGGATTAGGGATTCAAGAACAGGATTAAGCCTATTGGCCAGGAGTTTGGAATAGAGTTTGAGGTCGCAGTTTATGAGTGAAATGGGTCTGTAGTTTTGTGTGACAGAGGGATCCTTGCCTTCTTTATGAACCACAACTATCCTGGCCTCGAGCATTTCTTGTGGGAGAGGTGACCCATCTAATACGGAATTAAATAGCGTGGTAAGAATAGGGGATAGTGTATCTTTATAACATTTATAATAACCAGCCGAAAAGCCGTCAGGTCCAGGGGCTTTGGAAGACTTAAGGGATTTGATTACTGCTAATATCTCAGCGGGTTCTATGGGTCGATTGAGTAAGGCAACCTGCGTTGGCTCTAAGAAGGGGAGTGAGAGGTTTTGGAGAAAGGTGTTAATCGCCTGGTGGTTCGCTCCGGGCTTAAAACTCGTATGGCCAGAGTACAGTTTGGAGTAATAGGTGGCAAATTCGTCAGTAATCAACTGGGGATCATTGGTTAGGTGAGATCCCTTCGTTCGTATAGCTCTTATCAGCTGGCGTTTTCGGTTACCTCTAAGTTTCCTTGCGAGCATGGTGTCAGGTTTATTAGCATGTTCAAAAAATTTCTGGCCAGTTCTGCGCAATGATTGTATGGCTGTCTCTGATAATAGGGAGTTTAGTTCCTCTCTCGTTCTGCATACGTCTTGTAAGGATTGGGTTGTGAGGGAAAGCTTATGTATATTTTCTAATCTCACCAGCTCATTGGTCAGGTCAATACGTTTCTTCTCACGTTGCCTTTTTAAATATGTGGCTTTGCTGATTATGGTTCCTCTTATGACAGCTTTGTGAGCTAGCCATAATGTAGTCGGGGTAATCTCTGGCGAAGTATTTTCGGCAAAATAATTAGTGAGAGCTGTCTTGATTTCCTGTCTGATACTCAAATCAGATAGGAGGGACTCATTGAGCGACCAAGATGAGGATTTACGAGCAGGGATCAGATTTTCTAACCTAATTTCTACTGGGGAGTGATCTGACCATAACAGTTCATGAATCGTGGCCCCTGACAGTTGTGATAACAAACTCTGTGATAAAAGAATATGATCTATTCTTACATAACTTGAATGAGGATGGGAATAAAATGTGTAGTCTCTACCTTTGGGGTTAAGAGTTCTCCAACCGTCTGAGACATGTAGAATGTCGTAGAAAGATTTGAGAAATCTGGTATTGGGGTGAGGTCTGAGAGGGGACAGACTGGGGGATTTGTCTAGGTATGGGTCGCACACCGCGTTGAAATCACCTCCCAGGATCAATGGTATCTGTGGGGAAACCTCAAGGGCAGATGTCAGATCATCATAGAATTTTTCATCCGTCGTGCTAGGAGCATATATAGATGCTATAATAATCTGAGACCCGTCTAAAATACCATTCAGTATTAGGTATCTACCATTTGCATCAGCCTTGGTAGAGTGAAGAACAAAATTCACGTGATTACGGAACAGTATCGAAACTCCATTCTTTTTCTCTGGGCCAGTGGCATGGTAGTGAGTTCGGAATCTAGGATCCCAGTATTTGGGGGTCTGAGACTGTTTGAAGTGGGTTTCTTGAAGAAGAATAATGTCAGCCTGTTTGCTCACATACTATCTAGCTGCTTTACGTCTTTTCATAGGTGAGTTCAGACCTTGAACATTATGGGATATGATTCTAATAGTCATTGGGTAATGTGGAGGAGGGAATCTTGTGGGGGTCTGAGGAGTTACCTTGTTTGGCCATAGTAAAGTCAGAATTTGACGTATAGTGGGAGAAAGAAATTTCTTTCATTGCTAGGGCTGGCTGGGAGCAGTTGATGTGATTCAGACACCAGAACACAACAGCACTTATATAAACATAAAATACAGATAAAACACACATAAAAACATATAACCAGGTTAAACTACATTGTCCAGCCTGGAGCAGAGCCCTGTATCCAGGCTGGACAGAAATGTACCGCGGCCATAGTAGCGCGTGTAGCCGCGTTTGTACAATCAACATTCTCTCGGGGCTGCCCGAGAGTGGGGGGGGGGGGGGGGGGGTAGTATGGGGAACCAAGTGGCATGAGGAGCCTTTGGCATCTCCACCACCTAGGGTCGGTCCTCGCCGTGAAAAAAAATCTCATGGTGCTCAAACATAAAACGGGAAGGTAGGTTTCCCTGTATTACCTGGGTCATAAATTCGGTCTAGGGGTGGTGTTCTAGGACCTTAACTGGTTTAGCTCTCGTGTACTTGCTCTCAGGTCTACATCACACTCTGGTCATAAGTATAGGCTATAAATACCTCAACAGTGATAGGTAGAGTAGGGAAGTTTGACTATAGACCCTGAGATTAACACTTGAGCTACGATGTGACAGTATATCTAGGTTATCTGACCCTGACTTCGCGTTAGAGCTCTGAAAAATACACGTATCTAACTCTTTCAAGATATGAGAAATGACCCCTGGATAAAAAACATGAAATAAAAAAAGCAACAAGTATAAGGGAACTGGTATACTCATCAGCTGAGCGACATCTTGGAACAAGTCCTTGAATCGGCTGTGAATATACAGAAATTGTAGTATCTTGTGTAGGAAAACACATATAGTTCTGCGACATTCAAAGTGGGTGCTTCTCTCCTTGGGCCTGTCCACGGCCTCGGTTCAGGATCTTGACAGTGTCTGAGGTAATGTTCAGGAAAAGGTCATGATACTGAACCTAGAAGTTCCAAGTCCCGGGTGGTGATCCGAGTGATCACTTGAGTGGTGGGAATATCAAGCCACCGCAGGAAGGGTAGCTGGATCTTGTGGCGGGCTGGATATCGCTAGAAGGGTAATCCATTCTGTTCGGGATGGTGTGTGGTGTCGGATGCGAGGAGAGGATCCGCGTGACTCCGAGTGAGTGCCTCTGTTCTGTGGGGAAGATGGGTGAAGCCCCAGGCGCGTCAGGAAGGATCGGCCTTCAGCTGGATCTGAAATCGAGTGGAATATCCCGTTTCTACGTACTGTTAGTTTGAACGGGTATCCCCAGGAGTATCTGACGTTGTTGGCAATCAGTACTTCCACGATTGGTTTCATGGTTCTCCTTTTCTGTAAAGTGATGGGCGATAGGTCCGTGTAGATCTGGGGTTTGATATTATTCACCTCTGGGGCTCCATTTCTAGCTGCCCTGATCACTTCATCCTTAGTCTCGTAATAGTGCATTCTCAGCACAATATCTCTAGAGCGTTCACCCGGGCCTGGGCGAGGTCTCAGGGCTCTGTGGACTCTGTCCATCTGGAAACGTTCCATCTCCATATGAGGTAGGAGAACGTGGAAGTATTCTGTTAGGAATACGCGGGGGTCTTCCACCGACTCAGGGATGTTCTTAATACGGAGATTGTTGCGGCGGGACCTATTGTCTAGGTCTTCTTGGGCCGTCTTAAGTTGTTGAACTTCGTCTCTGAGCTGAGCCATTTCAGCTTCAATGGCCGCCACAGTACCTAATGTCTCTTCCTGCTGACATTCAAGTGCATCTGTGCGGTTTCCTATGGCAGTGACCTCGTGGGAAAGTTCGCTCAATCCCGTTCTGAGATCTCTCTGCAGGTCCGTTTTTAGGTCCTTCAGCATGATAGAGATCTGCTGCGTGAAGTGTTGAAAATCGGCTCTCGTGCATGGTGAGTCGTTTTGTGAGCAAACAGCTTCCTCCTGCATGTCGGGTGGTTCTTCCCGTTCTCTGTCAGGCGATAGAGGCGTTGAAGGCCTATTTTGCGGGAAGAGGCTTTGGAAGCCTTGCGGGGCCGAGTTATTAGGCTTTTTCGGCTTCCCTGATTTATTAGCTTGCGTTTTAGCTGGCATGGTCCTGGTTGCGAGGGCTGTTGTGGGCTGTAGTATCTTTGTTGGCGGAGATGCCGACGGAGCTCACTCAAGGTGCGGCCATCTTGTTTGCGCGCCAAACACGCCCCCCAAAAATGTGTTTTTAATGTATTGGTGGTGTCTGCTGTTTATGACATCACCTTGGGCTTGATATGCAAATTGCCTGTTTTTCAATTATGTAATTTGCATATCAAGCCACAGGTCATAGTTGCCATCATCGGCCATGTTTCCAGGGACACATATTTGTTCCACATGCTGCAGACAGAGCATGCAAAGTGTAGCCCAGCAGTATGTAGCATGCATATACGCACAGACACAATCCAATTAATTAATCATGGTATTGGATTGTGTCTGTGTGTATATCCATCCTACAGGCTGCACTTTCCATTTTCTTTCTGCAGCATGTGGAATAAATATGTGTCCCTGGAAACATGGCCAATGTTGGCAACTATGACAAGTAATGTTATAAAGAGGAAACACAACAGACATATATTAGGCAGATGTTTCTAATTAGGGCATTTGGTTGCAATTCAGATCACTGTACTGATCATGTTTGTTTATGCTGAGGATGTAGAACATACAGGATTACATAGCTGCCAACATCGGCCATGTTTCCAGGGACACATATTTGTTCAACATGCTGCAGAAAGACCATGCAAAGTGCAGCCCGGCAGCAGGTAGGATGGATATATGTATAGACAGAATCCAATTAATTAATCAGGGTGGAGATCTCAAAGGACCTATTATGATTAATTCACTGGATTGTGTCTGTGCGTATATGCATCGTACATACTGCCGGGCTGGACTTTGCATGCTCTGTCTGCAGTATGTGGAACACATATGTGTCCCTGGAAACATGGCTGATGTTGGCAACTATGGGATTATCAATGTTTAGGTGACAGAATCCCTTTAATCTCAAATCCTCACTTTCAAACAGATGATGTGGATTATTGTTATTTTATGCATCAACCTAATTTATTTATACATTTATGTAAAATGTTTCTATAAAATAGAGAATGCAGCCAATTCTGACATTAGCAACACACTAAAGGGTCTCCTGAATAAAGAGATAATTTCACGGAATTGAGATGGGAATCTGACACTTTAAGCCAAACTAGCCGAGTCGGCTTCAGTGCAGCTGCATGGGGAAAATATTTCCATCTCATCTACTTTGGTCTTGAATTTGAAATTCCCTGCATTTCTCTCCTTACCGTGTAGACCCTTAGTATTAGTTAAATATTTGGAGTAATACAAGGAAACTAATTCACCTACTCTTATGAATCAGTCAACACAATGTTCTTTGAATAGTTTATGTAGACGAAAACGGCATAGGTGAAGTGAGGAAGGGAGTAATTAATACATTTCTGCAGTTCAAGCAGAATGGCCTGACATGAAAAAAGCTTTACTGCCAATGTCATAATGCAGACAAAAACACTTTGAAATGTGCCATGCTGTACCTTTGACCCTATATCACTGTTTTGTTCTCCCGTACAGCAGCTGACATATGCCAGAAGGTGAGGATCTGAAATAATTAGTCTGAAATACTTTGGTCAGGAACCTGATCTTTATCCCTTGTAATTTGTGCAGAGTTCATGGGGTTATCATATTTTGTGACTTACATGTGCATATTTCTGAAGGCATGCATAACATCAAGACACCAAGGGCTTTATTTAAATTGCAAGACATTGAGAAGGGAATTGCAAAATTAAGAGCCCGTAGAGCTGCATCTGAAGTATAGGGAGAATGGGAGAATTTTTCCTTAGGATAACAAGTTACCAGGTCAATATACTGCAACCTATAATTTATTGGTAAAGGGATTCACTTGCAGATACTTCATGTTCATTGTCTTGTTGCTTGGTGTTGAGGAATTACTACATAGCGACTTGTACAAAAGCCAGTGCATAACTGAGAGCGAGTGTGCATGTGTTTATGTGTGTGCTGTGTGTACACACCTAATCACAGATACCCTGACATTTTATTAGCCCTACCCACAAGGACTCTTTAGTTATTTACATTTTTTTAGGGTATTATTATTAGGGGAGGGAAGTTTCTCTCTTGGGTATAATTCCAGCCATGATTGTAGTAGTAGGTCACCAGGTCCAATGGCAAAAAAACGCCCACGTGAATAATGAGTTGACAACTGGCACAGGTTACTCTCTAATATTACGTGGTTACACTGCTAAAACTGTTAAAAACACAGTCCAGCTGTGAACCTGTGATCATGCGCCAAAAAGGAAGCAGAAGAAACAACAATTGACCAATCGGTTGGACATTTGCACTGTGTTGACCTTAACCGCTTGGCGCTTGGCAGCAAATTCCTCAGTCAGCCACAAACCTGTGCGGGAAGATTAGATAAGCCCTGATACCAGGGCTGGTGCAAGGATTTTTGCCACGCTAGGCAAACCCTCATTTTGCTGCCCCTTGGTTCCGCCTCTTACCCCTCCTACACTCCGCGTCAAAAGCACATCAATCATGCAATCATAAACACAATCACCCAGTCGCATGCACACACACAGACAGTCACACACACATATACAGAGAGACAGTCACACACAGAGACTATCACACATACACACAGAGACAGTCACACACACAGAGACAGTCACTTATACACTGGCGAAAAGTTTTTTTCTTATCAAAGAAAAAGTACATTACTTATTGTGTCCCCCTGCCTGTCTCCTCTCCCTCCTCATGCCTGTCCCTCTCCTCTGCCTCCTCATGTCTGTCCCTCTTCTCTCCCTCCCCATGTCAGTCTCTCTCCTCTCCCTGCCCATGCCTGTCTCTCTCTCCTATCTCTCCATTATATGTCTCTCCTCTCTGCACCTATATCTTCCCTCCCCGTCCCAATTTACTTTTATTTTTCCCTCTCCACCTTTCCTCCTGCCTCTTTACTCATCTTATGTTTCTCATGTTCCCCATCCCCTCTAGATTGTAAGCTTGCAAGCAGGCCCCTCAACCTCATGTTTTAGTCTGAATATGTTGTCTAATTTTGTTTGTAACTCCCTTTTGATGCTCTGTAAAAGCGCTGAGTAAATTGTTGGTGCTATATAAATAAATGGTAATGGTAGAAAAAACGTGAAGAGTTAGTGGAGTGCCAAAAGAGGTAGGGCCTCAGCACTGAGGAGGTCCCAGAACTTGCAATTCCTGATGTGTTCGGAAGAAGCCCCTAGCGATATGATTATTCAGTTCCAAACCCTGCTTGACAAAATCAAATTCTTGGCTGCCTGCAGGAAAGTTGGAGCCAGACCTATCCTCTACAAACCCTCATGAGCCTGTAGATCAACAGAACAAACCTATTTAGAACGTGACAGAGCTAAGAGACACAATACATGACTTTTTAACTCGCTGGAACACTCCCAATGAGCCAAGAGTAGTGCCTGGGGTACCCCAGAACAGGTCACCTTGGGTGGAACCAGAACCCATTTTTGTGCGGTGCTCACTTGCACCACCGGTGCTATCACATTACGGTCACCATTTCCCATATTGACTCTCCTCTCCCCTTCTTTACTAAACCCCCTTTTTTCCAATTCCAAAAAGGGAATTTAGTTGCTCTGTTAATGTATACGGAATACTTTTCTATGAATGCGACAAAGCTTCGTTTTTTGGTTCATTTATATGAAATAATACACTCTGCTACTTAATAATACAAAAAAAAAGTCCTCATTGTTTTCTATCATCAGATTAATAGCCTCTGCTCAGACAATATCAGAGTATTTTTTTGATAAATGCAGCAGTAACTTTGCCTCTTCAGAATTGCCTTATGATAGAGAATTTTGACACCTATTGCATCGTATTCTTAAAACATTATTACCTATGTTACATTTTAACTATGTTTAACATTTATCTGGCTATATCTGTCTTTTACACCCAAAAGGCAATTGATATATGTATAATTATGTTTATTATATGCATTTGCCAATAAATGTATAATTAAAAAACAAATAAGGCTGTGACTCCCAAGGCTACCCCCAGAGATTTTGTAATGCCTTATAGAACAAATGGTCTGCTCCATCAACCCCCATAAATATAACTCTGACATTTGTCCCCTGGTAGGGTGACCGTATTTGACTTCTGCAATACAGGTACACATTTTATGTTATATACATTATTAGAGAGCATTCATGCATATTTCAAAACCATGTCAATTTCAGATTGAATAATTCTATATTAGATTATTAAATATATTTATTATATAAATACAGTCATTACCAGACAAGAGCTGTTTCAGATAATTAACCCCTCTGTTACCAGAAAGGAACAGAACAAACTCCTCTATTTGTAGACAGAGGCCGTTTCAGAGAATTAACCACTGTATTAGTAGAGACAGTTTCAGAAAATGAACCTCTCTATTAGCAGACTGAGGTAGTTTCAGAGAATTAACCATTTTATTTATAGTAGACAAAGGCATCTTGATAGAATTACCCCTCAGTTAGCAGACAGAAGCAATTTCAGAGAATGAACCCCTTTATTAGAAGAAATAAAAACCTGTCAAAATATTGGTACACAAAATAGCTGTTCACAAAATGGCAGAGAAGTGATGGGCAGGGGACTTTATAGTCTTCTGAGGATATTAGTTCTACCTTTTAGCAACAATGATTGACTGGCATACATTGTACCAGGAACCTGCTGTCATCAGGATTTCTTGCTATAAAGAGAACAAATAACTTTCCTGACTACTCTTAGTTATTAAGTGCTATTTGTACTGAGGAAGTTATGATTTCTTGCATAATTATATTGAGCTTCTTATTCATCAATTCTATTTTGGACTGCAGTTCCAGACTCCGCCACTAGATGGTAAACTAAACTTTATTGGATGTTCTAGCATTTTATGAGCAATGACTATTATATTATTAGTTGTTTAATTTTTGAAATAAACAACTAACTTATTTCACTGTGCTCTATAATGTGCCAAGGAAAACAAAACGTGTTTGGTGACAGAACAGGTTTTGGCAGGATATAACATGAGTAAAGCATCTTCGAAAGGGACTGAGAAATTAAATCACATGAATTCACTTAAAGGGACACTCCCACCAAAAGATTAAAAGGGTTTATTTTTTTATTTTGTATTGTTGATTTCAGATGTCTTTTGTTTTTGTTATGTGACTGTATTTAATAAAATATGTAAATAAACAATTGTGACTGGGCGCAGCCATTTTGTGAAATATGGTGTTTTTGGGTACCACACCCCAGAGACTTTACAGCACAAATCTCTCACTTTGGGGCTTGGGACACAGAATGCAGTCTATAAATCTTAATTCTGTCCATCAACTTGCACTGAATGGGAGGGTAATGTAACTATTACATCTAGGGTTGCCACCAGGCCTATATTTTTTTTTGGTCTTCAAGCCAATGTTAAGTCTATGGAGACAGTACCAAGGCCGGTATTTTTCTGAAGAAAAGGTGGCAACCCCAATTACATCGCAAGGGGGTGGAGTTATGATCCTGTTTGAGCAGGTTAATCCCCTCTCTTTGTTTTGGAAGGAAGGTAAAAAAAAGTTGTACAAAGCAACCTTGTCCTGCCCACTATGATACACAGGAGGCAGTAAGAGAGCAGGGGAGTATCTTATGGCATCATGCAGGCTTTGGCAACAGTTGTAAAGAGAGACTGGTTGGAAGATTTTGGATGATGTTGCTTCATGGGAAATTTAAATTTTCACAAAATGGAACCAGGAGATAAACACCTAATTTTATTTTTCCTTTTCTGTGTAATTAATTCATCATATGGAGGGATAAGCCAAATGGCAAATGATTTAGCTAAACTAGAAAAATGGTCAGAGCAGTGGCAACTGACATTTAATGTGGAGAAGTGCAAGATTATGCACCTTGGGCGTAAAAACCCAAAAGCAGAATATAGACTATTTGGTACAGTCCTAACCTCAACATCTGAGGAAAGGGATTTAGGAGTAATAATTTCAGAGGACTTGAAGGAAGTAGGCAATGCAATAGAGCAGCAGGAAATGCTAGCAGAATGCTTGGTTGCATAGGGAGAGGTATTAGCAGTAGAACGAGGGAAGTGCTCATGCCATTGTACAGAGCACTGGTGAGACCTCACTTGGAGTATTGTACGCAGTACTGGAGACCGTATCTCCAGAAGGATATTGATACTTTGGAGAGAGTTCAGAGAAGGGCTACTAAACTGGTTCATGGGTTGAAGGATAAAACTTACCAGGAAAGGTTAAAGCATCTTAACATGTATAGCTTGGAGGAAAGACGTAACAGGGGGGATATGATAGAAACATTTAAATACATAAAGGGAATCAACACCGTAAAGGAAGAGAGTATATTTAAAAGAAGAAAAACTACCACAACTAGAGGACATAGTCTTAAATTAGAGGGGCAACGATTTAAAAGTAATATCAGGAAGTATTACTTTACTGAGAGGGTAGTGGATGTATGGAATAGCCTGCCAGCAGAAGTGGTAGAGGTAAACACAGTCAAGGATTTTAAGCATGCGTGGGATAGACACAAGGCTATCCTAGCTATAAGACCGGGAACAGGGGACTAATAAAAGTACTCAAAAAAAAAAAAATTGGGCAGACTAGATGGACCGAATGGTTCTTATCTGCTGACACATTCTATGTTTCTATGTTTCTATATAAAAAAAACAGTGGCTTTTATATTTGTGGTTGTTTTAAATGACCAGGTTATCTTATGTAAGCGGTAATGTCCCTTTAAATGTAGAAATAATAATACAAGTTTGTGTACATTACATACAAATTCTTGCCCATTCATGCCCATATAAAAAGAAAAGCATGTTTTGTTTTTCAAAACTATGCTGAGGTCTAAAACTATAAACCTTATTAATTTAGTTCACTTTTGGCAGAAGCAAAACTTGTGTTTGCCACAAGATGGCAGCACAATCATTACAACCGGACTCCATGCTATTAAATGGCAAAAGCCAAATAAATCAAAGTTAATATTAATAAAACATAGACTTTTCTGTATTATTTTAAAAGTGAAAACATGCCAGATTTTTGTGTCACACGTGATGCTATGCACTTGATGAGCTAGACGTCCGTTTGAAATGATTGGATGGCGTCAGCGGATTTTTCCGTTGATGACATCTTATGCTGCAGGCTTGTAATTTCCACGCGGATGGCTTACATGTCAGCCTTCCGGCCTTCTTGTAGCTCCCGATCTCATACGTTTCCTCCGAGGAGAGCTGAGAAAACAATACAAAAGTTTAACTCAATTAAACCTCACTCAGACCTCACTCAGACATCACTGACTTTCCGACACTTTCCATATAAAGAGGGTGCAGGGCGCCCCACATGACATCCCTTGGGATCTTCTAGAGGAGTTGAGCATTGTGCAGATCCCAATAGAGAATAATCTTGAGCAATCCTAAGAGACAATATCACTCTATACCGGATCGACTATTAGATATCAATATTATATTATCACGATCACCACTCTGAACCTTAACGGCCGAAATGACCATTTTGCTATATATGTTGTCACAACTGAACAGCATAATGGATGAAGATCACTTCATTACATCCCCCAAACGTATGTTCTGGACCTCAGTCCCGCAGACTGCTCATACCTACACAGACACAGATCACTCAATGTTTTTCTTTTCTATTTTTTCCAAACTGGTTGGGTATTTGTTGGGGGCACTTGTTTTACAAGTCACTATGTTAGATATCAATGTTTTTGTCACACCCCTGGACATCTCTCATACCCTCGAGGATGTGGAACGTTTTTACTTGGACCACACTCAGTGGTACCAAGGCAGCACTTTCTTATGACTGCTAGTGTTCCCTATTACTACCCTATTTTCTTACTAATCTATCCATCTCTCCCAGCCCCCATCTATTTTTCCTGACTTAATTGAAACAATCTGTGTAGTTTATTATCATACATGGTTACTGTTACTCTTAGTATAAGACACAAGAGGGCAGGGCTGTATGGGTAATAGAGTAGGGGGCACTAATTGGCTTCTTCCCTTTTATATATTTTATCTTGGCATCGAGGCCTTATGTCACTTTATTCAACGAGGATACAATATCTGATTAACCATTAGATACTGTTTTGCTATTGACAACCACCTGTGCTTACCATAACTATAAATCGATAATCAGCTTAATCTGAGTACGATACGACTATGTTTTATGATTCCAATATTATACAAAGAATCGGCCTATAAGCAATGTACCTTATGGAAGATGTTTAAAATCTTACAACAGTGTTTTCTAATGAGACCCATATATTTTTTAAAGTATGAATGTCATATACTAGTTATATTATGTGTGTTTTGAACTAAAAAAACGTCAATAAAACTACAAAAAAAAAAAAGAAAAAATATGCAACAGTGCTACAGGCAGTTTGTGAAGTAGTGCATGTAAATAAATGTAGGCACTAACAATATAAGTGAGGTATTGTTTTATGATATTCCATGTAGACATTAAGGTATACAATTATTCACATTTTGGAGATTTTTTCTTTTTAGAAAGTCTGCAAACTACAGGTTGTGATATAGGCTGTGATATAGGCTGTCATGACCAGTCATACTAGTGTCAGACTCATTTTATAGCATTGCTGGGAATTAATTAGAAATAAAATTGCCCTTAGGCGCTCTCTGTGGTGTTAGTATAACTGTAAAGCTTAGCCACCATTTTTTCAGACACTGAAATCTTATTTCAATAAAAGTATGTCTGTGGTTTATCCATTAAATAACATTTACCTGCGTCTGTGCGTTTCTTGCACTATTGACTACACTGGCAAATAGACAATATAGAGAAAAAAAGAGGTTACTTTGCACATTTCTTTGTAATTACATCACATCCAGGTTTCACATGAAATAACCCACCCGCAGGACAATCATAACAAGGAAGACAAATATTTCCCACTAGAAAAGTTACATTCAAATGATGCAGTCTTTGCATGAATCTGTGATATAATGCTAGATAGTATGTTCTTCATACTTAGGTACCTGTTAGATTGACTGTGCCCCATAACATCACTGTGTGCCGCCACCCACTTCCTTTATTTTTGGGTTTTTTAATTTATTTTTATTACGTCAGGTATCTGTGCATTATAAATGATACATTTCGAACAGCATTAAAGTCTTGCATTTAAATGACAGACGACGCAGTCTATTACAAAGTCCCCTGCATCTGCTCACAGTCTGCTGGACTCCGGGTCCTGAGCCTGGCCGTAATCAGCAAAATAGAAAATAAAAAAGAACAAAAAAGTCCAATATGCAGAAATCTCACGAGGCTTGATCCTTATAAAACATAATTTTTAATCAAGTAGAAAAATAAAAATGACATGGAGGTAGAATTAACACCCAACGTGTTTCATCCTTTCGGACTTACTCATAGGTCTATTATTAACATTTTTCACTAAATGTATATCACATATTAATAAATAAGGTGAAACCTAGTCTAAGTACTTATATCACTTTAAAAGCTTCAAACTGCCGAGAGATGTCTTATAAAATAGGAATGCAGCCTGGGGGCAGGGGGACTGTCATATGTTTGAGTACCAACTAAATAAAGAACATACTACAAAACTTAAACTAATGCAACTTGATCCGTCAGAATATATAGTACATCATTAAAGTGAAAAGATTTATAAATCGAACGCTTCCAAAAGCTTACTGTGGGCTGAAGTAAGAGTATAGTATCCAGCTATATTTTGTATTGCAGGCAGCCCTCCATGCTTTATTGAACAGCGCCCTCCTGTGTTCAGAAATAATGTTAACGGCATCTGTAAAATAAAAAACTTAATCATAAGAAAAAAAAAGCCAGGTTTAAAGAAAGGGAGAAGAAAATTAAACTGGTGAGGCAAAAGTTAAGAAAGGCTGGAAAGAGAAATTGGGAAAGGGTGGAGGGGAAAGGGTATCCCAAGAGAAATCAGGGGGGGGGGGGGGGGGAGTGCAAAATGTTACAAATATTCCCAAATTGCTCCTTACTCATGTTTTGCTCTACTTTTTTCCCCACTGCACTTGTTTAGTACATGACCCCCATAGAATGCAAGGCGTGTGGGGGGACGTAGTATACCATTATCAGAAAGTAAAGTCACATATAATTGAACTGTGCATTGCCATACATCACAGCTTGAGGCATTCTCTGAAGTTCCATCTGGGAGCAGATCCTGTTGTTGCAGATTGACAGTTAACAGAATGTGCAGCTCCTGTAAAAAGGATGAGATGTTAGTGGGCTGGATGATCAAAAGTTCTGTGTCGTCCTTTACCACTTGTAGAGCGTAAAACATTACATTAACAATGGCACACCTAAATTAGGAGAGAAATGGGTTTCGAATGTGTATGTGGAGTCTCCTATTTATGACATCATTTGATATTTAAATTAACTGCTTTTTGACAGGAACATGGATGTCGTAAACAGGAAACACAATGTCACAACCTGGGTAGTGTTGATTTTATGGGGATTGTATGTAATGCTATGGGCTTTATTTTTTTTATTTTTTTTTATTTATCATTTTCCAAAGCAATACAATGCATTAAATCTTCAAAATATACATAACATCATCTTAAGCTCATCTCATATAATACATATGCACAATAAATATACATAAATACAATATTTTGACGAGTTCAGGTTTGTGCCGTAGCATAAAAGTGTCGGAGATACAGGACTCGTGGGAATAATAGTCAGCTGATTGTGAAGTATGCCTTTTCCCCATTCGTTTGGGTTCATTTGCACTATTCTTACTGACTATTTTCCCTTCTTGTGGGAGCTAGTTATTTGATTCCCTCTATGCTTTATAAATTTACAAGTAGCACACTATCATTCATACATTCATACTCCATCAAACATTCATCGCAGCAGTGGATATTTACAAGTAATAGTTCTATGAGTTGGGAAGGAGGTTGAGGGGGCAGGGAGTATTCCGACTCCAAAATCCTGAAGGAGACCAGAATCTGACCCTAATTCCCTATAGGGGTACAGTGTAGTAGATCTTTTATTTCAGCCCCCATTTCCAATATATATTCTGTCAACTCGTAGTTAGTATTTGGATTCTATATTCCATCCTCTGTCCCCTCGAGCAAGAACCAGGCTGACCAGATTTTATTATATTTATCTTTCCCCATTAAGCTTTTATCAAAAAATTGTTTTTCAGCCACTGCCTGGAGTCTAATTTGTGCTCTCAGTTCTTTCCAAGATGGGGTTTCTATGTTCTTCCAATACCTGGCTAAACATATCTTAAAGGCCAACAGAATGTTAATACACAAAACTCTCTTTGATTTATCTGTGTAGGGTAGGTCTAGATGGAATAAGTAGGTCTGGGAGAGGAGTTCTTCTTTATAGCCTAATAGTCTTTCAAAGAGGTATACCAGTTTTTCCTTATACTTTTTAAGTTTATCACATTCCCACAAGATATGTATATGTGTCCCGGATTTCATGTGGCAGCGCCAGCAGATGTCATTCTGGTCTGTTGAAAATGTTGCCATTCTTACTAGAACCATATACCACCTGTGAGTTAATTTAAAAAACTGTTCCTGGATGGTTATACAATGGACTGCCTTTCTGATTTCTATCCATGCTGGATTCCATGCTTCCATTCCAAATTCCCTTCCTATCTCTTTTTCCCATCGGGAAATTGCGTCCGACTTTACTGATGTGTGATATAATTCAAAGAATGTCATGGTCTTAGAGATCATATTCTTTGTGTTGACGGAAAGGATATATCCATCCCAAGCTGATTTTTGAATCGGGGGGTTGGCCATGAGGAAGTACTTTACTCTCAAATAACAAAACATTTCACTATAAGGTAGTTTAAATTTCTCACGTAGTTGATTGAAAGTAGCTAATTGCCCCTCCATGTATAGATCGTCAATAATCCTTATCCCTGCCTTCTTCCAGTTATCTAGTCTAAGTTCCGATCTACATAGGTGTAGTATATATAATGGGACCATTTTAGAAAGTTGACTGTCTACCTTAAGTGTCTTTTTTATTCTATACCATGTAAACATGATATCTTTAACTACTCTTGAGGTGGTCTTTAGGTTAACATAAAATTTACATGGCAGCCATTGCAATAATGAAAGATCTAAGTTTTTACACTGAAACTTTTCAATATCCTATGGGCTTTCTATAAACAGAAAGTCTATAAACCGAATCTCTTTCGGTTTATAGACTTTCGTTTTACAGAATGCATGTAATGCTATGGGCTTTCTATAAACCGAAATAGAGTCCCGATTCATACGAATATGTCAATTGAATCTAACCTGTTTTTGAGACTAAGTAAAATTCGGCACCCGTCTCAGTCTCAAAATGAATGTCGACCTCCAAAGTCGACCTCTTCAAGCTATTCTCGATTTTAGTGAATAGACCCATTAGTTTGTTATTATGTGTTTGTGAATTCTTCTATATGTACATATTCTTTGAAGACATCCCCCTTTTGGAAGAACATATAAGTACTAATCAATACTATTCTTACACAAGTAACTGTTATCTTATATATTTTACTGCATTATAATGAGAATACTTGACAAAAGCATAAACTTTATGTTACATGACTAAGATAATAAATGGTAGAAGCGCTTGTGAGGAAAAATGCTTAAAACCACAATATTAAAAGAATTTAATTAATAACTATTAAAACAAAACATATTTTTTTTTATAAAATCAACACAAGATAAAAATATATTTAATAAACAAAGGTAGTCACCATAAAAAGAGGCATCCATCACCAACCAAAACCCAGATGTACAAGCTAAAAGCATAGGCAAATGATGGGAAGATTAAACAGTCTTGTTTATTGGGATAATATCAACTACTTGTATGTATTTTTTTATTGAATGTTTTTATATCATGTGTTGTTTTTTATAAAAATCTTTCTTGTTTTAAAATGAATTAATTATGTTCCATAAAAATGTGATTCTACACTTGTGTCCTGGTTAAATAAAGAGCTTTTGAAACACTAGCCCGTTGGTACATGACCCAAGTCAAATGTCTTCCCAAGCCGACAACATGTGTTTGCATGGGTGTAGAAATGTGGGAACATACTTTCATGCTTAGTGGGACTGCTTAGTCAAATAATCGCTTTGGAATGAAGTTTATGAAATCAGACTTGCTCTCTGTCACACTTATCCTGAATTGTACTATCATTGAGAAATGCTCAAAATCCCTCTGTAACCACGGTAAACACAAGTTAGTCCACCGAATATGTGCTGCAACTTCACAAACCATTGCTAAGCATTAGAAGGACTATTCCCAGCTCATCGAAGTTCAAGATAATATCTGGCACCTCCTCACAATGGAGAAGATCACAGCCAAACTCCAGGACAAAATCACTCAATTTGAGGAAATTGGGGAACCCTGGACGGCCACCTTTACAGCTGACCCTAGTTTCATCAGTTGTACTCAGCTATATAACCTATAGTTGGACTTATGGAACCTTTAACTTTGATTCTATAAAGTTAAACAACATGTGAAAATACATCAGCAGCATCACCAAGACCCTTTTACTCTATATATACCCATTTCAGTGCAAATGAAAACATTAATTACAAAATCATGACCAGGAATGTAGTAGATGAAACTGGCACTAGGTGCATGGTAAAAAGTATATAATGTTTCTTTTATTTATCAACTTTTCCTTTGGTTTAACATCTTTTTTTTTGTTTGTTTAATCTTTGTTTATTCAATTTTACAATACTCAAAAAATAAAACAACAGGGTAGTACACAGGAGTGGGGGTGAAAGGGTGGGGGGGAAGGTTGGTGCAGCGGAAAATAGGGGTGCACCTATAGCTATCGTGGGGTAAAATCACCTGCAGGGGGCTTGTACCACCCGAATAGAAAATAAAAATAAGAACAACAACAATAAAATGACCAAAGGTGTTGGGGGGGACAGTGTGCCTGAAGCAGGCACCTACTCCGGATACTCAACTGAACCATAACATATTTGTTGTAGGGACATACTTGAGGTAGATCGAAAAAACTGGGAAAAGGTGGGTACGGATTGGGATGAAACCTATAGGCGTATTAGCTATAAGCACTGCGTGTAAGATCTCATACATATGGCAAAACATCCTCATCGCTTATGCAATTTGTAACAGGGACAAACACTCGGTGCCAAGATTTAATATCGGCCACATGTATTTGACCTTTCAGAAGGCTTTCATTAAGTCTCCAAGAATAAGCTCTCTTCGACATAAGGGGATGTGTAAATGGATGAAACAGGTGCATGGTTGCTACATGTTATGTTGTGGATCCGCGTTCTAGTTAGCCAAGGGAGGTGTCTATGGGAAAGGAGGATGTAGTCAAGGCGAGTGTAAGTCTTGTGAGGGTTGGAGTAGAAGCAAAATAGGGATGGTTTAAAAAGAACCCACCCAAAAGAGGATCTATTATTACGGCACACATAAAACAGAAAAACAAGAGTAAGCAAAATATTGCAAAAGTAGAAAATGTTATATTCGAAATTCCTTGATAGGGGAACGTGTAGTCACCAACATATATTTACACAATTTTAAACATCAAAAAAGAAAAATCAATCATCACCATAAACTAACTATACAGAATAAACAAATCCTGCAGGATGAGCTGAAATGACATATATAATACAAATAAGTTAGATCAGGAAATGCCCCCCAAAACAGTAAATGTTATGTATTTCCTGAAATACCTCTACTAAACGGTGCATCCACAGTATAGTATATAACAGGTGGTAGATACCCTATGAAGCAAGAAAAAGCAAAATAAAGTATAAAACAAAAAACAGGAACAATCCGGAGGGCCCTGTAGCAAGCTAAAGATAGAGATGTTAAAGCAAATGCAATGTAGCACAGTCACTTCAATAGATCTTTAGACACTGAATGTGTAGCCTGCAAGGTCCTGAAAAGGACTCATAAGGGAACCACAAAGTTACTTATCAAGAAATATATATATAACAATCTTCTGTAAAATGCAGATAACACAGGTTGGCTGGAGAGAGTACTTGACCCAAATGAACAGGCAATTAAAACGTTACTTTGCCAGGTTAGATACTTGCTGTGACAAACATTTAATAAGTCCCCCAGCTGGAACTTTAAACATCAGACCTCATCCGTTCGTCATCCCCAGTCCTCCGACCACCCTTTTGGGGGGGTTCTTTTTCAAACATATCGTAGAAACATCCTAGTGCTATTATGATCCCTATTTTTTATTGCCACCTCTTTTGTATAAAATTCTAGATATATTTACATATATATATAACTTTGCAATTTTGTGAGTGTATATGTAATAATCATATCTGTACATATTCTTCTTTTCCCCCCTTTTTATTGTGATATGAATTATGTCCATTCCCAGTTGTGATGCTATTCAGATTACTACCTGTATGGATATGCTCCTATTTTTTGCAGATGCCTTTTTGGATTTATTTGGAGTACTGTTTACACCCTTATTTATGTAACTATGTATATGTATATTTGTATCTATGTACCTGTATGTAGCCATATATATTGCTTACTGTCCAGGTCTTGATATTCTGCTGCTATTGTCATGTGTTTTATTTGTTATATTTATTTAATTTTTTTAAAACGGTGGTTTAGATTGTTTTTATTCATATCATTTATTTATTTACATTTCCATGTGTATATCCATATTTGCTACTTCCTACTACTAAGTTGATGACTGCTCACTTGCTGCCAGTAGTATAGTGTTGTACACAGGGCCGGCCTTAAGTTATCCGGCGCCCTGTGCGGGATTCCCCCATGGCGCCCCCCCATGTATATATCTCTCTCCCTTCCCATGTTTGTCCCTTTCCTCTTCATTGCCCTGTCTGTCTCTCGCTAACTCCCGCATACTTGTTCTCTCCCTCCCTCTGTTCTGTCTCTCTCCTCCCCTTCCTCTGTTCTGTCTCTCTCCTCTCCTTCCTCTGTTCTGGCTCTCTCCCCCCCTCCCCGTTCTGTCTCTCTTCCCCCGCGTTATGTCTCTCTCTCCCCCCTGTTCTGTCTCTCTCTCTCTCCCCATTCCCCCTGTTCTATCTTTCTCTCCCTCCCCCCCTGTCTGTCTCTCTCTCCCCCTTCCCCCTGTTCTGTCTGTCTCTCTCTCTCCCCCTTCCCCCTGTTCTGTCTCTCTCTCCCTCCCCCTGTTCTGTCTCTCTCTCCCTCCCTCTGTTCTTTCTCTCTACCCCCCTGTTCTGTCTCTCTCTCTCCCCTTCCAGCTGTTCTATCTCTCCCCCCTCCAGTTGTTCTGTCTCTCCCCCCTCCCCCTGTTCTGTCTCTCCCCCCTGCCCCTGTCTCTCTCTCCCACCCCTCCCCTCCCATTGCCTTCAAAGGTGGATACAGGTAGGGGGCGGAGCTAACCGGCTGAGCGGTGTAGCCCCGTCCCCACCCTGTGAAGCAGAGCAGCGTCTGCTTCACTGGGAGCCCAGGTCAGCAAGAGAAGGTGCTGCTCGGCTCCCCATGCTTAATGCAGGCATGGGGAGCCGAGCAGCACCTTCTCATGCTGCCAGTGGCTCCCCGTGAAGCAGACGCTGCTCTGCTTCACTGGGTGGGGGCGGAGCTACACCGCTCAGCCGGTTAGCTCCGCCCCCTCCCCGGATCTAGAAGAGCATGGCGAGCAGAGGGCTGGTGAGGGGGGATCTTTTGATCTCCCTAATCCAGTGCCTCTGCCGTATTTTTTTTTTCAACTTTTTTTTTTCCTTTGGGCATGAGGGCGCCCCCTGGGGTGTTGCGCCCTGTGCGCTCGCACAGGTCGCACACCCCTAAGGCTGGCCCTGGTTGTACATACCGGTAATACATTTTGTAATGCTCCTCTGATAAAGACTAGCCGATTAGAACCGCCCCTCCAGCTAACTCTGCTGAAATTCATGTGACTTTCTGTCTGTGTACGTTACCGTAGTAACGATCTGCGGGGATTGTATAAAGACGTCAACATCTCGTGTGGGCGTCACTGCCTTGAGGAAGACGACTGAGGCGAAACGCGTCGTAGTGGTGACGTCACACGAGATTTTATAACTTCACAGCTGCTGTCTTCCGTCTTGCTGCTTGCTTCTCTGCATGTATCATCCATGTGGAAGCTCCGTTTTTCTACACGTGCGGACTCATCGCCATGCACCTTGGGATTGGTGATTTTATGCGCATTTATTTTATTGTTTTAATGTAAGCCTCAGAATTGCAGGGGGACAATAAATATTCCTTATTGTTATATACTTCACCATGTCTGGTTCCTATGTGTGTTTTCTCCTGAGATAAACTCCATATAATTTGAGATCCTACTGCCTATCGGAGAGTGATTCACCATCCATTTCTGCAAGTTCGGATGATAGGACATATAGTCCTTCTACTGACTATACTCAGAGCCAGTTTTTAGGCTCTAGACCACGTGAGTCTAATTCCATTGGGGGTCACGGTTTTTTATACATCTCCAATTGTTTTATGTACCACACCATTGGATTTGCTTTGTCTTTTTCTCTTTTACATATGTACTGCTTATGAGCTTGCCTGTTATTTAGGATAAGTATATACATTCAACTTTTTATTATTATTCATTTTTTTCACCTTCACCTTCTTGATTGTTTATTTCTTTTTTATCATTATTTGTCCTTTTTGCGCAACACTTTATCACTTTATAATTGTATTTACTGTGTTGTTTTTGGGGAAGCCACACTAGTGTTTGCTGCATTTATTCACATACCATATTGTTTAGCGCTTATCATTTCTTCACTATTCTTTTCAACCATCCCTATTTTGCTATAATATTATCGATCTATAGGCACCCACCTTTCACCGTTAATTATATAATTTTTTCGATTACTAAGGAGGGTGAATAAACTAGAGAGTTTCTAGATAAGTGATGCAGGTCAGCACCTGCTATATTTCAGGGTTGGAGTAGAATTTATAGTCCTTAGTGGTGGGTTTAGCTATCCTCCATGCATCAACTAATTGTGACGTATAGATCTTGTTCTTTATGTTGGTTGAGAGAGGTTGCACCAGTGGAGGAGTCCAGCCTGGGGTCCAGGGTCATGTTGAAATCCCCACCAAATAGAACTAGACCTTCAGCAAATTGGCCTAGTTCCAACAGGATAGAACAGAAAAACAAGTGTTGGTTAACACTGGGCGCATAAACATTGCCGATGGTAACTATATCTGTCCCTAAAGTACCCTTTAAAAAAATAACTCTGCCTTCATTGTCTGACCAGGAATCAATAACAGTAAAAGGAAGGCTCTTGTGGACAAAAATGGCCACGTCCTTAGTCTTTTTAAATGGTGAGTGTGAATACCAGGCCTTTGAATATGTATAGTCATGAAAATTGGGAACTTTGGTCCTGCAGAAATGTGTTTCCTGTACCATCCCTATAACAATTTTATGGGCCCGTAATTCCCCAAACAGCAGGGGGCGTTTAGTAGGAACATTCAATCCGTTGGCATTTATAGACATACATTTTAAATTGGTGGGAGTGTTAACCATTGTATATTAGGTATGTGTAAGAGGGGCGTGCTGTCCCAGTATGAAAATACATGGAACAGTTACATGAAGTGCTAGTAATCGCATTGTGTTTTTGGACAGAAACTATTACCATGTTCATGTTAGGTTATAGTCTGTGCATTTACTAACTGATAATATGCTGCGCGATGTGCTAGTAACTCTTGGTGGTTTCCAAGCTCTATAATCTTCCCGTTCTTCATCACAACAATGATATCAGCATTTTGCACAGTAGAAAGCCTGTGAGCGATCATGATGCAGGTTCTTCCTTCTCTCGCTTGGTCAAGAGCTTGTTGTACTATCTAAAAGCAATAAAAATCATAATTAGAAAATTCACTTAAAAATTAAGGCCACAATTTTAAAACCATGCAGTTAATAAATTATCCATTGTTTTCCTGCTTCTACAGTTTTCTTTTTTAAATATATATTTTATTTCCAATATCAAAATTTATGGTATCTCTCTTCTTATAATTTACATTAATACGTACATTTGCACATTTATATTTACAGATTATTCAGCAAAGTTATACATTTCTATTAACCAGCACTTTCCTATTTTATTCTAATTAGCATCCATAGCTAATGCCCACCTGGGTTGGCCATACTCCAGATGACCAACCCCCAGCACTGCGTCAAAACTCAGGGGCCCCCGCCAACACTATTCTTTCATAGGGATGGGAGGGAGGGAACTTGCCATAATTTGTATTGAAAAGAGGAAGTGCTTCTCTGGCGTTCTGCAATATAAAGATGAAGGCCAACCCCTTTTTTGATAATAGCCACCCCTTAGCCATGCCCTTATTGGGCACTTAAATAAACTGACAGGGTGAGGGGAATGACTGACAATCTTTGTCATGATGGCCTTCTATATATTGCATTATCCCAGGCCAGAACTTGACCAACGTTTGCCAGATATACATCCCCCCATCAATAAATAGACATACATAGCTGTGTATTGTCATCCTCACCTTCTCACTTTCATTGTCTAATGCAGATGTGGCTTCATCCAGAAGTAACAGTTTGGGTGCACGAATAAGTGCTCTGGCAATAGCTATTCTCTGCTTCTGGCCTCCAGAAAGCTGTGTTCCTTTTCCTCCAACTCTTGTGTCATATTTCTGGTGATTAGAAAAAAAGATCATATAAAAGATGTAGTAGTTTTTTTTACTAATTTCAACATGATGTGTGATGTAAGGAAAAACCTTTACACACTTATAATGTGCAATGACTTAATGTCATGCTATATGTCTGTCTTGTTCTCTCTCTCGTTCATTCTCATTTCTGTTCTCACAGAGAAGAACACCATCCCTGCCAACTTTTTTCATCAGGTTCCTGATGCGAGGGAGCAGTGCTAAAGGGGCGAAGCTATTCCAAGTAGTGTGTGCAATGTTATTATATGTTAGAGTTAAAATGCATTAAATATCTCATCAATAAGTGTTTTACTGTCCTGTGAGCCATCTATTGTACTCAGGGCGTCTGTATCTTAATGTGCCATGTTTAATTATGTTATACCCTACTGTATTTAATTACCTGTTTTAAATGAGGTTTTCTATTGTTTGAGGCTTACCATGTTATTATTAGTTTCCATGTGCCTCCCTCTACGTGAAGTCATATTTGTCTGTATATAAGTCTGTGCTGTTTCACAAGTAAATGTTCATTTTTGCTGTACCCTATTTCTAGTAGCCCTGTCTGATATTTAGGAACAAAGAGCAAGGTTCCAGGGAAGACTTGCTGGGGAAGTGCGGAGCTTTAATCAGGGTCAAAGGAGGGGATTTCCTACAACGTACAGGTTCTACCCTCCTTGAGTAGTCGTCCCCTTACAGTATAACTATATGTAGTTTAAATGCTGTATCGTAAACCACTGTATGTAAGCATTAGTAATGCCTGGAACAGACCTGAATTAGATGGGACAGAACTCAAAAAACAGGTCTGTCTAGGCAAATTCAGAACTTTTAGCAACTATGGAACACTCGCTACATTAATAACACTTTTTCAGTTAATTATAGAAAAACTATTTTACAGTGTTTACAGTAATAGTTATATAGTAATAACAAAATGTATTATGAACAGAGTCACTCATTCTGTTGTCGATTCGACCAGCGCAAAAGTATGAGTATGACTCTGATGCTGAATTCATGCTGCCATCGACTGCTCGGCTATATTTAGTACATTTTCGGGATTTGTGTGCTGTCTGTTCAGAGCACACAAACCTGTGCAAGACCTTGTATAGGTGTGGCTCACACCTAGCACACACAGAGGATATGCCTATGGCTTCTGATTCCAATCAGAGCCTCCTAGTGTCCTTTCAAATATCAGCCCTCCTGATATTATCAGACTGTGTACACCAGAACCTGATTCTCACAATTTCACCCCATGTCTAAAATCATTGCACCCACTTAACGCAATAATTGTTAGGGGCAAGGCCAGACTTGGGCCACTGTGGCATTCAGCCACTCCAAGCAAATCGGCGGTGGCCGCCACCACTTTAAGAATTAAGGTGACTGCAGCCACTTTAAGAAATTTGGCTGCTGCATGTTGCAGAGAGGGGGAGAGAAACGAGAGAGGCACTAAAGGGGGAAAGAGAGATAAACACTAAAGATGAGAGAGAGACACTAAAGAGGAGGGAGACACTCAAGAGGAGAGAGAGACACTAAAGAGTAGGGAGACACTCAAGAGGAGAGAGAGGCACTAAGGAGGAGAAAGAGAGGCACTACAAGGGAAGAAAGGGAGAGAGACTACAGGGGGAGAGAGACAATAAATAGGAGAGAGAGAGTGAGAGACACTAAAGGGAAAGAGAGAGACACTAAAGGGAGAGAGAGAGGGGAGAGAGAGAGACAGGGACTACAGGTTGGACAGAGAGTGACATTAAAAGGAGAGAAAGAGACAGACACTACAGGCGGAGAGAGAGAGAAACACTAAAGAGGAGGGAGACACTCAAGAGGAGAGAGAGACACTAAAGGGGAGAGGCAGACACTAAAGAGGAGAGGCAGACACTAAAGAGGAGAGGCAGACACTAAAGAGGAGAGGCAGACACTAAAGAGGAGAGAGAGACACTAAAGAGGAGAGAGAGACACTAAAGAGTAGGGAGACACTCAAGAGGAGAGAGAGGCACTAAGGAGGAGAAAGAGAGGCACTACAAGGGAAGAAAGGGAGAGAGACTACAGGGGGAGAGAGACAATAAATAGGAGAGAGAGAGTGAGAGACACTAAAGGGAAAGAGAGAGACACTAAAGGGAGAGAGAGAGGGGAGAGAGAGAGACAGGGACTACAGGTTGGACAGAGAGTGACATTAAAAGGAGAGAAAGAGACAGACACTACAGGCGGAGAGAGAGAGAAACACTAAAGAGGAGGGAGACACTCAAGAGGAGAGAGAGACACTAAAGGGGAGAGGCAGACACTAAAGAGGAGAGGCAGACACTAAAGAGGAGAGGCAGACACTAAAGAGGAGAGAGAGACACTAAAGAGGAGAGGCAGACACTAAAGAGGAGAGAGAGACACTAAAGAGGAGAGGCAGACACTAAAGAGGAGAGGCAGACACTAAAGAGGAGAGGCAGACACTAAAGAGGAGAGGCAGACACTAAAGAGGAGAGGCAGACACTAAAGAGGAGAGAGAGACACTAAAGAGGAGAGAGAGACACTAAAGAGGAGAGGCAGACACTAAAGAGGAGAGGCAGACACTAAAGAGGAGAGGCAGACACTAAAGAGGAGAGAGAGACACTAAAGAGGAGAGGCAGACACTAAAGAGGAGAGAGAGACACTAAAGAGGAGAGGCAGACACTAAAGAGGAGAGAGAGACACTAAAGAGGAGAGGCAGACACTAAAGAGGAGAGAGAGACACTAAAGAGGAGAGGCAGACACTAAAGAGGAGAGAGAGACACTAAAGAGGAGAGGCAGACACTAAAGAGGAGAGGCAGACACTAAAGAGGAGAGAGAGACACTAAAGAGGAGAGGCAGACACTAAAGAGGAGAGGCAGACACTAAAGAGGAGAGGCAGACACTAAAGAGGAGAGAGAGACACTAAAGAGGAGAGGCAGACACTAAAGAGGAGAGGCAGACACTAAAGAGGAGAGGCAGACACTAAAGAGGAGAGAGAGACACTAAAGAGGAGAGGCAGACACTAAAGAGGTGAGAGAGACACTACAGGGGGAGAAAGAGAGAGACACTACAGGGGGAGAGAGAGAGAGACACTACAGGGGGAGAGAGAAAGGCAATAAAGGGGGAGAGAGAAAGAGACACTACAGGGAGAGAGAGAAAGAATCTATGGGGGAGAGAGACACTAAAGAGGAGAAATAGATTCGTTTAATTTAGGATCTGTGATAAACATTTTGTTGTAGGTCAGAAAAACTGACCGCTAAAGTATTTTTCTAAAATATAAACACTGGTACACATACTACACAGAAATAATTTCATGTACAAAGTTATGTACCTCCATACCCTCTTCTCTCTCCCTCCTATATCACTTGTCTGTCACTCTCTCCCGCCCCCCTTGTCTGTCTCTCTCCACTTGACTCCCTCCATCCTCCATCCCCTATTCTGTTTCTCATATCCACCCTTTAATCTGCTCCTATACACTCTATAACCTTTTGTATAATTTCACATAACCTCTTGCATGCTCCAACTTTCCCCAATACCTCTTATCCGTTCCTCCTTGCCCTCCAATACCTCCCTGCCACATAGCTCTGAACCTGTTTAGCTTAGGGAGATGCATGGGCAGTGTATCAGAATTCAGTCTAGACAGCATGGTGATACCTTCACATACAAATTAATCAGAGCTTCCAGTTCTAATGCTTTGAGTCATCAGTATGTGTGGGGATTACCATACAACAAAGTCAGAAGTCTGACTCTATGACACACTGCCAATACACGTGAATGCACTGTGCCAGTGGCACCCCTCTAAGCCATGGTACCCTGGTTGGACCACCTCTCCTGCCTGCCCATTAGTACACCACTGCCTTCACCTCAGGTAGCTCTTCTATGAAAGAATGAATATTAGCTGCTTTGGCTGCTCTCTGTATTTCATCCGTCGACACAGTGCGCGAGTTGTCCCCATAGGCAATGTTCTCCGCGATGCTGCAGTCAAACAGTACCGGCTCTTGGGAAACTATTCCAATTTGTGAACGCAGCCACTGAATATTCAAATTCTTAGCATCAACATTATCAAAAAGCTGTAAAAAGAAAATGAACATCTTGAAAATTTGTTTTTCTTTTAAAATGATTTCAGACTATAATCTGTAAAATATGGTACATATACACACATTGCAAGTATAATTATTATTTTGGATACTTTCTTATATTGATTTTTTAAAACACTTTTTAGAATGTTGCTTTATTATCTCCTAGGCTTCAGCCAAATTATAGAGAGCTGAGTGGAAAGATCAGTAGAAGCTGCTAACCTGATATTTGTAAGTAATTATACATATTTACAATACACATATTCAAATCTGAATCTAAAAAGGCAAGTTATTTTCAAGTCAGGTCCTTCAAGATTACATAATCTGGATCCTTGGTGAGTATCACACGTTAGAATTTGTTTTTCCAGAATATACTATAACTATACTATAAATATAGGTTACTCTGTAAAGGTATCTTACCACTTCTCCTTCTAGCGGGTCATAAAACCTCTGTAGAAGTTGAACAGAGGTGCTTTTCCCACATCCACTGGTTCCAACCAATGCTACAGTTTGTCCACTCTGTATTTTGAGAGATAACTCTTGGATCACTGGAACCTCTGAACGGGATGGATAATTAAAGCAAACTTTACGGAATTCTAAATGTCCTTGAAATGTATCCTAAAAAGAACAATGCAAAATTAGACTCCTGGAAAGTACAATGTTGAGTGCCCCAGTGTCTTAAAGGGACACTCAACATTTTTACTTTTTATTCTATGGAAGAAGCAAAAGTTAATAAATCAGTGCTACTTCAATGTATTTGTAAAAAAATAAATTCACATTGAATAATTAACATGTGGAAACACATTTAAGTTTTACTTGAAAGTTAACTGAAACAAAAGTTGACTTTGTTTTCATCAAATATTTGTATTCATCAAATATGTATTACGAGGAAACAATTCAATTTATATGCCTTGTATTGTATTTGCATTAAAAATGTAATATCTTTGTGAATAAGGAAACAAATCTCTTATTTAATCTAACTTACAATTTGAAGATACTTATTTTGTATCAGAATAAGAAAGAATTAGATGGCATGGCTATGACATGTATTAAGAGCACTGCCTTGTTTACACACATGACTCATACACTGGTCAGCTTCACTTACTGGTTTTTGTCCTTGGTGGCTGAAACTGTCAATTGTTGGCTCTGATTCAAACAACTGAAATATATGAGAAGCTGAAGATTTGGCCTTGGCATAGTCAGGGGCAAAGGATAATGTCTGTCCAATTGAAATAGCGCCATATGCGAGCATCGAAAAAACACTGAAAACAAAATGTTAATAATCAGCTTAATTGAGCTTTTTATGCTGAATGTCATGATTCCCTAACAATATTAGTTCATAGAAAAAAATGAGAATAATTTACATGTACTCTTCTCAATTGCGTTAAAGGGTAGTTAGACAAGATTCACAAATCTCTCTTACATAGAAACATAGAATGTGTCGGCAGATAAGAACCATTCGGTCCATCTAGTCTACCCATTTATTTTTTTTGAGTACTTTTATTAGTCCCCCGTTCCCGGTCTTATAGCTAGGATAGCCTTGTGTCTATCCCACGCATGCTTAAAATCCTTGACTGTGTTTACCTCTACCACTTCTGCTGGAAGGCTATTCCATACATCCACTACCCTCTCAGTAAAGTAATACTTCCTGATATTACTTTTAAATCGTTGCCCCTCTAATTTAAGACTATGTCCTCTAGTTGTGGTAGTTTTTCTTCTTTTAAATATACTCTCTTCCTTTACGGTGTTGATTCCCTTTATGTATTTAAATGTTTCTATCATATCCCCCCTGTTACGTCTTTCCTCCAAGCTATACATGTTAAGATGCTTTAACCTTTCCTGATAAGTTTTATCCTTCAACCCATGAACCAGTTTAGTAGCCCTTCTCTGAACTCTCTCCAAAGTATCAATATCCTTCTGGAGATACGGTCTCCAGTACTGCGTACAATACTCCAAGTGAGGTCTCACCAGTGCTCTGTACAATGGCATGAGCACTTCCCTCTTCCTACTGCTAATACCTCTCCCTATGCAACCAAGTATTCTGCTAGCATTTCCTGCTGCTCTATTGCATTGCCTACCTACCTTCAAGTCCTCTGAAATTATTACTCCTAAATCCCTTTCCTCAGATGTTGAGGTTAGGACTGTACCAAATAGTCTATATTCTGCTTTTGGGATAGCATATTCTGCTAATATACTATCAGTAGTAACATACATAGGTACCAAAACAATTCATCGCTGTTCTCAAGACACATTTTATGGGTATTGCAGGACTGGCATCTATTATCCATCACATCCAACTCTTTTAATAGGAACTTTAACATTTAAAGGACAATTGAACTTTATTCATGTCTTGCTTCCTAAGAGGCAAAGTAAACCAGACATGTGTCTTTACATATACACGCGGGTTTACTCTGAGCTCTGACTCATCTGAAGCTAGCACACGCTGACAGTGCAAAGCCAACCTAGTTAAGGGCAGGCCTTGAGTGTTTAGACACCATTGTAGGCCACCCTCCGTGGCACCCCTGCTGCTCTACCCTCTTGTCAGTCTCCTCTCTCTCCATGTATGTCTCTCTCCCTTCCCATGATTGTTTCTTTCCTCTACCTTGCCATGTCTGTCTCTCTCCCACCCCCATTTTATGTTTCTCTCCCTTCCCATGCATGTCTCTCCACACCCCACCCACAGGCGCATTGACCACACCCGTCTATCTGTCTCTCATCCTCCCATCATATCTATTCTCTCTCCTGCTCCACAAATCTGTTGTTATCGCTTTCTCCCTTCGCATACCTGTTATCGTTCCCCCCCTAGTCATATGTCTTACATCTCCTTCGCTCCATACCTCTTTCCCTCTCCTTTCCCCATCTTCTTCCCCTCCTCATATCTCTTTCCCTCGCCCCACATCTCTTATCTCTCCTTCTCCACCCAACATTTCTTTCCCTTTCCTTTCCCTTTCCATTTCTCTTTCCCTCTCCTTCCTCTCCCCATAAATAATTTGTAAGATACATTCTGCTGGACATGTGACTCACAGTGGATTACAAGATCAAGGAATTATATAACACAACCACAGATAACACTTACAGAAATACATCCTCTTGGGTCATTCTTCCAACTTCAATCATGTATGCCCCAAATCGATAACATATAGCATATGTGAAAAATATGAATGATTGACTGAATGCAAAACAAATGCCATAAATTTGGGCTTTACGCTGTGAGTTTCTGAAATATATAATTTGTTAAATAATTGTTAATAGATATTGTCATCAAACTATCACATAGGCAGATTTGAAATTAACAAATGTTTTGATTAAATTACATAGACAACTATGTAGAGTGAGATAGATGAAAGATAAAACATTGTGCAGGAACAAACATGGTTAGTTCCCCCGCTAAGTGAACTCATCTGGATTGTTGCTGCACCATGTATAGCTAATTTTGTGAGATAAGATGTTCATCTCACCTCAACTCATCTGCTATTCACCTCAACTCACCTTTTAGTGAATAGCCCCAAGAGAAATTAGATGGCTACTCTGACAGTTTGATTATTACTAAGTTAAAGAGCCACTAAACTTCCCCCCCCCCCTGTTGTTCTAATAAAGAAGAACAAGTCAGACTCCCTGAACCAAGTTTATAAGATAACACACTGTCTGATAACACACTGTCTGATAACACACTGCCTGATAACACACTGTCTGAATCTCAGGGAGTTACACTTTAAAATACTAAATAGGTGGGATCTAGTTCCGCATAGATTATCCAAAATGTACCCCCTAGTGACGATAACTGCTGGAACTGAACAGGGGGATTATATGCATATTTGGTGGCAATGCCCCTTAATAAATAAGTTATGGATTTAAAATGATAGAAGTGTATATAAAAACAAAACTGGAATTTTTTTTTTTTTTTCGCACTCAGATCCTACGAGCCTCGCCGTTAGTTGGTTAGAACTAGCATGCTCTTAGATCATCCCGGTGCTCCAATTAAGTGAAATATTTCTCTTCCGTAACCCGTAACCCCCCTTCGGACTAGCCTAAAAACTCAGACCTATGTTTTAACGTTACGTTCAGTATGGAGGGGAGAGAGGGGGGAACAATGAGTTAAGTAGGAGGCGGGATGATCAATCTTTATATAGGGGCTATGTCTAGAAGCGAGGTTTGGTGAGGCATTCTAGGGAAGTATCGTTTGGGATCTTCCATACCTCAGTCCGATCCAGCTTTGTTCAAGCTGGGCACTGACTTAATGGGTAGACAAGGGAATGGACTAACTTATGACTAACAAGGGGGCAACGACTAACTAACATACAGGTACATCATACATGTGCAACAGTGAGGCGACACCGGCTCGTTCGCCATCCGTCCAAGGGATTTCATAATTTCCGAATTATGCTTAGACAAAAGTACTTCGGACTCAATTTGGTTTGGTTTTTTGCTTTCTTTACTGTTTTGTTCTCTTTCCCGGCACATTTCCTATCCTTCTTCTTCAGGTTTCCTTTCCGCTTATTTGAATTTGTCTTTTCCTTATCTCTTTCCTTTTCTTTACCTTTCTCTCTCTCTCTCTCCTCCTTTCCTTACCTCTTTCTCTCTTTTCCTTTAGTTTAGGTGTATCTTTATTTACCAATGGACCAACCGTTTGACCCATCTATCCCACATAATATATTTTTTACTGTTGAATCCTATTTGGGATGCAATGCCTCTTTCCATCTTTAGTTGGAATACCAGTTGGTGTTGAATGTTTTCCCAAACCATAGGTTTTGAGGATTTCCAATTCCTCGCTACCGTCAATTTTGTTGCCGTTAGGATATGGAGTAGGAAGCGTTCCTCATCTTTTGAAATCCGGGGGAGATTCTGGTGCAGGAGAGCACTCTCCGGTGACACTTTCAGCTCTATTTTCAGGTAGAATTTTATTTTGTTGAAGACCTCTCTCCAAAGATTTTGAATTAGCGGACATTCCCACCAAATGTGTTTGTAATCTCCTATGGCTGAACCGCAGCGCCAGCACTGATTTGAAATGCCCCCTCTCATTTTTGCTAGGGTAGACGGGACATAATACCACCTTTTAAAGAGCTTGTAATTACATTCTATAATATTCAGGCAGTGTATTGCTTGATTTATCTTGAATAAAGATCCGTACCACTCTGTTGGAGAAATCTTCGTTTGGAGGTCTTGTTCCCATTTTTTAATGGCTGGGGGGATGTACTCTTCCCTATTAATTTGTATAAGATTTAGGCATTTTGCCATCAATTTTTTTTGGTCGCTTAGATTCAGCAGTTCTAATATTCTCGAAGTGATTGGGGAGCTGTTGGTCATTGCCAGATGTTTCTTCAGAAATGTTTTAATTCTGATGTAGGAATATATTTCTTTATTGTTTAATTTGTATCTCTCTTGAAGGTTTAGGAATGTGCAGATGGTGTTCTGGTCGATAAGGTCATTGATGGAGGTTATCCCACCGTCTATCCAAGCTTCAAGTTGTAGGTCCTCTATAAAGCCTTTCAGACTAGTGAGGGGAAGATGTGGTATTATTTTATTTCTCAGTTCCGTCTTTGCTTTAAAGTTGTGCCAGCACTTTAGGATGTGTTTCAGGACAAGACTATCTACTTGCTTGATTGAAGGTTGTTTCCTGCCTGAGAGATTCCAGAATAGTGTATGTAGATTGGCTTGTCTCTGTCGTTGTTCCAAGAGGGCCCAACTTTCTTTTTGAGAATGGCTACTTTGGGTGATAAAGGCGTGAAATAGCGTTGCTGCTTTGTATTGATCCACCACGTCTGGGACTCCCCAGCCCCCTCTTTTATTTTGTTTTGATAGTAGTTGTAGGCTAAGCCTTGATTTTTTCCCTAACCATATAAATTTTGTAAAGGATGTTTGAATCATTTTTAACCAACTCGGTGGAATACTTAACGGGACCATTCTCAGGATTTACGTTAATTTGGGCATTATGTAGGATTTCACGGCATTTATTTTTCCAATCCATGAGATCTCCACCTTCTTCCAGTTTTTTAGTTTGCTATTAATTTCTTTTATCAGAGGTAACAGGTTGCTCTCCATTATATCCTCGGGTTTAGGGGTTATGAGAATGCCTAAGTATCTGAAGTTTTTTGTTGTCCATTGTAAATCGTATTGAAATTGAAGATTTTTTAATTCTGTTTTATTAATGTTAATGGGTAATGCCACTGTTTTTTCTATGTTTAACTTGTAATTCGAGTATTGACTGTATGTTTTTATTGTTGCGAGCAATTCTTCTAGAGCTGGTCCTGGATTTTTTACCAGCATCAAGATATCATCGGCATATAGCATTATTTTTAACTCCTCCTGCTTATTCTGAAATCCTGGTATCTTAGGGTTGGCTCTTAACTCTGCTGCAAGTGGTTCAAGAGTTAGTATATACAGTAATGGTGACAGGGGGCAACCCTGTCTGGTTCCATTTGAAATTTCGAACCAGTCCGATTTTATCCCTGGGCCCAAGATTGTTCCGGAGGGGTTTGAATACAGTGCCATAATGGCTTCTTTTATGTTCCCCGAAAAACCATAAGCCTCTAGCGTGTGTTCCAGAAAGTTCCACCCCACCCTATCAAAAGCTTTCTCTGCATCCAGAGACAAGGCGAGGGTGGGGATCTGCCCTCTCTGAGATTTTTCTAGGAGATTAATGATTCTCCGAATATGGTTTATAGAGTAACGACCTGGAATAAACCCTACTTGATCCGGGTGGATCACCTCCGTTATAACCTTTTTGATTCTCTCTGCAAGAATACCCGAAAATATTTTTGAATCTGTATTAAGTAGGGAGATGGGGCGGTAGCTGGTGACTTCTTCAGGGTTTTTGCCTGGTTTTAAAATAGTGACAATGTTAGCTTTCAGAATTTCAGGTGGTATTTGACTCTCAGTCATAAACTCATTAAATAGATTTTTTAAGTCTTCCCTAATTTCTTCTCTTAAGAATTTATAAAAGGTATTATCGTATCCATCTGGACCGGAAGCTTTATTGACCTTTAATTTTTTTATTGTTTTGTCGATTTCTTCCAGGGAGATAGGTTTGTTCAGTGATGATAGTTGTTCCTGTGAGATTTTTTTGAATTGTTTTCCCTTAAAAAATTCTTGTGCATTTTCATTGAAAATATTTTTAGGTAGATTATATAATTCTCTATAGTAGTGAGCAAAAGATTCACCGATTTTATCCGGAATGAGACTCGTCTCACCTCTATAGACAATTTTTGTTACACATTTCGAAGTTCTCTTATGTTTCAGTTTGTTGGAGAGTAGCTTGTCTGCTTTATTTCCCTTATAATACCATTTAATGTTCAGAAGATCCAGATTTCTATTCGTTCTATTGAGCAGTTGATCATTAATCTTAGCCTCCAGTTCTTGAATTTTCTTGGTTGTGACTCTAGTAGGTGTCATTTTATTGATCTGTTTCTGGGCTGCAAGGAGGATATATAGGTCGGATAGGTTGAGTTCTCTCTTTTTTTTTCTCGACTTCCTATTTTAATTAGGTATCCTCTGATAACGCACTTAAAGGTACACCATAAGGTGGATGGCGAGATATCTTTGTTTCTGTTTTCTTCAAAAAATTGCTTCGTTTCTTGTCTGATGTAATCCTTGTTCTCTTCTGACCTCAACAGATTGTTATTAAGTTTCCAGTCGGATTTAAATTTTTTATAACTTCCTTTTAATTCCATGATAACAGGGCTATGGTCTGTCCATGTGATGTCCTGGATGACACTTTTTTAATTTGTCGCGTTAAGTTCAAGTTAACCAGGATCAGGTCTATCCTAGAATATGAATGATGTGTTTTGGACAAACATGTGAAATCTAATTCCGTTGGATGAAATATCCGCCACGAGTCATAAAGTTGATATTTTGACACTAGAGCTCTCATTTTCCTACTATTGTTCAGGATAGGTTTTTCATTTTGTAAATCCCTCATGGATTTTTTATCCATTTGAGGATCCATGATACAATTAAAATCTCCCAAAAGTATCACTGACCCTTGTTTGACTTGTTCTACCTTATTTAGTAATCTGGCTAAAAAAGAAACTGGTGAGTGATTAGGAGCGTAAGCTGTGACAATTGTATACGTCATATTGTTTATTTCAGCTATCAATAGAACGTATCTACCCTCCGAATCATATTCTTGATATTTTATCTGTGTATTTAGATCTTCAGAGATCAAGATGGCCACACCTCGTTTTTTCTTCGAGTTTAATGATGAACAGAATACTGAAGGGTATCTTTTTGAGATGAGCCTCTTCTCGTCTTTTTTTAATAGATGTGTTTCTTGAATCCCGGCGATATTAATTTGTTCCTTCTTCATATATTCCGTCAGCATCATTCTTTTTTGGGGAGAATTGAGTCCGCGTACGTTTAGTGTTAATATTTTAATCATTTAGTTTGCACTAAGGTACTATAAATGAAAAAGTCTTCCGAAGGACTGCCAAAACTGGAATTTAAAGCTGATGTCACTCATATATATTATATTTATCCGTGAAATCACTCCCAAAACGCGTAAGAAGAACTGGGATTGTACAAATCCTAATAGCAACCAATTTATTGATAGCCAGAGCATGGAAAACAAGCGATTTAATTGCCTGGCCCAGAGTCAAAGAGCAAGTGATGTACCAATGTGAAAGGGAAAGAGGGATTACAGTCCAATGTATACTTAACAGCACAAATTATTCAATATGGAATTCATGGATTGAGAAATTGTCTGAATAAGGGTAAACTGTAATACATGAGTGAATAAATAATAGAGGAATTCAACCTCTGGGAAAGGGGAGGGGGAGAGGAAAGGAAAGGAAAGAAAAGGGGAAAGAAAGGGGGAAGGAAAAGGAACAGAAAAGAAGGGGAAAAAAAGGGAATTGAATATTCTCCCTTGGATGTGGCCTGCATTACAAATGTTATGTAGATATGTGTAATACAATTAAGAAACAAGGAGATTCCTTACTATGGAACTTTAACATAATTATATTTTTCTTCTTCCATGTCATTGTTTCTCCTGTATACTCATATATTTATATATATAGAGCATAATAAAATTGTAATGTGGCAAAATTTTACAAATGTTATTGTGAATGCATTTTTATTAATATTTATGTATTTGTAAAGCGCAAAAAAAGGATTAAAAAAAAAAAAAAAGTGAAAAAACTATTTGACTTCATATGAGGATAAATTGGAATGTAACATAGTAATTTACATAGTAATTTAGGTTGAAAAAAGACACAAGTCCATCAAGTTCAACCCTTCTACCTATCATTTCTGCGTTTTTATCCAAAAGAAGGCAAAAAAAACCCTAAGTAAGCTTTTTCGAATGTTGCCTCCTAGGGGGAAAAAAATTCCTTCTTGACTCCAAAAGGGCAATCAGATTTCTCCTTGGATCAAAAAGCTCTATTATTAATGCTCATTCTATTATTAATACCCCTGTATGTTCTGCTTTTCTAAAAAAAATCATCCAGACCATTTTTAAATGCATCTATTGTGGTTGATAGCACTACCTCTCTTGGCAGTGAGTTCCATAATTTTATTGTCCTTACCGTAAAGAATCCCTTCCTTTGCTGCCTATGAAATCTTTGCTCTTCCAGTCTCAGGGGGTGACCTCTTGTTCTTTGTACATTTCTATTAATGAACAGGTCCCTGGACAGCTCCTTATATTGGCCCTGCACATATTTATATAATGTTATCATATCCCCTCTAAGACGCCTTTTTTCTAAAGTAAATAAATGCAATTTTTTAAGTCTCTCTTCATAACTAAGATCCTCCAATCCCCTTATTAATTTTGTAGCTCTCCTTTGCACTTTTTCTAGTTCCTTAATATCCTTTTTAAGGACTGGTGCCCAGAATTGTACTGCATATTCAAGGTGAGGTCTTACCATTGATTTGTAAAGAGGCAAGATGATGTCCTCCTCCCGTGAATCTATACCTCGTTTTATACATGCCAATATCTTATTGGCCCTTGCAGCTGCTGACTGGCATTGGGCACTGTTGCCAAGTTTGTTATCTACAATGATTCCTAAATCCTTTTCGTTAGTAGTTTTTCCCAGGGAAATACCATTTAACGTATATGTTGCTTTGTTATTATTTTTCCCATAATGCATAACTTTACATTTGTCTATATTGAACCTCATTTGCCACTTTCTTGCCCAGTTCCCCACTCTGTCCAAATCTTCCTGTAAAGAAAAAACATCAAGATTAGTCTTTATTACCTTATCTAATTTTGTGTCATCAGCAAACACTGAGACATGGCACTCAGCACAACGTGGGAGATCATTAATAAACAGATTAAAAAGAAGAGGTCCCAAAACAGACCCCTGAGGTACTCCGCTCACTACCCTAGTCCAATTTGAAGCTTTACCATTTACAACAACCCTCTGTGTTCTATCTTTTAGCCAATTTTCAATCCAAATACATACATTTGCCCCCAATCCTATTTCTCTCAATTTGTAGAGTAACCTTTTGTGTGGAACTGTATCAAATGCTTTAGCAAAATCCAAATAGATCACATCAACTGCCATACCTAGATCTATATTTTTACTGACTTCTTCATAGAATGGTATTAAGTTTGTTTGACAAGACCTGTCTTTCACAAAACCATGTTGACTTTTACTAATTATATTCTGATTCAAGATGTATTCTTGAGTGTACACCTTTAGCAATTCTTCAAATAATTTCCCCACTACAGATGTCAAGCTCACTGGCCTATAATTACCAGGCAGAGATTTTGATCCCTTTTTAAATATTGGAATGACATCCGCCTTTCGCCAGTCTGTTGGCACTATACCTGAACTGAACGAATCCCTAAAGATCATAAATATTGGTCTGGCCAGAATTATGCTTAACTCTCTAAGGACCCATGGGTGTATACCATCTGGCCCTGGGGCCTTGTCTATCTTAACAGAGTTTAATTGCATAAACACTTTTTCCTGTGTCAGCCAATCCCATGTTTGTGGTGACTGTTCCGTAACTTCCGGTAGCAGGGGCTCATCCATCTGTTCTTCCTTAGTATAAACCGAAGAAAAAAAAGTATTTAAAATGTCTGCTTTTTCTCTGTCCTCACTTACCAAATTTCCCATTTGGGATAACAAGGGCCCAACATTTTCCCTCTTTAGCTTTTTTCCATTTATATACTTATAAAAAATTTTGGGGTTAATTTTACTCTCCTTGGCAATCCTTTTCTCGTTTTCCAATTTAGCCATTTTAATTGCCTTTTTGCAGGGTTTGTTGGCATCTTTGTATTTTATAAATGATAATGTTGATCCCTTGCTTTTATAATGTTTGAATGCCATTTTCTTGTTTTGCATTTCCTGTTTCACGGTACAGGTAAGCCACATTGGTTTTGATTTGTGTCTTTTGTATTTGTTTCCCAAAGGTATATATTGGGATGTGTACTTTTGTAATGTGTGCTTAAAGGCATTCCACTTGTCTTCTGTGTTTAGTCCAGAAAACAATCGTTCCCAGTCTAAATGTTCCATTGATGCCCTTAGTCCATCAAAGTTGGCCCTTCTAAAATTAAGTGTTTTGGTGGCGTAGTTAACAATTTGCTTTTTTGCATTAATCTCAAACGAAACCATGTTATGGTCACTATTGCCCAAGTGTTCTCTTACTTTGACGTTTGAGATAAGCTGCTCATTGTTTGTTATTACTAAATCCAGACAGGCATCCATTCTAGTTGGGGTGTCTACTAATTGTGCCATAAATGTGTTATTAAGCAGGTTCAGAAACTTGCTGCCCTTAGCGGAACTAGTTGTGCCACAATTCCAATCTATATCTGGGTAATTAAAATCTCCCATGATTAGAACTTCATTCAGATTTGCAGCCTTTTCAATTTGTAATAAAAGCTGATCTTCTCCATCAATGCTAATATTTGGTGGCTTGTAGCATACACCTACAAGTAATGTGCGATTCTTTTTAGTGTCTAAGCTAATCTCCACCCACAGTGTCTCCACATCAGTTCCAGTTACGTCATGCACACCTTCCTTAATACTGGGCTTTAGTTTAGGATTTACATATAGACATATCCCTCCCCCTTTTCTATTTACTCTGTCCTTTCTAAAAAGTGAGTAGCCTTGTAAATTAACTGACCAGTCGTGGGTCTCATCCCACCACGTTTCCGTGATTCCGATTAAATCATACTGTTCAGCACTTACCAGTATCTCCAGCTCACCCATTTTGTTTGTCAAGCTTCTTGCATTTGCTAAAAGACATTTGAGATTACTACCCATTTTCTGTTTAGTTGACAAACACGTAATGCCCGCAGGTTTAATTGTATGTACCTCCCTATGATCTATGTTAACCCCACCAGCGCTTTCCTCCTCCTTTGCCATAGCTATACCCACCTTCCAATCTACTCTAGCTGCCATTGCTTCATTTTGATCTTGACCCTCCCCCCCAGAGCTTAGTTTAAAAGCTCATCTAACCCTCTAGCCATCCTCGCCCCTAATACCGCAGCCCCCTCATCATTGAGGTGCAGCCCATCCCGTCCAAAGAGTCTGTAGCCGACTGCAAAGTCTGCCCAGTGCTCTAAGAACCCAAATCCCTCTTGCTTGCACCACCTTCACAACCACGCATTAATCTCCCTAAGCTCCCGCTGTCTCCCTGACGTAGCGCGTGGCACTGGTAATATTTCAGAGAATATTACCTTGGAGGTCCTTTCCTTTAGCTTCTTTCCTAGTTCCCTAAAATCATTTTTAAGGACCCCCCACCTACCATTTACTTTGTCATTAGTACCAATGTTTACTATGACCGCTGGATCATGACCAGCCCCTCCCAATAATCTGCCTACCCGTTCCGCAACATGCCGAACCCGAGCACCCGGGAGACAACATACAGTTCGGCATTCAGGGTCCTGGCGACAGATTACCCTATCTACCTTCCTAATAATAGAATCCCCTACCACAACAACCTATCTAGCCTTCCTAGTGTCCTGGCTCCCAACTGTGCTGGAGAGGCTACTCACCTGGCTGCTAGGAGAGTCCGCCTGCCCCAGAAATGTACTTTCTAAGGTACATGGCAGTTTATCCTCCGACACAATGGTTTTCTGCAGCTGTTGACTATTACTAGTGCTGTCAGAGACCTTTGTTTCCTCATGCCACCTACAAAGGGGAGGTGTCGTCTGTTGGTGGCATTCAAAAACTAAGGTCTCTCTCTAAATTGTCAGACAGAGACTGTGAGCCCCAACAGATCCTTATCAGGCATTGTCTATGTGTGGCAGTAGATGAAAAACTCTGCCACAGTTGGGAGGCAGAGTTAGCAGTAAACCCATGTGTCTCTCTAATGACAAACATTGGGTTTACCCTGAACCAGAGGCAAAAGTCTTTTCATTTTAGTGTCACTTTAACACAGATATAATCATGCTATCCTTACCATTTAAAAAAGGAAGGTAATTTTTATTTTATGGGACTGTTGGCATAGTGCCGATCTCCAGTATTTATTTAATGGGACATGAGGTAGTTGACCAGCCCTTAGGCCAGGTATTATTCTGTTGGGGGGAGGAATGCTAGGGGACTGGAGCTAGCTATTACACCCCTAGTATTAAAGTAACTTTTTTAGGGAATAACAGTATTTTTATTACAAAGTGCAGTTATACCCTTACCGCAATACCGTTACCGCAATCAAACGCTATACCTTCAGGAAAAACGTGCATAAAACATTCTTTAAGTTTTGCTGGCATTGAATTTACCCCAATATATAATAAAAAATAGTTTAATCTGCCTCCCAAGGACATGCTCCTGGGAGTTTCATTGGTTTGGATCATCTTAAAAATGTATATGAGTAATAATTTAGCATATAATAGACAATTAGTCTTATATATTTGTAGCACAATATAGGAAATAGTTTTTTAGTCTAATTAAGAGTATATCTGACCTGTATGATTTCTCTAAACATTCACTGTACATGTCTTCAAAGGCTTTTTCACTAGTTAACGAAACAACAGTTCGGATGTTATCCACAGCTTCTGTTGCAATCTGTTTATTACAGAAACATTAAAAAATATTAAGAAACACCATTTAATTATTGTTGTCAAGATATGTGCAACTTGTCAGAGAAGTTGTAAAATCATATTTAAAGAATACGTAATGTCAACATCAGAAAACTAATTACAAATTGTCTCTGCTTTGCTGATCTACTTGTGTTTAGCTGTAATTTTACTATTTCTTGTTTATTTATTACCCACATATCTTGTACACTGGTATTATCACCAGGAAAAGGGCTTTCTTAATGTACCATTATCTTCCTCATACCGTATAAGTCACTATAAAAGAATCTTAAAATATGCGGGGGGAAAAACCCCAAACACTTTTTAAACATCTTTCTTTTACACATCTACCAACAGTAAAAAAAAAACCTTTGGCTACATAGATTCTAATATTTGTCCTGAGTTTAGAAATAGCATTGTTCACAAGTTTTTATTATTTTTTGCAAGTTGTAGGACAATAACCTAATGTAGTGTTTTTATCCCCTAACATGTTTCCCCTACAGTGAATTTTGACTCCAACCCCTGATGATCAACTTAACCCTAACGTAATCTAACAATAAATCTTAGCCCTAACTAATGGTGTATTTTTAATGGGGTAGGTTTAATACTGCTGATTGCCACCTGAGCTGGATTCACCACTTCCAAAGCTTTTGCCTACAACAGGGCAGCACCATATTGAAAGGCAGCTTCCTTTTCTGGGTTTCTAGGTGTGATCCCATAAATGCAGGAGGCATCATGGCTACACAGTCTCATCTACGGAGGCGATTATTGATTGTTAAGGGGTCAAATCATCTTTTTGTTATCACTGGTTATGTAGAGTAAAAGTCAAGGAATATGAAATTTGCTTCCGGGATTTTTCAAAATTGGAATGATCTGTCACCAATAGATATGTCCCCTTATTGTTCTATTAAACTGACAGTCTGACAAATATGCCTTTGCTATTGCCTACATTTGTTCAGTCTGACAGACCACTTCCACAAGCAGACTCTAGAGAATAGTAAGTGCCAGACAGCTTGTTTTCTAACCCACTATATGAGGAATATCTTTATTCCTATCTTTATAATAGTTTTAAAACTTGACATCACTCCTTCTTTTAGCACAGAAAAAACAGAAGAGCATTTCAAAAGTAGATCAGACAAAGAAAGCTGTCACAGAATGTTTGGTTATTTAGCAGTGATTTAAAATCTGTCCAAAAACAGCTTGAATAAACTTTATTCAAACACAACTCCACATTTATAGGGCTGATGGGAAGATAGGTGGTAAAGTAATACAGGCTGCACTTGGTCGTCAGATGGTCTGCATTTGGACACCCCAGGCTTATGAACTTTAGATATTTAAATATGTATTATATTAATTTTCTAAACTCAAATCCGGGTTCCCTATTTCACTAATAAATTAATAATGTAACTTCCGACCTATATGCTTAGTGATAATTAAATTGACATACCTTTCCAGCATGTTGAAGCTGTTTTTTATCCCGATTAGCAAATCCAACCAGTGCTCTTGTCTCAAGCAGGCCAGTGGCAACAAGAATGGGAGACATGGCAAGAATCAGCAATGACATTTCCCAGCCAAAACCAAAAGAGATGAGGATGCACAACACCAGAGTAGACATATTTTCTGCTATTAAACCAAGTCTGGAACCTGTTGCCTAAAGAGAAAAAATCAATAAATTGTGGCTAATTATGAAAGAACACATAACAACATAACAAACAAAAGCTGAACATATTTAGATTGAGAACTATCTGCACACATAATCTAAGCAATGGGGCCGTGCAGCAATTGAAGTAAAGTTCTTAACCCCTTAACGACAGATGACGTGCCAGGCACGTCACGGCAAATCGTGGACTTGCCGACAGCTGACGTGCATGGCACGTCATGCACTAAATGGAGTAAAGAAAGCGACCAGCGGTCGCTTTCTTTACTCTAACGGTGTTGCTACAATGCCTCTAGGTAGAGGCATTGTGCAACACCCCCAAAAAGTGCAGGGGCGCGCTACGATCACTCCACGGAGTGATCGTAGCAGCCATTTAAAAATGGCTGCGCCCGCTGCACACATGTGCTTAGAAAGCGAACGATCGTTCGCTTTCTAAGCATCTCCGGTGTTGTTAAAGTGCCTCGCCAGCGAGGCACTTAACAACACCATGCTGCTCCCCAGAGCCGATGGTGGTCGCTCTCCTGAGCGACCAAATCGGCTCAGTAGAAGGGAACGCTGCCTGTACAGGCAGCGCTTCCCTTCTAATGGCAAGAGCATCGGAAGTGAAAGTATTTCACTTCCGATGCTCTAGGGGGAGCCAATCGATGCCGGCACACCAGATCTATGTGATCTGTGTGCAGGCATGTATGGTAAGTGCTCTGATGAGCACTTACCATACTGTCAAAGGGAATATTACTAAATATTGCCTTTGACAAGTATTGATCTGCCTCCCTCACCTTACTACTTTTAGTAAGGGAGAGAGACAGATCAGATCAAATAAAAAAATAAAATAAAATAATTAAAAAAATATTTAATAAAATTTTAAACACCAAGGGCTTTTATAAAAGCCATTTAACCCCTTCCCTGCCATTGATCGCTGTGTACGCAGTGATCATACACAGCAGCACATTTTTTGCTGTCTGTGCATTTTTTAGGGGTTATTTTTTTTTACTGTAATTCATTACAGTATAAAAAAACCTCTTTTAAGAGAGATTAACCCCTTTCTTGCCTTAGATCACTGCCTAATCAGCGATCTGACGCAAATGCAGCAATCTTGCTGCAGAAGCATTTTTTATTTTTTTAAAACTTTTTTATTACACCCGTCACGTGTTAATTATACCCGCTAGGGGACTACGTTTAACGTAAAAAAATTTTTTTAGCTGTCTGAGCGCATGTATAGCGATCAGTAACAGCTGATAAGTGACAATGGCGGGTTGGCGTTTGCTCAGATGAGCATCACCATTCGTCTGGTTAGATCAATATGTGTAAATATTTGATCTGACACGTGTAGATCTGCCTCCCTCTCACTTGAGTTTTAGTGAGGGAGGGAGACAGAGCTGTATAATGTAAGTTTTTAATTATAATATATTTAATAGAATTGAGACCCAAAGGCTTTTATAAAAGCCGTTTCCAGTATTTAACCCCTTCCCTGCAATTGATCGCTGTGTACGCAGTGATCTTACACAGCAGCACATTTTTTGCTGTCTGTGCATTTTTTTAGGGGTTATTTTTTTTTACTTTGATTTATTACAGTATATCAAAGGCTCTTTTAAGAGCTATTAACCCCTTCCTTGCCGTATATCACTTCCTAAGCAGCACATATGGTCACTGCCTAAGCAGTGCATATGGTCACTGCCTAAGCAGCGCATATGGAGCAATCTAGTCGCCGAAGGATTTTTTTTTGCTATCAGCATTTTTTTTGTCAGACTCACTAGGGGTTAATTATACCCACTAGGGGATTACGTGTATTCCTTTTGAAGCTGTCTGAACGCGTGTATAGCGATCAGTAACAGCCGATCAGTGGCAAAGGTGGTTTGGTGATTTCTCAGATGAGCATCACCATTCGTCTGGTTCGTAAATATTGTTCTGACCCATATGGATCTGCCTCCCTCTCCTCACTTGAGTTTTAGTGAGGGAAAGAGACAGATCTGTATAACATAATTTTTAAATTGTAATAAATTAAATAAAATGTTAATAAATTGTGAGTCCCAAGGGCTTTTATAAAAGCCATACCTTTTGTATAGTGTAGTGTATTAACCCCTTCCCTGCCACTGATCACTGCACAGCAGAACATTTTTTCTTGTCTGTGCATTTTTAGGGGTTAATTTTTTTGTACAGTACTACAAAGGCTCTTATAAGAGCTATTAACCCCTTCCTTGCTCTACATGTTCAAATTCCAAGTTTGAAAATCAAAAAGCGCACCTCTCAAATGTAGCCTTTCAACCCCTAACAAAGCTGACAAAGCTATGCATGGGTGGTATCCCTGTGCTCGGGAGATGTTGCTGAACATATATTGTGGTATTGTTTGTCAGTGACACATACCGAAATATGTGAATTTGTGTCTAAAGTGCAATGTATGTGGGAAAAAATACACAATAAAATGACTACCACAAACTTTGACAAAGGCTGGTGGTAGAATTGGTGCATGGAAAGTGTTAAAATAACACCATTTAAAATAGCCTAGGGTGTCTACTTTTACAAAATATATACTTTTTGGGGTAAAATACACTGTCCTACTTAAAAAAAAGTCCCAAATGAAAGATGGGCTCACGCTGACTACAAGTCAATATTCCAAGTTGAAAATGCGCACCTTCACAATGTGGCCCTTTAGCCCCCAAACAACCCAACAAACCTATGCATGGGTGGTATCCCTGTACTCAGGATATGTTGTTGAACACATATTGGGTTATTGTTTGGCAGTGACACATACCAAAATCTGTGAATTTATGTCTAAAATACAATATTTGTGAAAAAAAAACACACAAAAATTACTACCACAAACTTTGACAAAGGCTGGTGGTAGAATTAGTGCATGGAAAGTGTTAAAATACCACCATTTGAAATAGCGTAGGGTGTCTACTTTTAAAAAATATATGGGTTGATGGGGTAAAATACACTGGCTGGTTTCAAATATGTCCCAAATGGGACATGGGTGCAGGCGGTCTGCATGTCAAAATTTTTATTTGGAAAACCAAAAACTGCACCTACCAAATTTGGCCTTTTACTCCCCAAACAACCCAACAAACCTATGCATGGGTGGTATCCCTGTACTCAAGAGATGTTGCTGAACACTTATTGGGGTGTTATTTGGCAGTGACACATACCAAAATCTGTGAATTCATGTCTGAAGTACAAGGTTTGTGAAAAAAACCCACAAAAAAATTACTACCACAAAGTTTGACAAAGGCTGGTGGTAGAATTAGTGCATGGAAAGTGTAAAAATACCACCATTTGAGATAGCCTAAGGTGTCTTCTTTTAAAAAATATATGGGTTGATGGGGTAAAATACACTGGCTGGTTTCAAATATGTCCCAAATGGGACATGGGTGCAGGCGGTCTGCATGTCAAAATTTTAATTTGGAAAACCAAAAACTGCACCTACCAAATTTGGCCTTTTACTCCCCAAACAACCCAACAAACCTATGCATGGGTGGTATCCCTGTACTCAAGAGATGTTGCTGAACACTTATTGGGGTGTTATTTGGCAGTGACACATACCAAAATCTGTGAATTCATGTCTGAAGTACAAGGTTTGTGAAAAAAACCCACAAAAAAATTACTACCACAAAGTTTGACAAAGGCTGGTGGTAGAATTAGTGCATGGAAAGTGTAAAAATACCACCATTTGAGATAGCCTAAGGTGTCTTCTTTTAAAAAATATAAGGGTTGATGGGGTAAAATACACTGGCTGGTTTCAAATATGTCCCAAATGGGACATGGGTGCAGGCGGTCTGCATGTCAAAATTTTAATTTGGAAAACCAAAAACTGCACCTACCAAATTTGGCCTTTTACCCCCCAAACAACCCAACAAACCTATGCATGGGTGGTATCCCTGTACTCAAGAGATGTTGCTGAACACTTATTAGGGTGTTATTTGGCAGTGACACATACCAAAATCTGTGAATTCATGTCTGAAGTACAAGGTTTGTGAAAAAAAAACACAAAAAAATTACTACCACAAAGTTTGACAAAGGCTGGTGGTAGAATTAGTGCATGGAAAGTGTAAAAATACCACCATTTGAGATAGCCTAAGGTGTCTTCTTTAAAAAAATATATGGGTTGATGGGGTAAAATACACTAGCTGGCTTCAAATATGTCCCAAATGGGACATGGGTGCAGGCTGTCTGCATGTAAAAATTTCAAGTTGGAAAACAAAAAACTGCACCTCACAAATATGGCATTTTAGCCCCCAAACAACCCAACAAACCTATGCATGGGTGGTATCCCTGTACTCAGGAGAAATAGTAGAATCTATTTAGCATGTTTTTTCGTTCGCTATTGTCGATGAGGAGAAGTTGTTTCAAATAAAAACAAAGAAATTTGTGTATTTTTTTTTTTTTTACCATATTTTTTTTTTTTTTTTAATAATATGATAAGATATGATAAAAAAGATGGTATCCATAGAAAGCCCTTCTTGTCCCGATAAAAACAATATATAATATGTGTGGGTACAGCAAATGACAAAGAAGAAAATTACTGCTAAACACAAACAGCACAGAAATGTTAAAATAGCCATTGTCCAGAAAGGACAAAAATGTTTCAAAGGCTCTGTCCTTAAGGGGTTAAAGGACAACTGGATAAAAAACAAAACCCTTACGTTTAATTGAAAGATTGTATCAAGTGTAGATAGTTTGTAAAGAAATTATTTACTGAAAGAATACAAATTAAGTGTCTTGTTGAGCCTTCTTTACTCTATATGGTTCTCTCAGGGGGCAGAATCTTGAGTCAGATCTTTACTCACCTTGGTTCAGATGAAGAAAGATCTGACACATCTGACCAAAGATTCTTTTAAAATAAGCAGGCTACATGGAGGCCAATCGAATGTTACTGCTGATTGCTTCACTCTTAGAACTTTACCCAAACAATTGATTTATAAATGTTGTTCCCAATGGTCTTTAAAAACGTAATGATTTAAATCGACTTGATATAAATCAAATCTAGTGCAGTGAAAGATTAATTTTTACATATAATCTATCTACATTTTTACCCAGATTAAAAAATGAAAATGGAAATACTACAGATATAAAGTAGTATTAACCTTTTATTGTGTGTTTACAAAGATTAAAGGGTCTACTCAATACAGAGAGAATTGTATGGAATTGATAACTATTTTGCAATTCTCTCTGTATTGAGTATATCCTCATTTGTAGTAAGTCCCCTGTAATGCGTAACCAATTGTGTTACTTGATGAAAAAAAGAACATTTTTGTTTTCTTAAATCCCAGTGTCTAATTTTCATAAATTGAATGCTTTAAATAGATAAAATGATAGTACTCTGAAACAAGTATCATTAAAGTGCACCCTTTATTTGCTCAACTGAGGGGAATTGTAGTCGAGTTGGAAAGAGACTCCAGTGCAGCTGAATGAGAGAATTTTTCTGACTTCTTTGCCCTTAAGTTTAATATTAACATCTCAATTCCCCGCAGTTCTCTCTGCATTGATTAGCCCTTTAAGCTTTCAAGACCACGTTACTAAGTCCCTTTCTCAGGCAAAAAAAAAAAAAATGTAAAATGAGCCAACCCTCTAATATTAATCTTTTATTATATCTTTATACAGATTAGCTATAGCAAGTCACCTGTTCTAAGTTACATGTTTTGAGACTTGATTACACCAGCAAGAAATAGTTATAGTTACCGTCTGAATTTGGGAAGCATCGGTGGCGAGTCTTGTAGTTAGAGCTCCTGTACTATTTCTCTTGTCATCAAACCATGAAATGTCCTAAAAGATATTGCATTATTATTATCATGAACCATATTATTTATTTTAATAAATATAAACAATTCCTTGTACATTTCACACAGACAAAGAAAAAAAATACAATACACAAACCTGATGCAACATGGATTGAAATGCCATTTGTCTTAATCTCATGGTGAGCACTTCCCCTGATCTTCCAAACATGAAACCCTGTTAAAAATAATACGAGTAAAATACATATTACACCTCTGATTAATTAACAGTTATGAGAAAATTACCTGTTTTGTAGTATTCGATCTGTGATGTTTTAATGTTTGAAATATTAATAAAGAGAGACTTAAACCCTGCAAATAAAAGAGCCTTCTGCCTGATCAAAACTGCATTTTGAATGTTTCTGCGATTATTCAAAAATAAACACTAGTGGCCTGCTATTTGATGGACTACATTTCAGCAGAGAGCAGGTCTCGTGACCATCTCTCTCCACCACTGGTTTGTGTGTGTGTCAATCACACAACACAAAACCAATAGCTGAGAAGGCAATTAGGTCCATTGGGTGTACATCCAGGGCTGGCCCTACAATGGGCCAGAGTGGGGCAACTGCCCCAGGCGGCACTTTTGCAAAGGCGGCACATTGCCGCCTCAATAAACGCTATTTCAGCCGCTTAACAGCCGAATATCTGAAACGCCACCTCCCTGCCGCTGTAAGTAAGAAAAAAAAACCTCCATCACACCGGATATGACGTTACGTCATACCCGGTGGCTGAGCTTCCCTCCTCCGTGCAGGAGGGAAGACCACGGAGGAGATCAACATCGTCTGCACGGAGCATAGAAGAGGTAAGTACTGGGAAAAGGGGGGGGGAGTCTGGTGTAAAATGAGCAAAATTCGGGTATATTAAATGGCTAAATCTGGCAAATTTAGGTGTTAAATCCTAGCATATTAAATGGCTAAATCTGCGATATTGAGGTGTTAAATCCTAGCATATTAAATGGCTAAATCTGGCATATTGAGTGACAAAATCCTGGCATATTAAATGGCTAAATCTGGCATATTGAGGGGTTAAATCCTGGCATATTGAGTGACAAAATCCTAGCATATTAAATGGCTAAATCTGGCATATTAAATTGCTAAATCTGGCATATTGAGGGGTTAAATCCTAGCATATTAAATGGCTAAATCTGGCATTTTAAATGGCTAAATCTGGCATATTAAATGGCTAAATCTGGCATATTGAGAGGCAAAATCCTGGCATATTAAATGGCTAAATCTGGCATATTGAGGGGTTAAATCCTGGCATATTAAATGGTTAAATCTGGCATATTGAGGGGCAAAATCCTGGCATATTGAGAGGTTAAATCCTGGCATATTGAGTGACAAAATCCTAGCCTATTAAATGGCTAAATCTGGCAAAATACTGCCATGTTGAGTGGCAAAATCATACTGGCATATTAAATGGCTAAATAATACTGGCATATTAATTGGCAAAATCATACTGGCATACTGAGGAGTTAAATGCTGGCATATTGAATGTCAAAATTCTGGCAGATTGAGGGGGTTAAATCCTGGCATTTATTTAAAATATTTTGAAAGAATATTGGAGGATGTCTATATTGATGTGATTTATTGTGGGGGGAGGGGCAGCATTTAATTCTTCGTCCCAGGCAGCACAATGTCTTGGGCCGGCCCTGTGTACATCACATGACACACCAATCACTTACATTTTCTTCTATGCTGCATCGTCATCTAACCAAAATGTATTTCCAGGAAGTAAAATAATATTAATTAAAATACTAGTTTCTGATTTTTTAAATTAAAATGTTTCATTTTCATAAGTGGAAATATTTAAATAGATAACATTATAGTACTGGGAAACCAGTATAATTCATATGAAGCCTGTATTGCTCTCAGACAGCAAAAAATGTAAAACGAGCCAACCCTTGTCTGCTCAATAAAGAGACATGAAATCCAAACTTAAAGGGACACTAAACGTTACTTTTAACTTGTGCTTCTAATACAGAGGCACAAATGAAATGTTAGTTGTTCCTAGTGTAATGATAAACTGACGCACTTTTGATAGTACACGCCAGTTTATCCTCTGACCGACAGCGACTGGCTATCTCTGCTAGCATTCTTAAAGGAAGCAAGGGTTAAAAAAACATGTTAGTTGTCCTTGAAGGCAAAACTATGTGAGTTGGAAGAAAATCTTCCATTCAGCTGCATTGGAGAATTTTTCCTATTCGACTGCATTGGCCTAAAGTGTGAAATTTCTGTCTCAATTCGTCTCTGCATTAAGTAGACCTTTATGTGTAGCAAGTGACCTATACGGAGTAAGTCAGAGATTAAAGTCTCACCAAAGATCCAGACTGTCTGACTTTAAAGGACCATATTGACTTGAAAATAACCTGCCCTTTTCATGCATATTAAATCTCAGTAAATCTAAAAAATGAAATATTCATAAATTGTTTATTTGTTCTAAATAAGTTTAATTTAATTAAAGCTACTATTGACCCACTTATGTCTCCGCATTTAGAGGAAGCCTTGGAAGAAAAAAAATCAGCATGTGAAAGTGTTTACAAAAAGCTAAATATGGCATATGTCTACTATACTTGCATGTGTGTATGCTATACATATCTTGATATAAACATGCATAGCGCTCACATTGCTCTAACTGCAGGTTTCTCCAGGTCAAAACTAGGGCGCCAGGTCAGCTAGATTTCTTTGCAGTCTTTTGCAGGCTCCACTGCAGAATGTCAACCAATTAGTTAATCAAGGATGCTCCATAGGAACTACCTTGACTAATTAACTGATTTCCAATTACAATATTTCCTCCAATATAAGGCAGCCCTGCTAATAAGGTGACCCCCCCCCCCCAAACTTTGTATCATAATGGGTGAAAAAAAATAAATGCCTAAATATAAGTTGACCCTATAGGAAAAAGGTTTTGCAAGTAACTTTTTACCTGCGTGAAATATGAAAAGAAAGACATCACACCAATCAGAATTACAATGATGGAGTACGAATTAACTTCTCGTCTGATTCTCTCTGCATCATCAGTGCCAAAAATCTGTTCGAAAAAAAGAACAAAAAATCTAAATGAATTAATAGATACACTTGTCTGTCATTGTTTTTAACAGAGTTATATTTTGCATATTAATAAATGCTTAATGTACAGTATTTGATATCATTGCCGTAGTATAATTATCTGATGTCATCCTGATCATATAAGCACATTGCCTACCACTTTAGTAAATACCCTTGTAATTTATCCCATGCCCTTCCCATCTATTGAAGAAGCAGAAAAAGCATAAAGCTTACAGAGCTCTTCAGTATTAAAACAATGGTTATAGTCATGATCACAGATGGCTAACCTTGGCACCACATATCCCATGATTCTCAGTCAGTCATAACAGTTATCATGTCAAAGTAAGCCATCACAGGCAATGATACTCCCCAAGCTACTCAGTAACTCTGTACAATTTGGTTACATTATTAAAGATATTACATACTTACAACTATCATTTTGGCAAACACTATGCAAAATATGGGGTGCACAGCTCCATTAAGCACTGCCGCTAGACTACCAAGTAGAATGTATGGCCATTCTGATTTGTTTAACTTCAAGAGTTGGAAAAAGGAAACTTTCGGAAGATATTTCTGAAATAGAAAAAACATTTATCAAACACACTTATTCTTATTCTCTATCAGCTTCTGAAAATTCTGAGTAATATTTTAAACATAATAAAACAATTCATTGGCATGATATAAATATCTGGAAAATGAAATATAATTTGGTGACCAAGTTTTAAAAATAAATGTGGGCTACTTGCCTCAAACTATAACAAATGGTATGGGGTGTTAGCCAAGTACTCCCGGAACCATAATATATAAATATACCCCCTCAGGGTGCAGAGGCTAGTCAAATGCCCCTGTACCTCATAATAAATAAATTAACCACCTGGACTCCATAATAAATATTCACCCGGGGTTTATGGTCTCATCAAAGGTCTCAAACTCTATGATAGACATCAGAATCCCCCCCACGGATTTGAGGGCTTACCAAAGGACTCCAAACCCTGTAACATATATATTAACCCCCTGGGGTTCATGAGCTTGCCAAAGGTCTCTGAGCCCTATAATAAGTATATTATCCCCCCAGGTTTGAGGGCTGTCCAAGGGCCCCCAAACTCCATAATAAGTATCAGAATCCCCCCCCCCCCCCCCCGCCCAGTTTGGGTGCTGGCCAAAGGCCTCAAACCACATAATAAATATCATAATCCCCCTGGGGATTGTGAACTAGTCAAAGGATCCTGAACTTCATAATAAGTATAATAACTACACCATTGGAGTTTGGGGGCTGCCCAAATGCACCCCAACCACATAAAATTATTATTACATTATTCAGTACCAACCCCCTGCTCCACCTTGTCCTGGTAGGTAGGATGTATCATAGTATAACCACTGCCCACCCCCTGGCACCCAAAGTATTCCCTGCAAAGAAATGACACCTTTTTAGATGTCACATGCTGTCCACAATGCCCTTGATCCTCAGCTTTGGCCCAGGGAAAGGGGCAGTTGCCCAAAAAGAAATAATAATCCACCTAATATAAAAAAAATTCCATCCCTTTTCATGTTTGAAATCCCAGCCCAACTGGGATGAGATTTCATAATTTGATTAGGCATCCATCCTCCGGTGAGTATGAATGTGAAGAAGTAGGGCTCCATCATGTTTTTTTTTATGCTAGGTGGATTATAATTTCTATCCTTGGTCCAAAGCTGAGGATCAAGGTTGTTGGTGAAGATGTGGGACATTTAAAAAGGGGTGTTTGTTTTTACAGGTCATAGTATGATATGTCCATGCCTACCTGGGTAATGTAGAGGTAGGGGAGAGTAGCTAGGGAATAATTTAATAATTTGTTTTATGGGATTTGGGGGCCTTTGGCCTGCTCCCGGGGGGGTTGATATATTTTTCTTTTAGATTGGGGGCCTTTGGCTAGCCACTGAACCCTGAGGAGGCTTCCTTCTTTATAGCTTGGGCAGTCATTTTGTTAAAGTAAAAAAAAATATGTATTTTGGGAGGATATTGGCTGTATTCACAACCCTCAAAGTCCTCCAACATGAGTCTCTATACTCCCCTAGATGTCTATCAGAGGGTAAAGGCTTCTATTTCAATGATCAGAAATTCAGAGTTTGGCTGCCAAAATTTTAGCCCAAAAATTGCTCACAATGGCCGATTTCCATGCCAATTAGAAAGTGATCGGAAGTGGTCCAGATCCAGGAGCTCTGATTTTCCGTTCAAAAGTCAGAGCTTCCTGAGTAGTATTAAATATTTATACTAATAAACCCCTTTTGCATGCTTATAAAGTATCATGTGTAAATATGAATAAAATAGAAATATTTCTGAATCTTTACCTCTTCGATATCAATTTTTATTTCATTTGAGTCTTCCATTCCTTCTTGCTGTACTGAAGATGTCTTGGAATATAACCGCAGTACAAGAGATGGTTTTATCTGCTGTCTAGTTTCTGTAAATTGTGTCGATTCGTTATCCGTATATTCTGTTTGTTGTATGGCCTAGAAAAATGTGAATCAGAAATAACCAAAATTTACAAGACCTGACAGTGGTAGATTAATGGAAGATATACATTATCATCTGCGTGTAAAATATTTATTATTGTCTTTAAAGACAAGAAGACCTTATTCTGTCTTATTACTTCACCTCTAGTCTACTACTCGCTGAACTATATTTTCTGGTTGGACCATTCAGAATTCTATTATTGGTACCTGTGCTGTAGCCAGTGAATAATATATTCCTTTCTTGTCCATTAATTCGGAATGTGCTCCTTGTTCAGCAACAGCTCCATTTTCTATTACGAGGATAACATCGGCTGACCAAACTGTACTGAGACGATGAGCAATGACAATAGTGGTGCGGCCTTCCCTGGCCTAAAAATAAATATTAACAGCCTTATGTGTAAAGTAAGTACGGTATACAGTATAAAAATGAATGCACAGCTCAAAATCAATAACATCAAAGTATGTTAAACTAGATTTTACCTTAGATACTTGGATGCAGTGAAATGTTGTAAAGTGAGTTGAAGATTGTTCTGAATCTCATCAACTATGCTATATACAAACAGCCCACAAGAGTAAACCCACCTGGATTATAAATATGCATTTGTTTAGCCACTGTATATGTACACCAAAATCCCAAGAGAAAACACTGACCAGATGTTTTTTTTCCAAACCTGTGCCTACAATGGGCACCATGGTAGCATCCACTATTTAAGTGCAGTAAAACATTATTATTATTGTGTAAATATGAGTATCTATTAGCTAATAGGGATTTAGGATTTTGTCAGAACATTATGTATATATATATATATATATATATAAAATATGTTCATAATGTGGGATAGCTTGGTGGGGATTTTTCAGAGGTATAAATCGTCTTGTTTGAACATATTACTTAGAAATGATTCAGGATAGTAATTTTTAAAAGAGTCTATTCCCAAATGTTCTTTCACTAGTATTTTTGGCACCCGAGCACTGAAAAATCAGGTTATAAGAACTGCTTTGAACTTTTTGGTTCAGCTGCAGTGTTTCGGAGATGGAGTTGGCTCAAATAATTGATGGCTTGAAGTTTCATTGCTTGACTGCTGAAAATACTGGTGAAAGAACATTTCACTCACTCAGAATAATGTAATCTAGGTAATCTCTGTTTTAGAGCAATTTGTTATAACGCAGTTCCTGATACAGTTTGGGTGTCAGTGGTGTATCTTGATTTTGTGCTGCCCTAGGCAGACAAAATCCGGGCACCCCCCTACCCAAGCTGCACACCCACGTTACACACCTAAGACATGACCCATCATTCAGACTCACATCAAGCTTACACTCCCATCACACTCAGTCACACACTCCTACTCCCATCACACTCAGTCACACACTCCTACTCCTATCACGCACACTCTGACTCCCATCACACTCAGTCACACACACTGTCTCCCATCACACACACTCTGACTCCAATCACACACAGGTCACACACACTGTCTCCCATCACACACACTCTGACTCCCATCACACTCAGTCACACACAGTCTCCCATCACGCTCAGTCACACACACTGTTTCCCATCACACACACTCTGACTCCCATCACACTCAGTCACACACACTGTCTCCAATCACACACACTCTGACTCCCATCACACTCAGTCAAACACACTGTCTCCCATCACACTCAGTCACACACACTGTCTCCAATCACACACACTCTGACTCCCATCACACTCAGTCACACACACTGTCTCCCATCACACACACTCTGATTCCCATCACACTCAGTCACACACACACACACACACACACACAGTCTCCCATCACACACACTCTGACTCCCATCACACTCATTCACACACACTGTCTCCAATCACACACACTCTGACTCCCATCACACTCATTCACACACACTGTCTCCCATCACACACACTCTGACTCCCATCACACTCAGTCACACACAGTCTCCCATCACGCTCAGTCACACACACTGTTTCCCATCACACACACTCTGACTCCCATCACACTCAGTCACACACACTGTCTCCAATCACACACACTCTGACTCCCATCACACTCAGTCAAACACACTGTCTCCCATCACACTCAGTCACACACACTGTCTCCAATCACACACACTCTGACTCCCATCACACTCAGTCACACACACTGTCTCCCATCACACACACTCTGATTCCCATCACACTCAGTCACACACACACACACAGTCTCCCATCACACACACTCTGACTCCCATCACACTCATTCACACACACTGTCTCCAATCACACACACTCTGACTCCCATCACACTCATTCACACACACCGTCTCCAATCACACACACTCTGACTCCCATCACACTCAGTCACACACACTGTCTCCCATCACAAACACTCTGACTCCCATCACACTCAGTCACACACACACACACAGTCTCCCATCAGCACTTACCTTTCCCTGGCAGGCAGGCAGCATGGTCCCTCCATGCTGCCTGTTCGGCTTCCCGGCGATTGTGCCGACAGGTCACGTGACCGGGCGCGCGTATGACGTCAGCGCGCCCGTCACGTGACCTGTCGGCACTTCCGTGTCGGCACACTGCACCGGGAGCCGAACAGGCAGCACGGAGGTTTCTCTGTGCTGCCTGTTCGGCTCCCCGTGCAGCCTGGCAGGCAGAGCGTTGGTGAGGGGGGATCTTGCGATTTTTTTTTTTTTAATTTTTTTTTTTAATTTTTTTTTTTTTAATTTTTTTTTTTCCAGTGCTGGGGGGCGCTGCCGCCCCCCAAAATTTGCCGCCATAGGCATCCGCCTAGGTAAATACAGCACTGTTGGGTGTCCCTTATCCAAAAGTCTGTTATCCGTAATGATCCATTATTCATTTTTTTTTTAGGTCTTTGCCACAAGTTGCTGTTGCTACACACACTTGTCAGAATGCAAGTGCACACCAGCTTATTCAGTGTCCAGCACCGTTCTCTAGAACCCTTCTCCTGGATATAGCCTTTCAATGAGTGCTCAGATTCCCCCACGTATATGAAAGGTAATACAATGGCACATGTGCAGGCCTGATGCACCAAAAGGCAGGTTCCCAATGATGCCTCACATCACAACTACATCCCAGTAAAAGTGATTTATATGCTCTATACAATATTTGCATTGATACTACAGGTTGAGTATCCAAAATGTTTGGGGTCAGAAGTATTTTGGATAATGGGTCATTTTTGATAACGGATCACAAATAAGATATATTAAATAATCTTAGTACTTATTAAATACAGTAGCATCGATACTGTATAGAGTACTGTATAGAGCAAATATAGTACTGTATAGAGCAAATAAATCACTGTTACTGTGATGTATCATAACTTAAGGGGGCTGGATGCTGAATAAATAGTGGTGCGCTTGCATACTGATAGGTGCATGTGGAATTTGCAACTTGTGGCTAAATCCAAATTTTTTTTGTTAAATTGGATCATTTTGGATAACAGATTTATGGATAAGGTATACTCAACCTGTACTGTAGTTCATGAATGCTGAGAGGTTTTAAAATATAATATTGATGAAAATGATCCGTTATCAGCAAGATCTCATGAACCACTTGTATATTGCCCAAAATATGAAATATCATGTTATATTAAAAAGTACTCACAGCTGTCTATTATATATAATTTGTTTATAGTAAACATATGATGCAGTGTGAATGATATAATAAGACACATTTTAGCAGACACAGACAAACTAATACAGTAGGTTTACAAGTTTACCTTATCTAAAGCAGCCTGTACAATAGATTCACTCCCAGTATCCAAAGCTGAGGTCGCTTCATCCAAAAGCAGTATTTTAGGATTTCTCACCAGGGCCCTGGCAATTGCTATTCTTTGTTTTTGGCCACCACTAAGCTGGGCTCCTCTTTCTCCAACAAGAGTTTTAAATTTCTAAACAAAGAGAAAGCACCAAAAAAGTTACTGAACAGTGTATTGAAATGACAAATACATGGAATAAACTATGAATTTTGTCACAATATTAAAACTACAATTTTGTTCAATAAACAATAAGAGTGTGACTAATTCAAATACATCATTATTAAACGTTAAAAATTACTTCTGTTTCCTTAAATATTCAACTGATGGATATCCAATGGATGTGGTTGTTGTGTGGGCCCCTGATCCTAGCTAATAAGGTTTGTAGATTCTATTGCATTATCTCATGAATTTAAGTTTCTGCATGGTATAAGGCCTACTACATTTAAAAGTTGGTTATCACTGCTTTCAATAAGCCAATCATTATTTTTTTTAAACACTCCAACTCTTTTCATGAAGCTCTGTTTTTCTTTCCAGAAGTTGGAGATATAAAGCCCATTTGAATTCAGATCATTTCGGTGATCATTGGCTCTTTTAATTGGGTTATTCAGTAATCACTCCAAATTTGGCCAAACTGAAATGGTAGCCTTGACTGTCCATTAGTTTCTATGGGATGATTCAACTTTTAAAGAAAAAATAGTCGCAAACCTACCAAATTCCCCCTGAATAAAAAGAATGGGCAAATTGAAATAAATAAATAATAAAATATATTTAATGTAATATAAAAATAAATATGCGTATGTTATATATATTACAATACTATATACACTGAACAAAATTATTAACGAAACACTTTGGTTTTTGCCCCCATTTTTCATGAGCTGAACTCATAGATCTAAGACCTTTTCTGTTAAGACCTGCAGTGACTATGGTACTGTTGTCTTATATTCCTTTCCCACTAGCCAAGCATGAGTGATTATAGCTGCAGCCAGGAGTAGAGGAATACTGTATACAAGACGTTTCTCCCCAGCAAATCGAATATCCCCCAAACATGAGCCCAGACTTCATGAAGGGGGAAACAGGAATAACGGTTTTATTCAAAAGACAACTGGCTTTTAAGAGGAATCCTAATGCAAGAGGAATAACGGTTTTTATTCAAAACACACTGGCTTTTATAAGGAATCCTCCTGCAAGCAATACTGTAGGCAAAAAGCCGAACACAAAAGAAAAGACCGAATAAAGTCTATTTTCCTCACATTTTCAATTTACACAAAAGGCCTATTTCTCTCAAATATTGTTCACAAATCTGTCTAAATCTGTGTCAGTGAGCACTGCTCCTTTGCTTTGATAATCCACCCACCCCACAGGTGTGGCATATCAGTATGCTGATTAGACAGCATGATTATTGCAAAGTTGTGCCTTAGGCTGGCCACAATAAAAGGCCACTCTAAAATGTGCAGTTTTATCACACAGCACAATGCCACCGATGTCACTGTTTCCCGTGAATGGGATGTTCATTTCTCTACCATAAGCAGTCTCCAAAGGCGTTTCAGAGAATTTGGCAGTACATCCAACTGGCCTCACAACCGCAGACCATGTGTAACCACACCAGCCCAGGATCTCCACATCCAGCATCTTCACCTCCAAGATCATCTGAGACCAGCCACCCAGACAGCTGCTGCAACAATCGGATTGCATAACCAAATAATTTCTGCACACACTGCCAGGAACCGTCTCAGGGAAGCTCATCTGCATGCTTGTCGTCCTCATCGAGGTCTTGACCTGGCTGCAGTTCGTCATTGTAACCGATTTGAGTGGGCAAATGCTCACATTCGATGCTGTCTGGCACTTTGGAGAGGTGTTCTCTTCATGGATAAATCCCGGTTTTCACTGTACAGGGCAGGTGGCAGAATGTGTGTATGTCATCAGTGGTTTGCTGATGTCGAACGTTGTGGATCGAGTGGCCCATGGTGGTGGTGGGGTTATGGTATGGGCAGGCGGATGTTATGGACAATGAATACAGGTGCATTTTATTAATGGCATTTTGAATGCACAGAGATACTGTGATGAGATCCTGAAGCCCATTGTTGTGCCATCCACGACCATCACCTCATGTTGCACAGAATCTGCACATTTTAGACTGGCCTTTTATTGTGGCCAGCCTAAGGCACAACTTTGCAATAATCATGCTGTCTAATCAGCATCTTGATATGTCACACCTGTGGGGTGGATGGATTATCTCGGCAAAGGAGCAGTGCTCACTGACACAGATTTAGACAGATTTGTGAACAATATTTGAGAGAAATAGGCCTTTTGTGTACATTGAAAAAGTCTTAGATCTTTGAGTTCTCATGAAAGCTCATGAAAAATGGGGGCAAAAACAAAAGTGTTGCATTTATAATTTTGTTCAGTGTATATTGTAACAAAGTACATTATTAAATAACTAAGTCACTGGGCCCCAGTGGTAAAATTGCAGAGGGTCACAGGATTCATCACTGCAACTGACCCAGGCACCCTAGGTGACACAGGAGACCCCTGCACTGTCAAGTGGTGTGTGGACAAAGCTGGTACTGTGTAAAGGGGGGTGGATTACACTGATGGTATCATGTAGTGATGTGCTATGTGGTCAGGGGGTCCCAGTGAATTCTAGTCATGCCCACGCCCTAATACACTCATATATGCAGAGGTACCCTGTATTTACACAGTGGACAATGGTGCATTGACAATCAATTTTGTCATTCACACTGAAATGGTACTGTGATACACATGAGATTACATGATGTCACCCTATAGCTGACATGAAATCATCAGTATTGTTATTCCACAACAGCTGGTAAGCGGATGTGTAAAATGATATATGTAACTGTATACATATTTATATGTTGGAATTCCCTAATTTGTTTTGGGGTTACTAATTGGTGTATGGGATACATGTGGGTTTTAACATGTGACTTAAAATGACAGGTTTATTGATGTGAGAATTACACCATTTATGCAAAAATAGCATACATTTTTGAAACATTTTCCAATTTTATTTTATTAAATATGCTAATGCAGCATATATTTAGCAATTTCCATATAAATTAACCACTTTAAAATATTTTTTGCTGTACTTATTGGCCTTAAAATGTTCAAATACCATTTGGAGAATTGAAATCCCAATAATTTGGAAATTATTTCCAAATTCGGGCAGAATTTAGATCGATTCAGGGCTCTATGAATAGGAGGAAACCTATCCTTTCACAGGCCAAGATCTTTTCCAAAATGGGCCAAAATCACCTCACTCTCCATAGTGTTAAAAGTCTTGCATCAAGATACGAATACTTACATCAGGAAGTGACATAATGAAGTCATAGGCATTGGCCTCTCTAGCGGCCGTCTCAATTTCCTTGTCAGTGACATTTTCTCTGCCATATTTTATGTTGTTTTTAATTGTTGTCCCAAACAATACAGGCTCTTGGCTGACTACACCAATGAATTCTCTGTAATGTCTTACATTCAGGGATCTGATATCATGACCATCAACAAGAATCTAAAAATAAATAGTTGGAATTAGACTCAAGAAGTCAAGTCATTGTACATATGCTTTCAATTATTAATAAGGTACAAATCTTACAGTGCCCTCTAGTGGATCATACAACCGTTGCACAAGCTGTACTGTAGTACTTTTCCCACATCCACTCTGTCCAACCAGTGCTACAGTCTGTCCAGATTTAACAGTTAGATTCAAGCCTTTCAAAACCTGTGGTAAAAGATAATTGATCTTCAGCATGTTGTGCATTTTAGCAACTGTAATATAATATTGTGCTATGTATCTCTTTTAAATAATGTATATAACTATATGTTGTCAAAATCTTGTTTGTGCGTTTATTGATTTAGCAGACAGTTGAATCAGCAGGCATTATTTTGCAACAAAATTTTTCGTTAATGAATTGGATATTAAAATTTACCTGAACATCTGGTCTTGACGGATAGGAAAAAAATACGTTTTTAAATTCCACATTTCCTTTCATGTTATCTGGTTTATAGCCTGCATTTGAAAAGCTGTCAATGGCTGATACCTGAAGGGATAACAATGAGATAACACAACAAAGCATTACAAAAAGTGTATAAAAAAGGAAAAAAATACAAAAACAATGCAAGTAAATGATGAATGTGATATATTATTTGTTCATTTAGTGTACAAATCTAGATTTTTTTTGCTTTCCATGGCATAATGCTAACTATCCTGATTTAGTTCGCTCACTTGGGATAGGAGGATCTATGTCTTTGTTGGTCACCTGTGCCACCCAAAGTTCCTTTTTTATGGTAGCAGGTCAACCAACAAGTGTGGATGTGCATTGTTTTACTAGTGCACATTATGCAAAATAATCTCACAAAACAGTTTTGCCTTGATGTGGATCCCAGTTAGGGATACGTAAAGTGTTGTACACAGACAGAGATGTGGATGGCAAGGTTTGTGAAGGTCCATAGAACATTATCAAGTTGTCTATCACAAAGTCCAGTAAATGCTCACCATGAACAATGCTGGTCCTGACCCCTGATCCCAATCAAGCCAGCTTTAGAGCTGAGTAAGTGTAACCCTTACATGTATCACTACTAGAGGACATTTCGGATGTATGATATTATATACAATAATCTTGCAGACAACTGTCAATAGGCTGGAGAGGATGCTATTCCTATAGATCTATGTCCTTAAATATTAACAGTTTAGGTATTTTCCCATATTTATTTGGGAACTACTCATGACTATAATTTTAAGCAGCCAGTAGATATATTGCCTTTTACTAATTGTATATCCATCTTTTCTTCCATGTCCTTTTTTATGTATACTGTAATCATTTTTTGTCTTACTATTCATTTAGTGCTGATTTTCCTAGATAGTTATATATTTTTCAAATGGATGATCAGGTCTCACTTTGCCACTTATTTTTGGTTTGCATGAAGTTTTTTTGGACTTCTGTATGTTTATATTATATTTTACAACTTGAATAAATGTTATGTTTTTATTTGAAAAAAACATTTTTTTAAAGTAATACCAAAATATGAACGCTTTTAAAATCTGGCCATGTTCTGCTAAGTTAGTTTTTTAAATTATCTTTCTATTATATTTTGTTTAGACAATAATACTGCTAAAAACCAAGTAGTTGAAGATGGCGGTGCGGTCATCCATAGACACATCCTCATTTTGGTCTGTCAGACTGTAAAATGGCTAATTCCTTTATTGGTCTGCCAGACCACTCCCACAGCCAACTACCGGAAAACTGTAAGGGTCATAAGTGATTTCTAACCTATGATTCTCAATTATATTGTATAAACAAAACAAGTTAGAAAGATCTTTTAAAAAAGAGAGAAATTCATCAAAACCAGTGCATTAGTAGCTTTAATATGTTGGCATTCCTCCTTCCTTAAATTACTAGGTTCTTATGTTACATATAATATGTAAACTATCTTTGCATACACATCTGTCGGTCTCACCTGATCAATCACATTGAAAATATTATAGGCAGCGCCCCTTGCCACCGAAAAGGCCTCAAGATGAGAGGATGCCTGGCCAATGCAATAACTGCTGAGCACAACAAGCAAGAATACCTGTTAAAAAAATACTTCAAATAAATACATACTGCAGGATAGCTTAAAACACGACACTTGTGCATCTGTACATTTGTTTGGTTATATGAACAGTACCTCATCATCCAGACTTTTGTAAAACACTTTCACGAGTCTCGACATATGTTCATCATATAATGATCAAAAAAATGATAACCCAATGACCACAATATGAATTTCTTCTAAATCAGGAAACACTTACCACAAGCACAGTTCCAATGGTGTAGCCACTATCTCCCAATATTAGAGTTGTGCCATACCAGAAGCCAAGCCCATAGGATGCATAAATAACAAAGTACATGAGGCCAAGAGCAAACTGAGAAGCCATAGCTTTTTTTATACCAACTTTTTTGGCTTCGCCCAAATTACTTGTGTATCTGAAAATATATACAAACAAAATCAATACATGAGTGTATACAATATGAGCAGCACTGCTTGTATCTATGTATTAGATTAATAAAGTACCTTTTTATTTCTTTCTCTTGCCCAGCAAACGCCACTACAGTCCTCATTGAGGAGAGAACTTCCTCTGCCACGGCACCTGCTTTAGCATAGGCTGAGAGCTCCTTGCTCGTTAGTGAGACGAGTAACTATTGAAAGAGTGATATTAAACCACTTTCAGAAAAAAAATGAGAGGGAAAAAATATAGGGGAAAAAAAGCTATCCCTTTTACTTGTGTTAGTGCTTTATGGTGCAGGGCTGGATTTCCCATGCAGCAGGTTGGGCACTCAGCTAAAGTGAGTACAGAAGGTTGAGCATAATACCAACCTATCAACTTTATCTAATCCCCACCCACTTTTAACTGCCACGTACCACCTGTTTTTCTACACCCACCTTTTTGTTTGTCTACCCAGAATGCACCAGGGTGATACATCCAGCCCTCCAAAATGATTAAATAAAGTTTATTAATACAAGTGTCGCTTGCGTTCCCATAGATATATTATTACTAGCAAAAAACTATAAATTATATGACCTCAAATTATACATTTTAGATTTCTCACCTTAGAACATATCGCTGTTGATATGGCTACAAGTGGACTTAAAGCCATGATGACTAGGGCCAGCTGCCATCCTGTGGCTAAGCCAATTATTAGACCACTTACAAAAGTTGAAATATTTTGGAAAAGATGACCAACTTTGTCTCCTATGCCATCGTTGATTTTATTGATGTCTCTAGTAAAGAAAACAAATAATAACATGTTCCAAACAATCTGTATAATATAAAATATACATGGAAAATAAATCAATCAAAATCTCTTACTCTGTAAGACGTGTATTGAGCTCTCCAGATTTGGTGACATCAAACCAGCTCATTTCTCGTGACAATACGGAGTGAAAGAACATTTTCCTCATTTTTTGAGTTTGTCTTGCAGCAGCCAAAACCCAAAATGACACCTGGACATAACCACAAACTATAACGCCCACTCCTACTGCCACGTAGTACAAGGAAAACCTACGGAATGTAGAGATTACTGTAAAGGAGTGAACAAATACACCTCAAAAACATGATCTCAAAATCATAAACCAGAGGTAGCTTGATTAATGGACATATTAACTTTTTTTTTCGCTTGTGCTTCCAAGCTGTCTGTTTTCCAAAACCGGTTGGAGTTATTATGACTACAATTAAAATATCCTACTGGTTTAAAATTACCATCAAGCTGTTTTCACCTTTGTATTGGGAAATGTAGCAATTCCTGTGTGAAGTTGTAGGTAGCTGGTATTGATACAACTGTCTACCTTTGAGATACATTAGTATCCATTTATAATATTGTTTCCCTGATTCTACACACTGGTATCTGAGGGTGCTTTCTACACATACATCTCACATGTAAACATCTACCTGGTTCCTTTGGAGAATAAATCATTTTACTTAAATTAATGTGCTGTTTGGAGATCTGTATTCAGTATAGACAGGAACTGTATATAGGCTCTACCAAATACTACCTATATGCAGCTCTCATCACAGTGCACCAAGCCAATTAATAGAAAATGAAATTAACGAAAGATAGCAGACGTGTACTGCAAAAATCATTAAAGGAGAACAAAACTGATATAGAAGCACAAGAGAAAAAGTAGTTGTCTTTAGTTTGAGGATATACTGGCATGTACTTTTGATAGTATCTGTCACTGCCTATGTGTTAAAGGTGTTGCAATGATGCCTCGACCCACTCCAAGGCACCGCGATCACCGAGTGGAGGAGCATGCTCCCCCAATACGGCGTGCCCAGCAGAGAGACGGAAGAGATAAAAAAAAAAAATCTCTTCCGTTGTTCTGAAACTGTTGCTTGACTGCCCCTAGAGGCAGTCAGCAACATTACAGTTAGAAATACATTATAATTTAATAAATAAAAGGAAAAAGCTAACCCTAGATCTACTAACCCTAGATCTAGGGTTAGGGTTACAATTAGGGTTAGGGTTACAATTAGGGTTAGGGTTAAAGGTAGGTTAGGGTTAGAATTAGGGTTAGTACAAGGGTTAGATTAAGAAGTGGGGGTAGATTTAGGGTTAGGGTTACATTTAGGGTTAAGGTTGTGGTCAAAATATCACTGTAGGAGAAAATGGTTAGGAAACACTACTATTGGTTATTGCCCCATTACTTGAAGAAAAAAACAGAAATACATGGAAACATTGGTATTTCTAAACTCAAGGCAAATATTAGAATCTATATAGACTGGTTATTTTTTACAGTTTGTAATTGTGTTAACAAAAATAAGGTCAACGTTAGAAAAAGTGGGGGTTTTTTGGGCATATTTTCATCATATTATATATTTTTTTAAATAGTAAATTATATCACATGATGAAAATAATAGTATCAAAAGAAAGCTCCATTTGTCCTTTAAAAAATTATATATAATTTGTGTGGGTGGACTGAACACAAAGAAAGAAATTCACAGTTTAGCAAACGTTTGACAAAAATAATGGAATTCTGATCTTCAAGGCACATCAAATGCAACATAGTATAGGGGTTAACAACAGTGATTTTGTCCTTTGAACAGTTAAAGAACAACTAAACTTTTTTTAATCCTTGCTTTCTTCCTTAAGGTTTCCTTTAACCACTTCATGAAGTTAGGACGTACTATCCCATCCTGATTTTAAGTGTCTAAAAGACGTTAGGCATAGTACGTCCTGCGTTAAACAGCTCATCGTGGCTCCCGTAGCTTGTAGCGGGATCCTACCTGTCAAATGAGGTCACTTTGAGTCGCCTCAGTCTGACAGGGGAAATGTAGCTGATGCTCAAAACGCGCACCAGCTACATTTCACTAAATCTCGCAGTGCCCGAACTTCCAGATTCGGGCACGCCTCCATGACGTCACATGTGACTTCAGGAGGTCTTGCGATTTTTTGGCAGGGACCCAGAGGGTCTATTAAGAACCTGATCGGGTCTCTGCCAAAGTGTTCCTGGCTACGGATCACAAGGTGATCGGTGGCCAGGAACAAATCGTGACGTTTTAGTGCTTCAATCATTTGGGACGCAAGCACCATGCAACAAAAAGGGGTTAAGGAAGCAAAGGTTAAAATATAGTGTCCATTTCTGACATGTAAACCTGACATGTTTTCTTTAGCAGATTTACCTTCTGCTCTGCCTCAAAGCTGAGGCAGAGCTGGTCAGGAGTGTGCTTTCCTGTTCAACTGATTGGGGGTCTGTATGAAGTGGGGATTTCTCTTTGTAAGTGTAGAAAGAGACCCTCATTTTCAAAGGAGGTCAACTGAGGGGACCTATTGGTCAATTCAACGACTAATGCCAGATGTGACATTCATTAGTCAGTTTATTATAATTCATGGTTTATTGAACATGCCACACTAAAATGGGCTGAAATCTTTTAGTTGATGGGTTACATCTTCACTGTCACATTTTATTAGAGCTTTAAAGAACCACTCAATGGTAGTGTAGCTGAGCACTATATGTTGGTATTAAAAAGTAACAATAATATGAAAGCTGTTGGTGAAATGACAATGAAAACTGATGAACTTATTAAATGCGCAATAAACGGCGTCTCAAGGACTTACGTTGTCATTTGTTCTGATAGCGGCTTGAACTGGTCACATCTACCTGCAATGATATAAGAGGTTTTGTTAATAAGTAACACAGATTTTCTCTCAGATATCTTGATTGTTCTTCTGTGTTAGGGATAGAGTTCTGGTTTGCCAAATATTGCCTTGTAAAATAAATATCCAGTGGTTGTCTCAAAGTGTAGAATAAATACAGATTACCAAAAATAAAATGGGAATATCCAACGAATACAATTGGGCTATGGTTGTGATTTTTTTATGGAAGATAATTACTGGAATAAATGTATAGATTCATAGATAAATGATTCATAACCAACCAGGAAAAACTATCCCAAACATGAAAGTCATTATGGATAAAAAAACAGCAATTGCATTTCTTTTAAACTTCCAAACTTTTCTGTGTGGTATATTTTATCCATTGCATTTCTTGTTTGTTTGTTTTTTCCTAATGGGTTTTCCCACCAGAAATCTATAAAAGCATCTGAATCTTTATGAACTGTCATAGCACATAGCACATAAAGCAGAATTATGACATTTGTCTCGAGTTGGCATTTTACATTGGCCTAGACTATCGGGCGCTATCACAGTCTGTACCCCTTTAACATATATGACCACCAGTGAATTCCATTTGGAAGTTTTTCCTGTTGGGTTGCCGGTACTCTTAAGGACTACTTTAATTACTACATCATAAAGGGGTTGGGAGGCACTGCACTCAACCTAATTTGCCCCTTGTCTACCTTTTCCTTCTCCCTCATCTCTGCCACGTATTTTGCCCAGCTACTCATGCAGTATGGGTAGTACTGGAGCAGAACAAAGCAAATCTATGGGGAGTATAAGGGCAGCAAAGACTACAAATTAAATGTTACTCTGAGTGCAGGCTACACGCTTTGTGTCCATTTGTTTGTATTCTGTACACTTAACGTATTTGATATTTCCTAAGTATTAAAAAAATAGGTAAATGGACATAGATTTATACAACTCACTTGAGTTTTGTAGGGTTGTGTTATAGCATAAAAAGCTGTCAGTCATTTCGCCAAAGATGATGTGCAGTAATGGCATACAAACTCCATTACCAACTGCTCCAAGGAGTCCAATGATCATATACAACACATCCCACCTATCTGCAAATCGAAACTGAGGGGAAAAAAATACAGTTTAATAGATTTTACCACTTTCTTTTTTATTTGGAAAATTTAAAGCAAATATTTACCCTGTCCTCTCCTGTCTCACTGAAACTTTTTTTTTTACACAAACCTACTGTAACTAGACATCTTCCTAGTAAAAAAAAATAGGTTCCAACAAAATTGAGAAAGGTAAATTATAGGTTTCTAAATTCCAAGATGTATTATTGTTGAAGAAGTGAGTCTGAGTAACCTAAAGCCAGTTTGTGCATTATCTTCATACCATGACCAGTACTGATAAAGGTCAGTTCAAGGACAGTGTTATAATCTGCAGGGACATTCTATTAGTTTCCATGAAGACTGCTATCATTTTAGAACTTTAGTCCAGAATTTATAAGTTTTTATAAACTACAGTCCTAACTACTTAAAACTGTGTCACAGCTTCCTGCCTTTTTTGTTAATGGTTTTCTACCTTTACCCCTTGGAGATTCTCAAAAGTATATACAACTTTGAAAAATGTGTATCTCATTTACATATATCAACAATAATGCTAAAAGTATTAAAGGATTTTAATGTATTTCTTGTAATATGTCTCCACCTAACAAATCTTGTGCCCTTTTCCATTGCCCTACCCCTCTCTTTCTACCATTAACCTAATGCTTGGTTATTAGTTTTCTTTTGTTATATATACAATTCTCCATAAACATGACTTAAATAAAGAAATGAAAAGAATAATGAATGGTTTCTCACTTGTTCCTTTGAAAATGTTAAATTATTGAATACCAGTGCTGGACTAGGAATACAAACCTGGAAATAATGATATGCAGTATCATAGCACTGCATCATCATACCAGCCCCATAGCATATGGACTTACTCCAGCACACAGATGAAACTTGCCTCATCACCAACACCAAGGATTTACCCAAGCATGCAGATTATAGCCAGGACTTATACCAGCACCCAGATTGCACTCATAGAACTTGCCCCAGAACCCAGATGACACCCAGGATTTTCCCCAGTACCCATTTGGCACCCAGGACTTACCCCAGCACCCAGATTGCACCCAGGACGTGGCTCAGCACCCATATGGAACATACGGCTTCCCCCAGCACCAAAATGGCACCCAGCACTTAACCCCAGCAGGCAGATTACACTCATGGTACTTACCCTATCACTCCGATGGCATTCAGGATGTACGGGCAAAGGAAGAAACACATATTTCCATCCCCTTTATGGTAGCTTACTCACATTTGTTGGAGCAGAATAGACTGCTCGATAAATCACAATAAAACACACTTTTAGTATACATATGGAAATTCACTCTGCAACTGGATTACTGAGAAAGGCCACTTGCTTATCCACTTTATCACTTTCGGCAGGATTATCCAATAATCACCTGATGATGGGTGCAATGCCTTCTGATATGAGAGATCACCTTCCAGAAGGTAGCTGCATGTGAAGCCGCCACCGACATTGCGGACTGTGGACTTCATCTTGGTCTGAATGATACTATTGTATCAAAAACGTATTTTGTGAGTTACTCTTGCTAGTGCTCACCATCGCCCTAAACCCATCGTTTGTTCTGTCTGTCTTCTATACTGTGCTGTTTTTAACTACATTTTTTTCTACAATTAATTACTATTAAAGCTTTGTTGTTCTTGTTATACTGAGCGACTGGACGTTTTTCACTTCCATCTGGTGTTGGCTTGCATTTCTGTTTCAGGTTCCTAGTCTGTTAAGAAGGCGGTGGTCAAAGGCAACAGAAAGATCTAAGAGGATCAGTATGGAAAAGAGGCCTTTAGATTTGGTGGATAGCATGTCATTTTATACTCTAGTGAGGGTCGTTTCAGTAGAGTGTAAGGGTCTAAAGCCAGACTGAAAGAATCAAGGCAGTCATTATTGGTCAGAAAGTCGGTTAGTTGTGAGCGTACAGTTCTCTCTAACAACTTGGACAAAAAAGGGAGAAAGGAAATAGGATGGTAGTTAGATGGAAGTGCTGGATCTAGGGATGATTTTTTTTCAGTACAGGTATGATTTGGTCATGCTTAAAGGTTGACAGTACTATTCTAGAGTAAGAGCAAGCAGCCTTTATCCGGTTAAACTCAAGTTTCTTTCCATGTGTACACTAAAAGTGTGCTTTATGTTGTTTTATTGAGCAGTATATTCTGCTCCAACAAATGCGAGTTTACTAAGATAAGAGGGAGGGGATTCTGCCATTATTCCATTTGCCCTACTTTTGCTACTTCCCTTCCCAGTGGATTCTCTCTGGAGTTTTAAAGAGACAGAAGATTCCTACATAAATGAAGACCATCCAACCATATAATCCATGCTACCACTTTTAAGAATGCTTGTTGAAATTCTCTAGGAGAGAGAGTGGCGGTTATTGATAAATGTCCGACAGTTCTAAAAGTGAAACAAAAAATAGTAATGTTCCTGTTGGTTGCTCCACTTTTAGAAATTTACCCCAGCTGGTACAAATTTGTCTGGAGGCCAAGGTTAACACTGGGGAGGCAATACATGGTGAAATTTTTAATGTAAAAGTGTTAACCCTACCAAGAGTGTTTTTTTTTTTACCTGATATGTTAATATAAAGCAAATCAAGCTTGTGCCCCTCCACCTGTACATCCATTTTATTTGTTAACAATTTTTGCACAATATGACAGGCTTTGTCGATCTGTGTTCACACAAACATTTAGCTGAGTTTGAGTGTTGGACTTTACTGCCTTCCAGATTACATTTGTGTTAATGTTTACTGTTTATTTGGGTTTACTTTTCCATTAAATTTGGACTAAGTACACACAACTCAATAAATACAATATTATATAGATAATGTATGTCTTACAGAAAAACAGAGTTTGACTTACAACATGGATTGGGCCAACAGTTTTCAGTTTTTCTTTTCCTTTCTTCTTTTCCTTTTGGCCCCTAAATGACACAACAATTATTATTTAATGGACCAGTATCCTTTTTTTATTGTAAATAATAAAACACTGGTGTAATAGTGACAAATTTATCAAGACAAATGCATGATCAGAATATAGTGATATATTAGAAATACTTTGCACTTTCTCCATATACAACCTTCTTCATTATGTCTGATACATGAAACTATAGGAAGTTAAATATGTTGAATTGAAAAATAGAAAAAAAAACTATCCAGAACAAGAAGAAATGTCAAATTAAAAAAAAAATAGTATTTGTTTCCCTTTCCAAAGAAATCTTTGTTTCAATTTTCGAAGGGTTTTTTGTATGTAGCACCTCCAAATTTGCGATGATAACTAAAATGGTAAGTAGTTAAAGCATACTTGTTATCCTGTGAACCATCCAATAGAAATTCGGTTGTAGTTTGATTTGCGTTGGCTGTTGTATCTGTCATGCTTGATGCTTTTTATTTTGATTCTGAAAAATCAAAAACACAGCTGGAAAAAGGTTAGAAATAATAAAAAAAAGGATACCCATTTTTTTTAAAGAAGAGAACATTTTTTTCTGTCACGTGAAAAATAGGCATTTGTCATTAAACTTTCACCAGTGTTTCTAAAATGTTTTATGAACGAGAAGATCGGTTCTAATTTTCCTGTATGCTAAAGAACTTATATCAAGGCTAATAAAAACTCCAAGAAAAATCTTTTTAAAACTCACCTCAAATACCAGGGCCTTCATAAAATTGTCCACAGCATGTTTTGCACATGTTATTCCTAGTAAACAATGGCATGAGGAAACTAAGGTGATACCTACTCCCTCTGCATGTTGTATAGAATACTGTGTGCTGTTTATGATGTCACACACAGTGGTGTATCTTGATTTTGTGCTGCCCTAGGCAGACAAAATCCGGGCACCCCCCTACCCAAGATGCACACCCACGACACATCCGTGTCGGCACACTGCACGGGGAGCCGAACAGGCAGCACAGAGGTTTCTCTGTGCTGCCTGTTCGGCTCCCCGTGCAGCCTGGCAGGCAGAGCGATGGTGAGGGGTATCTTACGATCCCCTCTCACCTCCGTCTAGGATGCCTCTCGGTAAATACAGCACTGGTCACACACCATGCAGGAAGACAGATAATTAGCAACTCACATGAACACAGGAAGTGACACGACACAACGAGGATACCCGGAAATCGACGCACTATACGAACTCTCTGTTTGACAGACATTGGTAATGTACATTTTTTTGTATAAAAGACCTCGGCCCTGCTAATGCCGTCACTTTCTTAGGAAGCCTCTGTTGAGAGGTGAAATGCATAAACGGATGGCTTTTGCGAGAATGAGAACCATCAGATACTCTGCTGACCTGTTCACTATTTATCTACTGTTTGCTGTGCGATACCTAAGTGTAAGGTGTTTTTATCTTCTTTTTTATAATAAATACTGTAAATTTTACTTACACAAGCTGTATTTTAAATTATTTGGAGGTGACCAAAAATACATCCTATAGTGGAAAAAGATCACCTTACATGCTATTAACCTTTGGAGGAAGAGGGAGAGTAAAATTTGGAGTCACATCATACTTTCCATATATAACCAAAACATCCTACACTATGTACTCTGTATGTGCTGTTTCTGTTTTTTCTTGTATGTTTAAGAAACGCCAAGATACACGCTGTGCAATGTAGTCCCCATAGTCAAGGGTTAAAATGTTCCGATGGGACAAGTAAAACCTCTTCATTTGAGCCCCCCACAGTACTGTTCTGCTAATGATCCACTGATTATTTGGCTTGTTAGATCACTCTGTGCAGTGTGATGAACAAGAGATGTAAAGCCTGCAAACAGCCACTGATGTGTCTATTGAACTACTGGATGAAGAATAAAAAAGGATGTAGATTACAGTATTGGGGGGGGGGAAGGCCGGGATGGATTAAGCATGAAGTAAGTTTTGGTGTAGGGGGTAGCACTTAAAAGGTAGAAAAAATGGTGAAAATATAAATCACCCCAGGATATTAGAAACTTTACCAACTTCATAAGATGACCCTGATTATAAGACAATCGCCCAAACAGTCATAAGAGGACCTTGAATAGAAGACGACTCTATTGGGGAAAAAAAAAAATCAAAACCACTTTTTTTGCCATTCCCTTATACACACACATGCACTCTGCAACTCACACATGTACACACTGACACGCTGCCATGCAAATACTGTATATACACTTACACTCACTCATACACACTTAAAAGTAAATAATGTGCAAGAGTAGATGTAATAAAGGGGGGCTTTTTCAGGACTGATATGGTTTTTTTTAGACAATTTTTAAAGGCTTATCACTTTGCTAACTGTTTAAAATATAATAAAGGATGTGAAAATTGGAAAGAAAATGTTTGTATTACTCTTTATATTCACATTACATTATTCTAGGGACACAATATCTCTCTCTCCTCTCAGAAACACAAAGTGTTTCAGGAAGAAAGAGGTAGGATTTTGATAACTGTGACTGATTTTCACAGTGATCACACAAATAAATTCAAAACATAATGGTTAATCCTGGTGTGCCAAATGCTTAAAGCAACCAGGATCAACTCACCTGAACCACCCCCACAAATGTAGGAGAGGATGGCTGTGGATTGTGACAAACCCCTAGGCTTGTCAAATCCTCAGTGCAATTGCTGGTCCTGCAATCCCAGCAATTGCATCCTCTTTTTTTGGGCATTCTAAGCGTGCATCAATCTGGAGGCATCCTGGAAAACCCATCTCCCCTTGGGGGAGTGATTGACATGTTAGCAGTGGCGGATGCTGTGCGCCGCACACCTAGAACGGAGCACCCACGCTGTGTATTTCTGGGGAAATACATCCGAAAGACGACACTGTGCTGAATTCAGCAACAGAGTCACTAACTCCAAATTTTCGTATACTTTTCGTGCTTGTTGTATTGGCAACAGAGTGAGTGACTCTGTTGCTGAATTCATTGCAGTGTTGTCTTTTCAGATGTACCTTGTGTCTCTCGTGTATTTCCAGGGGTTTGTCTGCTGGCTGTTCTCAGCACACTAATACACAAGAGATGTCGTGCCTCCTTGTTGACCAATAATCCTTGTTGATTATATATATATGTACACACAGCATTAACTATTATTGAAAAGGCCTGAAGATAACAATTCTTTTTATTTTAACAGACAGTCCCAACTACCCTTTATGTATTTTTATTCACTGTGTAGTCCTTCTACTACATAAATGGATAGTCATAACAACAACAAAGTTTAACCCGTTTATGATGTATGGCGCTTTCGCCCTAAAAGATGGAGGCACTAAAATGCAGGGTTCTTTTCCCCCTGGCTCTGATCACAAAGTGATCAACAGCCAGGAACACAATGGCAGAGACCCTATCAGGGTCTTAAAAGACCCTCTGAGTACCTGCCCGAACCTGGATTTTCAAAGTGACTGCCAGTTAAATTTCTCCAAAGCTCATGGTGCCCGAACTTGTGGGTATGAGGTATCGGAAGACAATGGCAAGAACCTGTAGGCTCTTTAAAGACTGTGATTGGGTTTCTGCCTCAGTGTGCTTGGCTACTGATCACTCTGTTATCCGGGCCAGAAACACAAAAACCCAATTTGGTCCTTAAGCTGATGATACAAAGATTTGCAGCAGGGTTGATATTCATGGAGGGATAAGCCAAATGGCAAATGATTTAGCTAAACTAGAAAAATGGTCAGAGCTGTGGCAAATTACATTTAATGTGGAGAAGTGCAAGATTATGCACCTTGGGCGTAAAAACCCAAAAGCAGAATATAGACTATTTGGTACAGTCCTAACCTCAACATCTGAGGAAAGGGATTTAGGAGTAATAATTTCAGAGGACTTAAAAGTAGGCAGACAATGTAATAGAGCAGCAGGAAATGCTAGCAGAATGCAGTAGGAAGAGGGAAGTGCTCATGCCATAGTACAGAGCACTGGTGTGACCTCACTTGGAATATTGTACGCAGTACTGGAGACCGTATCTCCAGAAAGATATTGATACTTTGGAGAGAGTTCAGAGAAGGGCTACTAAACTGGTTCATGGGTTGAAGGATAAAACTTCCCAGGAAAGGAACAGCCCTTGTCACGAAGGGAAAGACAAAAGGTCATGTCACTAAGGGGTTACATAGAAACAAACTGTACCCACACAAATTATATGTTGTTTTTATCGTCATAAGAAGGGTTTTTATTAGATACCATTATATTAATTATATCTTATAATTTACTACAAAAATATAATAAACTATGATGAAAAAATAAAAAAATAAACACTTTTTGTAACTCTGACCTAAAAATAAATTTACTCAAATGCAATCATTAAAAAAGACCCCATCTGAATAGTTTCCAAATTTTGTTCCGAAATCAGAAATATGTTTCCATGTTTTTCTGCAGTTTTTTGTGAGTTCTAGGGAAAAAACAAAAATAGTCTTTTTTTCCTACAGTGACCTTTTGACCCTAACCTGAACCCTAAATATAACCCTAAATTTAACTGTAACCCGATCCCTTATGCTTACCCTAATTTAATTGTAACCCTAACAATTATTCTAAGATTTTAACTAATTTAGTTTTTTTTCTTTATTATTACAATGTTGCTGATCACCTCTAGGGGCAGTCATGCAACAGCATCAGAGTGACAGAAGTGGGGATTTTTCACTGACACTCTACCCAGAGGAGGGCAGCAGCCATACTGGAGGAGCATCCTGCTTTCCAATATTGTGCCCACGATTGCTCCATAGAGCGATCGTGGATGCCCCAGTTGAAAAATTTCAGTGTTGCCTAATGCCTCGACATGACCGCGAAACAGCTCGTTCCACTACAGGACATGTCAGGCACATCCATTGCCGGCAACTGAGTTGCCAAATGGAAGTGCCAGACACGTCCATTGATGCGAAGGGGTTAAGTGGTTCAGCTTATGATTGTTAAGGGGTTAATTTAATCGACTAGCTGGTTTTGGTCTAATATGTTTTCGTTCTGGCTAGTGGGGTTAAACACTGATTTATGATTTATTATGGGTAAACTTTCTGGAGAGTTAAAGACCGGTGATGTATGTTTACAATGTATACAGTTATTAAAGTTTCTTAAAGTTTTTATATTGAAAAATGTTTGTACAAACCATGTTTGACCACAGACTTTTTCAGCAACTTTTGTGTCTGTTGGGTCTACCCAATATGTAATAAATGACACCAAAACGATGCCTTTGAATTGCAGATGGAGTTGGACCACATCAGTGTCCACAATTCGGAAATCATATCCAATTCCACGGCAATATCTCCTGACGCCAAAATCAGCCGAAATGCACGCAAACAAAGTGGTTGCTTCGGTTCTCCCCACAGACTTCTATGGGAGGACTTTCGCTGATTTCGGGGCCATTTCAGTGTGATGCTTTAGGTAATGTTCTGCAATTCATGTGGATGTTACTTTGACACGTACCATCTACCTAATTATTGTTGCAGACCATGTACACCCTTTCATGGAAACAGTATTCTCCGATGTCATTAGCCTCTTTTAGCAGGATGTCAAAAAGTAAAAATGGTTCAAGAATGATTTGATGAACACAACAATAAGTTCAAGGTGTTGACTTGGCCTCCAAATTCCCCATATTCACCTCACAACTTGCATTACTTAACCCCTTTGCGACAATGGATGTGCCAGGCATGTCCTGCCAGGAACTCCGTTTCAAACAATGGACGTGCCTGGCACGTCCTGCGGTGAAACAAGCGGTTTTCATGATAAACGATATCGAGGCAATAGCCAGCACCAAAATTTCCTTTCTGGGGCACCCACAATCAACCCCACGGAGCGATCGTGGGCACCATATTGACTGAACAGCAAGCTCCGTCAATATGGCTATGCCTTCTTGTGGTCAGAGCTTCAGAAGTGAAAGAAAATTCACTTCCGTCGCTCTGAATATCGTGCTTGACTGCCCCTAGAGGCAGCAAGCAACATTGCAATGTTAAAAAAAAAAAGATTTAATTTACTTAAAACTGGTATTATGGTTAGATTGGCCTATAGGGTTAAAATTGAATAATTTTTAGCATAAGGGATAGGGTTAAAATTAAATTAAAATGTATTAAGGGATAGTAAAAGTGTTAGATATGGGGTTAATTTTAGTGTTAGGGTTGAATTTAGGGTTTGTGTTGGGGTCAAAAGGTCAATATAGGAAAAAAACAAAAAACACTATTTTGGTTTTTGCCCCATAACTCGCAAAAAAATAGAGAAAAATATGGAAACATGCATATTTCTGAACTTGGGACAACATTTAGAAACTATTTAGATGGGGTCTAAAGTGTGGGTTTTTTAAAAAAAAATGTAATCATATTTTATGATTTTTTTTGTAGTAAATTATAAGACATGATAAACATAATGGTATCTAATTTAAATACAACTGAGTAATCCCTAAATCCTGGACTGTTGGGGTGTCCTGAGGACCACTGGGTTAAAGGATCTGCTGCTAACATCTTGGTTGCAGATACCACAGCACACCTTCAGAGGTCTAGTGGAGTCCATGTCTAGACGGGTCAGGGCTGTTTTGATGGCAAAAGGGGACCTACACAATATTAGACAGGTGGTCACAATGTTATGGCTGACCAGTGTAAACAAATTAATATATTATAATTGTACATAAATTTACACTTTTCTATTACATTTTCTAGTTAAAATCTGGAGAATTGAAATTGGTTCAATCAGCCTATTTTACCTGAATTCTAAGAGTGTTCAGGGGCGATCAGTGCACATTGGGTAGCCGAACATCTATGGTTTTCAATGCAAAAATATTCTGATCCAAATGTCTCTGATGCTTTGGAGATTTGTGAAATTTGTGCCCGACCCAAATATGTTTCAGAACAAACTGTAGTATATTAAATGGACCATCATGTTTTAATTATGTAGGTTAAGGTTTTATCAGGTTTGTATTAAAAAAAAACTCCTGCAGTGCACATGTAAACATCTATTCAGAGACACTGTAGGAAGATCTTCATAATCTATTTTCCAGAACACCCTGTGACCACCAGATGGCGATATGATATATTGGTTTCGTGTAAAAAAATATGTTCCATGCTCAGTATCGTAGGAGCACACTTATATTTTTTTTAAATATGCCTTTGCCTCCGTGACAGTCACATCCTCCTTCAATTCACTCTGTTTAACCCATGCTAATTCATAATCTCAATCATGCGTTCATCTTACCTCTGAAAAGTTCCTAGTTTCAGATAATAATATAGCTGGTAACTCTAAAAAGCAGATAGCAGATGTCTGTGTGTCATCGAGTGAAATTAGAGAAGGCCAGGAGGAGTCAGGTTCAGTGGGACTTCCCACATGATGCAATTCACAGCTCTGCTAGTGTAATATAACCCAGCACCACCTCTGCCATTCACAAAATCTCAGTCAAGTTACAACAAGTAAAATGTTGCCAATAATATGGAACAGAGCACCAGAAAGGCTGAGCTGACTGGGCAACTTTCATAGATAACCTGAGTAAGTGTATCATGTTATGTGGTGGGAAAGTGGCACAGATAGTATATTAAATCAGCTATTAAAACAAATCCTCAGTCAGGAGCTAAATTAAAAAAATACTGTATTTGCTTCAATATAAGATACCCTGATTATAAGACGACCCCCCAAACTTTGGATATTCCTTTAGGGAAAAAACTAAAAGCCTGAATATAAGACTACCCTATAGGAAAAAAGTTTAACTTGTATATATTCACATGTAAATTGCTTTTTAATATTTAATAAAAATTATGATATTAAACAAATGCATTTCTTGTTTTTATTTCCTTTTATGTGCCTATGCTGCCTCTCTCTCCCCCTCCCCCAGATTTGTCTCTCTCTCCCCCCCCTTCCCCCCAGTGTTATCTCTCTCCCCCTCCCTCCCACATTGTCTCTCCCTCCCAGCAAACTTTTCTCTCTCTCCCCCAAACTTTTCTCTCTCTCTACACCTCCCTCCCTCCTTTTCTCTCTCCCCCCCTCCACCTCACCTTGTCTCCCCCCCCTCCCCTTGTCTCTCTCCTCCTCCTCCTCTTGTCTCTCTCTCCCCCCTCGCTCCCCTTGTTTCTCTTTCCCTCCCACCCCCTCACCTTGTTTCTCTTTCGCTGGAGGCTAGTAGGGCCAGCTGGGGGATGTCTGCACGATACGTGCAGACATCCTCCATGATGCCGACACCCGTCTATTGTGGGGAAAAAAATAAATATAAATCTATAGAGGGTAACCCCAACGTGGGAATAGCAAAAAAAATAGTATGGAACAAAAGAAATCAACCACAAATGAAAAAAATGACTGGTTAGAGCAATTAAATGGACTAGGCAACTGCCTCATCCAAATGAATAGAGAAAATCTTCCGTAGAAGCACTGATGCAGAGTGTGTGGAAGTCCATGAAAGTCTATAAACTTAGCTCAAGAAACTTGGATGCAGGGGTGGTCCATAGATGAAAACAGCAGAGGTCTGGAGTAGGTGGCACGGGCGACGCGTTCAAAATGCTCCCGGTTCCCCTTTATACCATGGCTGTGGTCTGGGCATAATGCCCCTGGCAAATAAATAGATAAATGGGGTCATGGGCTGCCCAAAAGTATATATATATATATATATATATATATATATATATATATATATTTCAATATATGATGCCAGGAATCTGAAAATAAAATAAACCCTCCATTTGAGTGTCAGTGAAAATCATCAATTACCCTCCTGGCACACAAAGGGTGCCCCATACAAAAAAAGACCTTAAAAAAATGTCCAATGACGATATGCAACACCATTGATCTTCATCTTCAGCCCAGGGGAAGGGGTCATCCAATGAAAAAATATAATCAGCCTTTTGTACAGCAAATTGTACTGCAAAAAAAGTCAGACGCTCTATTACACAGATATGTTGTATAGAATTGTATCTTCAGAACGCACAAACTTGTGAAATTTAATATTCTTTAATGATGTTATCAATATTGATAATTTTTTTGGAACATTTATAAGTTTAGTAAAAATGATAAATAGAAATGTAAACAGACACAACCCATTATGTTTCTTTTAATCAGGTAGAAGACCTCCTCTCTTTATTGTGCTCGGGTGTCTCATTGAGTGGCACACTGCCAGTTACTATAGAGGTGACGATCATCTCATTTCCTGCTGGAGATGGGTTTGTAATCACAGATGCTGGATGGAGAGGCTTGCACATTCAGGACCATTATCAGTGGGTGGCAAGCGATACAATAGCGAAAAAAGATTGCTTGCAGAGGCGCTAGCTGGGAATATGTTAGACATGTGCATTCGTTTTCGGACGAATGCATTTTCGTCCGAAAATAGCATTTTCGTCCATTCGTCCGAAAAACGAAGAACAAAAATGCTAAGATAACGAAAGCCGAATGAACGAATGGTTAACCCCTTAAGGACAGAGCCTTTGAAACATTTTTGTCCTTTCTGGACAATGCCTATTTTAACATTTCTGTGCTGTTTGTGTTTAGCAGTAATTTTCTTCTTTGTCATTTGCTGTACCCACACATATTATATATTGTTTTTATCGGGACAAGAAGGGCTTTCTATGGATGCCATCTTTTTGATCATATCTTATCATATTATTAAAAAAAAAAAAAAAATATGGTAAAAAAAAAAAAAAATACACAAATTTCTTTGTTTTTATTTGAAACAACTTCTCCTCATCGACAATAGCGAATGAAAAAACATGCTAAATAGATTCTACTATTTCTCCTGAGTACAGGGATACCACCCATGCATAGGTTTGTTGGGTTGTTTGGGGGCTAAAATGCCAAATTTGTGAGGTGCAGTTTTTTGTTTTCCAACTTGAAATTTTTACATGCAGACAGCCTGCACCCATGTCCCATTTGGGACATATTTGAAGCCAGCTAGTGTATTTTACCCCATCAACCCATATATTTTTTAAAAGAAGACACCTTAGGCTATCTCAAATGGTGGTATTTTTACACTTTCCATGCACTAATTCTACCACCAGCCTTTGTCAAACTTTGTGGTAGTAATTTTTTTGTGGTTTTTTTTCACAAACCTTGTACTTCAGACATGAATTCACAGATTTTGGTATGTGTCACTGCCAAATAACACCCTAATAAGTGTTCAGCAACATCTCTTGAGTACAGGGATACCACCCATGCATAGGTTTGTTGGGTTGTTTGGGGGGTAAAAGGCCAAATTTGGTAGGTGCAGTTTTTGGTTTTCCAAATTAAAAATTTGACATGCAGACCGCCTGCACTCATGTCCCATTTGGGACATATTTGAAACCAGCCAGTGTATTTTACCCCATCAACCCATATATTTTTTAAAAGAAGACACCTTAGGCTATCTCAAATGGTGGTATTTTTACACTTTCCATGCACTAATTCTACCACTAGCCTTTGTCAAACTTTGTGGTAGTAATTTTTTTGTGGTTTTTTTCACAAACCTTGTACTTCAGACATGAATTCACAGATTTTGGTATGTGTCACTGCCAAATAACACCCCAATAAGTGTTCAGCAACATCTCTTGAGTACAGGGATACCACCCATGCATAGGTTTGTTGGGTTGTTTGGGGAGTAAAAGGCCAAATTTGGTAGGTGCAGTTTTTGGTTTTCCAAATTAAAATTTTGACATGCAGACCGCCTGCACCCATGTCCCATTTGGGACATATTTGAAACCAGCCAGTGTATTTTACCCCATCAACCCATATATTTTTTAAAAGTAGACACCCTACGCTATTTCAAATGGTGGTATTTTAACACTTTCCATGCACTAATTCTACCACCAGCCTTTTTTTCAAAGTTTGTGGTAGTAATTTTTGTGTGGTTTTTTTTCACAAATATTGTATTTTAGACATAAATTCACAGATTTTGGTATGTGTCACTGCCAAACAATAACCCAATATGTGTTCAACAACATATCCTGAGTACAGGGATACCACCCATGCATAGGTTTGTTGGGTTGTTTGGGGGCTAAAGGGCCACATTGTGAAGGTGCGCATTTTCAACTTGGAATATTGACGTGTAGTCAGCCTGAGCCCATCTTTCATTTGGGACTTTTTTTTAAGTAGGACAGTGTATTTTACCCCAAAAAGTATATATTTTGTAAAAGTAGACACCCTAGGCTATTTTAAATGGTGTTATTTTAACACTTTCCATGCACCAATTCTACCACCAGCCTTTGTCAAAGTTTATTGTAGTCATTTTATTGTGTATTTTTTCCCACATACATTGCACTTTAGACACAAATTCACATATTTCGGTATGTGTCACTGACAAACAATACCACAATATATGTTCAGCAACATCTCCCGAGCACAGGGATACCACCCATGCATAGCTTTGTCAGCTTTGTTAGGGGTTGAAAGGCTACATTTGAGAGGTGCGCTTTTTGATTTTCAAACTTGGAATTTGAACATGTAGAGCAAGGAAGGGGTTAATAGCTCTTATAAGAGCCTTTGTAGTACTGTACAAAAAAATTAACCCCTAAAAATGCACAGACAAGAAAAAATGTTCTGCTGTGCAGTGATCAGTGGCAGGGAAGGAGTTAATACACTACACTATACAAAAGGTATGGCTTTTATAAAAGCCCTTGGGACTCACAATTTATTAACATTTTATTTAATTTATTACAATTTAAAAATTATGTTATACAGATCTGTCTCTTTCCCTCACTAGAACTCAAGTGAGGAGAGGGAGGCAGATCCATATGGGTCAGAACAATATTTACGAACCAGACGAATGGTGATGCTCATCTGAGAAATCACCAAACCACCTTTGCCACTGATCGGCTGTTACTGATCGCTATACACGCGTTCAGACAGCTTCAAAAGGAATACACGTAATCCCCTAGTGGGTATAATTAACCCCTAGTGAGTCTGAAAAAAAAAAAGCTGATAGCAAAAAAAAATCCTTCGGCGACTAGATTGCTCCATATGCGCTGCTTAGGCAGTGACCATATGCACTGCTTAGGCAGTGACCATATGTGCTGCTTAGGAAGTGATATACGGCAAGGAAGGGGTTAATAGCTCTTAAAAGAGCCTTTGATATACTGTAATAAATCAAAGTAAAAAAAAAATAACCCCTAAAAAAATGCACAGACAGCAAAAAATGTGCTGCTGTGTAAGATCACTGCGTACACAGCGATCAATTGCAGGGAAGGGGTTAAATACTGGAAACGGCTTTTATCAAAGCCTTTGGGTCTCAATTCTATTAAATATATTATAATTAAAAACTTACATTATACAGCTCTGTCTCCCTCACTAAAACTCAAGTGAGAGGGAGGCAGATCTACACGGGTAAGATCAAATATTTACACATATTGATCTAACCAGACGAATGGTGATGCTCATCTGAGCAAACGCCAACCCGCCATTGTCACTTATCAGCTGTTACTGATCGCTATACATGCGCTCAGACAGCTAAAAAAAATTTTTTACGTTAAACGTAGTCCCCTAGCTGGTATAATTAACACGTGACGGGTGTAATAAAAAAGTTGTAAAAAAATTAAAAATGCTTCTGCAGCAAGATTGCTGCATTTGCATCAGATCGCTGATTAGGCAGTGATCTACGGCAACAAAGGGGTTACTCTCTCTTAAAAGAGCCTTTTTTTATCCTGTAATGAATTACAGTAAAAAAAAATAACCCCTAAAAAATGCACAGACAGCAAAAAATGTGCTGCTGTGTATGATCACTGCGTACACAGCGATCAATGGCAGGGAAGGGGTTAAATGGCTTTTATAAAAGCCCTTGGTGTTTAAAATTTTATTAAATATTTTTTTTATTATTTTTTTATTTTTTTATTACTTGATCTGATCTGTCTCTCTCCCTTACTAAAAGTAGTAAGGTGAGGGAGGCAGATCAATACTTGTCAAAGGCAATATTTAGTAATATTGCCTTTGACAGTATGGTAAGTGCTCATCAGAGCACTTACCATACATGCCTGCACACAGATCACATAGATCTGCTGTGCCGGCATCGATTGGCTCCCCCTAGAGCATCGGAAGTGAAATACTTTCACTTCCGATGCTCTTGCCATTAGAAGGGAAACGCTGCCTGTACAGGCAGCGTTCCCTTCTACTGAGCCGATGGGGTCGCTCAGGAGAGCGACCACCATCGGCTCTGGGGAGCAGAACGGTGTTGTTAAGTGCCTCGCTGGCGAGGCACTTTAACAACACTGGAGATGCTTAGAAAGCGAACGATCGTTCGCTTTCTAAGCACATGTGTGCAGTGGGCGCAGCCATTTTTAAATGGCTGCTACGATCACTCCGTGGAGTGATCGTAGCGCGCCCCTGCACATTTGGGGGGTGTTGCACAATGCCTCTACCTAGAGGCATTGTAGCAACACCGTTAGAGTAAAGAAAGCGACCGCTGGTCGCTTTCTTTACTCCATTTAGTGCATGACGTGCCAGGCACGTCACCTGTCGGCAAGTCCTCGATTTGCCGTGACGTGCCTGGCACGTCACCTGTCGTTAAGGGGTTAATAAACGAAAATCATTCGTTCACTCGTCCATTCGTAGTACTATTGCATTCTATAAGCCGAAATAGTGTCGGTTTATAGAATACAAAAGCATTTAACTATACGGAGACAGAGTCTCCATTCATAAAATTATGAATGGAGACTTTGTCTCCATATAGTTAAAAGCCGACAGCCTATAAACCGAACGTTCGGTTTATAGACTTTCGGCTTATGGAATACATGTATTCCTATTGCTATTCTATAAACCGAACGTTCGGTTTATAAAATAGCAATAGGAATACATGTATTCCATAAGCCGACAGCCTATAAGCAGAGGGCTGGTGAGGGGGGATCTTTTGATCTCCCCCATCCAGTGCCTCTACCGGCTTTTTTTTTTTTTCAACGGCCGGGCAGGCGCCCCCTGGAGTGTTGCGCCCTGTGCGATCGCACAGGTCGCACACCCCTAAGGCCGGCCCTGTATACATACAGTCATTATAAGTCAGGAGCATTTTCAGGCAATTTAAACCATCTTATTACCAGATTAGGCAGTTTCAGAAAATGTAACCCCTCTTGTCACTAGATTAGGGAATTTCAGACAATTTAACCCCTCGTGTCACTAGATTAGGCAGTTTCAGACAATTGAACCCCTCTTTTCACTAGATTAGGCAGTTTCAGACAATTGAACCCCTCTTGTCACTAGATTAGAAAGATTTGGAGAGTTTAACCCCTTGTATCACTAGGTTAGGCAGTTTGAGACAATTTAACCCCTCTTGCCACTAGATTAGGCAGTTTTAGACACTGTAATCCCTTTTATAATTAGATTAGGGCATTTCAGACAATTTAACCCCTGGTGTCACTAGATTAGGGAATTTCAGACAATGTAACCCCTCTTGTCATGAAAGAAAACAAAAAAAGTAAAAATAATGGTGCACAAAATGGCTGTACATAAAATTGGTGATGCACAAGAGACTTTATTGTCCACTATTGTTCTGCTTTTTAGCAACAATGATTGACTGGCATGGATTGTACCAGAAAGCTGCTGTATAGTGCTCTATAAGACACTTTCCTGACTACATATAGTTACTTAGTGTTATTTGTCCTGAGGAAGTTATGATTTCTTCTACAATTACATTGAACTTCCTGTTCATCACCTCTGTATTATACTGCAGTTCCAGACCCACTAGATGGGAGAATAATAATTGCTCATAAAATACTACAACATCCACAGAAGTTTAGTTTATTATTAGTTAGGTTTATTTATTTCTCTGTATGATGCACCAGTGAAAACACACAAGTGTTTGGTGACAGAACAAGTTTAGGCAGGAAGATAACATGAGTAAAGCTTAAACCATCTTAGAGCTGGATTTAGAAATTAAAATCACACAAATATACTCCAATGTTGAAACAATGCAATGGACGTGTGGTGTGTTTACATTACATACACATTCTTACATTAACATTAAAGCTTATGATACAATCTTGAAGTCATGAAATGTAAATGGATCATGGTCATGTAAAAAGAAACACAAAGCACTGGAGACTAGTGATTAGTGGTGCGTAACAATTAATTGTCTGTATTGCTCCCTCTTGTGGTTTAGGTGTGGGTTGCAGTAACTTATTTGCATCACAGTTTTAATTACACAACTTTATTTTCAACTACAAGTAAAATATTATTTATTTTTTTAAGGATTTTTTTTACCATCTAGTTATTGTTTTCCCAATGTCAGACAATCAGAAGCCTCCCTGTCATAGCCTTACTATTGGATGGTGTTCAAATTAGCCTACTATTGGCTGGTTTTAAAATCCCCCTATCTGGGACAGGGATATTTTTGATTGGCCCCGAAAATAATAGCCGCAAGTGGCCCAGGCCCCCCATATTTATGAACAGTGCCAGGAGCAGCTTCAGCTCATGGCACTACTTTTATTATGAGGGGGCAAGGCAACTTGTCCTGCCCCTCATATGTAGTATGATTCCAAGGGGTCCTTTGGGAAGCTACCAGCACCTGATTGTGAGAGGAGGGGTATTTTTTTTTTTCTTTACTTTTTAATGCAACTCGTTTCCCAGTTCAAACTCCCTTCACCTCCCAACTCGAACGCCCTTTAAATTTCAGTGTATAGCAATTTTGATTGCTTTTCATTGAAGGGAGTTTGCAATGGAAATCGAGATGGAATGTCGCTAGGTGGGATGAGAGGGAGGTTGAGTTTCCTTCAGCGAATACTGCGAGGAGGTTGGCTTTTAAAGTGAAAGTCGGCCTCCCATGTCCTAGCACTATACCCAACCATTTAGTGGAGAGACCCCACTGATGTGTGACCATTATTATGAGAATATAATTAAGAGACATAAACATAAGTTTACATTAGCAGCATTACCAAGGCCATTTTACTCCATAAATGTATATACCCATGTAGCATTCATTTTAAAATCATGAATGGGAATGTAGTGGATGGAACTGGCACCAGGTGTAAAAACTTTATAATTTTTCTTCTATTTATTTATCCTTTGGTTTAACAGCTTTTTTTTTTACTGTGCATTTAAAAATAAATAAATACATTTATTGAGCAGAGAATTGCTTAAAGAAAATTAAACCCCCAGTATAAAAACACACTGCTTATGGAAACTTAAGAGGTAGGGGCAAGTCACCCCTCTGGCATTCAAAGTAGGATCTTTTTTTTTTGCAAAAACAAATAAATATTTAAATATATTTACAATGAAACAATTGTTCTCCTAACTTTCCCGTGGCTAAAGTGATGTGTGTCTCACTATTTAGAGACTGTTGGTCCTGACAGACCTCCATCCCTGATTGGCTGTGCATGAACTGGTGTGCTGATCATCTCTGCCTCGGCTGAGAGACAAAGTTGAGAGTAAATCCGCATGTATTTCTAAAGATCCATGTTGGGTTTATGTATAACAGTTAGCACCAGGCTTTTAACTTTAGCACCAATTTGTGAAACAAAAGTTTAAAGACCTTTAATGTCCCTTCAATATACTGCAATGCACCAAATATTACTGTAATAATGTACATAAAAGTCTACTTAAGCACCATACATTCTTAAATACCCTGAAATACAATCAGTAGTCAAAGCATCCTACATTGGTCAATTGTAGGACTATATTTTGTGCATGATAACCCAGGTCACCCCTGGATTAGTGTTTTTTTTTTTAATTCTTTTTTTTTTTAGCAAACTTTCCATGTCCTAACAACATTAAATCTATAGAAGTGAACTCATTCATTAGTAGTGCAAAAACAGAAACTTGCAACTTAAAAAAGGGCTAACGTCCCTTCATAAACAATGTGTGCACGAGGAGAACTCTGATTTTCATACCCCAACAATTTGCGTTGCTTGGCACCAACCAATCAGAAGCTCCTTTAAGTTGTGACTATGTTTATAGCTCAACCATTCAAGTCTTCCTCTCCAGTTCTAACCAAATGGATAAAAACAATGTAAAAAGCGATTGTACCTGTGTACTGCCTGCCTTGTCTTGAACATCATCATTTTCTATCATTTATGCCATGTTTCATTGCAATGCTTCTTGCGTTTTTGTAAAGAACACTATTTCTATGTTCGTGTTAGGTTATAGTCTGTGCATTTACTAACTGATAATATGCTGCGCGATGTGCTAGTAGCTCTTGGTGATTTCCAAGCTCTATAATCTTCCCGTTCTTCATCACAACAATGATATCAGCGTTTTGCACGGTCGAAAGCCTGTGAGCGATCATGATGCAGGTTCTTCCTTCTCTCGCTTGGTCAAGAGCTTGTTGTACAATCTAAAAGCGATAAGAATCAGACTTTAATTATACTGTTATTAATGAAGTAAGGCCAAGAGTTAAACATTTGTAAGGTTTTAGAATTTGCTTGTGCATTCTATTGAAGGCGTCTGGAATTATTTTCTTTACTCAGTTTCCTGATGTCAGCCATATGTGTCTCCTGGCCAATAATTATATCACAATTTTTCATATAAATAGCTGTGTACTGTCATCCTCACCTTCTCACTTTCATTGTCTAATGCAGATGTGGCTTCATCCAGAAGTAACAGTTTGGGTGCACGAATAAGTGCTCTGGCAATAGCTATTCTCTGCTTCTGGCCTCCAGAAAGCTGTGTTCCTTTTCCTCCAACCTTTGTGTCATATTTCTGGTGATATAAAAAGATCATATAAAAGATGTAGTAGGTTTTTGCTTCTTTCACAATTATTACATTTAATCACCTGGTGGTATATTTCTGTCTTGTTCTCTCTATCTCATTTATTCTTATCTCTGTTCTCACCAAGCAGAACACCATCATTGCCCACTTGTTTTAGTCGGGTTCCTGACGTGAAGGGAAAGAGCTAATAGGGGCAGGGTTATGTGATATTGTGTGACCCCAGGAGATGTATACAGATACACAGTTTAAATCAAAGATTTTTTAGGAGTGGGTCTGGGGCATTTGACCTGGCCCCCTGTGTATTTTATTTAGGAGCTATGGACCATTTTTCCATTCCCCAGCTTTGTTTATTATTATGGTGGGCAACTTCAGAACGCCTTAGGCTACATTGTGTAGAACCTATAGTAATAGCCAACTGCATTATGAAACGTTATGAGTTTTGTAAGTTACACAATGGAGACCAGATAGACATACATAGCCATGCAGCCATGCAGTCACATGTCATAACATAGACATACATAGCCATGCAGCCATGCAGTCACATGTCATAACATAGACATACATAGCCATGCAGCCATGCAGTCACATGTCATAACATAGACATACATAGCCATGCAGCCATGCAGTCACATGTCATAACATAGACATACATAGCCATGCAGACATGCAGTCACATGTCATAACATAGACATACATAGCCATGCAGACATGCAGACACATGTCATAACATAGACATACATAGCCATGCAGACATGCAGTCACATGTCATAACATAGACATACATAGCCATGCAGTCACATGTCATAACATAGACATACATAGCCATGCAGACATGCAGTCACATGTCATAACATAGACATACATAGCCATGCAGACATGCAGTCACATGTCATAACATAGACATACATAGCCATGCAGACATGCAGTCACATGTCATAACATAGACATACATAGCCATGCAGTCACATGTCATAACATAGACATACATAGCCATGCAGACATGCAGTCACATGTCATAATATAGACATACATAGCCATGCAGTCACATGTCATAACATAGACATACATAGCCATGCAGACATGCAGTCACATGTCATAACATAGACATACATAGCCATGCAGACATGCAGTCACATGTCATAACATAGACATACATAGCCATGCAGTCACATGTCATAACATAGACATACATAGCCATGCTGTCACATGTCATAACATAGACATACATAGCCATGCAGACATGCAGTCACATGTCATAACATAGACATACATAGCCATGCAGACATGCAGTCACATGTCATAACATAGACATACATAGCCATGCTGTCACATGTCATAACATAGACATACATAGCCATGCAGACATGCAGTCACATGTCATAACATAGACATACATAGCCATGCAGTCACATGTCATAACATAGACATACATAGCCATGCAGACATGCAGTCACATGTCATAACATAGACATACATAGCCATGCAGACATGCAGTCACATGTCATAACATAGACATACATAGCCATGCAGACATGCAGTCACATGTCATAACATAGACATACATAGCCATGCAGACATGCAGTCACATGTCATAACATAGACATACATAGCCATGCAGACATGCAGTCACATGTCATAACATAGACATACATAGCCATGCAGTCATGCAGTCACATGTCATAACATAGACATACATAGCCATGCTGTCACATGTCATAACATAGACATACATAGCCATGCAGACATGCAGTCACATGTCATAACATAGACATACATAGCCATGCAGTCACATGTCATAACATAGACATACATAGCCATGCAGACATGCAGTCACATGTCATAACATAGACATACATAGCCATGCAGACATGCAGTCACATGTCATAACATAGACATACATAGCCATGCAGACATGCAGTCACATGTCATAACATAGACATACATAGCCATGCAGACATGCAGTCACATGTCATAACATAGACATACATAGCCATGCTGTCACATGTCATAACATAGACATACATAGCCATGCAGACATGCAGTCACATGTCATAACATAGACATACATAGCCATGCAGTCACATGTCATAACATAGACATACATAGCCATGCAGACATGCAGTCACATGTCATAACATAGACATACATAGCCATGCAGACATGCAGTCACATGTCATAACATAGACATACATAGCCATGCAGTCACATGTCATAACATAGACATACATAGCCATGCAGACATGCTGTCACATGTCATAACATAGACATACATAGCCATGCAGTCACATGTCATAACATAGACATACATAGCCATGCAGACATGCAGTCACATGTCATAACATAGACATACATAGCCATGCAGACATGCAGTCACATGTCATAACATAGACATACATAGCCATGCAGTCACATGTCATAACAAAGACATACATAGCCATGCAGACATGCTGTCACATGTCATAACATAGACATACATAGCCATGCAGTCACATGTCATAACATAGACATACATAGCCATGCAGTCACATGTCATAACATAGACATACATAGCCATGCAGTCACATGTCATAACATAGACATACATAGCCATGCAGTCACATGTCATAACATAGACATACATAGCCATGCAGTCACATGTCATAACATAGACATACATAGCCATGCAGACATGCTGTCACATGTCATAACATAGACATACATAGCCATGCAGACATGCTGTCACATGTCATAACATAGACATACATAGCCATGCAGTCACATGTCATAACATAGACATACATAGCCATGCAGACATGCTGTCACATGTCATAACATAGACATACATAGCCATGCAGACATGCAGTCACGTCATAACATAGACATACATAGCCATGCAGACATGCTGTCAATATTTCATTTAAAGAGACTCCACTTCTTAAATATTTTTTATTTAGAAAATGTAGAGAATAAAATGGTCAGATATTATTTATAAATTGTGTTAGGAGAATCACAAGCACATGCATAAAATAAGATAAAAGTGTGTAATGTATCTGTGGTGTATCTTGTTTTTGTTTGCAATTACACGTTTCACATTGAAAATCTGCATATCACACCACATAAGATGTCATATATGGGAGACGCCACAGATGTTTTTAAATAATATTTTCCCTTAATTTTTGCATTTGCATGCAATTCTGCAAAGTAACGCAATGAGCATTTTTGATATTTTTGTATTCTCTACAAAATGATGTTTAGGTGATATTTTGAACAAAAAAGTGTTTAGTTACTTTTATTTCATGTTTACAAATGCAATACTAACCATATTTATCACTACCTTCATTGAACTAAAGCTGCAAAGAACCACAGTTTTGATTACTAACAAACCTCTTATCTGCTCCCTCCCCACTTGTATGCTCCTTTCCCCCTGTTTGTTTTAGGGAGATGCATGGGCAGGGTGGTGATCCCAATGCAAAATAATGAATCAGAGCCTCATGCATCTCCCTAATATAAACAGGGTGGTCTGCTGACTTGGAAGGGGTAGACTGCACTCACGCAAGTAACAACCCCCTAAACCACGGCACCCTGGGAGGACTGCCTGTCCTGCCTGCCCATTAGTACACCACTGCCTTCACCTCAGGAAGCTCTTCTATGAAAGAATGAATATTGGCTGCTTTGGCTGCTCTCTGTATTTCATCCGTCGACACAGTGCGCGAGTTGTCCCCATAGGCAATGTTCTCCGCGATGCTGCAGTCAAACAGTACCGGCTCTTGGGAAACTATTCCAATTTGTGAACGCAGCCACTGAATATTCAAATTCTTAGCATCAACATTATCAAATAGCTGTAAAAAGAAAATGAAAATCCTTAAAATTTGTTTTTCTTTTAAAATGATTTCAAATTGTAGAGCTGCAACCTATAGTCAGGAAAATATGATACGTATAAACACATTGCAAATATGGATATCAATGGAAGAAGCTGTTAACCTGATATTTGTAAGTAATTATCCATATTTAGAATACAGATATTTACATTTTAATGAAAACATACATAATTACATCTGCATTTTAAAAGGCAGGTTATTTTTAAGCCAGAGTGGTCCTTCAAGGTTACATAGTCTTGATCTTTGGTGAGATTTGAGTCTCACAAGTTAGAATTTGTTTTTACCATAAAATCTTACCACTTCTCCTTCTAGCGGGTCATAAAACCTCTGTAGAAGTTGAACAGAGGTGCTTTTCCCACATCCACTGGTTCCAACCAATGCTACAGTTTGTCCACTCTGTATTTTGAGAGATAACTCTTGGATCACTGGAATCTCTGAGCGGGATGGATAATTAAAGCAAACTTTACGGAATTCTAAATGTCCTTGAAATGTATCCTAAAAAGAACAAATCAAAAATGAAATTAGACTCACTGGTGGAAAATCCCATCTCTTAGAGAGGCACTTTTTTTCCAAACTTTTGCATCTTTCGAAAAAGTTAAGAAATCAGTACTACTTCACTCATGTGAATAGGGCTGGCCTTTGGGGTGTGTGACCTGTGTAACCGTACAGGGCGCAACACCCAGGGGGTACCAGAAGAGGCAGTCTGCTCCTTAAAAAAAAAAGCTTGCCGGCAGAGGTGCTGGCTGGGGAGATCAGAAGATAACCTACAATGCTGCCTCTCTTGCTCCCTGCACACTGTGTCAGCGCTCAGACTGATTGAATGGTGGAGTGTATAAGTGTGTGAGTGAGTGGCAGAATGCGTAAGTGTGTGAGTGAGTGGCAGAGTATGTGAGTGGCAGAGTGTGTGAGTGGCAGAGTGTGTAAGTGGCAGAGTGTGTAAGTGTGAGTGGAAGAGTGTTTAAGTGTGTGAGTGAGTGGCAGAGTGTGTAAGTGAGTGGCACAGTGTGTAAGTGTGAGTGGCAGAGTGTGTAAGTGTGTGAGTGGCAGAGTATGTAAGTGAGAGAGTGGCAGTGTGTGTGAGTGAGTGGCAGCGTGTGTGAGTGGCAGAGTGTGTAAGTGAGTGGCACAGTGTGTAAGTGTGAGTGGCAGAGTGTTCATATTGACAACTCTATTGATATTGTAGCTCTGTTACGACAACTGTGTGTGTGTGAATGTGTGTCCCTGTGTGTGTGTTTGTGTGAGTAACGTATTTGTTGCTGAGGGTAGGCTTAAGTGCTGAGGTTAAGTCCTGTGAGCAAAAACAGCATTTGCTCTGAAAAAAACCTTGTCTTATATTTGAGCAAATGCGATAGATGGCATGACTATGACATGTACTCAAGAGTGTGTGAGTGAGTGGCAGAGTATGTGAGTGGCAGAGTGTGTGAGTGGCAGAGTGTGTAAGTGTGAGTGAAAGAGTGTGTGTGTGAGTGAAGGGTGGAGTGTGTGAGTGAGTGGCAGAGTGTAAGTGTGTGAGTGGCAGAGTGTGTGAGTGGCAGAGTGTGTGAGTGGCAGAGTGTGTAAGTGTGAGTGGAAGAGTGTTTAAGTGTATGAGTGAGTGGCAGAGTGTGTAAGTGTGTGAGTGAGTGTGTAAGTGTGTGAGTGGCAAAGTATGTAAGTGTGAGAGTGAGTGGTAGAGTATGTGAGTGGCAGAGTGTGTAAGTGAGTGGCACACTGTGTAAGTGTGAGTGGCAGAGTGTGTAAGTGTGTGAGTGAGTGGCAGAATGTGTAAGTGAGAGAGTGGCAGTGTGTGTGAGTGAGTGGCAGCATGTGTGAGTGGCAGAGTGTGTAAGTGAGTGGCACAGTGTGTAAGTGTGAGTGGCAGAGTGTACATATTGACAACTCTGGCTGGGGAGATCAGAAGATAACCTACAATGCTGCCTCTCTTGCTCCCTGCACACTGTGTCAGCACTCAGACTGATTGAATAGTGGAGTGTATAAGTGTGTGAGTGAGTGGCAGAATGCGTAAGTGTGTGAGTGAGTGGCAGAGTATGTGAGTGGCAGAGTGTGTGAGTGGCAGAGTGTGTAAGTGTGAGTGGCAGAGTGTGTGTGTGAGTGAAGGGTGGAGTGTGTGAGTGAGTGGCAGAGTGTAAGTGTGTGAGTGGCAGAGTGTGTAAGTGTGAGTGGAAGAGTGTGTAAGTGTGTGAGTGAGTGGCAGAGTGTGTGAGTGGCAGAGTGTGTGAATGGCAGAGTGTGTAAGTGTGTGAGTGGCAGAGTATGTAAGTGTGCGAGTGAGTGGTAGAGTATGTGAGTGGCAGAGTGTGTAAGTGAGTGGCACAGTGTGTAAGTGTGAGTGGCAGAGTGTGTAAGTGTGTGAGTGGCAGAGTATGTAAGTGTGTGAGTGAGTGGCAGAATGTGTAAGTGAGAGAGTGGCAGTGTGTGTGAGTGAGTGGCAGCGTGTGTGAGTGGCAGAGTGTGTAAGTGAGTGGCACAGTGTGTAAGTGTGAGTGGCAGAGTGTTCATATTGACAACTCTATTGATATTGTAGCTCTGTTACGACAACTGTGTGTGTGTGAATGTGTGTCCCTGTGTGTGTGTTTGTGTGAGTAACGTATTTGTTGCTGAGGGTAGGCTTAAGTGCTGAGGTTAAGTCCTGTGAGCACAAACAGCATTTGCTCTGAAAAAAACCTTGTCTTATATTTGAGCAAATGCGATAGATGGCATGACTATGACATGTATTAAGAGCACTGCCTTGTTTACACACATGACTCATACACTGGTCAGCTTCACTTACTGGTTTTTGTCCTTGGTGGCTGAAACTGTCAATTGTTGGCTCTGATTCAAACAAATGAAAAAGATGAGAAGCTGAAGATTTGGCCTTGGCATAGTCAGGGGCAAAGGATAATGTCTGTCCAATTGAGATAGCGCCATATGCGAGCATCGAAAAAACACTGGAAAAAAAAATGTTAGTAATTCACTTAAAGGGACACTACCACTTACATAAGATGTAACCAGTTTACCTGTGCATTTAAAACAAACACATTTAATAGACATATGACATTGTATTTTTTCTATGTTTGAAATAATTGCATAGAAAACAAAAAATCAAATTAGCTGTTGAACTGCATCCATTTTCAGAATTTTATCCTTGATGAAACAATCTCCAAAATCTTCCAGCATTTCTCACTCTATAACTATGGCCAAAGTCTGCACGATGATGTCATATGATACACCCCTGCTCTCTTACTGGCTCCTTTGTATCATAATGGGCAAAACCAGATGGCTGTGTACAACTTTTTTTTTACCTGCCTTCCAACACAAAGATATGAGATTGACCTGATCAAACAGGATTATAACTCCTCCCCCTTGTGATGTAATAGTTACATCACCCTCCCATTGCAAGTCTATGATGAGCGTTCTGACTTATAGACTGCATTCTGTGTCCCAAGCCCCAAAGTGTGATACTAGTGCTGTAAAGTCTCTGGGGGGTGGCACACTATATTTCACAAAATGGCGGCGCCCGGTCATACTTGTTTAGTAAAATATTTAATAAAATAAACTCACATAACAAAAACAAAAGACTTATCTGTAATGAACAATGCAAAAGAAAAAAAATAAACCCTTTTCATTTTTTGCTGGGAGTGTCTTTAATTAGGCTTCTTTTGCTGAATGATTTCTTAACAATATTAGCTCATAGAAAAGAATATGAATAACTATCCTGTACCCTTCTCAATTGCAAATGGTAGTTAGACGAACTTCACAAATCTCTCTTACTCCTAATATATTACCAGTGGTAACATACATACCAGAACCTTTCATCACTGGTCTCAAGGCAATATTTCTGTTTAATGTACTTTATTCTTTTAACAACAATTCAACGGTTTTTTTTTAACCCTTCCTCCCTATGAAACAAACATTCTATTATTTTCTGATGATTATACAACTCAGAAGAGAACATGTGCCATAAGAAATGGGGAATACATGACATAAAAGGGGTATAGGAACTTCATCACCAAACACACATCAGATGTGCAGGCAATGAAGAAAATACTAAATTGAAGGTATCTGTCCTTTTAACACTGATATAAATACTGTAATTAAGCTATTTTCAGGCACAAATATAAATGAGATGATGTCATAAATTTGCATAAGCCACACATAGGAAAGTGTGGCATGATATGCTAATTTTGAACACAACCACTCCCAATGTCTTGCAAAGGACTGGTTACAAACTGGTGAAAAGGGCTTCAAACACTGCCTCCCAGTAGGGGAAGTGATGTCACTTTGTCTCCTGGCAACCAGACAAACAGCTCAGTGCTTGTGTGAAAAAAACAGGACACAGATGTCAAATCTGTTTTTTGACATGTTGAAAATATTGAAGGGTTATTTAACCCCTTCGCGACCTTATGACGAGTTAACTCGTCATAAGAGCCGCAGCATTAGCGACCTTATGACGAGTTAACTTGTCATGCAGTCTATCCAGCGGTGCACTCCGTGCGCACCGCCAGCCAGTCTGCAGCTAGGGTTGCCACCTTTTCTTCAGAAAAATACCGGCCTTGGTACCGTCTCCATAGACTTAACATTGGCCTGAAGCCAATTTTTTACCGGCCTGCCGGTAAAATACCGGCCAGGTGGCAACCCTATCTGCAACGGGTCCAGGACTAAGCCTCGCACCTGAGGCAAAGCTCCTGGACCCGATCGGTGGGTTTCCGGGCATGTGATCGCGGTGATTGAGTGATCACCGCGATAACATGCAAATTAGATGCAAAGTCAATGTGTTCACACACTGACTTTGCCTCTAATTCACTCTCTGTGCTTCACATTCTTATAGTGAAGCACAGAGAGTGACCTGTAAGCATAAAGAAATAAATAAACAACATAGACAGAGGGGAAAATAAATAAATAAATAACCCTTTCAATGCTGATCACAGTTTGTAACAGTTTTCCAATGGCCCTTATTTATTTATTTTTTTACAAATTTTTTTATTTTTGCAATCTATAGTTTTTTTAATAAATAAAGGTAATTTTAATATATTTATTTAATACAATTTAACCCCTGCATGCCTGTTGCGTGATTTTTATGGATCTGACATCGCACTCGTCTTTTTTTTTAGGGGGGTTTGGGAACCAATATCTTTCTTTTGTATTAGTTAGTTAATTAGGGGGGATAAGTGGGTTAGTGTTGCACTAGTTGTGTAGCTTATTATTGGGAAAATAATGGGGAAAAACTTTTTTTCCCTCCAAATTTCCTCTTTTATATGTATTTTTTAATACTAAAATGTAAATAATTTTTATGTATAGGGTATCAAAAGAAAGCTCTAACTGTCCTTTAAAAAACAACATATAACTTGTATGGGTGCGTTAAATGAGAGAGAGGAAAATTATGTTTAGAAAACCGCATATTAAAAATTGAAAAACGCTCTGGTCCTTGGCCTTGGAAAATCCCTGGTCCTTAAAGGGTTAATGCTTGATCTACTGAAGCTTTTCCTTCCCTTTTAATTTGGCAGTGAATGGTTTATGGCATACTATTAGGTCTTGGGCGAGGGAGGAGCTGTATTTCTCTGTTTTATGAGATGCTATATTTTACACTTGTATTTTCTTATCTTATTAGTCCATGGTGCATAGCCTGCTTTGTCATTTCTTTTGTTCTGGGGTTGTGTCATGTGGACTAAGCAGAACTTTCCTGAATGGGGAGCCCCAGCTCCTCAAAGTGTCATGAACTGGAACAGACCCATCCACAATGTATTCATTACCACATTATTATTATTATGTTTAATTGTTATTTTTAATGGGAAGATGAACGTGCTTTTGGTGTGCAAAGTAGTATTTGTATCTTGTGCTGCCACCTTTGGTTATTACAAGGTTTCAAAAGCTATTAGATTACTCATACTACACCTGTGGTGCTGCCCAGACCTACATCTTATGTCCACTATAGCCCATTCCATGGGCTATACAGTCTTACCTCCATTACCCACCCCCAAACAAAACAAATGATGCTTTAAGCACACTGAGGTCTCTGCAGGGAGCACTTGAGCAAATCACTGTTTCTTCTACATGGTAGATTTGCTTGCCAGCACATAGGAGTGAAACACCAACATCCTAACTCTGCCCTCCCAGAAATATAGTTGTTCACATGCTGAGTTCTGCATAATGTATGTATGACTCTTATTTAACTTTTTGCACTTCCCTACCTATGTATAAGTATATTCACATGTATTACAACAGATAGTTACTTTGCAATAGTTTAAAAGACAAGTTCTGTTTATATGATATATTGCATCAACGGTAGGAATTTTAATTAGAAATGCTTTAATGAAAGAATACAAATAAAGTATCTCCTTGACCCTTTTTTTCTGAGTATATCTCTATGGGGGGCAGACTTGTTGTTTAGAAGCTTGGGTCAGATGAATGAATATCTGACCCATCTGACCCAACATGTCTGCCCCTGATTTCATTAAAGCATTTTTTATATTTAAAATGCCTCCTGCATCTTTCAATTAAACATAACTTATTTTTGTTGCAAGAGTTGTCCTTTAATGCAAATCAATGCTAGATTATCCATTTGGAAATGAAGAATAGGTACATCAAGGAAATCCTTTCTACTCACAGTAGACACAGTGGTTTACAAGATCAAGGAATAATATAACATAACCACTTACAGAAATACTTCCTCTTGGGTCATCCTTCCAACTTCAATCATGTATGCCCCGAATCGATAACATATAGCATATGTGAAAAATATGAATGATTGACTGAATGCAAAACAAATGCCATAGATTTGGGCTTTACGCTGTGCATTGCTGAAATATATAATTTGTAAAATAATTGTCAGTAGATAATGGCATAAAAATATCACAGAAACAGATTTGAAATACATACTTTTAAATAATTTTGAATAACAATAACAGAGTAACCATATTATCTAACAAATGATTGTATAGCAATAATACCACTTACTAACAAATAGTAAGTATCATGTATAAGCATTATGAAATAGTCAATAGGGTCTATTTTTTAGGCAGTTATCTGTGGCAAAGTGACAACTTAATAGCAAATACTGATCATTTATAAGTGTGAAATATTCTCTAGCTTGCCTAGCTCATGTGAATTCCCCAGAGTTGACTGTTCAGGCCTAAAGCTGCTCTTGTCAAGAACCAGGGACACAGAGGTGGAACATGAACGTTTGAGCGCAGAGCCGGGGGGATCTGCAGAATAGCCCATTACGGGGGGAAAAGTGATGCATTGCTGTTCAGAGGACTTCTACGCCATCCTCATGTTAGTTTGTGAAATGTATTATAGGACGGAATAAAAAGTCTATATGCGGGAATGGGTTAATAGACATAACTTAATATATACTAAAAAAAATGGTTTAGTGGCAAATAACTTACTTGGTAAGGACATGCTCTGGGTTGTTTCAGTGGTTTCGATAGTCTTAAAAAGGTCTATTCTAATGTCTTTCAATCTAAATAGGATTATATCTGACCTGTAAGGTTTCTGTAAACATTCACTGTACATGTCTTCAAAGGCCTTTTCTCTAGTTAATGAAACAACAGTTCGGATGTTATCCACAGCTTCTGTTGCAATCTGTTTATTATAGAAACATGGAAAAATAAAAAGATTAAAAAAGTGTAAAATCATCCACAGATATAAACAGCTATATTAACTAAATACTGAACAATACTAAATATAATTACATTGTCTATAATTACATTGTCTACTGTTTTCTTGGGCAACAAATCAAAAAATTGTTGTTAAATTATTACCGTGTTTGATTTTTTTTCCCTCAGTGATAAAATAAGTGGTTATTTAGGAAACGGAAAGGGAATTGAACAAAAGTAAAAGAAAATTAAAGTGAGCGTTTTATTTGCAGTGATCTTTGTTCTTTTTCAAGTCCTCCTTCCCTATTTCCCCCCTTTTTGTTGATTTTTAAAACGCAATCTACATGTAATTGCATAAGAAAAGCATTACCACCAATTAAAGGCAAGATGTTTATAAAGTAAAAACACTAAAAAAAAAATAATGGACAATTAATCATGTCAAAAAAGTTGTAAAATCCTATTTAAAGAGGGAGCAATGTCAAAATCTGTAAACTTTTTTTTAATTGTCTCTTTTCTGTTTTTTTACTTTTTAAATTATCTTTCTAACATGTTTTGTCATCACAGTTTAAAACCAAAAATAAGAAATTTGCTTCCTGGATTTTTCAAATGGGGCATTTGATAAATATACAAAGCAAATTTCTTATTCCTTAATTTTTATTCTTCATGGCCAGGGATAAGAAAACATGTTAGAAAGATAATTTAAAAAGATTTTTTTTTTTGGTTTAATATATTTTTATTATTATTAGTGATCGATATTTGTATAGACAGATGCAATGACATGCTTATGAATAAACATCTAAAGACAAAAAACGTAAATTATCAATAAATACAATTGGCTGTAGAAAATATGATAGAAAATAATGTGATAATTAAATTGACATACCTTTCCAGCATTTTGAAGCTCTTTTTTATCCCGATTAGCAAATCCAACCAGTGCCCTTGTCTCAAGCAGGCCAGTGGCAACAAGAATGGGAGACATGGCAAGAATCAGCAATGACATTTCCCAGCCAAAAACAAAAGAGATGAGGATGCACAACACCAGAGTAGACATATTTTCTGCTATTAAACCAAGTCTGGAACCTGTTGCCTAAAGAGATAAAATAAATACATTGTGGCTAATTATGAAAAGCACACATAACAACATAACAAACAAAAGCCTTACTTACCATATTTTTTAATGTATCAGATTACCTTTTTTTCTATGGCAAAAATTAGTGGTCGTCTTATACACGGAAGTAACCATTTAAGAGAGTAAGTTTAACCTAACTCCTGCCAAATTCCAGCCAAAATGCTGAATTCCCGCCAAATTGATAATTTCCCATCGAATTGCTGAATTCCCGCCAAATTGCTGAATACCTCCCACTTTTCCCCTTCTGTCATATCCCACTATATACCTCCCAATCGTCTCCCTGTATACATGTTTAAAACCAGTTATTCCAAAGTAAAAATGAAAATGTCTTGACATATGTATTTATTTGTTATGATCCATGAATTACTTAATAAACATAGATTTTTTTTATTTTAGGTAAAAAAATGTAGGGGCCGTCATATACATGGGGACGTCTTATAAACGGAAAAATCCGGTATTTAGCTGGAGAACTATTTGCACACGTAAATGTAAACCATGGGGTCATGCATAAACAGCAATCTGAAAAGTGAGCAGTCTTCATGAAGGCCATGTTGCTGCTGATTGCTCCAATATGGAAGTAAAAGTGAAAATTACTGTGTGTAACCAGGGCAGTTTCGTCTATTTTGAACCAGGGCAGTGGCGGGAATAAAAATCAGCCCTGGAAAAAAAATTGCTAGCCCAATGTTGCACTGGAACAGCATGGTATGTAGATATAGAGGCGAAGAGAAAAACCATAAAACACAGATAAACTCAAGCAGCATCGTGCTCTACATTACATTAGCACCCAACCCTATTTAACCCCGCTCTCCCTGAAATGCATTTTAGTTTTGTGCTACTCAGGGCCACAAGCAGTATTTTGCTTGAGCATCATGGGATGTATATTCCACATTTGTTCATAATGCCAAACTATAGGATTGTGATAAGGGTTGCCATCTCTGCCATTTCTTATTGGACACAAATAACTTTTACATCTGGCCACACAGCATTTATTTGATTTTAAATCTCCTCCTGCAGTATAATCTTGTAATTTTCTGCAAAGCTTTACTGCCAACCTATACAAAACACAATACCTAACAGTAAAACTGAGTGATTTGAGACAACCACATTTAAGACCCCCATAAAGTGTTCTATGTGTATACTATATGGAAGCATTTATAGTAAACATTTATGTTTTATATGTTCAAAGGCAGTATGTATAGTACCTGGGAATTTTGGAAGGGATGTATATACACCAAGGATATGGATAACCAATATGACTCATTTTTCCAAGGTATTGTAAAATGCCGGCCACAAGTAAAGTATTGTTATATGCATATGGTGTGGTATAGTTATCAGCATGTAGTGTGCCAGCCACAGGTGTGGTAAGGTATGTTTATCAGCATGTAGTGTGCCAGCCACAGGTGTGGTAAGGTATAGTTATCAGAAAATAAGACTCCAATTCCATTGATCCGCAGCGAGACAAAACACTCTCAAGATGCTGGCTGAGCATAACGGGAGCTGAAGAACTGCAGCAGGTGGAGCAACAAGTGTTAGAATGTTAATACTACTTCCCAGGATGCTCAGCCAACCAAAAGGCTCAGTTAATGCAGGCTGAGCATTATAGGTAAGTGCTAAGCTGTGGACACTAATGCTCAGGCAGCACAATACTTCCAGTGATGCCAGTGAGTCACAGTAGATCCCATTGGGCTACCTGGAGTTCAGCACTGGTGTTCCGTGGTCAGTGCTGGCTGGGTGAAGACCAAGTTGCTAAGTCCCTTTCTTGGGAAATAAAAACTGTAAAATGAGCCAACCCTTCTGATACTATCCTTGTATTATATCTTTTATACAGATTAGCTATAGCAAGACACCTGAAACACTCAGTAACATGTTTTGAGACTTGATTACACCAGCAACAAATAGTTATAGTTACCGTCTGAATTTGGGAAGCATCGGTGGCGAGTCTTGTAGTTAGAGCTCCTGTACTATTTCTCTTGTCATCAAACCATGAAATGTCCTAAAAGATATTGCATTATTATTATTATGAACCATATTATGTATTTTAATAAATATAAACAATTCCTTGTACATTTCACACAGACAAAGAAAAAAAATACAATACACAAACCTGATGCAACATGGATTGAAATGCCATTTGTCTTAATCTCATGGTGAGCACTTCCCCTGATCTTCCAAACATGAAACCCTGTTAAAAATAATTAGAGTAAAATACATATTACACCTATGATTAATTAACAGTTACGAGAAAATTACCTGTCATTTTTTAATGTGTGAAATATTATCAAAGAGAGACATAAACCCTGCAAATTCCAGTAAGTAAAATATTAAGTAAAATACACAATTCTGTTTTTTCAATTGGAAAGATTTAAATAGATAAAATGATAGGATTGTAAATATGATCCCTGTATTGTCTAAGCTCTCAAGACCAAGTTGCTAGGTCCTTTTCTCAAACTGCAAAAATTATTTTAAATGAGCCAATCCTTTAATTATGAGCTTTTATTATATAACTTTAAAGATATTGGGGGCTATTCGCAATAAGTTGAGTTGCAGGGGAGTTAATTTGAGGTGAGATGAACATTTAATCTCACTAATCTATTTATACATTGTGCACGGACAATCCTGGTGAGTTTGCTTATTTGGGAAACTCACCAGGTTTGTCCCAGCACAATGTATAAATAAATTGGTGAGATGAATTGTTCATCTCACATGAACTCACCTTTTAGTGAATAGCCCACCATATGTAGCAAGTCAGTTGTACTGAGAGTGTCAGAGACTCAAGTCTCACCAAAGATCCAGACTGTCTGGCCTTAAATGACCACAATGACTTGAAAAGGACCTGCCTTTTAATGCATGTTAAATCTCAGTAAAGCTAAAAATGTATGGACTCATTAAAATCTGAATATCCGTGTTCTAAATATGTTTAATTATTCATCAGGTTTGCTGCTACTACTGAACCTCCCACTCAGGTCCTAGTTTTTGGCTGGAGAAAAAAATCATATTTTTAAAGTGACCTTAAATGAAAAATGTTTTGCTAGTAACATAAAAAGTTTATTAAAAAACATGCATTTCTTGTTTTAATTTTCCTTTGCCTCAACATTGTTACCATTGCTTTGACAGCACAAGATTGCACCAACATAAATTGATATGCGTTGCCATGCACCCATATCACAACCGAAACGACTTGTCAGTCACCCACTAGGACTTGCCATATTCCTGGTATCAAGTGGGGAGCTATCTGAGCGCCAGAGGAGTCCAAGATCCAGAAAGTCATATTGACCTCTGACACTCCAACTTCTGCAGAAGCTGTCTGTGAGCTGGCTAAATGCACAGCCATCCTACTTAGTGAGATACAGGTCCCTGCAGCTCTGTGGGGAACTTGAATGTCAGCCTCTGTGGTGAACTAGGATCTCAGCCTTGTAATTGGACCTCTGTTTACAAGGCGACCTCTAAGATAAGGTGAGGTCAGTTATTCAGAGCATGTGTTCTAAAGAAAAAAACTTTCCTGAAGTAAATACAGTATTTTAACTTGGAATGAACCTTGTAGAATCTGACCATTACACATTAGAATTCCAAGAAACCAGGGACAAACAATGACATTTTCAAGGTATCTAGATTGTTGGTTATTTACTGTTTAGAGTTATTTTACCTGTATAAAATAGGAAAAGAAAGACATCACCCCAATCAGAACTACAATGATGGAGTATAAATTAGTTTCTTGTCTGATTCTTTCCACATCTTCAGTGCCAAAAACCTGTAAGAAAAAAAATATAAAAAAATAAAACTGAATTCATAGATGAACTTGTCTGTGGTTGTTTTTAATATTTTCATATGGTCGATATTACATAATACATGCTTAATGTACAGTATTTAATAGCATTACTGTAGTAAACTTATATGATGTCACCACTGAACATATACAAGCATGATGTATTACATTAGTAAATCTATCAATTAACACTTTGCCTCTGTTAGTTTAAAAACAATTACAGGTTGAGTACCCCTTATCCAAAATGGTGGGAATCAGAAATATTTTAGATAATAGATCATTTCGTACAATGGGTCATTTTCACAAATAAGTTATAATAAAGCCTCTCAGCACTCATGAAATACAGTAGTATCACTGCAAATAATGTAAAGAGCAAATAAATCACATTTACTGTGATGTAGCTGTGATGTGAGGCATTGTTGGGAACCTGCAGTTGGCATGTCAGGCCTGCACACGTTTCATGGTATTAACATGTGTCATACTGAATAAACTGTTGTGTGCTTGCATTCTAATAGGTGTGTGTGTAATTTGCAATCAGTGTCAAAATCAAAACAAATATTTGGATAATGGATTTCTGGATAAAAAATTCTCAACCTGTAGTTTGCCTTCTCACATCAGCTGTTGAGAGTTTGGTGACCACATGAAGCTAACAGAGATCCTCAGTATTAAAGCAATGTTTATAGTCATAATCACAGATGGCTAACCTTGGCACTAAATATCCCACGATGCTCAGCCAGTTTTAACAATTATAATGACAATGTTAGCCATTGCAGGCCATGGTACTCCTCAAGCAACTTAGTAGCTGGTAATACTGTTACTCTGTATAATTTGGTTACATTATTTCAGATATTACATACTTACGGCTATAATTTTGGCAAACAATATGCTAAATGCGGGGTGCGCAGCTCCATTTAGCACTGCCGCTAGACTACCAAGTAGAATGTATGGCCATTCTGATTTGTTTAACTTCAAGAGTTGGAAAAAGGAAACTTTAGGAAGATAATTCTGAAATAGAAAATACACTTATCAAACATGCTGAGTTTTATTTTCAATCAGTTTCTGAAAATGCTAAATAATAATAAAAAATAAAAAAAATAATTGGCATGAAAATAATATCTACAATGTGAAATATTATTTTGTGACCAGATTTTAAAAATAATGATGGAAAGTTAGATGTCATGTAAAGTTAATTTGAAACGGGTTATTCCAATTATGAACACAATTTACTTACTTATCTTAATTACAGACAGGCAGTTCAATATAGATTAAAGATACTGGATGTATATAATATTATAAGATAGGTTCATAATTTTATAAGTGCTGTATTAAATATATATATGTACTTAAACAACTCCGTATTTACTTAATCTTATACCGGAAGCCCAAAGACTGTCCCAATTCTTAGAGTGTAATACAGGAAACCTTTCAAGTCACATCTGTACCTTAAATGCTGTCTAAAACATTAGAACCATAAAACATGTAGAGAGCAAGAGAAATATCCAAAACATACATTCTCACAACAGCGTAAACAAGTTCAATGCTACAAATAATTTGTTTTATTTTGAAAATTGTGTTTGATCTATTTTTACATTTTGTTTATGAAATATTTATGCTAGAGAATCCTTTTGGTGTGCTTAGAAAGTATCATCTGTAAATATTAGTGCAATCAGTTCCATATTTCTAAATCCTTACCTCTTCGATTTTGACTTTTATTTCCTCCTCCTCCGTTGAGTCTTCCATTCCTTCTTGTTTAACTGAAGATGTCTTGGAATTTAATCGCAGTACAAGAGATGGTTTTCTCTGCAGTTTAGTTTCTGTTAATTGTGTAGATTCGTTATCCTCATCTTCGGTTACTTGTATGGCCTACAAAAAGGTGAATCAGAAATAAGCGAATGTATATTAGACATGACTAGACATTTAATGGTAGATATACATTATCATCTGTTATCTGTATAATATGGATTACTGTATTTTAAAGATATTGTGGGAAGATTGGGCAGACTAGATGGACCGAATGGTTCTTATCTGCCAACACATTCTATGTTTCTATAAGATCTGGCTTTTCACTGTTTTGCCAATCCCAAAACATGTTTAGCTGGTATTTTATTGTATAACTGTTACATTTCCTAACAAATGACAATGCAGAAAAGTACCGTATTTACGCGAATAATGCGCCATCGAACACGGAACCCAAAAATGTTTTTTGTTGGAGAATGCAACGCGCATTTCTAGAAATAGTATTTTTTTTATAACAATTAGTTTATGCTAACAACTTACGGTAGTTTTACTGCAAGTGACACTGCTATGCAACAATAAAAGTATTGTAATAATTGATGTGTATGTGAATGGATGTTGAATGGGAATGAATGCACATACTTGGACTTTAAACATTACTACATGTATTTATTGGTTTACAACAAAAAAAAACCCCAGAGGATAGTATGTATTTGTATCTATTTATGTGATTTTTATAATTGCAATTTTTGATATAACCAAATAAAGAATAAAAAGAAAAAAACAACAACAATAAAAGTTAACTCAAATTACCAGTTTTCCTACCAACTACAGTAAACGCTGTAAGTAAGGTAAGTAAGGGTTAGTAGTACACATGTGTAGTGTCTTTATTGTGTTGCGCTTTAATTTTTGTTAATAGGACAAAACATTGTTTGGGGGGTGTAACAGAGTGTTGGGGATGGTGGTCAGGGGTGTATATCTGGCACCCAGACTTTTGCACAGCCACTATCCTGACATGTGGGTAAACACATGCAGCCCCAGGGAAAGTTAAGTTTAAATGTAGGCTTTTTTCTCTGTTGTTATTTTGGGTCCCTGGGGTGGAGTATTCGGAAGAGCAGGGTGGGCCGATTCTCCACCCACTGTCAGAGTGGTTGTGCATGAGTCCAGCCCAGGTTTTGTAAAGAGTTCTGGCTCACTGCCTAACGAGGTAATTAGCTCACCTGTAGGGGCTGTGAGCAGCTATATAACTGCAGTTAAAGCAGAGGGAGGACAGGAAGTGCTTTGTGGAAAGAGAAGGTTGCTGGGTTTTTTTTGTATCCTGTGACTGCTTAAAACAACAGAAAATAAACAGGCCAGAGGCCTTTTTGAAACTGGACTTTGTCTGGACCTGGTTTTCTTACCCTAGAGGGCTGTGCGGTTGCCAAAAAGATCCCGGACAAACACACACAGGAAAGTAAGTTTGTCACAGGGGGTTTAAGTTGCAACGTAAAACATACACGAATCTAAGGCGCCAACGATTCTAATGAGCACTCAAATTTTGGAGACAACATTTTCCTAAAAAAGGTGCCCATTAGATTCTAGTAAATACGCTACCTTATTCTGTCTTATTACTTCACCTCTCTTATATACGTCTACTGCTCGCTGAACTATATTTTCTGGTTGGACCATTCAGAATTCTATTATTGGTACCTGTGCTGTAGCCAGTGAATAATATATTCCTTTCTTGTCCATTAATTCGGAATGTGCTCCTTGTTCAGCAACAGCTCCATTTTCTATTACGAGGATAACATCGGCTGACCAAACTGTACTGAGACGATGGGCAATGACAATAGTGGTGCGGCCTTCCCTGGCCTAAAAATAAATATTAACAGCCTTATGTGTAAAGTAAGTATACAGTATAAAAATAAAATCAATGACATCAAAGTATGTTAAACTAGATTTTCCTTTGACACTTAGACGCAGTGAAATGTTGTACAGTCAGTTGAAGATTGTTATGAATCTCATCAATTATGCTATATACAAACTTAGCCCGCAAGAGTAAACAAACCTGGATTATAAATGTGCGGTTGTTTAGCCATTGTAAATGCAATTGGTAACATCTACTAATTTAGTGAAGTAATACATAATTTTATTTTAGGTATCTTGATAGCTAATACAGACTTCAAAATCTCTATACATAAACACTGATGTACATTTCAGAATGTCCTTGATATGACTGGCCCACATGTGCTCATAACCACATATTAATACAATTTCTATACTTATAATAAACCTGAAAACATTCTAGTTTATAATAACAAAGTATTTTGCCAGCAATTGCATATTGAGATGTTATCTCATGTTCAAGAACTTCTTGAGGGTATTACTATACCCCAACATCCAGGGGAAGTAAGCATTACCTAAATTGCCGGAAATCATTTTATTGGCCAAATAAAAATAAAAGATTGAATTGACTGTGCTGAAAAATTACACTGTTACCTTGAGGATTAAACAGATTGCAACAAGATTGAACAACTGATGCATTAGCCCAATCATCTAACTGTTATACATAATTTCCTGTTATACATAATTTGTTCTATGTTTCATTCAAAGTCTAAACCTGAAACCGGGTCGTCTCAAAGATCTGCTTTTGTTCACTGCAAAAAGTTTAGATCTGGAGTCAACACCTGTTCTTCCCTTCTCTATTTACTTTGTAAGTCTGGTGTCATCTTTAGTGGTTGTGGTGTCGCTTGAGTACAATGTATTAAAGGGACACTACCACCTACATAAGATGCATCTAGATTACCTTTGGATTTAACAAACACATATATAAGACATATGTCACTGTTTGGTTTTTCTGCATGTTTGAATTCATTGCATATAAAAGTAAAAATAAAATTAGGTGTCTTTCTCCTACTTCCATTTTTAGAATTTTACCCATGATGAAACAATTACCCCAAATCTTCCAGCAAGTCTCACTGTACAACTGTGGCCAAAGCCTGCATGATGATGTCATAAGACACACCACTGCTCGCTTACTGGCTCCTGTGTATCATAGTGGGCAGGACTAGGTGGCTGTGTACAACTTTTTTACTTGCCTTCCAGCACAAAGAGAGGAGATTGACCTGATCAAACAGGATCATAACTACGCAGCCTGGTGATGTAGTATTTACATTACCTTCCCATTCAATACAAGTCTATTATCAGAATTAGGACTTATAGACTGCATTCTGTGTCCCCAGCCCCAAAGTGAGATACTAGTGCTGTAGAGTCCCTGGGGGGTGGCACACAAAAACACTATATTAAACAAAATAGCGACGCCCAGTCACACTTGTTTAGTAAAATATTTCATAAAATAAACTCACATAACAAAAACAAAAATCAACAATGCAAAATAAAAAAAATCGTTTTCCTTTTTTGGTGGGCATGTCCTTTTAAATAATCGCTTAATACATTAGATTTATTAGCACCACTTTTTCGGCCTTGTTGAATGGTTTGTCAGTAGCTTCAAGCCCATGGAGCGTTACCTAATCTTACAGGCATATGCTCACATCAAGCGCCAACCACTCCCCTCCTTTTCTTTATTATTATTATATATAATTTGTTTATAGTAAACATATGATGCAGTGTGAATGATATAATAAGACACAATTTAGCAGACACAGACAAACTAATACAGTAGGTAAGTTTACCTTATCTAAAGCAGCCTGTACAATAGATTCACTCCCAGTATCCAAAGCTGAGGTCGCTTCATCCAAAAGCAGTATTTTAGGATTTCTCACCAGGGCCCTGGCAATTGCTATTCTTTGTTTTTGGCCACCACTAAGCTGGGCTCCTCTTTCTCCAACAAGAGTTTCAAATTTCTAAACAAAAAGAAAGCACCAAAAAAGTTACTGAACAGTGTATTGAAATGACAAATAAATGGAAAAACTATGAATGTTCACGCAATGTTAAAACAACAACTTTGTTCAATTAACAATAAGGGTGTGACTATTTGTTTAACTTTTATCCATTCACAGGCCAAGACCAAAATTCAAGTATCATTCACAAAGTTGGACAAACTCGCCCCAGATCAAGGCTACACAAATAGACCCCATAGTGTTATAAGCCTTGCATCAAGATACGAATACTTACATCAGGAAGTGACATAATGAAGTCATAGGCATTGGCCTCTCTAGCGGCCGTCTCAATTTCCTTGTCAGTGACATTTTCTCTGCCATATTTTATGTTGTTTTTAATTGTTGTCCCAAACAATACAGGCTCTTGGCTGACTACACCAATGAATTCTCTGTAATGTCTTACATTCAGGGATCTGATATCATGACCATCAACAAGAATCTAAAAATAAATAGTTGGAATTAGACTCAAGAAGTCAAGTCATTGTACAATGCTTTCAATTATTAATAAGGTACAAATCTTACAGTGCCCTCTAGTGGATCATACAACCGTTGCACAAGCTGTACTGTAGTACTTTTCCCACATCCACTCTGTCCAACCAGTGCTACAGTCTGTCCAGATTTAACAGTTAGATTCAAGCCTTTCAAAACCTGTGGTAAAAAGAAATTGATCTTCAACATTTTGTACCTTTCAGCAACTGTAATACAGATTGAGTATCCCTTATCCAGAAATCCGTTATCTAAAATATATATATACACCAAATTTTGGGGGGATTTTGCCACAAGTTGCAAATTCCACACACACTCCGACAGCAGGTTCCCAATGATGCCTCACATCAAAGCTACATCACAGAAAAAGTAATTTATTTGCTCTATACAGTATTTGCATTGATATTACTGCATTTCATGAGTGCTGAAAGGCTTTAATATAACTTATTGGTGAAAATAATCCAAAATGATCAGTTATCCAAAATACGTCTGGTCCTAAGTATTTTGGATAAGGGATACTCAACCTGTATAATATTGCGTTTTTGTATGGCTTTCAAATAATGTATATAAATATATCTCGTAGAAATCGTGTTTGTGCATTTGTTGATTAGGAGACGGTTAAATTATATATTTTATAGGCATTATATTTCATTTTTAAAAAAAGTTTTTATTCCATTAATGGATTGGAGATTAAAATCCTGATTAAATCCTTTGATTTTATGCCTACCGGAACATCTGGTCTTGAAGGATAAGAAAAATGTACATTTTTAAATTCCACATTTCCTTTTATGTTATCTGGTTTATAGCCTTCATTTGAAAAGCTGTCAATGGCCGACACCTAAAGTGATAACAATGAGATAACACGAAAAAGCATTAAAACAGGCATATAAAATAGTAAACAATACAAAAACAATGCAAGTAAATGGGTGTTATACCTATGTGTTAACTTGCACAAATATTTATTGTCTGCTTTGCAAACTATCCTGATTTAGTTGGCTCACTTGGACAGGAGGATCTATGTCTCGCTTGTCACATGGGTCCCTTTTTTATGTATGTGCATTGTTTTACTAGTGCACATTATGCAAAATAATCTCACAAAACAGTTTTGCCTTGATGTGGATCTCAATCAGGGATCAAGTGCTTGTACACAGACAGCGATGTGTATGGCAAGGTTTGTGAAGGTCCATAGAACATTATCAAGTTGTCTATCACAAAGTCCAGTAAATGCTCACCATGAACAATGCTGGTCCTGACCCCTGATCCCAATCAAGCCAGCTTTAGAGCTGAGTAAGTGTAACCCTTACATGTATCACTACTAGGGGACATTTCAGATGTATGATATTATATACACCCATCTTGCAGACAACTGTCAATAGGCTGGAGAGGACACTCTTCTTATAGATATATATATTGCCTTTCACAAATTGTATATCCACCTTTTCTTCCACGATGTAGAGAGTAACCATTTTGTATTCATTTCATGCTGATTTTCCTAGATGGTTATATTTTTTTCAAATGGATGATCAGTTGTCACTTTGACACTTACTTTAGGTTTGCGTGAAGTAGTTTTGGGATCTGTATGTTTATATTACATTTTACAACTTGAATAAATGTTGTTTTTATTTGAGAAAACAATTTAAAAAAAGTAATATCAAAATATAAACACTTTTCAAAAGATGTTCGTGCTCTGTTAATTTCGTTTTATTAAATTATCTTTCCATCATGTTTGGTTTAAAAGATATCACTGCTAAAAACCAAGTAGATGGAGTTCCTTCCATGGACACACCATCATATTGGACTGTCAGACTGTCTAATGCTTTTATTGGTCTGCTATATTGTCAGACAGACCACTCCCACAATCAACTACTGGAGAAATGTAAGGATTTGTAATGTATTATTATCAATTCTATTGTCTAAACAAAGCTTTAAATAGTGAGAATGTCTTCAAAACAGGGCTAGTGAATTAATAGCTTTAATATGTTGGCATTCCTCCCTCTGATTTTTGTGTTACAGAATACATGTGAACTAAATTTACAACAAAATCTGTCTGTCTTACCTGATCAATCACGTTGAAAATATTATAGGCAGCACCCCTTGCCACTGAAAAGGCCTCAAGATGAGAGGATGCCTGGCCAATGCAATAACTGCTGAGCACAACACTAAAGAAAACCTGTTGTAAAAAAAAATAATACCTTAGAAAAAAACATTTTTTAAATTGCCTAATAAATTGACATTTTATTGTTGCTTTTATGAACACTGTACAGACTAACGATCCGATTCGGCAGTTCCGACACATTCTATGTTTCTACAGATTACAATCATACCTCTCAACATTCACACCTTTTTATGTGTGATTGTGGGAGGTCTGGTTCAGGAAAGTGTGCAATATTCATTCTCTGGAGTCCTGTGCACTGGACAATTCAATTTCAACATTTAGGGATCTGTACATTTGATTGCTTACACAAATAGTACCTCATCATCCAGACTTTGGTAAACATAGTAGCATAGTAGTTTAAGTTGAAAAAAGACAAGCGTTCATCAACCATTTTTCAACACTGTCACAAGAGTCGGTATATGTTCACCATAGAGTGTATGTAAAGATCATCACCCTATGACCACCATATCAAATCAGGAAACACTTACCACAAACACAGTTCCAATGGTGTAGCCACTATCTCCCAATATTAGAGTTGTGCCATACCAGAAGCCAAGCCCATAGGATGCATAAATAACAAAGTACATGAGGCCAAGAGCAAACTGAGAAGCCATAGCTTTTTTTATACCAATTTTTTTGGCTTCGCCCAAATTACTTGTGTATCTGAAAATATATACAAACAAAATCAAAACATGAGTGTATACAATATGAGCAGCACTGCTTGTATCTATGTATTAGATTAATAAAGTACCTTTTTATTTCTTTCTCTTGCCCAGCAAACGCCACTACAGTCCTCATTGAGGAGAGAACTTCCTCTGCCACGGCACCTGCTTTAGCATAGGCTGAGAGCTCCTTGCTCGTTAGTGAGACGAGTAACTATTGAAAGAGTGATATTAAACCATTGTGAAAAGAAAAATCTTTCTACGAAATAGGGGGGGGAAAATTACTTTTATTTGTATTAGTGCTGTATAGTGCCCTCATGCAGGGCTGCATTTCCCATAAGGCAGGTTGGGCACTCAGCTAAAGTGAGTACAGGAGGCTGAGCATAATACCAACCTATCAACTTTATCTAATCCTCACCAACTTTTAACTGCCACCTGTTTTTCTACACCCACTTTTCTGTTTGTCTGCCCAGAATGCATCAGGGTGATATATCCAGCCCTCCACAATTATTAAATAAAGTTTATTAATACAAGTGTCGCTTGCGTTCCCATAGATATATTATTACTAGCAAAAAACAATAAATTCTATGACCTCAAATTATACAGTTTATATTTCTTACCTTAGAACATATCGCTGTTGATATGGCTACAAGTGGACTTATAGCCATGATGACTAGGGCCAGCTGCCATCCTGTGGCTAAGCCAATTATTAGACCACTTACAAATGTCGAAACATTTTGGAAAAGATGACCAACTTTGTCTCCTATGCCATCGTTGATTTTATTGATGTCTCTAGTAAAGAAAACAATTTTAATAACATATTCCAAACAATCTGTATAATATAAAATACACATGGAAAATAAATCAATCAAAATCTCTTACTCTGTAAGACGTGTATTGAGCTCTCCAGATTTGGTGACATCAAACCAGCTCATTTCTCGTGACAATACGGAGTGAAAGAACATTTTCCTCATTTTTCGAGTTTGTCTTGCAGCAGCCAAAACCCAAAATGACACCTGGACATAACCACAAACTATAACGCCCACTCCTACTGCCACGTAGTACAAGGAAAACCTACGGAATGTAGAGATTACTGTAAAGGAGTGAACAAATACACCTCAAAAACATGATCTCAAAATCATAAACCAGAGGTAGCTTGATGAACGGACAACTAAACTTTGTTTTCACTTGTGTGTCTAATATTGATAGAACTTAGACAAAGATTGCTGGAGAATAAAACAGTAAGGTGATAGCCTGACCGGAGTGCGAAATACGCAACACATATACAAAATACATGCAAGTAAAAGAATGGTGCTCCATTCATTTGTGTGCATGTATTTTGTGTGTGTAGTGAAAGTAAGGGTTAAAAAAAATTGTGTCATAACAAGAAAAGGAAGTAAATGAGTGCTACGCATCCCAAGGTGATAAAAAATAACTATATTAGACATCAAAATAGTTGAATAATAGAAAATTGGCTCAGTGTAACCACACAAACAGTGCAAACCTGCAATGAAGCCTTATGGGTCTTGTGCTTTGGGTAGAGCTTAATCATAGGTACAATTAAAAAATAGAGACCCCTTCTGACAACTAAACCCAAAGTGTACAGATACACGTGGGTTTACTCTCGGCTCTGACTCAGAGCTGATGCAGAGCCAGTTGACTGATTGCGGTCTGTATCGAGTGGGGGTTTCTCTCTACTAGAACAGAGAGACCTTCGTTTTCAAAGGGGATCACCTGAGGGGACCGATAGGTCAGTTTAGCTACTAATGCCAGATTTGTGATATTTTCTTGTAGCTGTTTAGTAATGTGAAAGCTGTTTATGAAATGACAATGAAAAATGGTCTTCTCTGAAATTTTTAGTCTAAACATTAACTTATTAAATGAGCAATAAACGGCATTCCATTGACTTACAGTGTCATCTGTTCTGATAACGGCTTGAACTGTTCACATCTACCTGTAATTAAAATAAGAGGCTTTGTTAATCAATAACAAAATAAATTTTCTCTCAGATATTGTTCTGTGTTGAGGGAGTTGTGTATCGTAGGCATGGCCAACAATCCCTTGGCTTGGGTCGGCACTGTGCAGGCCGGTGACATAAAAACCTGCCCCCACTGTTTTTTTTAGCATACCCACTCTGTTTTTTTAAGCCCACACGGGTACGAAGGAAGCACTGGTTTGGTGTTTTGGCACAAAGATGGTACTTGGATGGTGTTGTCGACACAAATATAGCACTGGTAAGCTGTTTTGAGCACAAAGGTTGCACTGCCAATGTGTTTGGGCACAAAGGTGGCACTGGAAAGGTGTGTGAGCACAAAGATGGCACTGGGAAGGTGTTTGGGGAAAAATATGGTGCTGGAAAGGTGTTTGGGGATATTGATTGTGGATTCTACACAGGGAGAGGTGTGACCTGGACAAAAATGGGTAGGACAAATGAAGATTGGTGGGGGGTGCATGAGTGAAATCAGGCTTAGGGCAGCAACAAACCTAAAATACACCACTCGCTAGGGTAGTCCAAGTTTTAGAAATGTAATTTTCTGCATTCAAATTAATGTCCAATGGTTGTCTCAAAGTGTAGAATAAATACATTAAAAAAAAGAATATCCAATTCACCTCTCACAAGGAAAAAAACATCACCAACTTCCCCCAGAGGGGAGTTATATAAAAAAATGTCCCAAATATGAAAGTCATTATGCATAAAAAACAGCAATTACATTTTTTTAAACTTCCGTCACCGTGGTATATTTTGTTCACAGTTTGTGTTTGTTATTTTGTTTTTTCGTGGTAGGCTGTTCTATTGGAAACAACCTGGACAAGCGAGAACACTGCACAAAGCACAAACTTCTGACATGTGTGGGGTGTTGGTGTTTTACATTGGCGCCACTATCGAGCACTATCACAGTGTGCACCACTTATACATATACAACCCCCAGTGAATTCCATTTGGAACTTATTTCTGTTGGGTTGCTGGTACATTTTATCAAATTTGACTTTTCTATCAAAGGACAAGAGGATACCCGCCAAGACTTGAAGAAAGGAGATTTAGTCTACGATAGCGGAAGGAATTTTTTACAGGTTTATGTACAATTATGATATGGAACTGGTTCTAGCAAATACCTTTAAGAGCGGCCTGGATACACATTTAATGAGCCGGAGCACAGAGGTCTATGCATGTTAGTATAGGCATTAATATTTTTTTTTTGCTTCATATATTTTTTATTTGGCTTTTTTTTCTATAACTTACAAAAAGATAAGTCACATACATAAAAAAAAAAAAACATTCAAAGACATAAATACATAAAAATTATTATAAAGTGCCATTTTAACCATCTTCATCCCCCTGTGCAACATTTCCGTACTGCGTTATCAGAATAGCATGAAGATTTCTATCTTGTTTGATAATATTACTATACATTACATATTACATATTACATACAAATACTTAGGTCGGTCGACCATGGGAGTGCCGTCTAGTCCCAGCTTTCTATAGTCTCTATCTTCTCAATTCATTCCCCATATTTATTGGCTTTTCTAGCAGCATTCTTACTAATCCATTTTAGACCCTGCTCCATTTTTAATTGATATATCAATTGTTTTTTTTAGCTCCACCCCTGATATTTGTTTTGGGAGTTTTCAATTTCTAGCAATTAGTATTTTTATTGCTGTAGCTAAATGAATCGTTAGGGGTTTGCAATCCCTTAATGTTGCTTCCAGAAATAAATGTAATAAAATAATTTCTGGCTGTAATTGGACGTTGGAAATTTCTAATAAATTACTGATTTTACTTATAATTTGCCAGAGGTTTTTTAAACTTTCACACTCCCACCATGTATGTAGAAAACTCCACCTTGCTTTATTACATCGCCAACATACATCGCTTGTTAATGCGTACATTTTTTTAAATCTTGCTCAGACCAGATACCATTGGTTCATTACTTTGAATTGGTTTTCTATTATTAATATATTATGGATCGTTTTTCTTGTCAGTTCAATTGCCTTCATCCAATATATATCATGAATTGGAACCTTCAGCATATGAACCCATTTTGTGATTATTGGAGTTGAATCCTCCCCTCCACTCATTTTTATTATTTTTGCAGTCTTTGATAGTATTCTCTCCACTTTCTCTCCCGAAAAAATCCCGGACATTTTGTTCACTATTTTATTATTTTTAGGTTTAATATCCATTACCAGACTCTTAATTCGTAAGTAATTAAATATTTCTGCTCTCGGTAACTTAAATTGTGATATAATTTGATCAAAGGGTTTCATTTTCCCATCATCCAGAATATCCTTTATATACTGTATCCCTGATTTTTTCCATTTATCTAGATATATATCTTGTATATTATATTCAATCATTTCTAACCCTATAGTTGGCAATATTTTATTATCCAATCCCAGTTTTTTCTTTATTCTTTTCCAGGCTGCAAACAAATCCTCCACCACTGTTGCTCCCTCGGCTCTCCATGACAATTTATACCATGACTGTGTCTGTGCAGCTCTGGAATAATAAGTAAGTTAACTCTGGAATAGTAAGTAAACTAGAATCTAAATCAAACTAGATCATACTCAATACATTATGAGAAGTTTGTGAACACAATTTAGTTATTTCATTTTCAAGGTTTTTACAAAATGTTTACTGTAATTATAATCAGGGGATTTTCTCGGTGTTTTGGAGTCCATGTGACATGGGGGGCATCGCACTCTTCCTATTTGCCCCTTATTCAACTTGTTCCTTCTCTCTCGCCCCTGCAAAGCATCAAAGCATTTTGTCCCCCTCCCCATGCAGGGAATTTGTTATGAAAATTATACAGCTTTGCAACAGTGATGTAGTGCGGATAGCAATGGCTGCAGGCAAAAGCAACTCTAAGGGGATCAAATCTAAATGGGCAGCAAAGTCTGCAAATTAAAGGTTACTCTGCACAGGAGCGCAGGCAGCAAATCTTCCACATAACCGAAACAGTGGCCCCAAGTAGGTGAGGGCCACTCCACTGATTATAATAAACATAGTGATAATCATAGTAATGATTATGGATGGAGGAGGGTTGTAAAACATGACAGGAGGACCTCTGGGCTGCCCTCTACCCTATTTCAATGGGCTGGGGATGCACCACTTTTCCCTTCTTAATGCCTAGGCATCCAACTGTTGCCCTCAAGCTGCTGAAGAACTACAAACCCATAATACAGGGAATTATGGTAGTTGTAGTACAGAAACAGTTGAAGGGACGCAGTTGGACACCGAGGCCTAATTGTTTGGCTTGTCTATCATCTCTGTACCTTATCTGTCAGTATATCTGTCCTTCCTGTCTAGGCGTGTCTGTCTCCGATGATAATGGGTGGACTGATGCAAAATAGGCCACTAAATTGTTTTTGTCCCCCCGATCTAAAAGTGGACGACACTGCCCTGACTATAATATTGCTACAATTAAAATGCCTTAAATACCATATTAGCGGTATTTAACATGTATATGTTATTGTATTTGTTTGTATTCTGAACACTTTATTTATTTGACATTTCCTTATAATCAATAAATTGACAGAATTTGAATCAATAGTAAAATGGAAATAAATGCATACAACTCACTTGAGTTTTGTAGGGTTGTGTTATAGCACAAAAAACTGTCAGTCATTTCGCCAAAGATGATATGCAGTAATGGCATACAAACTCCATTACCAACTGCTCCAAGGAGTCCAATGATCATATAAAACACATCCCACCTATCTGCAAATCGAAACTGAGAAAGCAGAAACAAAAATTACAGTTTAACAAATTCTTCAAATTTTTTTTTTTTTTTTTTAGAAATAAATATTTGTCATGGCCTGTCTTATTAAAACAAATGTTTTTACACAAACCTACTGTTACTGTTGAGAAGGGTAAATTATAGCTTTCAAAATTCCAAGGTGTAAAATTGTTGTAGAAGTGAGTACTGTGCAAATAATCGGACATAAATGTATGAGTCGCAAATGCTAAAGCAAGTTTGTGGGTAATCTATATACCATGGACAATACCAGGGGTGTAACTAGAAACCCCCAAAACCGATCAATCGCTTGTGTATCATGACGTGAGACATGGAGGTGGAGCCTAGAGTTGGATCATGGGAGTGCGAAAAGGGCTTGTTGAAGCTGTTGCCCATAGCTGAGCCGACGATCTAAGGGAGCGTTACCACATTATTATACAATACTGGCGGTCAGAGCCGGAGGTGAAACCCCTGGAAGAGAGGGTGGATGAAGGTGGAAGTTTGGATGCCGTCCCCTTGAATTGAGCTGACTCTCTGAATGAGTATCACCGCACTATCATATTACTGTTGGCGGCAAGACACCAGTAGCGAATCTCCGAGCAGTGAGGGGGGTGGGAGATGGAAGCTCAAAGTTTGCCTGTCTCACAAAGAGGACTCCTACTGTGAATTCGCACAATTACCTGCTGGATTACTCGGTACAGGAGACACCGGAGGCGTATGATGGTGTGAGAACTGTTAAATAAGGTATCTTCGGGCAGAAGAAATAACTGTAAAGACTGACCATCAGTCCCAGAGAAGTGCTTATAATTTGAGGGCATAATACAAGGGGTCCTGGGCTACTACTTGGCATCTTAAATCCAGCTTGATTAAATTTCTGGGTATAACAGATTGGATATATCAGCTTATCTTTTTGTTGCAACCTGCCTACAGGTTTCTGTTAAAAGTGGTGTCTAAAGCTGCTTGTGATGACTAAAGGGAGGAACACAGAAAAGAACTCTTGCGCCTGCTGGGCTGTGTTACTGTAAAAGTGGTGAACAAAACTGACATCTCTAAATAAACGGTCCCCACTATAGGCGCTTATTAAGCAAGGGCGGGGGAAAAAAAGCTGATGCAATAGAGCTGAAGCAAGCAAAGAAAAAAGAGAAACCCCCAAAACCACCAACTTCACCAAGCAACATGCCAAAAAGTCCTGAAAGTGAAGCCAAACAAAGTAATGTTCCAGCTGATTGATCCAAATTTTTGGAAATTTGCCCCAGAATTAGAATTACCTCCCAGCTCCCAATGTTAGCACAGTGGGGGCAATATGGCGAAGGATTTTTTTAAGAAAAAAGTGGAAACCCTACTGAGAATTGTTTTTGTTTCGTTAATATGTAGCAAATCAAGCTAGTGTTCCTCCACCTGTACTTCTATTTTATTTGTTATTACAATTGTTGCATGATATTACATGCTTTTTCTACCTATGTCCAGCCAGAATTTACTGCTTTCTAGATTACTTGTGTGTTAATGTTTATTTATTATATGGTTTCACGTTTTCAGTAACTTTGGACTAAGCACACAACTAAGAAGACTCAATAAATACAATATGATTTAGATAAATAATGTATGTCTTACAGAAAAACAGAGTTTGACTTACAACATGGATTGAGCCAACCATTTTAATTTTTTCTTTTCCTTTCTTTTTTTCATTTTGTTCCCTATGAGACACAATACATATTACAAGTATTATTTTATGTACCAGACCAGTATAGTTCTATTGTAAATAATACATTTGTAAATAACAAAACAATGTTGTCACAGTGACATATTTTTCAAGGCAAATGTGTCACAAATCCTAAACATTGAGCTGAATTTGGACAATCAGTTCACATAAAAGGTAAATCACGGAATGTGAGCTGACAGGAAAACATAAAGGGTCAGCAGCATGAGGCTTGTTGTAGGACTCATGGGTAATTTTGCCGATAGTTAGGCTGTTAGGAGCGCGTGAGTGATAGCAGTTCTTCCTGGAAGATCAACTATGTCAAAATCGCGCGAGGTGATGACGAAAGCGGAAGGGATTTGCAAACCAACGACACAGGGAATCATCAATATAAACGCTACTTCTCAGCACGGAGTCCAGACGCCTGGTTGAAGCCAACGGAGGCCGAAACGTGTAGCGGACTGGACTGGACTTACCCTACTTGTTTTATTCTTCTATGTATATTCATTTTTTCATCTACTTGTAAATTATCTGCCAACTTACTGGTAAGGATATCTCCTGCAGCTGTGTGGCGCCCACTATGTCTGACAGGGATTACCTCCATGTAAGCAGATGCATTTTTTTTATTAAATGTATTCATGTATTACTCTCTAATCGGATATTTGTTGTTTTGTTCCTGAGCCAAAGAATATAAGAGGATTGGCAGCGACATGATTCAACAGACAACACCTTATATTTGAAATGCTATTATTTTCCTGCAATCTTTTGAGTGTATGCCCTTAAGGTCGATCCCTCAGGATATTACTTCACTAAGTCGCTTGAAAGGTGTTTAATACTGTCATTATAATATTTTTATCACCGTTTGCTCTAAGCGCACTTACTGTCTTTTATTTGCATATTTAGTTCTTCCTGGAGATATAAATTTCTGGAGTTAGCGCGTACAAGTGTTCTATAGCGAGTGGGGAGTTTAAGATCAGTGATTGGTTAAAGGCATTTTGGCGGGTACAAATAGAAGTGCAGTGCTATGTTTCAGTGCCTGAGGTAGCTGCAGCAAGAGCTTAATCACTGGTGCTGAGGCCCTGAACTAATCACTGAGCAGCTCCCTCCCACTCTCCCCTTTTTATTGTGTTTTTTCTTTTGTCGTGCCTGTATTAGGGGGTTAAAGTCACCCTCCTGCTGGTCAGGAGGGGGAACTTGGATTGGTAAACAAAATATAATTAGCAAATATGGTTGATTCCTGGCCTTTGGAGAGGAATCAGGTTCAAGGAAATTTGGTTAACAAAAGAAAGTATGTATTGTAACGTGTTTTACTGGTATGGTTTATGCTAATGGTTAAAATAACCATAATAAAGGTCACGCCCATTCACCACTGACAGCATGTCTGGTCTCTTTCTTTATTATTCTGTAATTAATGTGTAGTGCTCCATACATGTCATCATACAAGCCTCACGATGCTATGTTCAACAACACTATGAATGGTTAGAGGGCATCCCAGCCATGTGCATCCCAGCCAATTTACAAACAAAATACTGCTGGACATGGGTAAGACCTCACTCTGAAAGAAAATCACAGACCAAAGACGATTCCTTCGTACTTCAAAAAAGGAAGAGTGAAGAGCCCCCAACTAGAAAAAGGAAAATCACTGGAGGAAGGTGAAGCACCTGACACGTTTCACGCTCAACAGAGCAGATGAATGTTTTTTAAGGTAAATTAAAGGAATAAAGACTAAAACAAATAATATACGCTAATATTTGTTAAATACAGATAAACAAAACAAGCTTCTGATGTCTGAAACCCAAATTTTCTAGTTACTATATGCAAATTATTATTCCTACATAGGGGTATGTTAAAGATATTTTGCACTTACTCTTCATAGAACTTCCTAAGATATATATGAAACAGTTAGAAGTAATGTATGTAAACATTTTGTAAAAGGAACAGTTGAAAAAACAATTAATAACAGGAAGAATTATCAAAATGAATAAAAAAATGTAATTTGTTTCCCATTTACATTTGATTAAAAAAAAAGATAAAGATAAGTGTTAAAACATACTTGTTATTCTGTATACCATTCAATAAAATGTCTGTTGTAGTTTGAGTTGCGTTGGCTGTTGTATCTGTCATGCTTGATTCTCTTTAATTTGATCCTAGGAAATCAAATACACATTTGGAACAAGGTTAGAATGAATAAAATATTATAAGGAAACATTTTTTCTGTCACATGCTTGTGAAAAGTAAGGCTTTGTCATTAAACTATGGCAGTACCTTTCTACAGTGTTTTATGTATGAGAAGATCAGTTACAGTATTCTTGTATTCTACAGACACTAAATCAAGGCTGGTAATACCTCCAAAATAAATCTGTATTAAACGTAACCTCAAATATTAGAGTCTTCATGAAGGGGTCCACAGCATGCTTTGCCCATATTTTTCTTGGTAAACAATGGCAACACTTCTTCATGGTCCCACTTCATATTGCAAACAACTGCATGCAGGAAGACAGAGAAATAGCAGTTCCCTGGTGGTCCAGCACCCACTGGACCACCAGGGAACCCTCTTTAGCCCCCCATGTTCCAAGGTGGAGTGGGTAGTGATACCACAACTGTGTGGACTATATTTCTCATTGTGCTCAGACAGACATAAGGCACATCATGTGGATTGCAATCAGCACATCTAGGCTAGAATGGATTTGGCTTACAGTAAGCTGTGGTGTTGGGAATAACACTTAAAAATTAGAAAGAGTGGTGTTAAATGGTCATCTCTGGTATTTAATCACATTATGGGGAATGAGTAGGCTAATAAGCTTAATACGTGCCTGTCCTTTACAAATATATTTTACTGTATTGATACAGCTCTGTGACTACTGTAATATACACTGATGTAGCTATGGACTTGATACCGACAGATCAGTAAACAAATGGGGAGAAGTCTAAACCCCCTATGAATCAGCATTACATAAGAAGTGAGTGATTCATCAGTCAAATCAAATAACCATTTCAATGTTTTCTTGAAAAATATGTGAGTTTGCTGTAGTTTGAGGATATCAGATTATACTTGTCTACATGTGTCTGCTAAGTAACCTGCAGAAATCAGGTATTACTGTATTTGCTCGATTATAAGACGTCCGAGGCCCACCCCCCACCCCCACTCATAAGCACGCTCATAGTCTACCATGCACTCATATTGTATTTACACTAATACTCACCCATACACAAATATAAGAAAAAGATGTGTGGGTGTGGTAATAAAGTGTTTTTTTTTAAGGATCTGACAGCTAGACCTTTTTTAAAGAAGTAGCATGACTACATGGAACTATAAGTGCTTCATCATGTAAAGGGAAGATAAAGCTTAACAGATCCAGCATTTTATTTTTCTTTCCCATAAAAAATGAATAAAAAGGTAAAGAAAGTTCCTGGGGTTCCTTAGCAACAGAATCCTCCTGCCAGTCACCCAAAACCCTCCTCTATCTGTGACAGCGCTGAAAGGAGATTGCCCCTCCCCTGCCAGTCACCCAAAGCCCTCCTCTATCTGTGACATCACTACAATAAAGCCATCCCTCTCCCCTGCCAGTCACCCAAAGCCTTCCTCTATCTGTGACATCACTGCAATAAAACCAACCCTCTCCCCTGCCAGTCACCCAAAGCTTTCCTCTCTCTGTGACATCACTGCAATAAAACCAACCCTCTCCCCTGACAGTCACCCAAAGCCTTGCTCTCTCTGTGACATCACTGCAATAAGAAGACCCCTCTCCCCTGCCATTCACCCAAAGCCTTCCTCTCTCTGTGACATCACTGCAATAAAACCAACCCTCTCCCCTGCCAGTCACCCAAAGCCTTCCTCTCTCTGTGACATCACTGCAATAAAACCACCCCTCTCCCCTGACAGTCACCCAAAGCCTTACTTTCCATTGTACCTGTACCGTATTTGCCCGAATATAAGACGACACTGATTATAAGACGACCCCCCAAACTTTGTATATTCCTTTAGGAAAAAAACTAAAAGAATATAAGAATACCCTATAGGGGGAAAAAAAGTTTAACTTGTATATATGTAAATTGCTTATTAATATTTAATAAAAAAAATGATATTAAACAAATACATTTCTTGGTTTTATTTCCTTTTATGTGCCAATTGCGCCTCTCTCCCCCTCCCCCAGCTGTCTCTCTCCCCCCCAGCATTGTCTCTCTCTCCCTCCCCCCCAAACTTCTCTCTCTCTCTCCACCTCCCCCCCCTTGTCTCTCTCTATCCCCCCTCCCCTTGTCTCTCTCTATCCCCCTCTCCCCTTGTCTGTGTCTCCTCCCCCCTTCCCCCTCACCTTGATTCTTTCCCATGTGGCTAGTGGGGTCAGCTGGGGGATGTCTGAACGATACATGCAGACATCCTCCATGCTGCCCGACACCTCCGTCTATTATTACGGACAGCTGGTCGTCATAATAGACGGAAGTGTCGGGCAGCATGGAGTGTCGGAAGTGTCGGGCAGACATCCCCCAGCTGCCCATATCTCCCTGGTGGCTAGCAGGGCAGCCGGAGGATGTCTGCACGATATGCGCAGACATCCTCCGCTGCTGCCCTGCACTTCCGCCGGGACTTTTATGATGAAGCTCATCGCGCAGACATCCCCGGGCTGTTAGAGAGGGGGATCTGGTTCCCAGTCTTATAATCTGACCTCAATTTGAGGTCAGATCAGGATCGTCACTAGGGTTGGTGTCACCCGGTGCGGAAACTCATGGTGTCACCCTCCTGGATTTCCTCCAATACAATGCCAAACAGATTCCTTAGTAATGCCAGTTAGATGGCCTATTAACTATGCCACACACAGGAGCCCCATAAATTATGCCACACACAGGAGCCCCATCAATTATGCCACACCAGAGCCCCATAAATTATGCCACACCAGAGCCCCATAAATTATGCCACACCAGAGCCCCACTATTTATGCCTCACCTCTGCCCAATTAATTATGCCACACACACAGGTGCCCCATAATTATGCCACACACACAGGTGCCCCATAATTATGCCACACACACAGGTGCCCCATAATTATGCCACACAAAAGAGTCCCTTAATTATGCCACACATGGTGCTCGATAAATATGCCACACACAGCGCCCCATAATTATGCACACATGGGACAGCCATTAATTATGCAACACACAGGAGCCCTACGAGGTGACAATTGTACAATTATAGATACCAGGAATATTGTGCCACTCAGAGCCCAGTAATATTGTGCCAGTCAGATACCAGTAATATTGTGCCATTCAGATACCAGTAATAGTGTGCTACTCAGAGCCCAGTAATATTGTACCAGTCAGATACCAGGAATATTGTGCCATTCAGAGCCCAGTAATATTGTGCCAGTCAGATACCAGTAATATTGTGCCAGTCAGATGCCGGTAATATTGTGCCAGTCAGATACCAGGAATATTGTGCCAGTCAGAGCCCAGTAATATTGTGCCAGTCGGATACCAGTAATATTGTGCCATTCAGATACCAGTAATATTGTGCTACTCAGAGCCCAGTTATATTGTACCAGTCAGATACCAGGAATATTGTGCCATTCAGAGCCCAGTAATATTGTGCCAGTCAGATACCAGTAATATTGTGCCAGTCAGATACCAGTAATATTGTGCTACTCAGAGCCCAGTTATATTGTACCAGTCAGATACCAGGAATATTGTGCCATTCAGAGCCCAGTAATATTGTGCCAGTCAGATACCAGTAATATTGTGCCACTCAGATACCAGGAATACCTGGTATACCTGGATACCAAGTGTTTACCTCACACTGTGCCAGACACTGATAAGGTTGGCTGCATGCGATAGAGCTGGTAGCTGCAGCTATTTACCTTTGAAATGCCTGGATCAGCTTAAAAATAGAGGTATGGGGATGCTGAATGGCTGCTAGCATGCCTGGACTCGGCACCTGGGACTTTAGCACAGAAGTTAAAGAGGTGGAGCTTCAGGAGGACCTTGTAATGGAGGCAGGTTTAAGCTGTCATCCTGTAACAGAGAAGGGGCAGAGCACCCAAGATAGTCTTGTGAGAGTGACCTCCAAAAGGCACTTGAGATGGGAGTGGAGAGATCCAGGCAGACTTTCTTACCATCTCCAATAAGAAAATGTGAGAAAAAAAGACAGTAGAAAGTAAGAAGTGGGAATAAGGAGGTGACTGAGAATGCATCTAGGCTGACAGAAGTGACTGAAGCTACCCAGGAGAACATTAGACACACGACATAAAATTGATGTGACTAATGAAGTTTTAGGTGAAGTAGGATCATGAAAATCACTTGTTGCCTTTTGCAGAACTGAACACAGCTAGTTTAACAAGTATCACAGAACGTGGTAGAAGATGTTAAAGAAACATTATATGGGTTTTCATTGAAGTAGACAAATAAAAGATAGAATATGGAAGGATGGGTAATATAGTGATGTCCTGTCACTGATCCCCAAAGGGAAAAGGGGGACGAGGAGTTATTCAAGCCTTCTGTATTTAGTGTTGGGGGAAATAGAGTTTGCAGGAATATATGATCTGCAAACTATCTTTGTCCTATAGATGAGCAACAGCGCCTGTCCCTCCCTCTCTGGTTAGTGTCTGGTGGTGGAGGTTATTTCATGGGTTTATTGTACAGGTGTGTATGTTTTGTTCTTTTTTCCTACTTTTATATTTTGATGTTATAGATTATAACCGCTTGCCCAGACAGGACCATCAAGCCAAGGGCCCTCCTAAATAGAAGTTTTGAAAGTTCTGTAGGAGCGGCCCTCGACCCGAAAGGGCTTTTTGGAAGCAGGAAATCTATTTTCTTTAATTCAGAGAAAGATCTCCTATATGTGCCTTTCACAGCTTGTTTAAAGGAAGGGGCAAAAAGAAAAGTCCTCCAGATTAGGAAACTTTTGGGATTTAGGAGCCAGATCAGTCAACCCAGCAACAATGTGTTCTACGTATATTAGAAATTTAATTAAAAGACTTTCCAATAATCAGGACAGCTCTGCTGGAATCTTTCAGAAGTGCCATCCTAGAAGCGAGTAACGAGGATCCTTCCCTCTCAGCCTTATCTAGCATTGACAAAAGTGTGCGACCGCATCTGCAAATTGTGTTTTAAATTATATATTGCGAAGAGCCTGGTCCATGGAATCTATAGAAACACTGCTTCCTGTAATGGTTAACAGTGTTGGATCCACTTCAGGAGCCATCAAACCCTGAATGTAAGGAATGCCAATGTGGTCATCCTCTTTAACTAGTGGGTATCTGAAAGTTAGTTTGGCAAAGTCCCTGACTTCTGACTCCTGTTCCATAACCCATCTGGAATGGAAAAGCTTTGACGGAAGCACTTTCTCCAACAGGCTCTATCTAGACATCTGACTAGTGCACAGCTTCTCTCTCTCTGTAGAAGCTGCCGAGTGGATAACCTCCTGTGACTCCCAGTCAATCTCAGGTGATCCTGGGCTAGAACAGGACCTGCTGGGGGAATCAGGAAAGAACCAGGGTCATACAGAATGATTCATCATTTATCTCATCCAAAAGGTAACTCATTAAATAACACAATTTCTATATCATAGTTCAGTGTATCATGCATCATTTGATAAGGCTTTATACTTGGTAAGACAGTGTGGGAGGGGGGGGACTTTGATCGGAAAAGGAGATATTGAAGCTGTTTACAATCCACCCAGACTCATTCAATTCCTCAGGTTTGTTGAAGTGGAAGGAGAATATTTTCTCTATAAGTGCTGGCCAATGGGCTGTTCCCTGTCATGTTCCTACTTTGAGTCTCTTGCCACTTTTATTGAAGGGATAGTTCAATATGAAGCTGGGATAAAAGAAGCCATGCATTATCTACATGATTTCTTTTTTGTATGTACAAAAGAAAGTTGTAACTGTAGACACTTGTTCAACACATTTTAAAAGATGGCTAAGAATTTGGGTATTCCGTTAGCTACGGACAAGACTGTTTTTTCTACATGTTCTTTGCAGTTCCTTGGCATAATCATTGATTCATCAAGAATGGAGTTTAGGTAGATACGATTCGGAAGATGAGGACAAACGATACTGCAGGTAATGGGGTGTGGATACCTAAGGACATTTGCAGCAAGAGTCATACTAATGGGCAGAGCATTTTCAAGCAAAATAGCTACGGCAATGTTGGGTTCAAAATGTATTTTGTAAGGGTGACGAAAGAGTTCAAACAAGATTTAAAAGTGTTGGATGATTTTCTTGAAGGTTTTAGTGGGTCAATGTGGCAACGGGAGTTCATACCATTAGATGGTCTAATGATCACGGATGCATTAGGTGCTATTGGTTTTGGAATGTACTGGGATAAGCAGTGGTGTGCTCAGGAAGAGCCCGAATCATGGACATGGAAAAGGCTAACAAAAAATGGAACACTTTTGGAGCTATTCCCCATTGTAGCAACTGTATACCTATAGCGGAAGACTGGAAAGTAAGGCGTTTGATTGCCAAATTAACTTTGCATTCAAAGTGTAAGTGGGTCATCATTTGGTTTTAAGATGCCTTAAATTAGTTGGCTAAAAGCAAGGCTCATTCGGGGGAAAGTGAACAGACTTGCTGATGCTTTTTCACGGTTACAATTGCAGGTGCATTGTATTTTTTTTTTTACCATTATTGGCGATGTTGGACTGTAGACATTCAAGGTAGTTGTGCAGGTTTTTACAGGGATGATGTAACTAATTTATCAGATTTAGGTTTAGACATGTTTAATTTGGGAATACAGTCTACGTAGGGAGGCACACCCAGTCCCACCCTGGCCCAGTGAGAGCTGTAGTATAGAGCATGCAGCTTTTGCTTTTAGAAGGACCGCTCAGGGAGAAACGCTCTCTCTCCTACAGTACCACCAACGAGAAAACATGGAGACAGAGCTCCGCCTCTTCCCAAGGGTGAGAAGCTCATGCTTATTATTGCAGAACCGCTCGTGGAGCCACGCTTTCAGGAGACACAGCCAGCCCGTCTCCACTCTTTTTTTAACCAATGAATTCAACTTTTTTTGTGAACAACACCTGCTTATTGCAGGGCCACCCCCAACACAGGAGCAGCGTTGTCTTTATCAGGAGACACAGACTGCGCGTCTCCATTGACTATACCCCAATAATTACATTGTAAAGCATGATATTACTACACACACACTACTGGCAGTCTAATTGATGCACACCTCCTGTGTCCTCCTACTGGATGTCCCAGGGGGCGTGCATACATAATTTTACTGAATAAAGAGGTCTGAATAAAGTAACAATCTCGAGAATAAAGCAAGGTCGTTTTTTTTAAAGAATGTTTCGAACAAATATAGCTGGTTTGGAAAGATCAATACCTGATTTTTTGGAGTTAATTTAGCAATCCACTTATAATGAATGTCTCTACTTTTATTAGCCCTTTCTTTTTTCAATAATACAAACTACCTTAACCCCTTAAGGACCAGAGAGATTTTTTAATTTTTAATATGTGGTTGTTGAAACATAATCTCTGTCATTTAACACACCCAAACAAATTATATATGTCAGCTTGACTACATGACGAGTTAACTTGTCACAAGGTTGCTAACGCTTCGACTCCTATGACGAGTTAACTCGCTATAGGGTCGCGAAAGGGTTAAAAGTGTTCAAACTATGAAAAATTATCTATACATTTTGTAAGAATATGTTTTAGTCCTCATTCATGACCAGACCAGGGTTTTTATAGACCATGTGGGTCCCTGCCACAATAGCGCTTGACTTTGTGACATCACGTGTTCCATTGCCGCACTTGCCCAAACCCAAAAGTTTGTGTTTTAGTAAAATGTAGCCGGCACTCACTTGAGCTGTTAGCGATGAGCTGTTAAAGGGACACTACCACTTATATAAGATGTAACTAGATAACCTGGTAATTTAAAACAAACACATATGTAAATCATATGCCACTGTATTTTTTATATGATTGAAGTAATTGCATATAAAAGGAAAAATAAAATTAGGTGTTTTTCTCCTGCCTCCATTTTGTGAATATTTGCCATGATGCAACTTCGTCCAAAACTTCCAGCCAGTCTCACATTACAACTGTTGCCAAAGCCCACATGATGATGTCATAAGATACTCCTCTGCTCTCTTACGAGCTCCTGTGTATCATAGTGGGAAAAGCTAGGTGGTTTTGTACAACTTTTTTTTACTTGCCTTCCAACACAAAGAGAGGAGATTAACCTGATCAAAAATGGTCATAACTCTATCCCCTTGTGATGTAATAGTTACATTACCCTCCCATTCAATGCAAGTCTATGATTAGAATTCAGAATTATAGGCTGCATTCTGTGTCTCCAGCCCCAACATGAAAAATTTGTGCTGTAAAGTCACTAGGGGGTGGCACCCAAAAACACTATATTTCACCAAATGGTGGTGCCCAGTCACTCTTGTTTAGTTATATATTTTATTAAATACAGTCACATAAAAAAGCGATATCTGAAATAACAATACAAAATAGAAAAGTAAAACCTTTTCATTTTTTGATGGGAGTGTCCCTTTAAAGTCAGGATGTTTTATGCTTCCTTACATCTAGGCACCTGGAGGCATCCAGGCATTTAGACACCTGTGATTTAGGATGACACAGAACGTCCTACAAGCATGAAAAGATTAAATGTATTTGTGGTGTCTCCCCACGTGGTTTGAGATGTAAATTATACATTTTCCAGCAGTTAATTTGCATAGCAAGCCACAGATACAATTAAAAGACACAGTGTTTTTCTGGCAGAGACAGGGCAGACTCCCAAAAATTTACATCAGTCTGCTTTATTCCACTATTTGGCGATATCTGTGAGTGCTCCGTGGTTATACATAATCCCAAGTTGGAAAACCAAAAAGCACACTTCTCAAATGTGCCCTTTTAACCCACAAATAACCCAAATAACCTAACCAACCTATGCTTGGGTGGTGTGGGTGGTATCCCTGTGTATGAGATGTTGATGATCACATATTGAGGTGTTAACTACCCCAAGTTAGATGCCCTGAGTTGTCTAGTTTTCAAAAAATATGTACATGTGGGGGGTCAGTCATGGATTTAGTACAGATATCATTGTTACAATGTCACTATCGCTAATTTTGAAAAAAAAAAAAGGATTTTGAAATAGCTTTGCACTACTTATAGTTCTGGGCTGGACTGGAAAATCCCAGTGGGCCGCCTACTCCAGGGCCGCCTTGGCCACTTAAAGCCAATAGGCCGCAGCCACCACTATAAGAAGTTCGGCTGCTGCAACATCCGGTGACAGCAGGCTACGAGAGAGAGACGCTACGAGAGACGCTACGAGAGAGAGACGCTACGAGAGAGAGACGCTACGAGAGAGAGAGAGACGCTATGAGAGAGAGAGACGCTACGAGAGAGAGACGCTACGAGAGAGAGAGAGAGAGAGGCTATGAGAGAGAGAGAGAGGCTACAAGAGAGAGAGAGAGAGAGAGAGAGGCTACGAGAGAGAGAGAGAGAGAGGCTACGAGAGAGAGAGAGAGAGACTCTACAAGAGAGAGAGGCTACGAGAGAGAGAGAGAGAGAGAGAGAGAGAGAGAGAGAGAGAGAGGCTACGAGAGAGAGAGAGAGAGAGAGAGAGAGAGAGAGAGGCTACGAGAGAGAGAGAGAGAGGCTACGAGAGAGAGAGAGAGACGCTACTAGAGAGAGAGAGACTCTACGAGAGAGAGAGGCGCTACGAGAGAGAGAGAGACGCTACTAGAGAGAGAGAGACTCTACGAGAGAGAGACGCTACGAGAGAGAGAGGCTACGAGAGAGAGACGCTACGAGAGAGAGACGCTACGAGAGAGAGAGGCTACGAGAGAGATACGCTACAAGAGAGAGGCTACGAGAGAGAGAGAGAGAGAGAGGCTACAAGAGAGAGAGAGAGAGAGGCTACAAGAGAGAGAGAGAGAGAGAGGCTACGAGAGAGAGAGGCTACGAGAGAGAGAGGCTACGAGAGAGAGAGACGCTACGAGAGAGAGAGAGACTACGAGAGAGAGAGAGAGAGAGAGGCTACGAGAGAGAGAGAGACGCTACGAGAGAGAGACTCTACGAGAGAGAGAGAGAGACGCTACGAGAGAGAGAGAGACGCTACGAGAGAGAGAGAGACTCTACGAAAGAGAGAGACGCTACGAGAGAGAGAGAGAGAGGCTACGAGAGAGAGAGAGAGAGGCTACGAGAGAGCGACGCTACGAGAGAGAGAGACGCTACGAGAGAGACAGAGAGACAGAGAGAGGCTACAGAAATATGTCAGGCTTATATATCAGTCTTATCTATAAATAATACTCTGTTCAGATGTGTTTTTAAAACATGCATGGTTTCCCCTTTTATAAACAAAAAAATTATATTATGCTATGGGGCTGGTTTAAAAATGTTATGCTATGGGGCTGGTGTACAATTATTTTCCAGGGCTGGTTTTTGTTCCCAGTCTGGCCCTGCCTGTAACATGAATAAAAAAGCACAAAAATGTAAAACATGAGGTATTTCTGAACTCAGGACAAATATTAGAAACTATTTAGCAGTGTTTTTTTGTTGACTCTTGTAGATGAGTATACGATTTTTTTATAAAAGTCAGATTTTTTTTTCATTTTTTTGCCATATTTTTTTTTTTTTATATGAAATTATATGCTATTATCAAAATAAAGGTATCAAAAGAAAGCCCATCTTATGATGCTAAAATCGATATGTAGTTTGTGTGGGTACACTAAATGAGACAGAAATAAATTACAGCAAAACACAAAAACCTCAGAAATGTTAAAACAGCCCATGTCACCAAGCGTCAGACAAGCCTAAAAAAGTCATGTCACTAAGGGGTTAAAGAATGTGTCGAATAGACACAAGGCTATCCTAGATATGGGATGAGGCTAGGGACTAATATAAGTCTTATCCACCCACACATTCTATGTTTCTATGTTTAAACAGCTTATAAGAAGAAAATATGTTGCAAATGAAAAAGAAGAGCATGTTTTACTGACCTGCTTTCAGGAGGGATGTTTGCACTAAAATGAACTTTTCACTTTCCAGGCAGCCTACTTTATCTTAGTGTAATGAGTAATCTATGACTCAGAGCAGTATTACACAATTCACTGCAATACCACATTTCTCATGTCTAATTCTACTGTAACCGTGTATGCAGAGCATGCATTTTTTTTAAAGGACAATTAATTTTTTAACCCTTGCTTCCTCAAAGGAATCAAAGTATAAAAACCATGTCCTCATCGTCCAAGTAAACCAGATGTGTACCTTATTATATACATATACAAGTAGACTCTCTGCTGGGTTAGACACAGCAGGACTGAAGGCTGGCAGTGAGCCCAGCCAATCAGATCAGCGGCTTGCCTGTTTGTCTGATCAGGGGCTTTTTTTTTGTAGAGGGGGTCTCTCTCTGCTATTGATTTGTGGGCTGAATTAATCAAGCATATATTTAAGTGGGCTCTACTGCATATTTATTTCAAGTAATATTTACAAAATTAACAAAAATGTGTTACAAATTAAAACTCTGTATAACTTAAAGGGTTGTATAGCCTGAGAGGAATGGATTTTTTTACCTCTAGAAATGTGTATAAACAAATAGAATAACTAGCTCTGCTATTGAAAAATGATTTGCTTTATTTGATATAGAAAAAGAATTGGAATTGATCAGTGCACTATGTGTGAGAGACACTAGCCTTGGGCACACACGTTTCGGGGAACATAGGTAGGTTAGTCAGAGGCGGCTCTCTAATTAGGCGAGTTAGGCAGCCGCCTAAGGCCTCGCACTCACGGGGGCCTCGCGGCTGCCTAACTCACCTTATTGCCTTTGATGTAACAGAGAGCTTAACGCTGCCGTGCAGGAGAGAAGATGCACGGAGGAAACAACAGAGAGCAGCATGGAGGTAAGTACTAGGGTAAGGGGGTAGGAGGGTGGTACAAACGAGCAAAGCCTGGTATAATGAGTGGCTAAATATTGTGTGTGGGGCAAAATCCTGGCATAATGAGGTGAGGGGCAAAATCCTGGCATAGTGAGAGGCTAAATCCTGGCATTGTGAGGGGCAAAATAGTGGCATTATGAGGGGCAATATCCTGGCATACAGTGGCAAAATCCTGGCATACAGTGGCAAAATCCTGGCATATTGAGAGGCAAAATTCTAGGATTTGTGAGGGGCAAAATTGTGGCATAATGAGGGGCAAAATCCTGTCACAGAGTGGCAAAATCCTGGCATCTTAAGGGGCAAAATCCTGGCATAGAGTGGCAAAATCCTAGCATATTGAGGGGCAAAATCCTGGCATAGAGTGGCAAAATCCTGGCAAATTGAGGGGCAAGATCTTGGCATAGAGTGGCAAAATCCTGGCATATTGTGGGGCACAATCCTGGCATAGAGTGAAAAAATCCTGGCATATTGAGGGGCAAAATCCTGGCATATTGAGGGGCAAAATCCTGGCAAATTGAGGGGCAAGATCCTGGCATATTGTGGGGCACAATCCTGGCATAGAGTGGAAAAATCCTGACATATTGTGGGGCACAATCCTGGCATAGAGTGGAAAAATCCTGGCATATTGAGGGGCAAAATCCTGGCAGATTGAGTGGCATAATCCTGGCATAGAGTGGCAAAATCCTGGCATATTGAGGGGCAAAATCCTGGCATATTGAATGGCTTAATCCTGGCATATTGAGGGGCTAAATCCTGGCATATTGAGGGGGTAAATCCTGACATATTAAGGGGATAAATCCTGGCATATTAAATGGCTAAATCCTGGCATATTGAGTGGCAAAATTCTGGCATATTGAATGGCTAAATCACAGTGCATCCGGTGCTGTGAGGAAGAACAAAGTGCCAATCTTCTAGCACAATGTGGTCTGTGAGACCACTTTCAACACTGAGCACCTTTCCTTCTGGCTGAGTGTTTCTGTTAGTGTGTGATTGTGTGCTTTCTGAGTGTGTCTGTGAGTCAGTGTGTGCTGGCTGAGTGTATCTGTGAGTGTGTGCTGGCTGAGTGTGATTGTGTGCTGACTGAGTGTGTCTGTGAGTCAGTGTGTGCTGGCTGAGTGTATCTGTGAGTGTGTGCTGGCTGAGTGTGATTGTGTGCTGACTGAGTGTGTCTGTGAGTCAGTGTGTGCTCACTGAGTGTGTCTATGAATGACTGTGTGATATGTGTTAGTGTTCACATTTAGGACACAGCAATAACAATGTGAGTTAGTCAGCCGCACACAATTTTATCTATACCAAATGTTTATAGATGTTTGTAGAATAATTATGAGACAAATAAAATTCTAGGAGCTGTTCATTTCTAGAAGCTGGGATTTGAGTCTGATCTTGAAATATGCTATTTCTACAGTTCATTTTTATTATCACTTGCATATATTTTATTTAATAATGTGTGTCCGTGAGGGCCTCATGTTCGACTTGCGCCCAAGGCCTCACAAAGTCTAGAGCCGCCTCTGAGGTTAGTGTTATGGCAGTCTGGTAACACAGATCTCCTTTACAGACAGCATGCACTACATTATGTGGTCATGGGCATCCGAAATTATTTTTTCAGGGGGGGGGGGGGGCATACTTTTACCGTCATCCTTTCTGCGCTGCGCCTCTTTTTGACAAGTTATCATGAAGTGGAGGAGCTTTGTCATTATCAGTGAAGGCATGCAAAGGGTTGATAAACCCTGCACCAGATACAGATCCACAGCACCAGATATAAACCAACCACACTAGATATAACCTCACTGCACCAAATATAGATCCACTGTGCCAGATATAGACCCACAACACCAGATATTAACCCACGGTACCAGCTAAAAACCCATGACACAAGATATAAACCACAGCACCAGATAAATATCCAGAGCTCTAGCTGAAACTCCACAGCAACAGATAGAACAACATAGCAAAGATATAACCCCATAGCACCAGATCCGCCCCCTCCTTGGATCAACATTTGCATGCAAAGGGAGGGGGGAGAGAGACACAGAACAGGGGGAGGGGGGAGAGAGAGAAAGAACAGGGGGAGAGAGAGAGAGAGACACACAGAACAGGGGGAGGGGGGTGAGAGAGAAAGAACAGGGGGAGAGAGAGAGAGAGACAGAACAGGGGGAGGGCAGAGAGAGAGACAGAACAGAGGGAGGGGGAGAGAGAGACAGGGGGAGGGGGAGAGAGAGACAGAACAGGGGGAGGGGGGAGAGAGAGAGAGAGAGACAGAACAGGGGGGGGGAGAGACAGAACAGAGGGGGGAGAGAAACAGAACAGAGGGGGGGAGACAGAACAGAGGGGGGGGGAGAGAGAAAGAACAGAGGGGGGAGAGAGACAGAGGAGGGGGAGGAGAGAGACAGAACAGAGGGAGAGAGAGAGAAAACAGGTATGGAGGAGTTAGAGACGGACAGACATGGCAAGGAAGAGGAAAGGGACACATTCATACGGGGGGGTGAAAGATGGGGGGGGCCACGGGGCAAGCCCGCACAGGGCGCCGGGACACTTAAGGCCGACCCTGAACCCAACAGCACTAGACACAGCACCAGACACAACACTATAGCACACACAATGAGACAATGATCATGCTGGGAATGTGTTATATAGTGGAGAAACATGCCAGATATATCAAAGTACTTAGGACCCTAAAACAGGAAGAGCCCACCTCACTCCAGGGATGTAGCATCAGCAGCTATTTGAGAGCCTTCATTTGACTTGTTTCTCGAATTTCAGTAGCTAGAAAGATCTCATCTTCCACTATATACACCTTAAATAAGGTAAACAGCACCAGAACTAATTTACATACATTGTGAAAATATTAATTTAACACCTTTACAAAGTTGTGGATGGCTTCCACACAGATACAGATACAGTAGATCCTGGCATATTGGCGGTAGATGAGCTTAAAATTCCTGAAGTTGACAAAGTTGGTGTGCTTTGCATGCCTGACAGTCACCACTGCGTAAAACTTCCAAATCATCTTCTGTTTCTCATCATTGTCAAACTGCATGTACCACTTGGCCAGTCGAGTCTCTCGGCACGATTCTCTGTGAGGATAAAACGGATCATGGCTCTCAGTACAGTTTAGCATTAATGTATTCTTCCTGATAATCTTTGTATGTACACACAACATTAACTATTATTGAAAAGGCCAAACAGAACAAAAATATACATCTATAACATAATCATATAGATGGTCTAACTATATGATAAGAAGTATAACTGAATACCCAACTCTGTCATCATGATTTATTGGGGGATACTAGACACCACTAGACAATTCATTGTGTTAACTGTGTAGTAGTTCTACTAATTAAAGGAACAGTCACAACAACAAATTTTGAGCTAGACATGAAGTAAATATTTGTCTTGCTCCTTTACTCTTGACACTGAGTTACTCTCACACAAACATTCACTTCCTGCACACCACCATATACATCAAGAACAACTCCATTCAGACTTCACTCTACTGAAGCAAAAATGAACATGTGGGATGCCTCTCAGCGAGAACGGGCAAAAGCTTAAATAGCAAGCCCTATAGGATGTAACCTACTCGAGAGAGGAATTTTTTTTGCTCGCTTGCACCATTACAGAGGAAACCTCTCCATTAGCATATCAGAATGGTCCCACCCATAAGGGCAGTCCAGATCCAAATAGCCTGGCAGGTCTCCTCTGCACGAAGAATACAGCAACCACAGACGTACGTTTCGGCCTTCATTGGCCTCGTCAGTGTGCTACGGCTGGTATCCCTCTAGGTGCAGCGAGCTAGGGACCCACGTCTGGGCATACCCTAAAACTCATTGAGACAAAAACGAAGATGTTGGATCCCTCTCAGCGAGAACGGGCAAAAGCTGAAATAGCCAGCCCTATAGGATGTAACCAATATTTGTCAAGCCACCCAAGGAGGGAGGGGGCAAAAGACACAACAGGTATGGGGGGAGGAAGGGAGGGGGGAAAATACACACCAGGCATTGGGGAGGGAAGGGGGAAAAATATGGGGGAGAGATACTTAAGAAGTGAAGATAACGACTGAGAGGAGAAAGACAAAAGGTGTTAACAGACAGATGTATTGCATGGGGGAGAGTGAGACAGACACTGATGGCATGGGGAAGAGAGACAGACAGAAAGGGATGGAATAGAGGCAGAGTGAGACAGACAGGGATGGCATGGAGAGGGGGGTGCCAAATATAGGATCACATTGCAGATGTGAGTGTGTGTGAATGCGTGTGCATGTGACATTGCATGTGTTACTGTGTGTATGTGTGGCTGCATCTGACATTACATGTGTGTGTACATGTGCCTGCATTTGTATGTGATACTGTTTTACTGTGTGTAAATGCCTGAGGGTAGGATCAGCAGGGGGTGGCCAAATATATGTTCACCTAGGGCGGCAAAAAGTCTTGCACCGGCACTGTGTGGGAGGATGCATTGACTAGGTCTGGGCTAAGTGTGTGGTCATTCTGTCATGTCCAAAATAGTACAAAAAACTGAGTATTTGGTGTCTCCTTCACCAAACCTCAATGGTCCCACCTGTTCCTCTCCAAGTTGCATCCCTTCCTCTCAAAACCTGTCTACTATAGCAGATTGTCCTCACATACCTGACAACAGTGCCAGATTAGTACCACCAAAAACAGTATTGGTGGCTCAGCTCTTGCCCCCCCTCCATTTTGCCAACCCAGGCCCAATAATGGAGTACTTTGGTGTGTTGTGGTTGGCTAAGCATGATATGGTAATAAAATATGACTAAATCTCCATTTTGTCTGTCTCTCTATCCTTGTATTGTAAAATAATTCACTGTTTTTCTTCAACGCATTATGTATTGTGCAATTATTTGACATAAAATGAAGTGATGATTACTAAAATGATATTCCATTATACACACTACTTCAGATGTTCAGATACTTTACAGCTACAGATAATACAATTTATATTTAACTATTCATTACAGATCATAGAGATTACAGAAGTGCTAACAAGTAACAAACATCCTTGGAATAATTAAAGTGTAAGTAATTTGGTTTAATGAGTAATGGTTACATGGGAATATCTAGACAAGTCAGTGTTGCACAATCCATGCCAATTTAAATACAGTATGTCTCACTATTGTACAATGCTTACATAATGTGTGATGTCATCTATTGTATGGATAGTCTGCTTGTAATTATGATCATAGAAAAATTATGTAATTTTAAAATCTAGGTATGGTAAATACACATGGATACATTTTCTACACATTAGGTTCTGTTGCTACAACTGCCCCATATAGAAAATATGGCAGATGTTAATGCTATGTAGTTAATCAAAAGTTATTAATACTACATTGTGCCTTAGATTGAAGTAGTCCATGCGTGGAATATGCACATGGCTATGAGTGACACTCTAGTAATGGATCTTTTTTCTGCAATGTTTTGACCATTAATGGGTCTTGTATATGACTGAATTGAGTGCTCACTTTTTATACTGTGTATATGCATAGTTCCATATGCGTTAAAACATATGACTATCCAATATACCTCATATTTATATTTTAGAATGTGTAATGTAATATTAAAAATAATGTGAGATTCACACAAGTAATTAAATAAACATTAATTTAGTTGTAACATTATACCTAAAGCTTTTTTATGAGGACAGTAATACCATTCTAAAGGCTCAATTTTGCTACTTAAGCCTAAGCTTTATGATTTATAGGCAGCATTGCTCATAAAACACAACTTTTGATGAATGGGTGGCTGCTGGCAGCGACGTTGATATGTGAGATAAAGGGGCTTATTTCCTAAAAATGATGGAAATCAATGAAAATCAGATTCATTTACGCATTAAAAACCATTCAGTTTGTTTTTTTGGGGGGCACTATTCCTTTAATAATATAATGTAGCATGGCAGGATTTTCAGCAAAATTATAGGAACTAGAGTTGCCACCTTTTCTTCCAAAAATATCACCCATGCTGTTACCGCTATAGACTGAACAAGATTACCTTCTCTTAACAAATTGTATTCTTTAATTTAACCCCTTCACAACAAAGGATGTGCCAGCCACGTTGATCATGAAAACCACTCTAACAGTGCTGCTCTATTGCCTTTGATGTTGAGGCATTAGGCATCACTGAATTATTTTTTTCTGGGGCACCCACTATCACTCCACAAAAGAGATTCGTAGGCACCATATTGGAGAGCAGCCTTCAATGTGGCTTAACTAGCTCTGATGCTGTTGCGGTAGTCAGCAACATTGCAATGAAAAAAAAAAAGAATTAATTAGCTAAAATCTAGAGTTAGGGTTAGAATAATGGTTAGGGTTACAATTAAATTAAAATTAGAATAAATTAACGGTTAGCATAAGGGTTAGAGTTAGGGTTAAATTTAGGATTGGGGTTAAATTTAACGTTTGGGTTGGGGTTAAAGGGTGAAAATGGTTATAAAACAAACAACATTGTTTTTGGTTATTGCCCTATAACTTGCAAAAACCAGCAGAAAAACATGGAAACAATCATATTTCTAAACATGTGACAAAATCTAGAGACTATTCAGACGGGTCTTTTTTACCGATATTTGTGTAAATAATTTTTTAGGTCAAATTTAGTACAATTTTTTATTTTTTCACCATATTTTATGATTGTTTTGTAGTAAATTATAAGATTTGATGAACATAATGGTATCTAATGAAAGTCCTTATAGGGATAAAAATGATATATAATTTGTGTGGGTACTGTATGTGAGAAAGAAGCAAATTACAGCTAAACACAAACAGCCCAGAGGGGGATGGGACACTTCATCGCGGCTGCTTCCGCGCAGCCGCTTCACCGCCGACTCTACAGCACAAGACAGATCGTCGCTGGAGATTTCATCGCGGGACATTTCATCGCTAAAGGTAAGTATTTTACCGATTTTAGTTATTATAAAATAAGGGGTTAGTAATAAATTAGGGTTTAGGGGGTTAGAATTAGGTTTAGTGTTTAGTGTTAGGGGTTAATTTTACTATTAGGGGTCGGGGGTTAGTATTAGGGTTAGTATTAGGGTTTAGGGGGTTAACTTTAGTATTAGGGGTCGGGGGTTAGTATTAGGGTTAGTATTAGGGCTAGTATTGGGGTTTAGGGGGTTAACTTTAGTATTAGGGGTCGGGGGTTAGTATTAGGGTTAGTATTAGGGGTCGGGGGTTAGTATTAGGGTTAGTATTAGGGGTCGGGGGTTAGTATTAGGGTTTAGGGGGTTAATTTTAGTATTGGGGTTAATTTTAGTGTCAGTATTGGGGTTTAGTGTTACTATTGGGGGGGGAATCATTTATTAGGGGGGTTATTTTAGTTTTACTTTTAGATTTGTAAGAGCTGACAGTTCAGCGCTGAACTGTCAGCCCTTACATAGCTGCAGCCGCGGTGAAACGGCCGCGTTATACTTCATTGCTGACAGTTCAGCGTTCTAACTGCCGCGCTGAACTGTCAGCGATGAAAATGCGGCGAAGAAGTGTCCTAGACCCAGCCCAGAGATGTCGAAACAGCCTTTGTTACCAAGGGAAAGACAAGGTCAAAAGGTCATGTCACTAAGGGGCTAAATGTTCTAGTGGCAAGGCTGAGTTTTATTGAGTAGGCCATGTTATCAGCTAGGCCGGCTCTTTGGAGTAAAAACAGACTTTACTATTAATATTAAAATTCGCACAGTGAAAATAAATTGTAGAGTAAGAGATTGTGAAGCAGAAATTATGCAAAGATGACACGAATAACTACTAATTAATATAATTCTTCAGCACTGTGCATTTGCAAAATAAAAAAAAAGTATTTTTCAGAATTGTGTTATTACATTCACACAGGGGACCTATCCATGCTTACCATACTCACAAAATAAATAGGAAGGTGTGGACCTTTAAGTGTAATCTTTTCAGACTTTTACAGATGTATTGAACATTAACAGGAACACTATAATATGGAGATGTTTATTTGTTATTCATTAACAAAGGCAGCCTTAGCTGACCTAGATTGGCTTTTGTCAATGCGTTTTCAAAAACAGTCTAGCGGCCAACTACCATGACTAGCCATATTCTAATTAGCTATATAGATGTGTAGTAATGTTTGAATAAACATGTTTTTGAACAGTTTTTATATTATTGTTCAGCAAATAATTAGTCTATTTCTGTAAATGAAAAAATGAATGCACATATTCATATCTGATCTCACAGCCTTATTCAGCAGGGCTGTATTAACATAGGGGCAAGTGGAGCTACCGCTCTAGGCCGCTACTTGAAAATAGGCCCATCCAGGAGCCACCCAAGCCTGCACAGCAGAAGCAAAGGGCCAGCAAATAAATAAAAATAACACGTTTGGGGCTAACAGCTTGTGAACAGCCAGACGGATAATGTTGTTTGGAGCTACACAGATGGTACGTTACCTTGCACGATATGTACTACCGCGCACACACAGCGGATTCTCCCGCTTTGGATTGCGGATAGAAGGAAGTCCTTGAGGTCAGAGCCCAAATGGCATTGCAAAACTACTAAGAATTTTAGAACATTTAGGACTAATGAGCAAAGAGTGCAATAGGTTTAAATCTAGTCTTCCCAACCACTGCCACAACTGTCCCAAGGGAAAAATAGAGGAGCTAAAATTTATGGGGATAGAATCTGTTCCTGTTACATGGAAAAGAGGGGATAGATCCAGGAGGCTTCTACAGAGAGAGGCATTCTGGATCTACAACCTCAAAACACTAAATCCCAATGGTATTAACCTTGATTTCGAGCTAAAAGCTTTCCTTTAGTACAAGGTCTTTTTGTGGGAAGATCTCCTCTTTTCAAGTGTCATTTTTAAGAGCTAGTCATAATAATATTTTTCTTTTATTATATTTTTTTTATAGCTTTTCCCTGATTAGTCTATATATATTTTTTTATAATATGTTTTAATAAAACTAATAAAATGTATACTTATGTCAGTGTGTAATACTATTTATACCTTTGTTATGTATATTTAATAACATGTATTTATTTCAGTATATAGTCGAGAGGACTGGGTGATATACTATTTTTTCTATACTACTATTGTTTCTGTTCATTTGTTTTTTTTAAATAGTGTGTTTTTATATGAGAAAGCATCCCCCTTTTGTGGTGGCTTTTTCATTTTCATCTGGTTTGTAATAAACCCATGGATTTATAATGAAGTGACCGAGTGCTGCAGTTTGTTTCCTCCCACCATTCATCTATCCTCAGAAAGTGGGAACTGACATCACTGTCTCAGAAGCGATATTTCCACGCTCCTAGGATTAAGGAGCTGTGTTTGTGAGTTTATTCCTCAATTATCACCTTACCTGTGCCATTCATCAGTATATATTGCACTAGGTGTCTGTGTTATTTTTGTTTCAGACTTACAGAGCACAAGAAGGATTCACATGTGCTAAGTATTATCAAAGATTTATTACCACTAAGAATTGGTGTGTTTATCACATTTGTATTTTATTCAACATTGTAAATATTTTTACTCACGTCAGTGTATATCACAAGATAATGTACCATATTTGCTCGAATATAAGACGACCTTGATTATAAGACGACCCCCCCAAACGTTGGATATTCCTTTAGGAAAAAAAACATAAGCCTGAATATAAGACTATCCTATAGGAAAACAGTTTAACTTGTATATATTCACATGTAAATTGCTTTTTAATATTTAATAAAAATGATGATATTAAACAAATGCATTTCCTTTTATGTGCCAATGCTGCCTCTCTCTCCCCCAGTGTTATCTCTCTCCCCCTCTCATGTTGTCTCACCCTCCCCCCAAAACTTTTCTCTCTCTCCCCCTTCCTCCCCTTGTCTTTCTCTTCCCCTCTCCCCCCTTGTCTTTCTCTTCCCCCTCCCTCCCCTTGTCTTTCTCTTCCCCCTCCCTCCCCTTGTCTCTCTGTCCCCCCTCCCTCCCTTCCTCCCTCTGCCCCCCTCCCCCTCACCTGTGCCAGGACTTTTATGATGGAGCCGGATGGACCCGGCTTCATCATAGAAGTCCCGGCGGTCTTGCCGGGCGGCAGCAGGAGATGTCTGCGCGTATCGCGCAGACATCCTCCGGCTGTTAGAAAGGGGGATCCAGGTCCCCTGCAGCTCTGTGATTTGAGGTCAGATTATGAGACGACCTCGAATGAGGCTGTCTGTTCTTTTTGCAGCTGCCATTTCACAGTGGACATTGTTTTTTAGATATATAGTTAGGGTGTTTTTGTATTGCACCTTGCTCGTGGCACTGCTGGTCTGCTCGTCCTTTTATTTTCTCTGCATTGCAAAACTACTACATTAAAAATGCTTTTAATTCAGCCTGGTGTTTTGTATATGAGGATGGCATAGTGTAAGTGTGTGTGTGTATGTTGTATATGAGGATGCCATAGTGTAAATGTGTGTGTGTGGGATTGTATATGAGGATGGCATAGTGAAGAGGGTGTGTTTCTGAGAATGTGTGTGTGTCTGAGAGTGTGTGTGTGAGTGGCAGAGAATGTAAGTGTGTGTGCACGAGGGTGGCCTAGTGTAAATGTGTGTGTGTATGAGGGTGGCATTGTGTAAATGTGTGTGTGTGTTTATAAGGGTGGCATTGTGTAAATCCCCTTTTTTCTTCCTTACTTCCCTGACATGCTCCAATACATCATTGGTCTTCTCTCCCTACTTGAAATGTCCCCCTCCAGCATCAGTCTCCCCTGAAATGCCCCTACTGCAGAATCCCTCACTGGCATGCCCCCTTGTAGTATTAGTCCTCCCCTCACTGCAATAATAGTCCGCCTCCTTGCAGCATCAGCCTCTCCAATCCTCACAGTAACGTACAGTGTGTATGTATATCACAGTACAACACAAACATCACAAAGGCCCATAGCAATAAAACTCACAGTAATGTGCAGTGTGTGAGTGTATCACATACCCCCAATAATAAAACTCAATGTAATGTGCAGTGTGTAAGTGTGTCACAGAACTCATCGGCTCTAAAACTCACAATAATGCGTAGTGTGTGTGTCATACAGACATAGGCAGTTGAGCAAAAATACAGGTGCACAAGAGTCCAGTGCTATTAGAAAAATTTCATATAAATTTTATTGTAGTAGAAAAAAATATTTAAAGCCTTTTTCAGGTGGAACATGTGAGATGTTGTGTCTCTGCTGCAAATGTTGTTTTTATATTTTTTTCTACTCTACAATAAAATGTATATGATTTTTTTTCTAATAGCACTGGACAGTAGATTAAAGGGAAAAATAGCTCCCCTGCTGATTGGTCCCCGAGAACTGAAAAGGTACCGAAATGGAGCCGAAAACAGGCGAATTACATCCGTTACTCAGCGGTCCCCTTCCTCCAAACGTATACCTATCTCAGAGAGCACCCGAATTGGCTTGAACAATAAAAGTGAAGCCCGGCCATTCGTACTTTCTGTGCCCGCCCTGGTTAGGTCGGCGCTAACCTGAACCTGGTCGCTCAAGGAGTAGGCAGCCTGCCCATTGGTCTCTACACCTAAGCCCTTTCCATAGGCGTCTTTACTAATGGCCAGCGGTTTAAAGGTCCCTGAGGTAAGTAGTTTAAAGAGACTTTAGCCCACCCAGTCTCCTATTGGTCGCCCATTTGTCTTTCCCTGTGTGATGGGTCTAATTTTTTAAATAATATGCCAGTGTTAGTTAACCATTAGTAAGCCACAGCCTATTTGCCCAATAATATGCCAGTGTTATTTTGCCATTAATAAGTCACAGCCAATTTTTCTGATAATATGCCAGTATTATTTTGCCATTAATATGCCACAGGCAATTTGCCCAATAATATGCCCCCCCCCCCCCCTTCCCCAGTACTCACCTCCTGGCTGTTCTGTGTCCCCGGTCGTCTCCTTCATGTTGTCTTCTCTGATGAGGAGGGAAATACAGCTCAGCTACCGAATATGACATACTGTCATATCCGGTGGCAATGATTTTTTTTTTTTAACTATTTTTTTTCGGCAGCTGCATCCAGATTAATGTAAGTGTGTGCCCATTAATATGCCAGAGTCATTTTGCCATTAATATGCCACAGCCATTATTATGCCACAGCCAATTTGCCCATTACTACACTAGTATTATTTTGCCATTGATAGGCCAGTATTACTTTTGCCATTAATTTGCCAGTAATACTTTTGCCATTAATATGCCAATATTATTTTGCCATTAATAAGCCACAGCCAGTTTGCCCAATAATATGCCTGTGTTATTTTGCCATTAATAAGCCACAGCCCAAGGCTGAGCAAGTGTCCACTTTGCCCATTGGTTAAAGCGTCCCTGGTCCCTATTACATTTCAGTTAAAACATAATAGTACTAATTATTATTTTTGTTCAGACCAGGTTTTATCCAAAGCAATACCTTGAATACCAAAAAAAAAAACATAATTACATTATTTTAAAGCACTTGTTCCCATTTTCACTTCCACTAATATTTTTAAACCTCATAAAGCACACATAACTTTTTTATTTTGCTGTCTTGTGATACCCTGTATAGGTTACATGACACATTGTCTACAATGGTTCTTATGAATGATTACAAGCAGTGTGGATACATGTCTGGACATGTTTTAATAGGTGTAGAACATAAAAGCTCATCAATGAAAAGTGTTTAAATTATGAAAACCTTTGTATAAACACTTTAAAAAAACAAAAACTATATTATATTATAGATGACATAAAAACACACTTGACTCTAATCTCGAACTACAACCTCAGTCAAATTTGCACACTACTTCGGATTCCTAATTTCGACCTTGCAAAATGCTAATCACTAACTTAGCAAGATTAAACTCGCTTCTATTCATTTTAATGGGGAAAAAAATGTTTTTTTAGGATGTCAAGTTGGAAAAAAATCAGGGGGCTTCTGAAATGGATACCAGACCGTTAATACATATGGGGGGCCAGGGAAAGTGGCCTATTACTAACAGGGTAGGTAGCTTCCCAAATGGCTCCCAGTATCCACTCCTTGTATTGATGGACCAGGGGCTGGCCAAGGTCCTTCAGCCCATAAACTATAAACAACCTTCCCCCTGCTTATGATACCTACCCCTGGGCCCTATAAAATAAAAATAAAATACCCTTCGGGGTCTGGGTCTGCCTCAAAGGCCTCCAGAGAATTCAAATAAAAATGATTAAATATTCCCTGCCTACATCTCTCCTTAAGTCTACCTTGCATGGGGGATGCAGCAATTAAAATTACCCTGTAAAAAACCCCACCCTTTGAGTGCCATAAGGGTATAAATCACAGGCTGCCCTGGAGAATAATAATTATACCTTTAATTAAAGTGTAGCGTCAATTAGCGAAACCCTCAATTCTTAGTTTTGGACCAGGTAAAGGGGCATCCCAAAAAAAAGAATCCTCTTATCTCTAAAAAAAAATTCCACTGGCAAAAAAAAAGTTACACCTATCGCTAAGCATTTGTCCTCAGTGGAGAAACGCTACAGAATTAAGGCCCAACCCTACAGGGCTGAGATTGCAAAGGTTAAAAAATGGCATCTGACTCTGTCAGTCAGTCAGAAGCCTCCCTATCTCAGCCCTACTATGGGTTGGTTTTTCAAATCATCCTAAAATTGACTTATTCTCCTAAGGCCTAGGCGTCCAACTGCGGCCCTCCAGCTGCTGCAGAACTACAAACCCCATAATTCTCCACCAGCATTCTAGAATGGTAGGGAATTATGGTACTTGTAGTACAAAAACATCTGGAGGGCCGCAGTTGGACGCAGTGGCGTAGCGTGGGTTGTCAGCACCCGGGGCAAGGCAAGTAATTTGCGCCCCCTAACCCGTGGATTTTAGCACTCGAGTCTCTTCTACTAGATTAGTTAAAGAAACCCTTACCCCCCAAGCACATGTATTGTTTGTTATGAAAATACTTATGTAATTAAAGTAAAATGCATCTAAATACAAGTTTATTTTCCAACACTTTATTGAGTGCGAACATGCATTACACACATTCTCCACATTTTCAGCAGGTCTATGAATACAAATATACACATGTAGTAACCTAGCATGGGCCATGCTATTATATGTCGTCTCACAACCATCGTAAACGACAAACAATATCAAGAACAAAAACTAAACATCAAAATGGAACCATACCCTGGAGATGATCCAAGACTGGGCTAGATGGAGCCAACTTCCTCAATCCTGTACCTCTAATGTTACCCCCCCCCCCCCCCACACACACACACATATGCCATAATTGTTGTGCCATTCAGATGCCAGTAATATTGTAACTTTCGGATGCCAGTAATATTGTGCCAGTCAGAGCCCAGTAATATTGTGCCAGTCAGAGCCTAGTAATATTGTGCCAGTCAGATGCCTGCAATATTGTGCCAGTCAGATGCCTGCAATATTGTGCCAGTCAGAGCCCAGTAATAATGTGCCAGTCAGATACCAGTAATATTGTGCCAGTCAGATACCAGGAATATTGTGCCTGTCAGAGCCCAGGAATATTGTGCCAGTCAGAGCCTAGTAATATTGTGCCAGTCAGATGCCTGCAATATTGTGCCAGTCAGATGCCTGCAATATTGTGCCAGTCAGAGCCCAGTAATAATGTGCCAGTCAGATACCAGTAATATAGTGCCAATCAGATGCCAAGTAATATAGTGCCAATCAGATGCCCAGTAATATTGTGCCAATCAGATACCCAGTAATATAGTGCCATTCAGATACCCAGTAATATAGTGCCAATCAGATACCCAGTAATATTGTGCCAATCAGATACCCAGTAATATAGTGCCAATCAGATACCCAGTAATATTGTGCCAATCAGATACCCAGTAATATAGTGCCAGTCAGATACCCAGTAATATTGTGCCAATCAGATGCCCAGTAATATAGTGACATTCAGATACCCAGTAATATTGTGCCAATCAGATACCCAGTAATATAGTGCCAGTCAGATACCCAGTAATATTGTGCCAATCAGATGCCCAGTAATATTGTGCCAATCAGATACCCAGTAATATAGTGCCAATCAGATACCCAGTAATATTGTGCCAATCAGATACCCAGTAATATAGTGCCAGTCAGATACCCAGTAATATTGTGCCAATCAGATGCCCAGTAATATAGTGCCATTCAGATACCCAGTAATATAGTGCCAATCAGATACCCAGTAATATTGTGCCAATCAGATACCCAGTAATATAGTGCCAATCAGATACCCAGTAATATTGTGCCAATCAGATACCCAGTAATATAGTGCCAGTCAGATACCCAGTAATATTGTGCCAATCAGATGCCCAGTAATATTGTGCCAATCAGATACCCAGTAATATAGTGCCATAATAATAGTGAATAATAATTATACCTTTAATTAAAGTGTAGCGTCAATTAGCGAAACCCTCAATTCTTAGTTTTGGACCAGGTAAAGGGGCATCCCAAAAAAAAGAATCCTCTTATCTCTAAAAAAAAATTCCACTGGCAAAAAAAAAGTTACACCTATCGCTAAGCATTTGTCCTCAGTGGAGAAACGCTACAGAATTAAGGCCCAACCCTACAGGGCTGAGATTGCAAAGGTTAAAAAATGGCATCTGACTCTGTCAGTCAGTCAGAAGCCTCCCTATCTCAACCCTACTATGGGTTGGTTTTTCAAATCATCCTAAAATTGACTTATTCTCCTAAGGCCTAGGCGTCCAACTGCGGCCCTCCAGCTGCTGCAGAACTACAAACCCCATAATTCTCCACCAGCATTCTAGAATGGTAGGGAATTATGGTACTTGTAGTACAAAAACATCTGGAGGGCCGCAGTTGGACGCAGTGGCGTAGCGTGGGTTGTCAGCACCCGGGGCAAGGCAAGTAATTTGCGCCCCCTAACCCGTGGATTTTAGCACTCGAGTCTCTTCTACTAGATTAGTTAAAGAAACCCTTACCCCCCAAGCACATGTATTGTTTGTTATGAAAATACTTATGTAATTAGTATGAATTAAGTATGAAATTAGTAGAATATTGTGCCAGCCAGCCCCCCCCCCCCCTACTTACATGAAGCGGCTCCGTGTCCCCTGCCGGATGTCTCCTCCGTGCAGTCTTCCCTCTTGCACGGAGGAGGGAAGCAGACACCGGATGTGACGCGACGTCACATCCGGCGTCAGTTATTTTTTATTTTTTTTTCGGCCGTCGCATCCATCGGATGCGGCTTGCCGGAAAAAAGCGTTCACAAGCGCAATGCGCTGTGAACGCGGCAGCAGGGGCTGGGGGCCCACGGGACAGCTGCCTTGGGGCCCCCCAGGAGTAAATGGGCCCAGGGCAGCTGCCCCGTTTGCCCCGCGTTAAAGACGGCTCTGGCGGCCACGCGGCCGCATAGGGCTAGTGCGCCCCCCCAGATATTGCGCCCGGTGCGGCCGGCCCCCCCTGCACCCCCCCACGCTACGCCACTGGTTGGACGCCTTGGTCCTAAGGTATAGCCGTAGTGGACAAACAAAACATGGTCAGGTAAATTTTGTTTCTGTTTCTTTGCACGTTCTAGTTTTTTTTGTTTAATATTTGTTTATTGGGGTCAAACAAGTTCACATTTAAATAAAGAAACAATGTGCCAGTAGAGTCATCTGACACAAACCCTCAAATAGGACTTACGGTACAAATTCACTGAGCTCCCTCGGTGGAAATCGATACAACACAAATCAGCGAGCATGAAGACGCACATCACAGTGAAGAAATAAATCCAGTGGCATTTATGGAGTCCGGTAAAAATTCAATACTTTCATTCCAAAATAGTTAAAATCAAAGAAGCATGGGGGGAAACAGTCTAACACATGTCACCGTAAAGGCTTACTCATAGACAAATAAGCAGGGAAACATTTAAAGCACAGGAGATCACCTGGGCTGAGTTAAATGTTACTCCCCCCTCAGGTGTCTCCATAAAATGGAAGACAGAGGAGGAACACTTGATTGGTATGCATCCTGGATTCAATAATATACACACACATAATCAACATTGTAAAGTGAACCTTTTTAATATATGTAATCTAAATATTGGATTGAAAAACTTGATTCACCAACTACACAAACAGTTCAGTCATTTAGATAAAGGGGTTTTCTAAGAAACACATTGTTATGGGCACTTGCAGAAATGACAGGTTTCATTCCCCCCCTTCTTCCACCTTGTTACTTACAGTGGAAAGTTTTGTAGCTTCAACTGTGTTCTTTCTGTTATCAAACTGGCTTCACGCCCAGCTTTGCTAGTAAGATGTTTAGACTATAGACGCCATTTTGTCCTGCCAGGCCAGGACATGTACATCATTATTATGTCATGGCCTTGACTGTTTGCGAAGAAATCAAGACTAAAGGTTAATTAATATTTTCTTGATTGACAGAGATTTACCCCAAAGTAAACCATAGTTACCTGTTTTAATGTATCATTTGGTATTTTTCCTGCCCATAAATGATGGGAAGTAAGGTTATCTAAAATCTATATAAACACTGATTATCAGTTAGTTGACACAGAATGAGGAGACTATGCTGATGTGACAGCATTAACACAAGAATGAGAGATAAACCTGTAAACAACCAGGAGGGTATGTAATTTTATTTACTTATTGCAAGCATAAACATTTAACTTTATTTACTCTGCTTTTATTATGGATTTTTAAGCTGTTTTTATACATGTCTATATTTATTTATATTCAATAAAATATTTAAAAAGACAAAAAGTTATTGCTTCCAACTCCCTATTTTTTTTATTGTATTCTCAATTATTTATTAATTTAAATAGAGAAACCTGCTGATCCATATAATATTGTTGTTAAAAGATACCTGTATGTTTAGCCCTGCTAAATTCTATACAGTTATACGTTATGGACAGAAATAGGGTACTTAGCGGTTACAACATTAAATACATATATGAGAGATAGAAGGAAGTACATCTCATTCAGATGTGTGTGTGTAATCAGCCAATATAATTGGTAATGGCATATGTTTATATGTTTATTGATGTATTTTCTTATAGCTCTCATATTTGTATTGAATGTGTTTCTTTGCATCATAGACGAAGATTTAGAAAAAGTCCGATGTGTCTTGCAGAGTGCAGAATTTTACCATGATGTACCGTTGTTCCATCCTGAATTGGATACAAATCGGGCATAATATCTGAACTTAACAATTGTGTTCATTGTATTTGGGTCCAAATTGCCAGTTCGGGTCTTTTGTTAACCGAAATATCGGAGCAGGGCCGGCCTTACGTGTTCCGACGCCCCCTCCTGTCTACCTTCATGTGTGTCTGTCTTCTCTCCCTCCCTCATCAGTTATCACGACTCAATATTTGGAGCATAAGAAAAATTAATGTGTTGTATAAATATAATAAAAGCTGTCCCAGAACAACAAACAAAAAATTGAAAACCCCCCACAATGTTTACAATGTTTCCCACAAGATTTTTTACGGTAACATTTTGGAGAAATGCCAATAATGTAATTAGCAAAAATTGACATTTTCCATTTTGTTATTGTCCGTTAAGTCTGCCAAAACCATTTGGATACTACAATTTGTATGTTTTTATCTGAAGGAGAAATACAATTAATCTTTACATTTGATCGCTACAATCCCCCAAAATTTGAATTGACCAATATTTATTGTATCACTGAGTATTATTTGTGAATATTCTCAGATAGTAATATGCACTCTCAGTGATATATATTTATGACTAGGGATATAAAGCCTTTTGCATGTCTACCAGTTGCTGAAGGTAAACTTTATCTTCCGCAGCCAATCCTTGGCTTTGCATTGACTGGTTGAGCATGATAGGGATTGCATTGGGGAAGAACTGACTCTGGTTGCATATCCTTCAGTGAAACACCTTTAACAATGTATTTTAAAAATAGCATTATAATCTGCAGGGATTTCATAGAAAATGGATGTCCAAATATTATACTGTCTCAGCCATAAACAATCATTGCTGTTATTTTCACCTAATGTTTTCTAAGTCTCAGTTTACCCTGGAAATGTCTGCTGCTGACGAGATCACTCAAAACAAATCAAACAGTCACTACTAATAAACAATTCTATTAGAGCTAAGTCTATCTGGGTAAAGCATATATGCGTTTTATTAGTGGTATAAGCTCAGCCTTATAATTATGCATTAATAAGATTGCTAGGAGAAGAAAAACTGACCTTTTCAAGAATATGTTGCAAGTCTCCCGTCAACCAAAGGAAATAACACAATGTCTGTTTAGAAGTTGGAAAGAATCCTATTATAACCACACCATGTTGTAGAGGTCAATCGAGGACAAGAGATTAATAACAGTAATATTTGTATTCTGTGCACATCAAACAGGAAACAGTGCTGGGAAACGATATTATAGAACACGCCTCCTGTGCGGTAATAGGATCTGATTCTCCTGCCAACTTTGTAGATGTTACAAGCTGTAAAAAGAAATTACACGATTCTAAACCGGCATTGATGGCAAGCTTAGGCACTGCAGCTGTTGTGGCCTACATTTCCCATGATGCTCAGCTGGCCACTTGACTTATATTGGGAAAGAAACATGAAAGAAGATTGCAGTACTGGTTTATGTTCTAGGTTTTCCTTCTGAATTAATGGCCACATCAACACAACTAAAATGTTTCTTGAATTTTCTTTGTATAATTAACCGCATTCAAGATATATTTAGAGCTTTATTCATGAAAGAGAGAAATGCAGGAAATTGAGAAGGGAATTTCCAACTTAAGGCCAAAGTAGCAGAGTTGGAAAAATTCTCTCACTGAGCTCAATGGCAGTTTTTCTTTCCAACTTGGCTACTTTGGATGTAAGTTTGCAATTCCCTTCTCCCTTCGTTCATGAATAAAGTCTTTAGCATTTTATTTAAGTCTTTTTATCTGTCAGAGCTCCCGTTTAAAAAATGGTTGTTGTAGATCTTTTCCTGATGCTGAGTGAACATTTACAATGTTGCAATATTTTTTCTTTCACCTCGCATGTGAGACACAGCAGATAGTACCGTATTTGCTCGATTATAAGACGAGGTCAGATTATAAGACATGGATCCATCAGATTATAAAACATGGATCCAGGTCCCCAGCAGAGCTGCAGGGGACCTGGATCCCCCTCTCTAACAGCAGGGGATGTCTGCGCGATGAGCTTCGTCACAGAAGTCCCGTCGGTCGTGCCAGGCGGCAGCAGGGGAGGTCTGCGCTCATCGCGCAGACATCCTCTGCTGCCCCACTAGCCACCAGGGTGAATCGGGCAGCTAGGGGATGTCTGCACGATACGTGCAGACATCCTCCATGCTGCCCGACACCTCCCTCTATTATGACGGACCAGCTGTCTGTCATAATAGACGGAGGTGTCGGGCAGCACGGAGGATGTCTGCACGTATCGTGCAGACATCCCCCGGCTGCCCCCACTAGCCACCAGGGATTATGAAACAGGTGAGGGGAGGGAGGGGGGTGGAGGGAGGGGGGAACCAGAGCAACAAGGGGAGGGGGGGACCAGAGCAACAAAGGGAGGGAGGGAGGGAGGGAGGGGGGACCAGAGCAACGAGGGAGGGGGGAACCAGAGCAACAAGGGGAGGGATGGGGGGGAAGAGACAGAGACAAGGGGATGGAGGGTGGGGAAGAGAGAAACAAGGGGGGGGGGTGGAAGAGGCGAGGGGGGAGACAAAGAGAGGGGGAGAGAGAGAAAGCTGGGGGCAAGGGAAAGAGGGAGGCACCATTGGCACATAAAAGGAAATAAAAACAAGAAATGCATTTTTTGATATCATAATTTTTTATTAAAAAAGCAATTTACATGTGAATATATACAAGTTGAACTTTTTTTCCTATAGGTTAGTTTTATATTCAGGCTTTTAGTTTTTTTCCTAATGGAATATCCAAAGTTTGGGGGGTCGTCTTATAATCAGGGTCGTCTTATAATCGAGCAAATACGGTAAATCCGCGTGTTTCTATTATGCATATCTCTTTCTTTATGTCACTCAGCAGCAATAAGTACCATTATTTACAGTTTTATAATTATTTTTCATTGTTACTGTTTATCTTACTTTACAGCTATCCCTTCTCCTCTGGGGTCGGTTATGTCCCATTCCCTCCCTCTTATTTGTCTCCGTTTTTACAATATTCTCAGTTTTTTCCATCCTATCACAAGTTTCTCTTGTGCGTTCTCCAGCTGTTCCCTTGTTCATTCAAATTTCATCACGTGTGCACGATGCGAATTGCGGCAGCCATTTTGGTGTAACCTTCATCTACAGGCATTTCTATCACTTGTGGCGATCATTTTGTTGTAGCTGCGCCATTTTAGGCACTTATCTCACTTTTTTGTTCTTCTAACCACTCCCACTACTGTTTCCCCCCACTGGTGACGTCATAGGGCTTTCATCACATTTATGATATCCCCGTTGACCTGATAAACTTTGAGGAGTTTCAGACACTCCTAGATATTACCATGAAAAATCTGTTTCCCAAGCCATGCAGTCAGGTATGGGCCTTATGTCCTCCACCATAGCCCATTCTATCTCAGCTACCTTACTCTCTTCCCAGAGGCCCACTCCCCGTACTGATCACCTACCCGTCTCCACTCCCACTGCTGGTACCCACCGTAAGTCCGTTAAGAATACCCACCATGTAGTGGCCCCAGCCTCCAAAACACTTAGAACTGGCAAGGTTTTTTTTAAAGAAAATCTAATTTTGTCCATTAAAATAACATTGCAGTGTAGAAATTTTTAATGCTGTAAATGTACTGTATTATTAATGACTGCTGATTTTTAATGGTATGCAAATATATATAGTGCATAAATGTACAGTACACCGTATCTATATAAAGAGCCAATAAAACTGTCCTTCATAAGCATCTAGATAATTAATAAATAAATATTTCTACACATATTTTTTAAATGTTAGCGTTAATTTATATTTGTTTCACTTGGTGTGGTCTTTTAAAATATAATGAAAAGAAATGCAGTCCATATATCTTCCCACCAGATGGCAGCATACTACACTAAAAGTTAGGTGAATGAAGAAAAATTTGACACTTCTCAAAGAATGATTTATGCCCGGTGAATAAGTTTGAAATTTGGAGCTTTTTCATTCATTTTCATCCCACAAAAAATAACTTGTTTCAGTGAATAAATATTGGGGTAGGTTCAATGCCAGCCGCTAAGGCCGGAAAAAGTTAAAGTTTCAACACCGCATGTTATTCCTGAAGGACGAATGTGCAATTCAATGCAGAAATACTGTGCATTAAAGCAGTGGTGCTGTGGTGAGGGAATAATGGTGTTTTGCCTAAAATACCACTATTACCTATTTCTTCGTTAAAGGTTGGCTAGAGGACTGGGGGTGTAATATTCCACTTTTTGTGCCAGATATTGCAATTCCACCAGTAATAGGCTCACCTAGATTTTCAGTCTCACTTTTTTTTGGGAAATGGGTTGTGCTGGTGCAAACAGCGACTACCAACCAGACATTCAGAACCGGTGCAGGTTGCGCAAACTCCTGACTTTTAACAGACTCTCCTGTCATTAGGCCATTTCTGCCTTCTGTGACTCCATCTCAAATATTTCTGAAACCACCCCATTACATTGTATATAGCATACTACTATAAATTAACCAGATGCTCAATTTTTAAAAAAAAAATGGGTGCTTGGAAACGTAACTAGGATTTAGAGCACTATATCCATCCTGAGAGCTGATAACTATGTGTCACTCTTTCTTGTTCTGTAACATTTGTTTACATTTCACTCCCACGTTACTAATGCTCTATTTTAAAGGATCTCATTTTGCTTCATCTCTTTTTTTTCATGTTTAATGTACTGTACACGATAACAGAAGTTGTTTATTTTATGAGTTGCATTATCTGCAAATTATTAGTTATCACTGGATTTAGTATGTCAACAGACTATAACTGTGTTTGCAAGATGAGATTTAGCTGAATATATAAATTGCATTTTGACACAGTATATTTAATAATTTAGGTATATCAGATCTACGAGATTTAGAGTTTTTGCTTGAATATAAGACGAACCCCCAAACTTTGGATATTCCTTTAGGAAAAAAATGAAAATCCTGAATATAAGACTACCCTATAGGATACCATAGTTTATAATTTACTACAAAAAAAATCATAAAATATGATGAAATTATATATTTTAGACAAATACAATCATTAAAAAAGACCCCATCTAACTAGTTTCTAAATGTTGTCCCGAGTTCAGAAATATGCATGTTTCCATATTTTTCGGTATTTTTTTGCGAGTTATGGGGCAAAAAACAAAAATAGTGTTTTTTTCCTATATTGACCTTTTGACCCCAACCCGAACCCAAAATTTAACCTTAACACTAAATTTAACCCCAACTCTAACCCTTATGTTATCCGTTAATATATTTTAATTTAATTTTAACCCTATCCCTTATGCTAAAAATTATTTAATTTTAACCCTATAGGCTAATTTACCTATATAACCAGTTTTTATTTAATAAAATATTTAATTTAATTTTTTTACATTGCTATGCTACTTAACTACCACTAGGGGCAGTCATGTAGCATATTCAGAGCGACGGAAGTGAAGTTACTTTCACTTCCGAAGCTCAGACCTCCAGAGGGCATAGCCATATTGACGGAGCATGCTGCTCTGTCAATATGGCTCCCACAATCGCTCCTTGGGGCAATCGTGGGTGCCCCAGAAAAGAAATTTCGGTGTTGGCTATTGCCTCGACATCAGAGTTCCCGGCAGGACGTGCCTGACACGTCCATTGTTGCGAAGTGGTTAAATAAAAATTATGATAGAAAAAAATGCATTTCTTGTTTTTATTTCCTTTTATTTGGCCATCTGCCTCCAGACATAGCCAATGCATCGCCCCCAGAGCCATCGTCCCCACAAACGTTGTCAATGCATCGACCCCCTAAGCCATCTACCCACCAGACTAAGCAAATGCTGCCCCTACCTCCCCAGACCCAATGATGCCTTCCCCTCCCAAAGACTTGCCCAATGTTGCCTAACCCCCATCCTTCCCCCATATTTGCCCAATGCTGTCTTTCCCCCCTCCTTCCCTCATATTTAAAAAACAACTGTAGGCAAAAAATGACTAATTGAAAGACTAAATATGATGTATACACTTAAAATTGAAATGCTCAAATGAAAGTATAAACATAAAGTGAAAGAAAACAAAAAATGGGAGCCATATCTGACAGTGCTAAACTAGCCTGCCCTATAGGATAATAGCTACTTGAGAGGGAAATCACTGTTTTTGGTCTGTAATGGTGCAAGTGAGTAAAAAAAAATGATGCTCCTACCTATAAGTATAGAATGTGTCAGCAAATAAGAACCATTCGGTCCACCTAGTCTCCCAATGAAATAATACTGAGTAGGTATTATCATATAGACTTGGTTATTACAGCATTGTCCATTCTGAGACAGATCTGGCTCCCATTTCTGCCTTGCACTGATGGGTGGGACTAGTGTTTGTTTCTTCTCACCTTATATTATTCAGGGTTTGCGCAGAAATGGGTCCCTGGCTCACTGCACGTAGAGGAACACCAGCTGTACCTGATGAGGCTTATGATAGGCCGAAACGTAGGTTTGTGGCTGTGTGTTCCTTGTGCAGAAGAGGCTTGCCATGCATTTTAGGTCTGGACTGCCCTTATGGGAGAGGTCTCCTCTGTAATTGGGCAAGTGAGCAAAAACAAGTGATGCCCCTTCCCAAAGAGGTATTATTAGGGCAGGCTATTTTAGCACTGCCCATTCTTGATCAGATGTGGCTTCCATTTCTTTGTATTAAGATAAAGTACCTTATTCAGCTCTCTTTACTCTGTATAGCTCTATCATGTTGTTTAGAATCTTGAGTCAGATCATCCTTCATCTTTCATCTAATATAGAAGCACAAGTGAAATGTTAGTTGTTCCTAGTGTGGTTATAAACTGACATACTTTTCATAGTACATGTCAGTTTATCCTCTGACCGACAGCTGCCATCCTTCCATAGGAAGCAGGCAGCCATCTGGTCGGCGACTGGCTCTCTCTGCAGAGAGAGCCCCTAGTTTTTACATGGTATCAGCAGAGGGAACCGTAACTAGGTTCCCCCTACCGATCCCATGCAAAAACAAGGGTTTCTCTCTGTGCTAGCATGCAGAAGTCGGAGCTGGGTGAGCCCCCCATCTGATTGGCTGTGCGCACGCTGCTGGTGCAACAACCAGGAATTGCTGTGTCTCAGATGTGAGACACAACAGAGAGTAAACCCACGTGTATCTATTAAGATACATGTCAGGTTTACTCAGTAGTGTATCTTCCACAAGGCAAACAAGGCACTCACCTAAGGCGGCACTTTGCCAAGGGGCTGCACTTTGCCAGAGGGTGTTAAAGCACACTTCTGGTGCTTCAAACATTTTTGCTCCCTCCCCCACCATTCAGCAAGCTTTAGCTCCTTCCAATTAAATGGGGTGATGGGGCCATGTAATGGGCGTGATGGGGCATTTAGTGTGTATGTAATGTGGGTGATGGGGGCATGTCATGGGGTGATTGGACATTTAATGTGTGTGCAATGTGGGTGATGGGGCATGTCGTAGGTGTGCAACGTGGGTGGGGGGTGCCTGAATTTTGTCTGCCTAGGGCAACACAAAACCAAGATACACCACTGGGTTTACTCCAAACTCCCGGAACATGCTTTTTAAGGGTTAAAACAGTTGAGTGTTCCTTTAAAGAGACACAGGTCAAATATCATATATATTCATATGTTTGTTTCTTAATTGATGATATAATATTGCATAGTATATTTTATCCAAATCTTCTGTATGTGTGTTTTATTTATTTGTTATATATGCATTAAAATATGTTTATATCTTTTTAACCAATGTGTTTATAGTTATTACTCCATATAGTCCTGTCCACCCTTTATATCTATTTTTTTTTTGTTCTCATCTTTACCATCAGATATTTATTTCTTTTTGAGGTTCATTTTTCAGGGTAATATTGTTCTATGTACGGTCTGGTGATTTCTTGAAGAATCCGGCACTTTTTAAAAAACCTTTTCTTACACCTATAAGTATAATTTGGTAATAAATACCTTTTCAATTATAAATCACTTTATAATTATCACTATTTTTGTATTATTTATGTATATTTAGCGCTGTAGATACATGGTTATGGGTAATCTGTTTTATCTCCTTCCAGCCACCTCTGTCTTACCTTGAGGAGTGGGAGTGGGGACTACTCCCTAGTGGTCCTGTGAATAGCAGTTTTCAATCTGCAAACAGTACAGTATCAATCTTTATGATCTAACACTAAGCATACCTTTAATGAATGATTCACATGGCACCAAGCACTCACACAGATGGAGTTCTTTTTCATTAACAGAGCCTATAGCTATGGGAATAATTTGCTATCTTTAAAACTGAACTTTTGGATTTTCGATTATGAAAAGATTTCTTAGAATTGTCATTTATTAATACTTGGATCCTTCCTAAGAATAGTTGTGGTTTTTCATGAATTTTTATTCTTTACATAATTATCTTGCTTTATTATGGGCCAATACTTTTTAAAAATTGATTTAATTTAAGTAGGCCAATGAATAAACGTTATACAGGATGCCAGAAAAAAATGTCTAATCTTCTCTGGAACTTCCTGTTCGTTAAATTTAATTAAAATATCCTTCCTATCGAGCTTAATTACTTCCAGAATTGTCTTATTTATTGATACAGCATCAAAATAATTCTACGTATCAAACTCTTAGCATTCACGGGGTCATTTTAAAATAAATCATGAAATTAAAAGTCCTAGCAAATTTGACTCTAGGTGAGGTGTCAGATGAAGCAGATTGTTATGGACAATGTACAAAAAAATTATCAGCATTTGGTATGTAAGGTGTGTTCTCAGCCTCAAATACCCTAATTTGTATCCCTTTGAGTGGTTGATATGATCACTAAGCAAAGGTAAAGAATTTGCCTTAGTTTACTGTTTATTTACTGTTTGTTAATCCATGTAGGGACGTATCATACCAATAATTGGCACTTGTGCTGCGAACAAGCAGCACACAACACGAAAAATAACAGTGAGTGACTCATGCTGCATGCTGTGTGTTCGGGCTTGGCTTCTCTGTTATTCTGATCTAGACCATCTCATGCAACATGCATACCTGTTTTTCTCTGTCACCTGGTTCTTACAATGTTTATTAGTCTATGGTGCCTGGCCTGATCAGTGCTGTACTGTACTCTTTTGCCTCTGATTTTTTGTTACCGACCTGTACTGGTCATAATAAGATAAGGGATCAACCTTTGTGTATGGTTGCCCTGACCAAGTCATTCCTGGGCTCCGACCTTTTCAATGCATGAAGTTAATGGTCCTTTCAGTATTTAATGTTACTAGCCCACCAGTGCAAGGTCAGTATATGAGGAATAGCTTGTTAGCTTAGATTGTTACATGAGTGACAATAGGCTAATTTAACCAACTAAACCATTAGTTTATACATACAAAATTCTGGCCAGATAGTGGTTCATGAAGAAAGGAGTTAAACTGACTGTTCCTTATCATTAAATGTCCATGAGAGTTATATTGGGCTAATTTTTTTTTTTTTTTTTAGTAAAGGACCATTCCAGGGTAACAAAAAAAACCATGAAAAGTATTGACAGTTTAAAGGCAAATAAGCATTTATTATTTTGCAGGATGTCTACCACAACTTGATCCTTCCATGTAATTTTGTTATCAATTATTATTATTAGGACAAGAGCTGTGCAGTTGGATTGCCGATTTGCTAATACAATTTTTACATCATTTTCAATCATTTTGTATGCTCTACACGCACAGTAAAAACAATGTTCCGGTGATACAGTCCTTTTATTTTTTATTTTATTTTTTTCAAATATAAATGACCAGAATTCTTCAGTCAGAACTTGAGTATTGTCATTGCTGGGGTCTACTCACTCAATAGTGAATTGTGGTGAACCAACAAGGAAAAAGCAAATATGGGGCAAGATGGAAAGATAGGTAAGTTGGAGAAATGTTCACATTCTTTCCAGTAATTCTGCTTGTTTTTTGCTATTACCTTGTCAGGTCCCCACAAGTCATTGTTTAGTAAATAGGCCACTATGTGTACACAGTATTATATTGTATATTACGAAGTATACACTGTAAACATGTTAAAATGTAAAAATAGCGACATAGTTACAATTAAAATAATGGAGATAACAATAAAAAAAGAATATGGAGCTTATTAATTAGTTTACTTTTACATGCTCTAGATAAATATATGGAATTTCTGTTCTATACATTTTTTTAGTTCACTTGACTTCTTACTTTAATAAACAGGTATCAATAGGTGAAGGGAAGGAACAGATGGATGAGAGAACAGGTCTAAAGAACCAGGAAAGCGTCATGCAAACAGAAGTGGAATTATTTGAAGATCAGGTAACAAACTAAACTGTGGTGGGGTTTTTTCCAAACTCAGCTATTAACCCCTTGTGACATGACCTTTTGACCTTGTCTTTCCCTTGGTGACATGGGCTGTTTTGACATTTCTGGGGTGTTTGTGTTTAGCTGTAATTTTCTTCTTTCTCACATACTGTACACACACAAATTATATATTGTTTTTCTCACCATAAGAAGGGGTTTCCTTAGATACCATTATATTCATCTTATGTTATAATTTACTACAACAAAAATCATAAAATATGATGAAAAAACAAACAAACACTTTTTTAACGTTGACCTAAAAATAATTTACACAAATACAATCATTAAACAAGACCCCATCTATGTGGGGCCCCGCTGGTCTTGAATGTAGGGATGACGTGAGACAAAGAGGTACGCACCAGAAGGCAGAAGTTGAGAGCCGACGGACTGAATCAGAGACACCGACATCGACGGAAGTTTCATGGTTCAAAATAAGACCATTTTTTTCCCCATAACAAGAGGTGCGGACAGTGAAACTCCTTCCCAACACTCCCCCTTCCCCAGAGGCAAAATTCACAGCAATAGCAGCAAATAGCAGGAAGAGCCATACGACCGAAAAATCTGAAGACAAACCACGTCTTTCCCGCAAGACACCGGAAAGATAAGTACTTTGATTCCCCTACCTAATCTTGGTACTCTGAAAGTTTATGTGCACATGAAGCTACAGTGGGAAACAACAAGGGTATAAACTTGATATCCTGATTGATCCAGACTAGTAAGTACAGGAAAGTAGTAAAAAGGGGGGAAAAAAGGAAAGGGGAAAAAAAGTGGAACTAAATAACTCCATACCAGTTGTATATTGGTTTACCTGGCTTATATGAAAGAACCTTTGCTGTAGTGGAAACACTACATATTTAATAAGGGGATGATAAGACAAAAGCCTGAAAACCTTCAAATAAAGTGCAAGGTGGACTATATCATTTCATACCTGTTGTATATTTGGTTTCTAGGCTTTCATTAAAGAATTTCTTCAGAGGTGGAGAATTACAATTCTGTTAATAAGGGGTGGATAAGGCAAAGCCTGGAAATCCTCCAATAAAGTGTAAGGGGGATTACACCATTCCATACCCGTTGTACACCTAATTGATTGGCTCACATTAATGAACTCCTACTACGGAGGAGAATTCTAGATGAATAAAATCTATGCTTATCCAGAATGGAAGTATCGACAGATAGCTCCAAAAGCTCTGAGGGGGTACAGATAACAGCTTAGTTCCTTAAAAACTACCTTGATGGTTAATTAGAGGCCATTACGAGACAGTTAAATGTAAACTCAGCGGAGATTAAAAATCAAATTGGAGAACTCGCAGCTAAAGTTACCATCATTGAAGAGAAGATAAGTTGTCTAGAGTTTCAAGAGTGGCTGCTTAAGGATCAGAACAATAAATTAAGGGAAAAGGTGGAATCCTTGGAATTAAAGATCAGAGACTTAGAAGCAAAGCAGAAAAATCTGAGAGTAAGAAACGTTCCTGAATCAATACCACTAGACAAATTAAACTATTATCATGTGAATCAATGGAAGTCCTGGAATGTAGACCCTAAAGTTTCCCATACCACGATGGAAAGATGGCACAGAGTATACAAACCGGGTACTGTAGCAGGGAACTACCAAGAGAAGTAATTATAAATCTCCAATACTTCCAGTTTAAAGATAATATTCTAAAGATAAGCAGAAGAAATAAGCTTAAAGAAGAAATGTACAAACAGATTATTTTACTGCAAGATCTTTCTTTCACCACAAGGTCTCTTGGGAAAAAATGTAGTCAAGTAACAAAAACCCTAAGAGATCAAGGGATAAAATACTCATGGGGCATTAAGAATTATCACAGATGGGAAATTAGAGGTCCTCGACACAATGGGAAAAGATGTAAAGTGGATAAAGGATCAAAAATTGGATAAAAAAAATCAACAGAGACAATGAGAAATAAACTATTGGAGAATTCCACTTAAACAAGGATGTTGACAAAATTAACTGGAAGAGGAATGAAGAGGGCGGGTTAAGGAACCCATTCCCACTCAAGCCCACTAAAGGGGCCAAAAGCGCAAGGGTATAAAAAAAGAGTATAAATTGGAATAAGAGTGATGGATATTTATTAAGAAAGATTATAAGGTAAAATATTCTTTTTTTTCCCCAAAATGCATTTATATACGTTAGATAAAAGGTGTCTCAGAGGGGATATGATAACATTATATAAATATGTGCAGGGCCAATATAAAGAGCTCTCCAGTGATCTGTTCATTAACGATTGCAAAAACCGCTTTAACGGTGCTGGTCTATTGCCTTGATGCCGAGGCAATAGCCAGCACCGAAATTTGCTCTCTGGGGCACCCACGATTGCCCCACTGAGCGATCGTGGGAGCCATATTGACTGAGCAGCATGCTCCGTCAATATGGCTATGCCCTCTGGTGGTCTGAGCTTCGGAAGTGAAAGTAAATTCAGTCCGTTGCTCTGAATATGCTGCTTGACTGCCCCTAGAGGTAGCTAAGCAGCATAGCAATGTAAATAAATAAAAAAATAAATATTTAATTAGCTTAAAACTGGTTATTTAGTTATATTAGCCTATAGGGTTAAAATTAAATAATTTTTAGCATAATGGATAGGGTTAAAATTAAATTAAAATTAAAAATATATTAAGGGATAGCATACGGGTTAGAGTTGGGGGTTAAATTTAGTGTTTTAGATTTATATTTTGGGTTCGGGTTGGGGTCAAAACGTCAATATAGGAAAAAAACAAAAAACACTATTTTTGTTTTTTGCCCCATAAAAATACCGTATAATATGAAAACATGCATATTTCTGAACTCGGGACAACATTTAGAAACTATTTAGACGGGGTCTTTTTTAATGATTGTATTTGTGTAAATTATATTTTAGGTCAAAGTTAGAAAAAGTGGGTTTTTAAAAAAATGTCATCATATTTGATGATTTTTTTGTAGTAAATTATAAGATATGATGAACATAATGGTATCTAATGAAAGCCCTTCTTATGACGATAAAAACAACATATAATTTGAGTGGGTACAGTATGTGAGAAGATAGAAAATTGCAGCTAAACACAAACACCCCAGAAATGTCAAAACAGCCATTGTCACCAAGGGAAAGTCAAGGTGAAAATGTCTTGTCACTAAGGGGTTAATAATAGAATAAGCATTAAAAATAGAGCTTATTGATCCAAGGAGAAATCTGATTTCCCTTTGCAGTCAAGAAGGAATTTTTCACCCTAGCAGGCACAATTTGAAAAATCTTCCTCCTTCTGGAGATAATTTGTCTCGGGAAGGATGGCCATTGGTAATGTACGTAGATTAATCGATATTACTGATGCTGCCAATAGGGAGAGGAGGCCTCTTCTGACCCTGTCTTTAGATGCCGAGAAGACCTTCGACAGGGTCAGTTAGGGCTTCATGAATAAAACTCTGGAGACTTTCGGTATATTATGATGGATTCATTAGGCGATTATGGCATTATATGCGTCACCATCAGCAAGAACAGTGGGACCAAATATATGTTCACAGTGGTTCCCCTTATCAAATGGCACCAGAACTCTTTCCCCAATACTGTACATCATAGGGCTAAAAATGATAGCTATAAAAATTAGAGAGAATGAGCAGATGAGAGGATACCCTGTCCCTGGAAGTGATCTAAAGAGCTCTATTTGCAGATGATGTCCTGATTACCTTACAAAATCCAGTAGAATCATTACCATTAGTATTAAAAAAGATACAAGTTTATAGTGAAGTAAGAAATTACAAATTAAATTTGACAAAATCAATAGCGCAGTTTAGAAACCTAGACAATTATATAATAACAGAGCTCAAGGATAAATACAAAATTAATACTTCTAAAATATTTCAATACATAGGAGTTAAAATAACAACAAGTATGACTGGCAGACATAAACTTTATGTCCCTGTTAAAACAAACGAATAAAGACCTCAGAAGCTGGCGCCCACTTGAAATATCCTGGTGGGGAAGAGTAAACATTATCAGGTCATATATCCTACCAAAATGGATGCACCTCCTTCGTATGCTTTCATTAAGGTTCTCCAGAAGTTGGATTATGATGGTTCAGGCTGCGTTTGTAAATTTTGTATGGAAAGGCAAGAAACCAAGGATTAAAATGTCTACAATGGCAAATAAAAAACACAATAGAGGCTCGAGATTCCTGATATTAAATGATTATTATGAAGCAGGGGTGGTTTCACATACAGTATAGCACTACTCCAAGCTGATAACGTAAAAAAGTAGGGGTGGTAAAAATTGGAGGCAAAGGTATGCGGTCTGAGGGATCTGAGAGAGATCGAATCCTATACCAGCTCTCAGCTGTTGAAAAACTATGTTATGCATAGGTATATGTGTATTTGATTTGTGACTTTGGCCACTTATGGGAATGAGGACAATGCAAATGGGGAAATTTAGATTGCCAATGAAGGTAACAAAGTAGGGGAAGGAGGAGAAAGGGAAGTTTTACCTCCCCTCTCCCTGTCCCATACCCATAAAGTAAGACCACTCTATATTATAATATCACCAAGAGGATATTAGTTTGGACTTTACACCCGTTGCACGTAGGGAATGTGTTTGGGAAGACATGCCTGTTGATTCCCTGCTGGACTTGTTAGCAGTATTTTATTTTCTCAATAGAATAACTGTTGGCATTCTATAATTAAAATATAATAATAATAAACGCTGTTTTTAGGAGCTACAATTTTTTCGGGAAGTTCCACCTAAAGTGTCCAGTTTGTTTTAAGAGAAGTGTAGCATCATGTAAAGTAAAGAAAATGATCAATCTGATCAGCTGTTTACCAAAGCCTAGAGAGGCCATGTGTTTTTAATATTTTTCTGACCTGTTTTCTCCAGAAAACAAATTGTTATCTTGAGAAAACAACTTGTTATAGTGAGAAAATAAGTTGGTAGCTCGAGATAACACGTCATAAAAATATAAAAGTACATGGTAGATGTTTGTTCAATGCTCCTAACCCTAAAAAACTGCATATAAAGTGTAATTGCTTTTTGATATAGCAAGTGTTCTGTCTAGCTCTTCAAGCCCTCCTTTTTGGATGTTATTGAGGCCTCATTGAAATTATTTTCAGTGTAAAACTACGGGAGAACTGTAATGTTTTGTTAAAGTAAAAATAATTCCATTTTACCTATATTAGAAAATTATATACATTTTGAAGTGTATAGGTTATCTACCCTTAAAAAGCTACACCTTGTTTGCTTTCGTTGTCAGACTTTTTTTCTTTTGGGTGAATAAGAAGAACTTTCCGAACATTCAAAGCCCAGAGCCCTGAATAGAGAAGAAAGGGAAAGTCAAGCATCAGGAGATTTTACTTTTATAAGTATATGCCCATGGACTGTTCTGCATCTTGTTTTTACTTTGAAACCTTTGCCTGTTTTTTAGAATTGGTTCTTAAGCAGGTTTCATTTTGGCATCCCTCTGGCAAGGGGTAAAACTGTGTGGCCTACTACCTGCCTGCAGTTTTGGGGAATTGTCATTGATTCTGACAAAATGGAATTTCATCTGCCAGATGATAAAATTGACAAGATAATAATTTACTAAGGGTAAATAAAACTACAGTCAAGAGATTTGGGGTTGTTAAATTTAGCATCAAGGGTAATGCCAATGGCTAGGGTTTTTTCCAGGCATATGTCCTGAGCGATTGCAGGATTGAAAAATTCATATCATCATCTATGGGTCTCCAAACAAATCAAAGAAGATTTACAGGTTTAGAATGAGTTTCTGAGAAATTTTAATGGTACAACAGAGTATAGTCATACCTTAGTAACGCAGTAGATATATTTCCATCTTTATCATTATACAACTTTTGTGGACAATTATACTTATTAAGACGTTTAGTAATCAAAAGGTTATAGTTACTGTTGAAATTGATTCCGCTTGCCACATTTGAGTGAATTTTGCTACTTTTGATCATGAAGCATAAACTATTAGTCAACATTCTGATCATAACCCATTCTCATAGCCAACCTCCACTGCCAACAATTTGACTTTTCTAAATTTTTGGAAGTGATTTATTCTAAATTCAGCTTTTTGTGCAGTTGACTGAAGATGGAGATACAGATTGTGAACTGACTGACATAATAACAAGAAGTTGGTCATTAGCAGTTTCAATAAAGGAACGGTTTACAGACAAGGTAACAACTATTCATACCTTAGTTCATACCAGAATTGGAAAAAAATTATGTACGTAACAGAATGATGTTCCATGCAGCAGAGATCCTTGTGTCTTTATCTTTAAAATGTCAACGGTAATATCGCCAACTTAACTTTGCCAGCCCTTTTCTGCAGAGACAAACCTGGCGAGTTCCTCCTGCAAAGAGAACAGAATTGGCACTGCCTAATGCATTGTTAAAAAGTTGGAGGATTTAAAGTTGTAACTATACATTATCCATGGCCAGCTAACCTCTGCCAGAAAGAGTACATATCAAAATATCGTGGGGCAGCACATCCAAATTCTGATGCCGTGGAAGGACTCCACCCAATCCAAAATAAACACTTGTTCTCAGCACTGTGGGAAGTATAGTACTTTTTTTTTTAGCACAAGCCGCAGGAGGTAAAGTTACACCTGATAACTTCAAGTTTGCTTTTGAAATGAGAAGCCAAGATCTTGGGCCATAAGAGTGGAGGAGCAGGGGGCCAGAGGAGAGCATTACATGTTGAGAAGAGATTCTTCGGATATGAAAAGATGGTTGATTTTAAGTTGAGATGTAGTGCTTCTACTGATGATGAATCATGAATTTAATTTTAATGAAGAAAGTCCTTTTTTTTGTATGCAACAGGGCAATGTTGTCAAGGGCTTGAGGTGAGCATGTCGTTGTAAGAGTCAGCAGCTTACTCTGGATGGATGGATGGAAAGAAGGGGAGAACATTTTCAAATGTCAAACTAAATAGTGGGACGGTGGAGTCAGATAGTGGTCTTTGGGGGAAGTTGTGTTGGTTGAGGTAAGGTGGGGGAGAAAATAAGAAGGTGGTGGTCTGACAGGAGGAAAGGAGAATAGGAGAAGTTAGAGATGGCACATGACTACTAGGTCAAGTGAGTGGCCTACAGTGTGGGTTGGACAGTTGGTCCATTGGGAGAGACCAAAGGAAGAGGTTAAGGAAATTAGTTTTTAAGTGACTGCAGAGTTGGTGATGTCAATGGGAATGTTGAAGTCTCCCAGAATGAGACATGGTGCATCAGAGGAAAGTTGGGGAGCCATGCAGAAAAGTTGTCAAATAACTGCAACACAGAGGGATAAAGGGGAGAAAAAACAGGCAGTGTGGAGTTTGAATGGTGAGAATGGCAGGGAATGGAATGAGGGTAAGGATTGGAAGGAGTAAGGAGAGACGGTGATGCCAACACCACCACCCTTTTTGTCCCCAAGGTGTGGCTGAAGTGTAAGCAAATGCAGATATTTTTTTGGGCCAGAATTATATGGTAGGTGGCTTTTTCCTTATAGGTATTTTTCTTATATGTAATACCCTTCCTGTATCTGGATATGTATGACAGTTTATAATGATTTGATGTTCAAGTTTTAAATCCCTAGGCTGTTTCATATATACAGTATTTTGTTGTTATCTACACTTGTTGCTAGTGTGTGTATTAACTGATATATGAGTTGTTGTCTATAATGTAATGTATATATATATATATATATATATATATATATATATGTATATATATATATATATATATATGTATATATATATATTATTCCCTGAGATTGTAACCATTTAGTGCCTAGGAGCCTGTTAAGATTAAAGATAGCCCAACATAACAGTCACCATTAAAGGGAAAGTTACATGAAACTGTTTTTTCACATAAAATGGTCTTATGCTTGACCACTGCCTACGCAGCATTACTGGTCCTTTGAATGTTGAGAGCAGCAGTAAATATCAGCTTGTTAAGTCCACTTGGACCTGTAGTGATTCTTATACTGTTACCAAGAATTCTGACTAGAGATTATTTATGAATAGATTCCATTCCATGTGCAGTCATCAGAATATGAAGAACAAAAGCAAAACAATGGAGGAGACAACATTGTTACATCGGGACAAATAGGTAATTTAACTCCAATTTTCAAAATGAGTGGGGACCAGGTAAATAAATAAATAAAATGTTTTGGCTTCAAACAAATGAAACCCACAACATGATGCCATAATATGTAATTTCCTAAATTAAGTTCTTTTGATACACATCATCAATATAATGACAAAGTAGAATCCATTGTATGCTAATTTGCTCATCGACTGTGAGATGAGCATGAATGTATATGAGGATGAGTGTATCCCAGCTCGCATACCAGTGTGAAAGCAATACTGTCACTAATACTGTCACTATATCTTCATGGGAGGTCTGTATGTAAAACCCAAGGTTCATTTTACTTCATGACCTAAATGCTGTATGCTTAGAATTTCAAGTCTTAGCCAGGGTCTTTATTTTCTTGCTTACATAGTTAATAATTACCTTGCATGATTGACAATGAAAAAAAAAAAGTTCTTCGTGCTTATGAAATCATAGTCCATCATCCCTAAAATAGGTTCATGTGGCCCTTTCCCACAATAACAGTGGTCTTTAGGCCAAAACCTGGCTACTAGTGTTAATTCTAGAATATATATATATTAATTGTAATCTAACGATGTTTATGTTGGTGCACAATTACATGCTGCCATCTAGTGGCTACCAGTGAGTAATTTTCATTTGGTGCTATTGAAATAAAAAAAACAGCTCATCACTGAAGTCTTTTAAAACAGTACGTTTATTAGAAAAATAAACACTATGGTCTACAGTGTCAGTTCATTAATAAATATTTTTACAAGCGGTTTAGTAGTCATTAAATTAACAATTAGAAAAAAATATTCCACAACACATAAATGAACACCTCAAAATTCCAGATTATATATATATATATAAAAACAAGAAAAAATTAGAAAAGTAAAAGTGAAAACATGGTATAAAGCTGGCATTTGACACAGGTACCGGTGTCAACATAAAAATAACATTTATATACAATTTTACAGTATTTCTACAAATCATCGGGATGTGTTATTGAATATATACACAGAATACACAATTTATTATCATACATATAAAACCAAATGATTCATTTAACAGTACCGGCATACTCTAGATGTAATACCAGTTAACAATAAAATAAAGGAAATTGACAAAGTTGTTTTCCTGCAAATATTCTACAGCAGGGTTTAATGGAAAAGGTCATATCTTATTCAGAAGCAATGTCTTACGCTGAAGATCATCTGGAGCATATGGAACTTATTCATTAGCCAACCAAGTTTGTCCTGAACCAATAAAATTTGTGGCTTGATTCTGACGAAGCTTCTAGAAGTTCTAGAGAACCTTGAAGTGTTCTAGAGCTTATAGTGTAGTTTCTCAGTAAATCACTCTAATGTTATAGATTTTTGTTATGAAACCCAGGAGAGGGCTGGCAAGTTCCTCTCGGGCTGGTCTCTAACCTGACTCAACCCCACCACTATTTGCTAAAAATGCCCCCGTGTGACGCATGTTCTATCTTACCATTTTCTAGCTATCTTGTCTGTCTATCAATTACATCATCTAGTTACACCTTGGGCGACTAAATTGTTTTTCTCTCTGTGGCACTCATTCCAGTCACTTTTATGATGAGTTTTATGAGGAGGTTATATGTTCTTATTCAATCAGATTTTCACCTCTAAACTCCTGATAACATAACCTTTGGAAAGCGCTAGACAATGTTGGACTTACCTATCCCTTTCCTGTTGTAGTGTTTTTTTCTATGAAAATAAGATCTGCAATGTTTATCAAATTTTACTTCTACAGGTTATTATCCAGAAATTACTCCCCAGGCTCTCGTTTTCTGTATTATGCTACTTTAAGGCATATTTAAATCAATTGTTTATACTACTAAAAAAAATGTAAAAAGGATATCTTGCAACTACATACATTGAATTGTATAAAAAGTCTAGATCTTCCATTTGGCAAATTCTGATCAGATCTGTTGTTTTTATATATAAACCATTCGCTTAATGTAATCATAATTAAAGAATGTAGGTCATTTTTTAAAACAAAATAAGCTACAGTAACCAAAACATTTGTCCATTCTAAGCTGACCAAGCTGAAAGTACATTATACACTCTCAACATATGTTTCAAAACAAACAAACCAAAAAAAGGAAAAAAATAACTGTGCGGTAATCTGAAACCATGATGAGGAAGCAATAAAACACCACTTAAAAGTCACAATATTTAAACCCTACACACCCATAATAATATTCAACAGAGAAAAACAAATCACACTTTGACCAGAAATTCTATCATGCATTTCACTGATTCGGGTCACTGCCGTCCTGTTTTTCTCATGGAGTCGAAAGGTCTCATGTAACTAAAACTTCATTTTATAATCAGACTTCAATAAGAGCCTTATTCTTTTACATGTACACTGCCATGAACAAGTTTTACCCTCTTATTTACCTTAAAGCACAGGCTAAATAGTGTTTGCTGTAACATGAGTCAGATTTTCTAAAATTAAAAAAAATCATAACTGAAACATAATTTATGGACTTATAGTTGCTTGTGTTTATCACTTTCACTCTTGCTACACAACAAGAATGAGATCTCATTTAATAGCATTCACTCTGTATAGACACAGAGAGATGAAACACATTTCAATGAGTAAGGTTAAAAATTCACCTATTTCATGTAATTTGTACATTTTATGTCACTGATTTGTTCACAAGAGTTAGACATGGATATACTATTAAAAAAAAAATCCATTAAGGCTACCTATAAAAGGCAAAACCTTTTTCATAATAATTATATAAAAATATTTTTTATTATGGCCCGTTTGCTGAAAGTCTGTTTATTACACTGTGTGTTTTGTATAAGGTAAATTATTACATGTTACAAAACATACCCAGACATTGGTATGGTCTGTGTACAAAATGTTACCTGGGCATGCTGTTAGAGGCAAACCCTCATATATACAGGGGATAGGTTCCAAGCTCCCCTAAGGATGGCTAAATGTACTGTATATCTAGCATGGCCAAAGGGATGAGTATCCTCTTGGGAGAGATTTTCGCAAGTTACCTCTGGGCCATGGCCAACCAAGAGGAAGCGGCAGAGGATTTAACTGTACTGGGAAATGGATAACTTACAGCCTATTGTCAAATTCTTGACTGAAATACGTATAGGGACTTTTCTAATATAATATATGCACTGGGAAAAAAGCCTGTCTCTAGCAAAGTTGTATTAAGTCAACATGAGACGTGAAGTAACTTAAAATTTCCTTTGGCAGAATGTAGATCTAATTTACAGATACTGACTGTTCCAACTATACATAAATATCTAAATGGTAAATATCTAAAAGTAAAAGCTCCTTTTTACTTTTCTACATTCAAATTTATGCTACTTTTAATGCTTTTATTTATGACCATTTTTACTGGCTTTTGACTAAAAAAGAAAATAAATTGATTAAACTATTTTCTGAACACAATAAAATTGCCATCATTTTTTTATATCTCTTTGTGAAAAAGAACTTCAGTTTTTTTTCTGGGTGATGCTGATTTTCCTTTGTCTACACTACATCATGTTGGCTTATAACTTAAGGAAAGGAATGTAGCAATAAAAACAAAGATTCCAGAAGATATGCACAAATTTAAACATTTGCTGTTTTTGTTTTAACCAAAATGTTTTTGTTTAAGTAATATTTTATATATTAAACAGATCTGAAGATAGGTGATGAAGAAATTTTGATGTGAAAGGTTGCCACTGATTTGGTCACTGCCATTTGCGAGAAAGCCTTTTAACACAGAACAGACATTACTATTTGTCAACCCATAGGAATTCCATTTTTCATGTCATACCAGTTGTGTTACTTGACGGCAGGCAAATTGAGAATAAATTGATGTATGTGAGAGAAACACTATTATCACAATGTGTATTCAACACCCATGCATGGATACAGGGTTCAATCTTAGTACATCAAATTCTCACTGGTAGAAACAATAATTTAAAACTGTGGATAAAAAGGAGCAGCAAAAAAAAAGTGAAAAAAAAAATAAACAAACAAAAAAAATCCCACTCACGAATATTTCTTCATGTGTCAAACAAATTCCCAGTCTGCACTATCTCAAACACAGCACATAGCGAGTAAGAACAAGGCCTCTTTTCCTGTTAGTGTTTAGAGCTTATTCAGAGCAAAGGTATATCTGGCTAACAGAAAATGTGGAGTCTGTAGCTATAATCTTCTATTATTTTTATCACAGAATAAGTGTTACATAGTAATATCTAGTGTGCTTCCCACCATTAGTTCCTGTCACACGGGTTCCAATGGTACTCTGCTGAGGAGCGCTTGGTATTTTTATCCAGTTATGTACTAAAGATATTGCTTAAGGTTATAGTAATTATTGTGAGATTAAAGCGAGTCAATATCCTCCATAACAGAGTAAGTGTCAATCAATATAAAAAAACCAAAGATAGTAAATTAATATAAAATATATAAATTTAATAATATATAAAAACAAATGCAATATATAAATACATGTAGAAAAAATATACACAAATGATATACACGATGCTGGTCTGTTTGCTTAGAGGCTGAAGAAGTTCCCCGAACGAAACGCGTCCCTCTTGTTAAAGTGAAGTTACCTGGCCAGGTTCTCAATTCTTCCTTCTTTACTGACCAGCACGTTTCTATATCAATGTACTATTCATGGTATTTTGCTAACCCAATCAGCAAGTGAGTAATTTGACACTCTGCCTGTGGTTACCTTTGTATCTGTGTCTGTTGATTTGTATTTAAAGGCACATATAATTGTTTCTTGTTTTTAACAATTTGTCATTTTTTTTGTTACATTTGTGTATATTTTTTCTATATGTATTTATATATTGCATTTGTTTTTATATATTATTAAATTTATATATTTTATATTAATTTACTATCTTTGGTTTTTTATATTGATTTCCACTTACTCTGTTTAACTGCCAAGCGCTGTCTACTCACCTTCCCATTCTGTTTCCCTTTACAGTGGCTTGCTCCACTGTTTTCTTATAAAGACTAGCAGCTTATTTTCTCAATGCGACTCATCTGTCCAATCCACTGAGATATTTCATTGTCAATATCCTCAATCAGTGTATCGCTGGGTTTGTATACATTTATAATAATTATTTAAATTATTTTTTTTTTTTTTTTGGTAAAGGGTTCACTTTGATTTCACATAATAGGCGCTGTGTATATCACATTTCTAATCCTCCATAACAACTTTAAATTAGCCAGAAATTGACTTCTGCTTGATTAAACTTACTTTTGAACGTTCCCTTTCAAAATCACTTTGAGCTGTTCCTCTCCTCACGTTCTCTTAAGGCTAAATTCAAATAATTTTAGGGCTTAGTCCCTATAGCAATAACGAGGTAAACCAGTGCCGAAGCAGGTTCCCCTCAGGACTGGCCATTTTATGTGGGGCAGATACATTTTACAGGTCGAACGTTGCAGAACGTTGAATATATATGTGTCGAGAGGGAACCACTGAATTGATAACGGAGGTTATCCCATAGGGACTACCTTGATTAATTAATGGAGGCCCTAAACACATCTGACAATCCTCATTTGTAAAAAGAAAAAAGTATGCTTTACACATAACGTTTTTACTAAAGCACACTTTAACATTAAAAATAAAGACAATGAAAACTGCAAGCACAAAAAGTATTTGAGAGAGTCAGGCATTTTGCATGCTGATAAAACAAGAGGACACACTGAATACACCAAATATGGTGGTATTGCTCCATGAGCTGACAATATAACACTTATTTCTAAGGAAGGTGCTGACAAAACCCATATATAAACAGGCAGAGAAAAGTGTCAGTGGTATATTCTCACACCTTAAGGTGTCAGGATGTATAAAAAAAAAGAGTCAATGACCTTTATATAAGATACTGGCAATCAGACCTTTTTACAAACCGTGTGCGACAGGGCCTCACTTTCACATTGAGAGAAAACAGGAAAAAAAACATATTCAAGGAGAGAGAATTTCAGGAGAACTGTTTCAAAGCATTAGGGGCCTTCTCAAGGGCCAGGGGCCAGCTGCAAAACTAGTAACATTTTAGGAGGAAATTGTACTGGATAAACAATTTAGATAGTTGGGGTTCTTGGTAAAAAGATAGACTGGGAAAATCTGTTATTATTTGGACTCTATTACAGATAGCTTGAGACACTGAGATGGCAGGCAAAGCAAGAATAAGTAGAAGGATAAGTATCCTACTATATGAGTCAGGGTTTCTTGGGAGTCAAAACATTTGTATGACTCATCTAACACTGATGTACTGTGACTAGAGCATGCTAGCCCCTGACATGGAACCTAATAAAACATATTGAAATCTAACTTAAAAACCAGAAGCTGATAACTAATACAGAAGGAATCCCTGTATAGACATCTGCCTAATGCATGTGTACCTCATGGTACTTAATCACAGACTAAATGGATGCAGTGTGCAGCAAGTTTAAATAGTCATGCGTACCAAATGGCCCAAATAATTGGTCACACCTATAATGGCAATTATGATGATTAAAGACACACTGCTTGTATTTAGTCTGTGATTACGTGCTAGTAAGTAAGGCGCATGTTACACAGATGGGTTGTTCTATACACTGACTCAGTGGTATTCAGCTACTTATGTTTTTAACCTAAAATTAAATACATTTTGCAGATTGCAATGTAAAGGAAAATGCACTCAATGCCCAGCAGATAAACAAAGGAGTTTATATACTTTAAAACTAATTTGTTTTCCATACATAAGCTTATAATAGGGGGTCTCATTTATCAGCCACTATACTAAATGTTAGGACACTTTCTCTTGCTTAATTAGTGGCTTTAGTTTACTTTGATGTAAGACAGATAATCACTATGAAGTACTCTGGATTGTGTAATGTTCAGTGATGTTTTCATAGTTCAACTAGGGTTCCCAAATCAGCCATTTATTTAAAGGAATACATACAATTTTTACATGCTGCCCAGCGTAATGCCTATTTCCTGTGTATACGAACCAGTTCATTGAATAAGCAGATGATCCCATAGGGACTACGTTGATTAGTTAATTGGATTCCATCTGAATACACATGCATTATTAACACTGCAGCGACATGTAAAAGTTATATTTATCACTCAAAAAAAAATCACCCATCTGGCAACCTTGCTGCCAACATATATCAACATATTAGTGAACGTTTGTCAGGATGCTTAGGATTGCAATAGTTCAGTTGTATCAGGCAAAATTCACTTATCTTTACATATGGTGCAGAGATAGCTATAGTGACAATCACTGAAATACTCGAAACAATCAGTGTGGCTATGGTTAACCCTAACCAGTGAAAATGTTTGGGAACTACAAATCCCCTGGTTCTCCATCAGCATTGGTACTGGCTGAGAATCATGGGATATACAGTTTTCAAATATCTGTGTTCACAAGGTTCTTTTTATCATCGTAAGCAAATATGTACTTAAGCCACATTGTCATAGCTAAGCACTCTGTAATGTTAGCATTTTGCTGTACCTAACCCTCTATACAAAGTATTGTTTAGAAAAGCCATTATTAGAAATAAAGAAATAAACTTAACTAATCATTGCTCTCTTGCTTGACACATTCCACATTAGATCACCCTAAAAGCAATTATTTTAGTGCATTTTGCACAATGTTTACAGCAGCTTCATAAACTGTGATTATAATATTGTTTCCGCTGTTTATAAATTCATTATTTGGAGAGAGTGGGTTAAATTCTGTTTTGTCAATATCTAATTAGTGTTCACAAAATGGTGTTAAGTACAGCTTTGAATTTTACAGACATTTGTAATATTCTCACATTTTTGTTAGCAGTATATTTACCCCCTTTATGACAATTGATGTGCCAGGCACGTCACACACAAAGAAGCAGTTAGTGACAATTGACGTGCCTGGCATGTTATGTGGTGAATCGAAAATAGGAAGGGATCAAAAGTCCAATGCTCAGTGGGTGCTGCTGCAATGCCTCGATATTGAGGTATCTAGCGACAACCAAATTTGCCCCAGAGCGCAATGCTCTATGGAGTAATCACAAGTGCCAAATTGAGAGACAGCATGCTGTTTCAATATGGCGCAGCCCTGTACTGGGAAATCGCCATCACTCTGGGAGTGTTGCTAGACTGCCTCTAGAACAGTTGAAATTGTAGGAGAAAATGGTTAGGAAAAATTAATATGCTACTTTCAGTTATTGCCCTATAATGGGCAGAAAACAACAGAAAACATCTAAGCATGGGCTTTTTCTAAACTCATGACAAAAGTACAAATCTAAATAGCAGGAATATTTTATATGCATTTGCAGATGTGGAAAAGTTATGTGTGGGTACACTAAATGAGAAAGAGGAACATTACAGCTAAACACTGCAGAAATGTAAAAACAGCTATTGTCCAGAATGACCAAAAATGTTTCTAAGGGCTTAAATATACACTCTTGTGCTATAGTACCATTGTTAGTCTATTTCCAATAATAAGATGTTAATTTTCATTGTATTTGCTCTCTTACTACTTGTGGATTATTGGGACTGCAATCTTTTTTGCATGAACAGACATGGTACTGTACACTTATGTTGCCTAAAATGTAGTTTTTCCATAGTAGTGTTTTTACACAAACAGATTTATCAACCAAAAACATACAAAAAGCATAATATAAAAAAACAACTAGCTACTGTGTATGTATGTGTACAAATCTATGTAGCCCAATCTAGCTAAACGTCAAACCAAATATTAAACTGAGCACCTTGATAAGCATATTCACTGATTCACTAAAAGTTGGACACAGTCCCGGATTTGACAGCACAGTTCTCTTTTTTTGGTTCCTGTCCCGTAAAATGTCAGGCTGTCCCAGCATTACAGGTTGAATTGTCCGAAAGACATAGCCTAAACATGAAGAAGCGCAGGATACCTAGTATCTCTACCATATAGGTTGCAGATAGAGCGGCTCCTGCTGCAACCATGTTCTGCGATATTGGCAGGTATAATACACTGAATGCCATAATGTTATCTGATTTAGCAGTACAACACAATAAAAAAAAATATCCCTAGGGCTGAATAAACTGCCATTATGCCTAAAGAAGATTAAACACCCCCATATAACTATTAACCAGACATAAATCCACTATCCCTAGAGCACATAAAGAGCAGGACAGAACTGAGAATAAGGAAACAAGTGTATGCCAGCCCCACAGCATTGCCTCTTTTCCCAGCCCCATAACGCTGCACCATTATTTTATTTTTTTCAGAATAGGGAAAACCATGCATATTAAAAGCAAATTTGTTCATAGATAAAAAAACATGAAAGGACATAAGGGGTCGGTCTGGCCCTGGTTAGAGCATTATTCATAAGTGATTTGATTGTTTTTGGAATATTCAGTAAGACTATCAGACTGCCTTGTCACTTAACTGGAGCTTCAGGAAATGTCAGCACTGATTGGTGCACAGTGTCTGACATACCGAACATAACTCAAGCTGATAGGAGATTCTCATCTCCTCCACAGTTATTGGTTGTGGCTGTAGTGATTGATGTACCCACGGACCAATGAGGAAGAGAGCTCTCTATTTTGCCATGCAGTGCTATTTTTGAAAAATGTACAGTTAGGCACTGCTCAAAAAGCAGTTTTAAGTAGCCTTTGACTATAAAGAACAATTTGCACTCTGTGTTATGTAGACAGACATTAAGATACTGAAGGGAAAATAAATAAATATTTAATCAAAACTGAAGCAAGTCTGTAGTGTAATTATCCATTAATTGGAATGATGAGGTAATATGTAAAAATATATATAATTCTGTGTCCCACAGAGTTCTAAATTCACTACAAAATCAGACACAATTCATGACTTGACCTGTTTGGTAATTAGTACATGATTGTATATTTGATAATTGAAGTTGAAAGTGTCATAGCAATGAAAAAAATGCTCCTGCCCTGACAGCCAAAGAACTAAACTGGTGTATTCAACCACACTTAGTGAAGTATGAGTGTCCAATGCTAAGCAGAACTGAGAAAGGTATAGCAGGGATTTTCCCAAGGCCGGGACCTTAAATGTCAACATGTTGTAGTTTTATGCTATAAGAGGAAGCTACATTTGGATCATTGCTGTGATTAATTAGTTAATTGATTTCTCTTTGCCAACACTAATGCTACATAATAATGGCTGGCATCATGTGCCAGCTGATGTGTAGAATTTACATACAGCCCATAAAGAGAGAGGTGATAGCCTTACACAACTAAAGAGCTTAGAAGTACCAGTCACCATCATGCCAGCTATCTTCTTAAACATTACCTACTATTTTACAAAAGGGGATGCTAAATAGAGAACTGCATTTAAAAATCAAAATGGAGTACAGCTTCCCTCACTGTCACATGCATCATTATGAACAATTGTGCGGTGTAGAAATAGTTTATCCCAATATACTGTATATATATATATATATTTATACACACATATATATATATATACATACCGGTATATATTTATTAAATCCACAAGACATAATATAAACCCCATTAGGACAACTGATACCAAATATTGGATGAAGGACGAAAGCATGACTTAATTCAGAGAAAATTAAGTTCATATTTAAGCATTAAACATAAATTAACATTATTTTCCTTGAGTGAAATCCACAGTTTAGGTCTTGAGGCAATTTATAAATATTGTCTTTTAAGCAACTTAACAGAATATGTTTTTGGTTAAATTCCTGGCACATAAATGTGTCCAATAAAATCTGGCATTTCCGAGTCAGCTATATGATAATATTTCAAACAGTACTAAGGCTTTTATACTCTGCATGTTTCAACCTCTTACTCATGCTTTTATATTGGCATTTGAATTATGTATTCCCCTCTTTCTGCAAATGTGCAAGAGCATCGGTTAATATGTTTGACTTTATGATACCCCGGAGTGTTTGTTTAAAAATCATTAAAAAAGAATCAATCTGCAAACTCCTGCTGATTATTAATTCTCAGTAACTGAAAATGTTCTATATTCCCATGGAAAATGTAGTAAAAGGGCCAGTGCATTATTGATAGTGAATAATGTCAGAACCATGAACACAGTACATTTGTTCCACGGGAGTGCGCTGTTGAGAATGTAATTCATGTGAACAGGCTACAGTGGCTACACCAAACTCACTTACAGTACACATATCTTTCTGAATATGAAGAAACACCATGATGGTAATTTACATGATAGTGGTCACTAAACGCCAAGTTCTTCAGATTTACTCTATTTAATAAATGAGTAAGTATTATTAATTATTATAATTTATCTGCAACGTGGCAGAAGTAGTTGAACGTGACAGGGATTTGGAAGTGTTTGGATAGTGTTATTCGAGCTGTCACAGCAGGAATTTCCACCTTTTTATCTCACAACTTAATGACTGCGTCGCACCCAACATTTCTCTCTGGCAAATCACAATGCGTGGGGTGGAGCTTGGGGGGTTGAGTGCCAGTGCTAGTGTGCTGTCACTCAAACTGACAGCTCAACCGCACAAGCAGTGGCACTATCAGTCATCCTGGCAGCTCTACCCGCCTTCTCAAGTGTCCCAGACACCAGAAAATGCAATCAGGAACGTGGAATTGCAGTGCTGAATCCTACTGTCCCGCCGACTCTACCTCTGTCATGAAAGCAGGATAGAGATAGAACTTGTTGGGACAGAGAGACCCCCCCCCCCCCCCCCCCCAAAGCGGTAGTGTCCCATGCAAAGTTAGACATTTACATAAAAAAAATCTCAGTTTAGAGAATTAATGGGTCTATTCACTAAAATGTGAACTGTGGTGAATGACAAGCTAAGTTAGAACATTTCTCTGACTTCTTAGCTATTAAAGTCTACTTTTGCAGTATATCTGCAGTTCACCACAGCTCACTTTGTAGGGAATAGACTCCAATGTTTCTAGCTTTTGGTTCAATATCTCAGTTTCCTAGCTCAGGTCTTTGATCAACCTAAAGTTTTGATCAATGGGCACTATTCACTATAGGGTGAGTGAAAGATGAACTGTTCATCTCAGGTCATTTAGTGAATAGTCCCATATGTATTTTCACACTAATTAGGCTTCACAGTCAATTCACTAAATAGACCTCATAAGCAGTCAAAGTTTTCACGATCCCCTCACATAAGCACAGACTAGTCTAGAAATATAATTCATCTACCTAGACGCTGACCAACTGTGGCCCTCGTGCTGTTCCTACACTACAACTATGATAATTATCCTCCACATTTAAATGCTATAGGAGGATTAAGGGATTTATAGTTTCTCAGCAGCTGATGCGCTGCAATTGGACAACTAGAATCCTGACCTATGTTGGGAAAACAACTTTGAGTGGTGTGCCCGGAATACTATCTTCATCATCATATTGGGGCCCAACAAGCTCAGTTTAGGAATGTACCAATGAGTTCAACAACGGTACTTTGCTTCACTATAAATAAGTAATTTAGTCAGAGTTAGTGTTATACATTAGTGCACACCGACGGCACCAATATTTGCTGCTATTTCTGTGTGCTCCACTTTTATACATAAAACCCAATAGATCTAACAACAATGATGTCTCCTATTTTAGTACCCAGATTACTTTTTTTATAGATATGACCCGATTGTGCTATTTTATGCGTAACATACAGTACCACACAATGGTTTATCATTGCCTTTGGCTTGTCTAGTTTAATGGGTATATTCACTAAAATTCGACTTTGGAGGTCGACTTTCATTTTGAGACTAAGTCTTTAAAGACTAAGACTTTAAGTTTGGCTTAAAAAAAAAAAAAAAAAAACTCGGGTGATGAATTTGACTTAGTCTCAAAATGAAAGTCGACCTCCAAAGTCGAGTTTTAGTGAATAGACCCAGCAGTGTAACCCTTATAAATTAAAAGCTTGTGGTTGCCTTTGATACTCAGCATACACACATATTGTTTTTTCTTATTCTTTGCTTATATTCTCACTCCAAATTAAAAAACAAAAGTTTATAAAAATGTGTTAGAATACATTGTGTAAATATATTAATGCTAATCACAAATAAACATTGTTATTAAACTTTACACATATATAAATATAGTATACAAACACTGCAACAATTTCATGTGCCTCACCTGTAGTGTTACTCGATTAGAACATATATTTACACAATGTATTGCAATACAAGCAATGCCTCAATCAATCTGTGCCAGTAAACCATGTACCAGTCTCACTCCACACAGTCTTTGTATCACTTACTCAAGATGTATAGTATACATTTTCAGTGTACCATAGCTCACCTTTGAGTGCACAAAGATTCTAACTAAAGTGTAATCAGTGCTTTGTTTACAGACATACAAAACAGTAAAAAAAAAAAAAAAAAACCTATCATAAAGTGCTACATTCAAATTTGGTACCAAACAGTAGTATAACGCACCTTGATCTTTTACAGCAGCTACAATATTACAACTGATGACTATGTAGTTCTATGATATCATGTCAGTATCCAAGCATCTCTTTGTTTTCATTATTAAATTACGGCCATATGTTGGCAGTTGGTCTGGAGAGCTTAAAGTCTTTTGGAAAATACAATGTCTTTTAAAACTTATACTTGTAAGCTTCATGTACTCCTGGTATACTGATACGAATATCTTCTGGCTTTTCACTGGTATATGATACTGTCTTTCCATAGACACTGTGCAAAACTCTCTTATCCTTTAGGGAAGAAAGAACAGTTGTTAGGAGAAATATCTTTTTTTACTCATGCAAGCTTTTTAAATATTAAAAAAGTTTCACATAACAAATATTAGCAAGTTGTAATCCTCCAAATAAAACTCACCATTACGTTTTTTATTATTCTTTATTTGTAACTGCATTTTGTTTTTTTTATTTATATAAATTTCATTGTCACATTTTAACTTCCTGCCTACTGTGACCACATTGATACTTTATTCAGGGGCGCCAATACAAAATACATTCTGCGGGGCTGCATAGAGTAGTATCAAAACTACCGACTAGTCTACATTTTACTGATTACAGCTCTGGAGGTACACATTTTTCACAAGCATCCCTGAATTAAACAAAAATCTTATTTTTTTCCCCCAGGCAAGCTTTCTGAAACCTAAAGTCTGTTTGAAGAGAAACTTCCTAAAACAAGGTCAACTGAGCATGTTCAAGGCTAGATAATTATTCAAAATGGCAGCACCTATTATTTGGCTAAGTTTGCATATGTCAGTTGAGTTGATGGACACTTTTGTTTACTCTTATAACAAAACCACATACATCAATAGTGTTTACTGGTATAACGTCATACAATGAAATGTGATTGTGCCACTTTAAATACAATTAATGTTAAAGTGACAGTTAGTTACCTTCTTAGCCTTGGACAGCCTGTAATCAGATGAAGAGGTCTTGCTTTTTGTGCTATTGCATTGTAGAATCATTTGTCTAATTATAACCACAGTGATTAAGCCAAGTAAAAATGTGACAACAAGGATGATGACAAAAATCTTGATGATCCTTGGATCTGACAAGCATTCTGTAGGGAAACAAGATGAACATGGTTACCATCTAAGTGTGTGAATTTAAAACATTTCATTCATTTATCTAAACTGCAACATAACTGACTAGAAGGTGAGTTGCAGGTGGAATGAAGACTTCTCCAACTTATCTATTAAAGTGTGTCCTTGCTGTTTGTCATACTTGAAAATAGCTACCGTATTTTCCAGCGTATAAGACGACTTTTTAACCCCTGAAAATCTTCTCAAAAGTTGGGGGGTCGTCTTATACGCCGGGTACTGGGATTTACTCACCTATTTTCTGCTCTGTCTCCACTCGCGCTGTTAAGCCGGTCCGTGGCTGTGAGGGAAGCGTTGTGAGCTCCCCTCAGGCCGCGCGGCTTCAATAAACTTTTTTTTTAAACAAAACTTTATTGTCCGCGCGGCCTGAGGGGAGCTCACAACACTTCCCTCACAGCCACGGACCGGCTTAACAGCGGGAGACAGAGCAGAAAATAGGTAAGTACTGGGGATTGAGGATTGGGGAAGGGGGGAGGAGGGTGGGAAACTCTTTATTTTAACCTAAAAGGTTAAAATATAGATGCGATTTTTTCGGCTTATAAGAAGACTTAGTTGGGGGGTCGTCTTATACGCCCAGTCGTCTTTTACGCCGGAAAATCCGGTAATTGTTTATATCAGTTCTCCATTCTCCAGTTCATCCATCACAACCAATGACTAACTCTTAGGGGATCTAAACTGATTCACAAATTAAGTAAGATGACTATTTCAGATGCCTATTTCAGATGTAATATGGTGAGGCCATTGCTCAGGGCACAAATGACGCTCCATACAACCATATTCTCATATGTATATGCATGACCAATTTATGGAATGAACCAAAAATAACTCACACAGACACAAACTTTTTAGGTGGATATAGGCCTTTGCTCTTTAACATCTTAGTGACCTGACCTTTAATGAATGGAAATAATGAAATTTCCTTCTAATTATATCTTATCATTTACTACAAAGAAAATCATAAAATATGATGAAAAGAAAAAAAAAAAAAGTTTTGTCCCGAGTTTAGAAATATGATTGTTTCCGCTGTTTTTTGCGAGTTATGGGGCAATAACCAAAAACAGTGCTCTAAATTGACCCCCTACTATAACCCTTAATATATTATAATTTAATTATAACCCTATCCCTTATGCTAACCCTAATTTTGTAACCCTGTGCTAATTAAGTCTTTTTTTTTTCATTGCAGTGATGCGTCTAGGGGCAGTCTAGCAACAGCATCAGAGCGATGGAAGTGACATTTTTTTTCACTTCCGACGCTCTACCCCCAAAAAGGTAGCAGCTATATTGCAGGAGCATGCTGCTCTCCAATATGGTGCCCGCTAATAGCTCTGTGGAGTAATTGTGGGTGCCTTAGAAGAAGAAAATTTCAGTGCTGGCTAATGCATCCACATCGAGACAATAGAACAGCACTGCCAGAGCGGTTTTCGCGATCGTGAAAACCGAACATTCCACCGCAGGACAGAGTTGCCGGCTGGACGTCCCTGGCACGTCCTATGTCGCGAAGGGGTTAAACCTCACAGTCACGTGCTGCCTATGTAGGGTGACCACATTTCCTGGTTTGCCCGGGACAGTCCCACAATGGGACTTTATATCCTGGGTCCAGGTAAGCCTTACTCCGGGACAATGAAAAGTCCCAGAATGAGAGCTCTGACATAAGGTTGTCTCAGTCAATCAGGTGACATTTCTCAACTCTCCTGATTGGCTAAGCCTGTTCTGATGGACTCAGTCCCTCCTTCACACAAAGCTCAGTATAATGTAAGGTAAGAAACCCACACTCTCTCTCTCTGACAGTGTGTGTATGTGTGCGTGAGAGAGGGACTGTGTGCGTGTAATAGATAAAGGGTTTAAGTTTTCTGAAACTGCCTATCTAGAAACAGAGGGTATCTTCTCTGAAACTACCTATCTGCTAACAGAGTGATGAAATTCTCTGAACATGCTGCTGACTGATAATGACTGTATATATATATTATAAATATATTATTCGGTCTGAAATCTGCATGTTTCTGAAGGTATTCTAACAATTTATTTAATATAAAATGTGTCCCAAAAGGGTAGAAATAAAATGTAGTCACCCTACACCTATGGAAATACACCCACAGCTGCCAATATTAGGAATCATCTTCAAACAGAGTTGATGCATTTGCATCACATAGTTTTCCAATGATTGGTTGACACAAATCTGCGTTATGGGAGGCAATCATGAATGGTTATACATATTTTGGGAGGCAATCATGACTGGTTTACTTTTGTATATTTTGTTAAAAATGATCTAAGAAACTATTTACATACAAAACCACAGAATTGGGGTGTGTGTGTGTAGGTATTGTAGCATGCTTTGAAATGCACAAGGGAAATGGTGTGTAAAGAAACCTGGCTTTCAACATAAATAAATTTGACATGTGTTTTTTTTTAAATGTACACAACACATAAGCAGGGCTTTTTTTTTTTTTACACACACTAAAGATGTCTGAAGTTCAATTTGAATATTGTTTTTTTTTATTAAAAAAAGCATACTAACAATTGGCCAAAATAACAACAAAAATACAGTGTTGTCCAAGTTGTTACTGCGCTGGGCCACATCCCTTGCAGAACATATGGGCTTTTTAGCCAGAAAAAGGGGGACAAAACATTCTGTGAGGGTTGTATCTGTCTATGGCCCGCCAGTTGGGCATCAATGAAATAATAGAGTAAAACTGTTACAAACACAAATTGGAACCTAATCAGTATGATATATCAATGAGGGAGATTTAGTCATCTATGGAAGTGTAAAAAGTTGTTCAATAGGAAAATCTAGAAAACAACAAAATGGTTCGCATCCATTTACACTTGTATGTAAAAATGAAATAAATACTTCCTTTCGTGTAATCTTAACACACAAATTCAATGCTTGGTCACTGGAGGTTGCTTTGTGACATTTTTCACCATCTATACGTTGCCAGATGGAAACTCTCCACCAGTCACTGCCATTGAGTCTGGTGCACAATGACAATGCTCAGTCCATTCACAAATAACTAATTTTAAGTAGGGTTCCCACCCAGTTGGTATTTTACCAAGCGGCTGGCAAAAAAATGGTGTTACTCCCAGTATATTACTTAAAATTAGGGTTGCCACTTTTTCTTAAAAAAAGAAAATACTATTGCTTCCATAGACTTAAAGGGACTCATCCTATACATTGCTACTGTGAATGAAGAGAATAAAAAAATGATGATTGTGCAGCTACTTCAGATTCAGATTTACTGTCTGCTCTTTACAACAGATTTACCTATTCTGTGTCTGGAGCTAATTTCTTCTTGGGTAGGCTGTGTATGTTACTTAGACATACACAGTTTAAATGCCATACTGTATTTTCCTCAGGGAAGGCAGGAAAAGCCTGAATTTGATGGAATTGGTCCCTTCTGCAATGAGCATCTAAGCTATCTCTTATTCCCAGTTGTGCTAGACTATGCACTAGACTCCCAAAATCCAGAAAACTATATGATACAGAGAGAAAACAAGTGTTTTGCCTTCCATGTTATCCATACCAGTTTCCTAATTTTTCATAGCAAAACAATCACAGAGCATGTTCCAGGATATCCAGTTGTGTTCACTGCTATAGTTCTGAAAGTTTGTTTCAAATAAAACATACAAAACACAAACACCAAAAAACAAAACAAAAAAACAAGTAGCCCTCAAGCTGTAAAACATAAAATAACTCTGTGTTGATAGTCTTATTCTCAGACCATAACAAGCTCCAGATGCATTACTGTAAATGTAGAATAAACATTGTAAAAGTGGCTTGTACTTATGGAAAAGTAAATAAAAAAAACATGATTAGAGAAACATCAGTTGTTGATAAAGTTAATATTTTCTTACATGATCTCTCTTACACACTGGCTCACATTAAACGGACCCAGCCTTTTTTTTTTTTTTTAACCCTTGCTTCCTAAGAACAAGCAAGGGTTAAAAAGTAAGCCTTTATATAATGTGACTTGTATCTTTAAAAATACATGCAGGTTTACTTTCAGCACTACAGCCAATCAGAGCAGGGGCTAAAGTTCGCATCTATCGGGGGTCTATCAGGATCGGGAGTTTCTTTCTGCTAGTGGGGGTCACACTTTCTTTGATATCTACTCCTTAATTATGTAGCTACATTCTTATCATCTAAAATGTCGCCTCAGCACTAAAAGACTTTAAAAAGGTAGTTGCGTATTAAAAACTCATACTAGCAGCAGCTTCTACAAACCACCCCATGCACTTCCTTGTGGCAGATAACACAAGATAACCATGCACTTACTACTTTACAACAGGTGAAAAATCACAATAAATAAAAACGATAAAATTAAATTCTAAATTGTCAAGGCAGAAATCAACAATGTACTAGTATTTCATTCATTCATTCATTGATATTTTGTTTAACCATTCTCTTGAACCACGGATGCAACAGCAATAAGTACAGAGCAAAAAAAGATATTTATGTTGAATGCCTAATTATTCTTTTGTGGCTATCTATTGCCTCATGAACTATGTTAATTAAATACTTCATTGATTTTTTTTTTATCGTTTTTCATTTTGTAATAGTGATTTTCACTTTTTGTAAAGTATTATGCACTCCCATGCATCAAGATTACACTTGCATTCTGTAGGTAACCATGCAAAAGTTATATTGTAGGTGTCCAACAAACAACTGCCCAACTTCTTAACTCTAGATGTACTGGTGGGGAAAAGAACTGCAGATGTATGCACAGTCTAGTAAATGAAAGTTATTTGGGATACTTTGCTTTTTTAAAAACACTTTTAAATATTTTTTTAATACCAGCCAATTGCTGCAAAGCTGGTATTTGTAAGTACATTTTAACGAATATATAGATTTTTTATAATTAATTAACTTTAAAAAGGATGGCATTTTGAAGTGTGAACAGCCTTTCACTGATCTCGTAGATAGACTGCACTTATCTGACATATTCTCCTGGAGATACCAGATGGTTGTTGGTCATCAGTCATCACCATGTAAGACTCTAATTACTTCTTGAAAACCCCCTGGCTTCCTAAACACAATAGAATGATGTTAATAACCCCCCAGAGGTACAGTCTGTACCTGATACCACAGGACCTTTTGATAACCTTAACATATTTGGAATAATGAAATATTATGTTTTTGTAAGGTTACAAATTGCCGTGACTTCTCGTTTATTAGACTGCTTGACCTTGCCATTGAAGATGACCTTCTCTGGCTTTGAAGTGTGTACATGATATCTGGAATTCATCTAGACATAATCATTTTTTTTCTAGGCCACACAACTGTCTTTGTGTTAACATCATTTGCCTTGTTTTTCTTTCAGGAGAAAATCCATGGGGATAATTAAATAGCCTCCTGTGTCCTAAACAAGAGCTTTGTAACAGGATGTATTACATTTAGACATATCCAGCTGCTTTTTACGCGTTTTATGATCTGATAACGTTTGGTCTGTTTAAAACATCTTTCAAAAATCATGTGTCATCGTTATCTTAATAATTGCCCTCTGAATTTAGCATTTAGTTCATTAGTAAACAGTTTTGGGCAGCATCAACATTCCTAAAAGGGTATTAAAAGTTCTAAATGTGGAGCAGTTACCAAAGAAACCAAAGGTATGTTCCTGTGTTTGTTCCACTTTTACTAAAAATATATCAGAATAAATCTTATGTATAGGAATAAAAATAACTGTAAAACATGTTTAGCAGGAGTTGCCGATGAATTTGACAGCCTTAGTAAAATAAACAGGTATAAACAGTATTTTCTAATACGTTCTAGACTCTGTGACCTACCTGTAGTCTGATTTAAATTATATCCAAATGTGCTACATCTGGTTTTACACTGTATTCTTGCAGCTTCAGAAATATTGGAAATTGCATGACTGTATTCATAATTCCTGAGAATCACACAAACAAAGTACATAGTTTTATAATTAAAAACATACAGTGTTAAATGACAGTATATATCGTAAGATTCAGCCGTTTGTTTACTATATTAGTTTCACACCATCGAGTGGAAGAAAACCCACATGATATTGAATTGTTGAAGTGAAAAAGTGAAGTGAAAGATTTCAGTAGGAGTATTCCAAGATATAGCATGTCTTCCAAAATGCCCCACTAGTGAACCGGTGGAGGTTTGCCTAGGCGAAGGAGATTTGTACTTTGCTCAGGGGTAACCAACATGTTGCTTTTCAGCTATCGTTCAACTACAATTTCCATATTACACAGCACTTGCTTTCCAAATGTCCCAGGTTCAGCAGCACAGTTCCGATTTGACATAATCCCCCAGAATTCATGATCTGGATCTTTAAGCATGCCTGCTGAGCCATCACGCTCCCTTTCCTTATACCTGAAGCACACTGTGACCTTCTCCCCCACCGAGACCTCATATCCTCACAGCTTTAGATACAGCCAGAGTTGGGAGGCTTGTCAGCATACACTTGACTGTGAACATGCTACTGTGTACAATAGGGGTGATGTATTAGGATAGTGCACAATGGGTTGATGCATTAACATGGATCGAATGCTGGCTCTATCTGCATGTGTGCCAATGTATAAAGCAGACACCCAAGAGAGGGAGTCAGGAGTCTGAACTGCCTCCACCAGTCCCGTACTTCCAGGTTGCGCTGGCGTCCAGTGCGACAGCGCAGCAAACATATACACCGTTATACATATCAAACGGTGATTGCGCCTTTATTTCCCAACACTTATACATAAACCTGTATATTGTAGCGGAGCTATCTGTTATACTGCCTGCCCATATGTGCCATGTTTTATTGTAGGAAAACCAAAAGATACATACCAGTTGTCCGTGCAGGTGTTGCCACACCTCAAGCAGTGCTCACAAAAACGGCCAAAGCTCCTACTGTCCGTACACTCGCACTTTCCACATGTGCAGGTTCCTCTCCCACTGCATATTTGGCCATTTGAGTCCATACAGTGTTTCTTTGATGTTGTGCAGTGGCAGAGATCTCCTTCCCAACCATTGAAACATCTACATCTCCCATCTTCACAGTCACCATTACCTAGCAAATAAAACCAATCATCATTCAGTCCACAAAAAAATGACATAATGTATTGAGTGAAGGACAAATGTGGTATTATTTTTAAAACACCTTTTATTTAAATATAATGAATAAGATCATTTCAAAAATGATCTATTTATTGTTTCTTTCCCCAATAGTGCAAGTCTGATGCATGCTTAGTGCACAGCATAGAAGCTGAGAATCTAAAGTTAAGAGCCTCTCTGCATCACACGACTTCACTGCGTGTGCGCTAAAAGTGAAGAGAAAATCTTATTTAAACATTTAGAAAATATACGTTTTGTTATATTGGAGTTTTTAAGGTGGGATTTTTTATTTACTACCAAAACTAAGACTATACAGTACAGTAATATTTGTGTTTCTATATTTTTGGCAGAAAATCTAGACACATTAAATAGCATTATTCTTTTTTTGTCTTCCTCCATATGAAGATGAATGGCTACTTGGAAATAGCTACTAATTTTAACCTGGTTAACTACATAGTTATGGCATATGTCATTTTTAAACAGGGAGGTGTCAATAGAAGCTTTTTTTTTGCTGTCCCTCATCATTCTTAATAAAGTCCATTGTACCATGCATGCTCAGGTTGGAAAGAGAGTAATACAACATTTAGAATATAAAAGGAGCACAGAGAGGAAATGTTCTATTTTTTGTTCTACTTTAGTGGGAAGCTAAAAGTGAGCTGTAAAAGTATATATATATAAAACTATCTTTTTGGTAGCACCTAACACTCAAATCTGTTTTGGAAAGAGAGTAATGCCTAAGACAGCCAATCAGTTTTTATCTGCACACAGGCTGGTCCCGTATCATGCATGCTATGTAGAAAAGACCTAAAATATGGGATTCCTTCAAATGTGCATTCTTCAAGACCCCTCCCCAAACCCCCCTATTGTCCCTGTCTCTATTTAGTAGGGACAGTTCACATTTTGGACTAAAATTAATCCTCCTCTGGTGTTCCTCTTTCCTAGGAGCGTAGATTTTTTTAGGTGTAACTGTTTATACATTAGCTTTTCTACATCCTTTGCTTTATTTGTATCCTAAGTGACAAATTATATAAATAGTTATGAGTTGTCCATATAGTCACTTAAAATGTCCTGGTGATGCACTTGGTCATACCATTAGTCACTCTCCTTAAAACATTGGCAATCTGAATTGTTGGGAGCTATGCACACTTAATAAATATTGTTTATAAAACAATTGCAGCTTATGTGGTTATATAAACAACATCATCTCATATTTTGCTGTCTCTTTAAAAAGTTAGAGAGGTTCACTTACCGGAGCATAATTTTCCATAATGGTAGGGGCAAGAGAAGTTGTCCATTTCACAGTATTTCCCATATATTTTTCCCAGTTTGGTTGTATGACAAAGGCATTTTCCACATAAGCACACACCTCTCCCATTGCACACTGGCATAGTGGGGGAGTGCCTGCAGCTCGGAGAGGCATATAACTCCTCGAGGGCACAGTTATCGTCTTCGCATGGCATAGATTGGCAGTCCGGTTGCACTTCTGTGACACATTTTCCTTTGGTCTTTGACATACTGTTACACTGACAGTTGCAGCCTTTGTGTATCCTTATAGTTACGGTTTCATTGAAACCAATAGGTTTGAGTACAATGTAGTTCTGGCCCTCTACTACATCACATTTGTCCATTGTAATTGTTACATTAAAAATCACCTAAATGATGAAGAAACAATGAAATGTAATTCTACTGCATTTAAAAAATACTATTTTTAATAATCAATTTAATTATAGGTGATCCCATTATTTCTAGGGATCATTATAGATCAAGAGAACTTTCATAGATGATTTCCAGGCCTTCGTGCCAGACCTCTCTTCACTATGAGCTTAAAGTGAAACATGACCTGAGCCCAATACATACCCAGCTTGGGCCTACTTTTAGTACCTGTATGAGATATATAAGGATGTCCAACATGCATGCATGTGAAGTCAACACCGGTCATGCAGCTGTACACTTAGAATTCTGAAACCGCGGAAAGGGGGTGGGGCATGCTTGTCTTCTTGCATGTATGTTTAATTGAATATGCTTAGTGTAGTATACTCCACCACACAGTAAAAAAAAATAATTGGAGTGGACATTTAACTAATGCCCTCTTCTAAACAAAACATCAAGGTAATTTAAAAAGTGATCAAATCAGCAATTTTAAGACAAATGTATTAATGGTTAGAAGCTTTATTTCTAATGTAAATTTTGGCATATGTTGTAATTAATTACCATTAATTGCCATTTTCAGGGAACATGATTGCAAGAAATAAACATGTTGCCATATTTATTGTGACATAACTACCTGCATTATAAAAACTGGGTTAGTAATTAAATGCTAAATTATGTACCTGTTTTCCATTAAAATCTGTGTCAACTAACATGACATTAATATGTGAATTTGTTTTTTCCTAGAGCAGCAATTTGAACAATATAATTTTATTTCACATAGATTGACCTTTTGAACATTTCGAACACTGGAGCTGGGACAATAATTTGGCACCAATGTGTAATGCTGAATAATTTAAATCAAGGTGGAAAGTGCAGATGGAATAGCTTAACACATATAATCTACAGTCTGTGGAATCATTTCCCACAGCAGATGTGCAAGTCAAATAAAGGTTAAATGTACTAAAGTGAGGCTCAATATTACATAATTCTTATAACTCTGTGCTAACTAAACCATTTACTTAATGATCGACCCAATATGTGCTGATAATCGGCCCTGAAAAGTTGCCTCTGAATAGCGGACGAATTCGAGGTACATGGGGAAGCGAAGGTCTAGCTAAGCGCGTATGTAGCTGCCTCCGAATACGTTCGCTATAAGGAAATAAAAGCAGATTCCACACAGCGATATACAGCCAAAACGTGTCCAAAACACACCAAACAGAAGTGGTATCCTCAAATGCCCCATTATAAACTATGGGAGATTTCGGACACAGAAAAAATAGCCCAGAAATTCCAAAAAACAAACCAAAATCCTACCACAACCCCCCCCCCCCCCCAAAAAAAAAAATGAATTGCCCATAGGAAATCTACCCAGGTTGAATATAAATAATAGGTGCAATAAATAATGAGCACATATCCCGACCACCATTTGAGAGGTGGATCTGCACAATGCAGCTGACCAAAAAACAAGGAATTTCAAATAATGGTAAGCCAGGGCAGGGCATCCCATGTGGTGATTGCAGCTGGCATATTGGAGACAAGCATACTCCTCCAATATGGCACTGCCCCCTACCCAGCAAGAGAAAGACAGAAGTGCTCAGAAATCCCTTCGATTGCTCTACTGCTGTTGCTTGACTAATCATAGAGGCAGTCAGCAACATTACCTTGAATTAAAAAAAGACAAAAATACTATGTGTTCCACTTCCAGGGTTACAGATGAGTTATGATTAGAATTAGGGTTAGTGCAAGGGTTAGTTTTAGGGTTAGGGTGAAAATGTCACTGTAGGAGAAAATTGTTAGGAATCAAAAAAAACACAACTTTTGGTTATTGCCCTATAACTTGCAAAAAGCTGAAAAAGTATGTAAATGCATACTTCTAAACTCAAGACAAATATTAGAAACTATATAGATGATATAGATGATATATAGATTTTAAATTTTTTAAATAATGGTATCAAAAGAAAGCCTGTTTTATTGCCATAAAACCGATATATATATATAATATGTGTGGGTATATTAAATGAGAAAGAGTTTAAAATAAAGCAAAACACAAGCACAGCAATGTTAAAACAGACATTGTCCAGAATGACCAAAAATGTTCCAAACGGCTAGTCCTTAAGAGGTTACATTGTACATTTTATGCAAAAATGACATTGTGGCACTTTATAGACAATGACAGTTCCTTTATACTCCGTTAAAGTCATGTTGCTGTATAAATGAAAACTTGTTGATGGAATACAACTAGAACTAGAGTGCATTGTGGTGTACACTCACATGTACGCTTCCACAATGCTCATCATTCAATCCTAGAATGGGGTCTGAGCGCACGTGTCATCCTTCAAATGTTGTTTGCATATTTTATAGCATTCTCTAATACATTGTGCGATACATTCTGGGAATAAGAAGTGTCATCAAATTGTGTTTACATTTTGTAAACCTTTAAAATATTTATAACAATAGAGTTTTAAATTGACGACTGCAAGCTCAAGCAAATAAAAATAATATAGAAAATATCTAGGGTTTTATATATGAAAGAGGGAATTGCAAGGAGTTGCCCAGGGAATGTCAAACTTTGGGCCAAAGTAGGTGAGCTGGAAAATGTCTCCGATTCCCCTGGTCAATTCCGTCTATCACCAATATAAGCCCTTAGAGTCATTTTTTTTACAATAATTTCTGCACCAGTTCTAAAGAAAATTACAGAGATTTAAAAAGATATAAAAAGAACAGCCAATCTGTAGAGCAGGAAGTAGAACTCATGATAGTAAATGTTATATTCTAAGCCCAAGAGACTTCCATCAAATCATGTACTGAAGTTTATTTTTCTTGTTCTACCTTCTCATACGGTACCTGATCTTTGCTCTTCACATTGCGACAACCTTCCATCTCGGAGTGTCTACTTCCATCCGGACATATTGCGGTGATATTAACAAACACACCCTGAAGAGGATTATCTACTTGAATTTTTACTTCGGAAAGTAGCCTCTGAAAGAAGACATTAGCTTAGTTAGTCCTGTATTTTCTTTACAAAAACATCCGTCTTTTTTCTGTATTGATTTGAAAAGCTTGTCTGTGTGAATTCGCGTGAATAGATCTACTGTTTCCTTCACAATGAGTCCACTGTTATCACATCCCACTGGTTGGATTGAAACAAATGCCTTTCAAACTGTACAGTGTATTCTTTTTTTTTGATAAGCTTCTGAATTCTGCTGAGCACATAAAATAGAAGGTGGATGCAGGTTTTATTACAATGCTTTATTTTCAACTATTGTTCATTCAAGTACCAAACATCGTGCTGATTTACCAGAAAAAAAACACATTTGACATTTTCGTTCTATTTTTGATGGTTCGTTGGTTAGAAATTGTTTTCTAGCACATTTTTAAGCTTTCACTGAAGGACAATTACTTCTTGTTTTGTTTTTTTCAACGTCACTAAATCACTGGCATTTCTAATGGAAACCGAGTATAATAAATTCAGAGAAAATCAAATAGGGAAAGTCCTGCAAATCACCCTGGAATGTGTTAATGAGGAAGTCAAATATTTGTGCCAAGGATACGATCTCATGACTGAATAATAGAGCATTCTCTGATAGCAGATTATCTGAAGCAGAAATAAAATGGAGGTTATTTACTAATTGATTCAAAGTCGGAGAAACTCTTCTCTAGCAGAAATGACTTAGTAATTGTATGAAGCCTAATCACCACTGGAGGGAAGTCTTACCACCTTTTTACTGCTTAGTACAACATTAGAAACAAATATGTAACAGGTTCTTCCCAGTGAACAGCCTGGGTACCTTTCTCTTGATGTCCACATCTCCTGCCCTCTGGGGTCTTACTTTACCCCAAATAGCTAGTGGGTTCACCCAGTCTGAACTGGGCCTATTCTGGTGCCAGGGGCGTTGTTGCTTTATCAGCCAAAATGGCTTCTCAACAAGACGACAGCTCTACTGGAGGTAACTTCAACAGAGTAATGTACACAGCCATAATGTACAGTATAGGATTACCAGAACTCCAGGGTGCTCCTGATCCTCTCACCCCATAGAAGGGAATCTTCAAACAACAACAGAGGAAAAGCTTCTGTGCCCTATCCATAAATGTCTGTAGCTGGTATCGATGACTACTAACTCTAGAACATTCTAGAACACACACTGAATAGGCCAAGTCCCTGAACCTTCTAGAACAGAAGGCTTTGTGTTACCAAAGAGGGGTCTGCCCACCAAGCATGCTAGCGACCTCTCTCAGGAATCAGAATGAATTAACGCCATGAGGGAACTACATAAGGTAGCCCAGCGAGGGTATTTCATTTTGAAAATTGATTATAGAAGTGTCACAAATATTGTGCATCCCATCACCTTAATAAAATACAACCATTCTACTTGTCATATGCAATAGTAAGCATTCTTGGACAAGAAATAATTCCAAATTCATGGCACAACCATTTTTTTTGCTAGAAGTGACAGGTGAGTGAAATTCAATATGCGATTCCACTACGCAGCATTCACAGTCCTGATTTCACTTTCCGTATTTCCTGGTCTCCTTTAAAGTGGATTTGTCATGTGGAACCTGTAATCCAATTTTAGATGATTCACTCTACATTATCACATGGACTGACCACACAGTCACTCATATGTAATGTATACTTAAACTCCCAGAAAGCTTGAATGTGCTAGCGCTTGTTATTTGTATCTGTTTTTTGTTATGTTTTTATTGGGTCATTTGTAGCTTGATTTTTTTTTTGCACAGAGCTTAATGTGGTGATTTTTAACTGCTGAAGTTTTGAATCACTGTGTGGAAAAAAATATTTGCTTACATAGAACTGAATCCCTCCCAGCTTGGGGATTTATATAGGTCTGCACTATAAAAATCTGCATTCTTCAAAGTCAAGTCTCTCACCTCACTAATAAAGCTGTATTTGTTGGAAATTCACATAACTCATAGAAGGCCCGTAACACACTTTCTAACGAGCCGAAGTAAACTCTGCAAAGGGTTATTAAGATTTACCAATAATGTATGCAGTGGGAGTTCAGAGAATAAGCTGATTTAATTCTGTATTGGTACCAGATCCCGTTAGTTTGAATTTAAACTGTGAACAATAATTTCTTTTATTAATGTGCTTAACCTCAATTGGCCTAATTCACAGTGTTCCTGGGCTGTTTTTGGCTATCGAGATTACTATTTTTTGTAGTAAAATACACATATCTGTCTCTAAAGATTTATAAAACAAAAAAAAAACAGAGGAACTTTTTAAAGAAGTAGATTTTCTTAAATAGGTACATGGCATGAAATTAGGTTGGTGAACTGGTGATGTAGAATGATTTAAGAACCAATTAAAACTAGTTTTGTTTTGCTTGGCTACTTGAATCAAATTGCCATTTTTAAAAAATATCCATATCGTTCACTGAAATAAATATATATGAAAATGTCAGACAGATTGGCGATGGGCTGATGTTATAGAATAGATAAGGGCCAAGGGTTAACAGGCCTCCATGCCGTTGGTAAAGATGGAAGCCTCCGATGGTGCTGAATTGCATGTAGACTCATGCTGCACCTGTACTGCCCTGCTTTCTGTCATTGCAGAGTTTATTATTTAAGGAGGTCAGTAATATAGTGTCACAAAATGGATTTGGAGATCCACTGTGACAGGGGACACCAGGTTATGGAGTGGGGGGAGGCAGAAAGGGAGAGAGACACCAGGCTCTGGGGGAGGGAGAAAGGGAGAGAGACACCAGGCTATGGGGACGGTGAGGGAGAAAGGTAGAGAGACACCAGGCTCTGGGGGTGGAGGCAGGGAGAGTGACACCAGGCTATAGGGTGGGGGGAGGGAGGGAGAGTGAAACCAAGCTGTGGGGGGCAGTGGGAGAGAGACAGCAGGCTATGGGGGAAATGAGGGATTGAGAGAGTCACCAGGTTATGGGACGGGGAGGAGATAGGGAGAGAGAGACACCAAGCTATGGGATGGGGGGAGGGAGGGAGAAAGATGGAGAGAGACACCAGACATGGGGAGGGAGGGGAAAAGAGAGAGACAGCAGACATGGGGTGGAGGGGAGGGAGGGAGAAAGAGAGAGACACCAGACATGGGGTGGAGGGAGGGATAAAAAGACAGACGCCAGACATGGGGTGGAAGGAGGAATAGAGAGACATCAGGCATGGAGTGCGGTGAGAGAGAAAGAGAGAGACACCAGGCATGGGGTGTGGGGGGTAGTTAAAAAGAGAGAGACACCAGACATGTGGGGGGTGGGAGAGAGCAAAAGAGATACACCAAACATGGGGTGGGGATGGAGAAAGAGAGACACCAAACATGGGGTGGAGGGGAGGGAGGGAGAAAGAGAGAGACACCAGACATGGGGGGGGGGGAGAGAAAGATAAAGATGTGGGGTGGGAAGAAGAGACAGAGAAAGAGACCAGACATGGAAAGGGAATAGGGAAAGAAAGAGACAACAGACATGGGGCAGTGAGAAAGACAGACTTGGGGGGAGAAGAGAGAGAGAGTTATATGGGGGAGAGGAATAGACAAACATGAGGGAAAGAAACAAAAGAGGGGTAGATAATTGGGGGAGAGGAGAAAGAAAAAAGGGGGAACAGACAGATGAATGACATTGGGGAGAGCGAGACAGACACTGATGGCATGGGGGAGAGTGGGACAGACAGGGATGGCATAGTGGGAGAGTGAGACAGACATTGGTGGCATGGGGAGAGAGGGACAGACAGGAATACGTAGTGGGAGAGCAAGACAGACATGGAGGGAGAGTGAGACAGACAGTGAGACAGACATTGAATGTGTGACTGTGTGTGAATGTTTGGCTGCATGTGACATTGCATTTGTTACTCTGTGTGTACGTGTGGCTGCATTTGACATTGCATGTGTGTGTTCATGTGCCTGCATATGTATGTAACACTGAAAGTGTTACTGTGTGTGTAAATGTCGGGAACAGCAAGGGGAGGCAAAATATATGTTTGCCTAGGGCGGAAAAAAGTCTTGAACCGGCCCTGCCAGTGAAACCCTGTTTTCAACTGGACTTAAAACACAGACTCACTCAGGATGTCAGCCAGGATATGTACCCTGGGAGGGCTAATCCTTTCCCTAGTTCATTGTATTTCCCCCAGGTTAAGATTGCCTCTTATCCTGTAAAATCCTGTCATTATGTCACCTTACCCATTGTCTTTAAGTCATTTAGTTTTTTGTTGTACAGTGATGTCCCTCAATTAACAAGTTACTTTAATTGAGTGTACTCTTTATGTATCTGAACTTGACACCTTTGTATGCTGAAAGGTGTGAGGCAGAATTTCCCCTTTGTATGTCCTTCTGTTAAACTGATTATGTTGTGTTCATTATGTGTATTAATGTGTGTTTTGTAATTAGGTTTACTAATCGTATGTTATTTGGTTTGCAGCAAGGAAGTGCAATGTATTCCTAGACCCAGTTAATTTGTGGACCTAGTGGAGAACTAAGCTTAGTACCCTCCCCCCATTGTATACTAATGTCTGTGATGTCATGTTTGTGTGTATATTAGTCTGTGCTGTTTCACAAATACATTTGTAAAACTACCTAACTGCTAGTGGTCCTGTCTGCAATTTGGGTACAAAGAGCAAGGTTCCAGAAAGACTTTCTGGGTGGATGCTGAGCTGTAATCCAGGGCATAGGAGGCGATTTCACACAACTGGCATAGGTACTACTGGCCTTGGGTAGCCTTTCCGTTACATATAGCACTCAGCAGGTGACATATTGCACAGATAGCTGACAGGCATATCATGATCAGCATGACTGATCCCAGCAAAAACAGATATCAAAATAGAATTAGATGTTACTTTCCCTTTAAACAAATCAACACAAGAGTTAAATGTTTCAATACTTTACCTGATATGCATCAACCACCAGTTCTTTCATATTAGATGCAGTTGGTTCCAGTTGTTTAGCAATGGTTCCTGGTATTAATGGCATTAAATCCTGTAAAAAATACAATTGAACTTTAGTAATTAAATAAAAACATATAAAGAAATACAACACATACAGATATTTTTTAAAACGTATATTACCTTATACCAGTGGAACTGACTTCCCTGAACGGCAAAAACTCCCAACACATGGTTGTCTACTAATTTTTGTCCAAGTAAGCCTAGTGATGGGTGCTCCTGGGAGAAAAATAAAAAAAGTATACAGCATTTTTAAACACTCACATAATATCAGATTCTGGGCAGCTTTTCAATTCAAGGTAAGATGCTTGGTCCAGTACATTACATTATATAATATGGAAACTTTTTATTTTAGGCTTTAATCCATCATTATATTAAATCCAAAGTAACAAAAACGCATACACGCACTCACGGGGTTTGTCTTGTAAATCTGTATATTAACTCCTTAGTGACAAGACCTTTTGACCTTGTCTTTCCCTTGGTGAAAGATAGGTGGCACTCCTTAGTAAACTTCTGGCTACAATACATATTTTTTCTACTTTTGGTAACTAAGCCTCAATACATATATAAATATCAATATATGAACTAGCATGTGCTAGATATTACCATGTCTGTAGATCTTGTATAAACATTGTCCTTAAGGTGACATTTGCCATCATTAGGTAACACTATCCCAGCTAATTTGCTATCAAGGGCGAGGTGAGAATTTTGATCCGTCACCAGAATAAGCAAACGCTTAGCTTCTTTTCGCCAGCCAATATCTTTCTGAAACATAAAAACAAGTTAATTAGAAAGTTGCTCACATATGATTCGCAGACATTACATTAAAACAGATTTGAAGACTAGTAACGAATTTCATGTTGAAGGTGAACTTAGTCTTCAACATGAAGTTCACCTTCCTTGAAGGAAGCAAGGGTTAAACAAGTTGGAATGTCCCTTTAATGTTTTCTACATGGATGTCAAAATAGAGGAATGTATTTTACACATTCTTGTTGAATAGTGTTATAAAGTATGATATTATCCTATTAATGCTGATGCTTTAAATATTACTATTAAAGAATAGTGGTTTCTGAAATATTTAAATTTCTAAAATTATCCAATCTGAAATGTCTAATAACTAATTCTGACCAAGCCTGGATATCGGAGATGTTTTGGGCCTTAATAAATCATCATTTAGCCAATGTAGTCCATGGCTTATATATTAGTCACTTCCTCACTCTGTAGTAGGGTTGCCACCCTTTGTACAAAAAAGTACCGGCCATGCTACTGCCTCTATAGACTTAACATTGGCCTCAAGCCAATTTTTTACCAGCCTGCCGGTAAAAGGGGTTAAGGTTGGCATAAACATAACATTGCCATATTTACACAAAACCTACTAAGTTGCTGATGCATTTATGGGAATATTATGATAATGGCACAAAGATCTCAGGCCTTCTTCTCCCAAAGACTGGACCCAAAGTTACCTAAACCAAACTATGTTTTCAACTATGGATTTTTACATGTCTGTGGTGTTTGTGTCTAGCTGTAATTTTCTTCTTTCCCATTTACTGTGCCCAGACAAATTGTATATATTGTTGTGGGGACAGGAAGTGCTTTTTTAAGATACCATTAATTTGTTCATATCATTGACTATAAAAAAAAATTCCCACAGAAAAACGTCAAAATTTAGTGGAAAACCTTCCCAAAACAGCAGAATTTGTTATAGCTGCAAAAGGGGGACCAACTACATATTGTTTCTGTATTTAGAAGGCAATGTCATAAAAGTCCCTGTTGATGTAATGGTCAGGTGTCCCAATACTTTTGTCTAGCTTACTGACCCATGACTTAATTAACCCAATTCACTTTCAAGTTCTGCAGTGTCTCAGCTGGTAGATCTATATACTTAGACAGGCATCAACCCTGTGTTCAAACTGAGGCCAGCTGCACTTGAAAAGTGCCAACAGCATTCCAGCCATAATTGCAGAAACAAGAAACCAGAAAATGTGGAGCTTGAATCTTGCACAGCCAATCTCAAGAGCAACACTGTAGTCTCATAATGAAAACTTTATTATTACTTTACAGACAAGGACACCAAGATAAACAGATCCTCACGGGGTGAAACGTATAAGGCGATAGTAGTTGTGCCAGATTTGAGCTCCAAATTTCCTGCTTGTTTATTTCTAGATTTATATACTGAAACTTGAAACAGAGAAAATAAAACCAATCTGCTTATGCCCCAATGAGCTTCAAACACATAGGGTGTTGTTTTTATTTATCTGAATATAATTGTGTAACCTGTTTGCTGTTCCCTCAACTTCCTTATGTATAAATAAGTATGTATCTATGTTCTGAATGTGAAATTCTGTATAATGCCAATCTGGACTTGGCCCCCAGGACAATCAAGAGAAATCTCAATGTATTCTTCCTAGTAACACCATTTATAAATAAATAAATAACCACTACCCCTTTATACACTTTGTGTTTCACATGTATAATATAGATACACTTTTTGTGCATTTTCATTTATGTCCACTTCCAAATAACCTTAACAAAACATATTATATCAACATTAACCATTTAATAGTAAATCTGTGTAAGGGACTCATATCTGAATTTCCTGTTATCTTCAACAACCAAATCTTCATACATGTATGGAAATCTCTCATTTGCCGGTCTATTGATTGGTTATTATAATGCAGTTGTTTAAATGCTGTAGCAGGATAGGTAGAGCTGTACATACCAAATGAAGGGCTACATACCCCATGCATGATATCTACTAATATCCACTAAATTATTATTGATATTTGATTATAGGATCCAGCAGACACTTACATGACAAACAGCTGCCTGCAGCATTGCATCAAATGCACCTTCAGGCGTATCAATATTCCCAGAAATTCTCTGTTTACCAACAATAGTTTGGAATTCTGTAATATTATCTGTTAAGGGCAGCACATGAATGAATCCATGAGGGGGCATACATTGCAGGTGAAAATCACTGTATAGAGAAACAAACAGTCAATAACATCAGCATCCGTTTCATCATATAACAATAATTTAGACATAGTAACTTAACACGTATTCAGGATCATTGGGATAAACTCTACAAACAGTTTAACAAGTTTGTTAAGCAAATATAAAATGTTATCTATTATATACAACAAATATAATACAATAATATATGTACCGTATATACTCGAGTATAAGCCGAGTTTTTCAGCACATTTTTTGTGCTGAAAAATTCCCCCCTCGGCTTATACTAGACTCAGCGTCTCAAAAAAAAAAAAAATCTAAAAGGTCCGTGGCTGTGAGGGAAGCGTTGTGCGCTCCCCTCCAGCCGCGCGGTCAACAAAGTGTGTGTTTTTTAAACAAACTTTATTGATCCGCGCGGCTGGAGGGGAGCTCCCTCACAGCCACGGACCTTCAGAGCACCGGGAGACGGAGCAGCAAAGAGGTAAGTACTGGGGTCTGGGGAAGGGGGGGAGGAGGGTGGCATAACGAGCATACTAAGGGGCAATATCCTGGAATATTAAATGGCATATTGGGGGCAATATCCTGGAATATTAAATGGCATATTGGGGGCAATATCCTTGAAAATTAAATGACATATTGGGGGCAATATCCTGGAATATTAAATGGCAGATTGGGGGCAATATTTACCATTAGCTGCCTCATTTCCCATCCTAGGCTTATACTCGAGTCAATATTTTTTCCCAGATCTTTGTGGTAAAATTAGGTGCCTCGGCTTATATTCGGGTCGGCTTATACTCAAGTATATACGGTATATATATATTTTTTATTTATTTAATATGTAACATTTGTACAACATACACATACATATATATATCTATTATATATATATATAGAGAGAGAGAGAGATTTACAACACACACAATATATATATATATATATATATTTATATATATATATATATATATATATATATATATATATTGTACATAATATGTTTAATATGTTGCAATCCAACAGAATCAAAATCTAAAAAATGTAGAAAACAAGAATCAAGAAGATAAAATTAAGGTCAGTACTAGTGCAGATATTACTAGTACTAGTGCAGATATTACTAGTACTAGTGCAACAAAAAAAATAGGAACAATGAAAGTGACTTAAACTTTATTGCTTTAAATTGTGTAAAATAAAATAGATCATAACATGAACATAAGGAAATATGTTCACCAGCCAATTCTTTTTATGAAGTTCTAGCCCTTTGTATCCAGTATAATAATGTGTGTTGCCGGTGAGAAATCTGGAGTATTGAAAACATCAGCCCCCAATTCCTTTGCGCGTGTTTTATAATTCATAAAAAATAGAACTGTTGTTAAACGACATGTAAATACCAAACATCATTTCAAAATGGCGGACGTTTAATACGTTTAATAACAGGCAAGTAGGAGAATGTTTCCAACTCTGATATATTAGCAATACCTGATTATTGGAGCCACACCCAGTTTTGCCAGGTCTCCACCCACATTTGATCCTACCTTGTCTGCTCAGTGAATTTGGCCTTGTCTAAAATGTGTTACCATGGGATGAAATCCAGGCCTGGTAGTGGCTTGCCTCTTTCTCTAAGATGTTTCCCATATTAGTAAATGCTTGATTACATTTCAAACCGCTAAGTTTTCAGCATCCTTCTTAATCATGCATTCCAGCATAATCACAAAACATTGTTGTTACAGGTCTACTTATCTTGCAGATTATTTGCATTTTATTATGTAGCTTGTGTGACAGACATCAATGAGATATTTTTAGCTTCTAAATCCTGGACTGATAGATAAGCAAGACAATCAACACATTGGTCTGAGATGAAGTTATTTGTTTAGCTAACCTCTTAAAAATGTCAAATTACTTTCATACACATGACATCATAAATGTGCTATTCTCAGCTGTGTAAATTAAGAGAATTATTTAATGCCACGGAAACACAATCTTTTTTCAGCTAGTTTTCTTTCCTGAAATAAGTACACTTCTATTAATGGGTGGTCTTAAGTTTGTTGTGTATATATATATATATATATATATATATATATATATATATATAATGTAAACATCCCTGATTATATCACAAAATGCTACATAGCCGGCCAATGTCCATTTCTAACAATTTATGAACTATTCCTAAATGTTAAATTAAAGGGACTGTGTCATCTCAACATCGTTTTTACTGTGAATTTAGGGTATACAAAATTATTGAAAATGATATATACATTGTGTCTGTAGAGTCTCCAGTTTATGACATCACCTGTGGCTTGATATGCAAATTACACATTCCCCACTGAAAACCAGTTCATTTGCAAACTGAGCCACAGGTGATGTCATAAACAGGAGACTACACAGTCACATTTAACATACATTTGTTTCCTAATTATTTTTATTGCTGAGACGAGTCACTCTTGGCCTCACTGCTCTGTCTTTAAGATACCTTTGAATAAAACATTTCATAGAGAAATGTTACCGGATCACCTTTCTGCCACCTCCTTGCCCATTTCAAATTCACAAAATGAATCCAGTGATGGAGGAGATCAGAAGGGCAGGGTGGACCAAAAGCAAGCACGAGCTTATTCCTAATGAATTTCCTGTCGCAAAAGGTACCATTTTGTACCAAACAGGGGAGTGGCTGAGGCATACTGCCATTTTTATCTTGGCATGAATCGGCATGGATCAGTATCTCAGAGTGACTCAAGTAGCCAATCCTTAAATAAATACAACATTCAGGCTTTTATTTAAGTAAAGTACCACTGAAAAATATTAATTGATGAAACAAGGGGAAGAGGGTGAGTGAATCCATAGAACAAAATCTTACATCCCTCTGAATACAGAATGAGCTTTGTTAGTTACGAAGATGAAGTAGGCATACCTGCATTGATTTTTAATTCTCTGCGGATGAATGCTAATATAGGGAGACACAGGTTTGTCCACAAATGATCCAAATCCAAACCTAATATCATTAGAATAGTTTGCCATTTTCTGAGATAAGTCGAATCCTATATTATTCAGCTTTTCTATACTTTTCTGCATTGAAGCTGAGACATCAACCAAATAATAAAGATCCACTGGATATTTCTCGAGGCGTTGGACTCTTAACATGAAATTTGTTGTAGCACCTAGAAAACAAAAAATATAATTCAGTAAAAGAATGGTAAAATAGTGTATGTGGGTGGGTGTGGGGGTAAGGGGGATTAGTGAGGTAATTAATGAAGATACGGTTAATTGAAAAGAAAAATAATAAAATAATATAGAAAGTGCAATTGCCACCCCTTCCACAGTTTGCTGGTTGAGCAATAGAGAAAATATAGTCAACGGTTAGTTACCAATTGATTTGGCTGATGTGAGCCACAGTTCCAATACCCCCACAGTTCCAATACCCCCACAGTTCCAATACCTCCACAGTTCCAATACCACCACAGTTCCAATACCTCCACAGTTCCAATACCTCCACAGTTCCAATGCCACCACAGTTCCAATGCCACCACAGTTCCAATACCTCCATAGTTCAAATACCTCCACAGTTCCAATACCTCCACAGTTCCAATGCCTCCATAGTTCCAATACCTCCACAGTTCCAATACCACCACAGTTCCAATACCTCCACAGTTCCAATACCACCACAGTTCCAATACCACCACAGATCCAATACCTCCACAGTTCCAATACCTCCACACTTCCAATACCTCCACACTTCCAATACCACCACAGTTCCAATACCTCCACAGTTCCAATACCACCACCGTTCCAATACCACCATAGTTCCAATGCCACCACAGTTCCAATACCTCCACAGTTCCAATACCTCCATAGTTCCAATACCTCCACACTTCCAATACCACCACAGTTCCAATACCTCCACAGTTCCAATACCTCCACAGTTCCAATACCACCACAGTTCCAATGCCTCCACAGTTCCAATACCCCCACAGTTCCAATACCCCCACAGTTCCAATACCTCAACACTTCCAATACCTCCACAGTTCCAATACCTCCATAGTTCCAATACCTCCATAGTTCCAATACCAGCCTGACAAAAAGGTAACCAGGTCATACAACAGGTGATAAAATAAAGACCCATCTCTCTCTCTTATTGGAGTAGGAGCACATCAATCACCTTGATCTTCTCTTAGAAATAATTATTGAATAGGAGTGCTGTTCAAAAAAGCATTTTAATCAGGCAGAAGTACGAATAAAACTGGGTTTAGTGAATTGTAGCTTTTTAAGCGAATAGACGTGTTTTTACTGTGATCACAACTACTGTACAACAATATTCAATGACACAGTAATGAGAGGCAAGCCCCCTGGCGTCTCAGATTGCCAGGTATGCTAACCCACACTGATATTGTTGAATACAATTGCAAATAACCCTCAGCCATTGATAGACTAAATATGGCTACTAATGCGAAAGTTAAGATAGTATGTAAGAGTCCTGCAAGGTGCAGGTCATCAACCTTTAGGAGAATACACAATGTTTCCATCCTACTAATAAGTGACATAAGGCAATCTACTATCAGTGTGGGTAACTGTAATAGAAATATTGACAATGGAGGTCTGGAAAACCTGGACTATTTTTCCTGTATGCACAGTGTTTTACTGTAGTAATAACCCAGTTTTAAACTTGTAGTCCAGGAGTCTAAAATAACTCACCTAAATGTAATTTATACTGTGCAGTGAATACAAAAAATATCACAAGTGATGTATGCATTGTTGAAAGCAAATGCAAAAATGAAGATAAAAATATGTTTTAAACGTGTCTGTGGAGCCTTCTGTTCATAACAAAGACTAATAGATTCAGATCCGCACCAACAGGAGTCCCGGTGCCGAGGTACAGAGCCGTCACCCAAGTCTCCAAACACATCCACATTGATGGATTTATATTATTGTTGCTTGGGATTGGACCAACTGCGTTTAGAAAACATGTTTAGACATACTTATAGAAACGATATGAAATAATATCAAAAAAAGAATTTATAATTCAAAGATTGATGAGTTATAAGTATACATTCTCTGAAAATTGATTTGCCTTTTCTGGATTATGTTTTACTGCATTTGTGGTGTTTTTAACTATACACATATTTTACTCATATCACTTAAATAGTTTAAACATTTGATTTCACAACATATATATATATATATATATATATATTTCACTTTTAAGGAATAATTTTTCTTACAGATATAAATCAGTCTGATCACTTTATAGACGGTCACTAAAATAGCCATCGATTTAGGATAAGTACCGTATTTGCTCGATTATAAGACGACCCCCCCAAATTTGTACATTCCTTTAGGAAAAAAAATAAAAGCCTGATTATAAGACTACCCTATAGGAAAAAAGTCTAACTTGTATATATGTAAATTGCTTTTTAATATTTAATAAAAAATGTATATTATACAAATGCATTTCTTGTTTTTATTTGCTTTTATGTGCCAATGCGGCCTCTCTCCCGCTCCCCAAGCTGTCTCTTTTCCCCCCCAGAGTTGTCTCTCTCTCCCCCCAAAACTTCTCTCTCTTGTCTCTATCTATCCCCCCTTCCCTTTTCTCTCTGTCCCCCTCCCTCCCCTTGTCTGTGTCTCCCCCTCCCTCCCCTTGTCTGTCTGTGTCCCCCCCCCCTTGTCTGTCTGTGTCCCCCCCTTGTCTGTCTGTGTCCTCCCCTTGTCTCTCTCTATCCCCCCTCCCTCCCCTTGTCTGTGTCTCCCCCCCTTGTCTGTCTGTGTCCTCCCCCCCTCCCCTCCCTTTGTCTCTCTCTATCCCCCCCTCCCCTTTTCTCTCTCCCCCCCTCCCCTTGTCTGTCTGTGTCCTCTGTCCCCCCCCCCTTACCTGGTTTCGTTCCCTGGTGGTTAGTGGGGGCAGCTGGGGGATGTCTGCACGATACGTGCAGACATCCTCCATGCTGCCCGACACGGTATTCTATTATGACGGACATCTGGTCCGTCATAATAGACTGCCGTGTCGGGCAGCATGGAGGATGTCTGCAGACATCCCCCATCTGCCCGATTCTCCCTGGTGGCAGCTGGTCCGTCATAATAGACGGATGTGTCGGGCAGCATGGAGGATATCTGCACGTATAGTGCAGACATCCCCCAGCTCCCCGCTTTTCCCTGGTGGCTAGTGGGGCAGCAGAGGATGTCTGCGCGATGAGCGCAGACCTCCCCTGCTGCCGCCTGGCACGATCGCCGGGACTTCTGTGACGAAAGCAGAAGTACCCGGCTTCTTCATAGAAGCCCCGGCGGTCGGCGGAAGCAGGGGAGTCTGCGCTCATCGGTGTATTTGCTCGAATATAAGACGAGGTTTTTTTCAGAGCAAATGCTCTGAAAAATCCCCCTCGTCTTACATTCGAGGTCGTCTTATAATCTGACCTCAAATTGAGGTCAGACTATAAGACTGGGATCCAGGTCCCCAGCAGAGCTGCAGGGGACCTGGATCCCCCTCTCTAGCAGCGGGGGATGTCTGCGCAACGAGCGCAGACTCCCCTGCTTCCGCCCGGCACGACCGCCGGGGCTTCTGTGAAGAAGCCGTGTACTTCCGCTTTCGTCACAGAAGTCCCGGCGAGCGTGCCGGGCGGCAGCAGGGGAGGTCTGCGCTCATCGCGCAGACTTCCTCTGCTGCCCCACTAGACACCAGGGAAAAGCGGGGAGCTGGGGGATGTCTGCACTATACGTGCAGATATCCTCCATGCTGCCCGACACATCCGTCTATTATGACGGACCAGCTGTCCGTCATAATAGACTGAGGTGTCGGGCAGCATGGAGGATATCTGCACGTATAGTGCAGACATCCCCCAGCTGCCCCCACTAGCCACCAGGGAAAGGGGGGAGATAGGGAGAGAGAGAGAGAGGTGGGGGGGGGATAGAGAGAGAGAGGGGGGGGTAGAGAGAGAGAGAGAGGGGGGGGATAGAGAGAGGGATAGAGAGAGAGGGGGGGGAGAGAGAGAGAGGGGGGATAGAGAGAGAGAGGGGGGGAGATAGAGAGAGAGGGGGGGATGGGGAGAGAGAGAGGGGGATGGGGAGAGAGAGAGAGGGGGGATAGAGAGAGAGAGGGGATAGAGAGAGAGAGAGAGAGAGGGGATAGAGAGAGAGACAGACTAGGGGAGGGAGGGGGGAGATAGAGAGAGAGACTACACTGGAGGGGGGAGGGAGAGAGGCCGCAAGGAAATAAAAACAAGAAATACATTTGTATAATATCAATTTTTTATTACATATTAAAAAGCAATTTACATATATACAAGTTAAACTTTTTTTTTTCCTATAGGGTAGTCTTATATTCAGGCTTTTAGTTTTTTTCCTAAAGGAATATCCAAAGTTTGGGGGGGTCGTCTTATAATCAGGGTCGTCTTATAATCGAGCAAATACGGTACATACAATGATTTTTGTCACTTATTCGTAACTGCGATATATGTACTAATGTAAGTTACACAGATCTCATAGTTTCAAATATAAACATGATGGTTTTTTCCCTGTGTTAGGAAATATGTTCACCAATCGACACTTATGTATATCACTGTATGCGAATTGAAGAGCCTTAATATATGTGACGATAATTTGGTTCACATGTGAACTCTGGTCTCTTTTCACCTAATGACACATTTCATTTATTCTTTACAGACTACCTTTATTCTTTATTTTTTATTTGTATTTTATTTACATATGTAATTATTACTGTGATGTTATTCACTTTATGGAAACATTGATTGCGTTGTCTCTCTCTCCCCCCAAAACTTCTCTCTCTTGTCTCTATCTATCCCCCCTCCCCTTGTCTCTCTCTATCCCCCCTCCCCTTTTATCTCTGTCCCCCTCCCTCCCCTTGTCTGTGTCTCCCCCCCTTGTCTGTCTGTGTCCTCCCCCCTCCCCCTCCCTTTGTCTCTCTCTATCCCCCCCTCCCCTTTTCTCTCTCCCCCCCCCTCCCCTTGTCTGTCTGTGTCCTCTGTCCCCCCCCCCCCCCCCCCTTACCTGGTTTCGTTCCCTGGTGGTTAGTGGGGGCAGCTGGGGGATGTCTGCACGATACGTGCAGACATCCTCCATGCTGCCCGACACGGCATTCTATTATGACGGACATCTGGTCCGTCATAATAGACTGCCGTGTCGGGCAGCATGGAGGATGTCTGCAGACATCCCCCAGCTGCCCGATTCTCCCTGGTGGCTAGTGGGGCAGCAGAGGATGTCTGCGCGATGAGCGCAGACCTCCCCTGCTGCCGCCCGGCACGATCGCCGGGACTTCTGTGACGAAAGCAGAAGTACCCGGCTTCTTCATAGAAGCCCCGGCGGTCGTGCCGGGCGGAAGCAGGGGAGTCTGCGCTCATCGCGCAGACATCCCCTGCTGTTAGAGAGGGGGATCCAGGTCCCATGCAGCTCTGCTGGGGACCTGGATCACAGTCTTATAGTCTGACCTCAATTTGATTATAAGACGACCTCGAATGAAAGACGAGGAGCATTTTTCAGAGCATTTGCTCTGAAAAAAACCTCGTCTTATATTCGAGCAAATACGGTATATACATACAATGATTTTTGTCACTTATTCGTAACTGCGATATATGTACTAATGTAAGTTACACAGATCTCATAGTTTTAAATATAAACATGATGGTTTTTTCCCTGTGTTAGGAAATATGTTCACCAATCGACACTTATGTATATCACGAATTGAAGAGCCTTAATATATATGACGATAATTTGGTTCACATGTGAACTCTGGTCTCTTTTCACCTAATGACACATTTCATTTATTCTTTACAGACTGTCTTTATTCTTTATTTTTTATTTGTATTTTATTTACATATGTAATTATTACTGTGATGATATTCACTTTATGGAAACATTGATTGCACATTGATTTTTAATTGTGATTTATTTGCTAATTGTGTTTGCCAATTGTGTGTGCACTATATATAAAGTTTTGTGAAGCAACTTACACTAGGCTTGAAGAAAACCCGTGAGGGTTGGTTGAAACGTCGCCTGCGTTCGAATAAAACTCCCACTTTTTCAGTGCTGGGTCCCATATTTTTCTTTTCTGTTCATAACATCACCTGTGCCTTAATATGCAAGTTATACATTTTTTCATTGATAGGTCATTTGAGTATCAAGCCACAGGTCAGGTCATAAATAGGACACCCACCAGACACATTTCAAACATTTTGTCACCATCATGAATGAATTCTGCTAACACAATGTATAGAGCATTTGTTATTCTTTACATTCACACTATAGATGATATATATAGATGTTATGTCTTTGTAAAGTAAGTCTCCCTTTCCGGCAGATGTAGGATATAGCGATTGTCCATCAAAATGACTTTAATAATGTTCTGCTGTATCTAAACATCCAGCAATACTTTCCTGCCATCATCTCCTTCAAACAGAGAAATAACATACCTACAATACTTTTCACAACACCATGACACCTTAAACAATATATATAAAGTAGTAATAGTGTTACACTAGAACCTAGGCATCCAATCATAGCCATCCAGCTCTTTCTGTACTACATCTACTACAGTTCCCTGCCTTCTAGAACGCTGGTGGGGATTATGGGGTTTGTAGTTCTGCAGCAGCTGGAGTTGGACTCCTAGGCACTAGATGATTTACTAGCATTTTTATTGCAACATAACTATCAACATTAGGATTAATGTTCACATTTGGCCATAAAACAAAAATAGCTAATTTGGTTACAAATTACAATGTTGACCACTGGCAGTTAGGATAAAAGAGAAAAATTAGATTATATAAAAGTCTAAATCCAGCAACTATGGCAAACTTTTGTGGATTGAATACTTTTATCTAATCGAGTATTAGTTAGACAGGGAAAACAGCACATTCCTTGTAATACAATGGGATTCAAATACCTGATTCAGCATTTTGGAGGGCTCAGGCACTTTTTGTCTCTAAAAAAAATTGCTGTTAACTTTTAAAATATTGATTAAACATACTATTCTCATTACAAATTAATTTCTTATATTCTCCTTTTCTAAAAAGTAATGGTTTCTACTCACTGACCTGAGTGATTTATCTCTGGTGACTGAATGCCTTAGACATCCACCACTAATTGATCATGCCATGGCACTGAATAAAGTCCAATATGTGTAGAGTCAAACCATAGCAAACATTGTATATGTGCGTACCTGACAACATTTACAGGGTTGGGATTGGAATTCTGCAGTGTTGTGTGGCCAAAATTATGTGGGGTCATGGGATATCACGTGACACTGCGTTAGCCCCACGATAATGCACTTCCTCTTCCTAGTCAGCCAGGAACCTAAACTAATTGGGGCTTAAAATGCACTTTTTTTTTATTTATGTATTGGGCATACAGTGGTCCAGGCAAGTGGGAGTAATAAAAATACATGGACAAAATCGACAGGCCCCAGAAAAATGGGACTGCCCTGGAGCATTAGCAGTTATGTAATGGGCATCAAAAATGTGAAATAAATTGACAGTATTCATTTAATTTATTGCCAATGCTTTGCCTGCACCACCCCCATCTCTGGGTGCAAAGAGGGTAAATACTGGAAAAGGTCATTCATAGTGGAATGGAAAGCAGAGGTTAGGTCTGCTTAGAAAAAATACTAAAAAAGACTAATGGTGATGAAAGCATTAAAGTATAGAAAACCATAATGTCTGTCAACAAAATACATTTTAATTATCAACCCAGCTGGATAAACATACAGTGAATGTATAAATGCTATTAAACTAAATCCTTACACATTATGTACCAATTACCGAAAACTATATTTAAACTGGAATCTTCCTGAAAAACATCTGTAAAAACTACAGCTAGACTTTCTACATAGAACGATTCTCCTGGGGAAAGTCATTTTAGTCAAAGAAATTTGGGTTCATTAATTGGTTGAAATATTTGGCAATGTAAAAAAAAATGGTGTTATGTTTGAAATCCTACCAATAACTAACTGCCAGAATAGCATTGGTTTTAAAGTTAACCTTCTCAGTTTGTTATGTGGTATTTTCTGATGGTCCTTACAATTATAACAAAGTGTTTAACCAGGAAAGGTACTATGACCCAATTTAATGGTTCTCATTTTATCTACCTCACAAGGATGAAGGGCTGAGTCGACCCTGCCAGGAATCGAACCTGCAACCCCCAAAGGTTGAACAGATTCTACAGACATTGGATTAGCCCATTGAGCTCATCCGTCATTGAAAATGCACCACTTTGTAAAGGACACAAAGATGTATATACATTGTACTAGCCCATTACCTATATAAAGAGACATCTTTTTACCACAACATAAGTTTTCATGCCTTGTCTCTTTGCCCTGGTGTATAACCTGTGTACAGAAGCCATAGCTACAAAGGTAGTGGCAAACATGCCCTCAATGGATCAGCAATGAATGAAATCAGCCACAGGATAGCGGTTCGAAATTGGGATTGAGCCTCAGTTCAACAGTTTCAGGGTATGCTGTTATTTTGCAAATTTTCTGAATTTTCTAACTGTTATATGTAAACATAGCGTGCCACTTTAAATATCATTTTCAAATGTTTAATGAAGTCAAAGTTGTTTTTTAAAGGATATAATATTCCTGTCCAAATATTTTCATTTCTAGTCAAATTCACAATATATATCTTCCCTCTACTGCAGTATTTTTTTCAAAGAAATAGCTTATCATATGCTTTCTCTTTGTGAAAAATGTCCTCAATAAACAAGCTTTTGCTGACCAGAGGAAGTTTAATGTTATTCTGTCATCCAACCTTGTTTTGAGTAAGGGAAGGGGTGTTACAGATTATAATAAGTTATTGACCTGATCCAGATACATGGGATTGCTAATATTTTTTATGTTTTCTAGGCAGCACCTATACATTTACCAGTGTCATAATATCATTAAATTCTTATTCATGTCAGGTTTTCATGCATCTCTATTATATTTATTTATAATTTTGGAATACAAAGAATAGACAAGTGACAATGTTAAGGCGACTAAGCACACCATTGAGGGGGTGCAGGGATGACAGATACGTAACTAGCCTGATGCTCTCTCATTCAACCAGATACAGATTTCTGCCCCTTCTGGACCACTCTTGAGTTCCAGTCAAGTTGCCTAAACCAGTGGTCGGCAAACTCATTAGTCAACAGATCCAAATATCACCAGTACAACGATTGAAATGTCTTTTTAGAGGCAAATTTTTGAAACTTAAACTATATCGGTAGGTACATTGTTATTAACTTAATTAGGGTACTCCTAAGCATTGAGACACACACTCACACACATTGAGATACCCACACACACACATTGAGACACCCACACACACTTACACACATTGAGATACCCCGATGGGGGCGGAGCTTGCACCCATCGTGCTGTGCTCTGTCTAGCCAGGAGGTGCGGTCACCGCAGTCACTTGCCTGTGGGCTGCACCTCAAGGAATAGAGGCTAGGGAGAGAGCTCCCTATAGCAGCCTCTCCTCCTGATCGGCTAAATAAAGACACATAAACACCAACTAAGTAAGTAAAAATAGAAATAAGAAAACCAGTCATCACAAAGTTTCAATCGCACTGTACGTGCGCACCTGCACGTGGTATTTTGTGGAAGAGCCATACTCAAGGGGCCAAAGAGCCGCATGTGGCTCGCGAGCCGGAGTTTGCCGACCACTGGCCTAGACTAATCAGAGTAGAGCATTGGATATGCAGCAACAGTCCCTGACCCTAGTCCAGTATGTGCCATCTCCAGCTGCTTGGACAGGACCAAGATTCTGACAGATAGAGGCACAGATCCCTCAACACTACTGCTCACCAGGGAAGATGAGCCTTCCAACCAATTGTGTATCCCAAGATCTCACACAGTAGGATCTTGTTATTTGTGTATTGGTTTTCATATGGATGTAAAAAAGCTGCTATGAAAATATGTTAGGCACAGAGAAACCATTTTATATTCTGGTTATAAAAATGAATTGCACTTGAAAAGGCACACATAAAAAAAGTCAATAAGTACAGAAGATAAAATTGACACTCACGCTTGGCATCAAAGCTGCATTCTGATTGGTTTCTTGGTGTTCCAAATGAATTTCAGTATAGCTACAATGCCAATGTGCAGGTGAGAACAAAACCAATGGCAGCCCCATTTATGCATCAAAATGAACCAATACAAGTAAATGTACACATGTCACATAACCTTTTCATGTATAACTGAAGAGCTGTTGCACATATATTAATGCTTTATTTTTAACGATATTATTTATCATCTTTCAATTCTACAACCATTTTAACACACTCCATCCAAGGCCCTGGGCCCCTGGATGATCACAGAGTTCGCTAATAATCTTATAAGAAGATTTGATTATTAACACAGTTCCACAAGTGGAGTTTCTCTGGCCAATTTTCAGAACAAAAGTTTCTGATTTTCATTTAGACAGGAACGGAATCCACCCCTTTATGGGAATTCTTTGCCAGCAATTATTGCATCTGGCAACATCTGTTCAAATTTTGGAAAATGTGCTTCCAGCTCAACAACAATACCAAATGCTAGGTCAGAGCCCCATGGAAATATTTTCGGCACAAACTAAACTGAATGAAATTTATATGAATGAAACTCCTATTGTAATACAATGAATGGGTTTTAGTGCATCTACCTTGGAAATTCCAAGCCTGGCAGCAGTGCATCTTCAGGTCTATGTGATCCTGCGGTAGAAATATACTTTTGAGGGTAAATATGGAGCGATAGATGCATATTGTTTTCAGACGCTTAAGGGTGGAACTGTAGCAAGGCTCAGTGTAGCAAGGGGACATGTTCTCTGTTGCACCTGCTATGTGGGACAAACCTATACTGCCTGCTCAAAGGCCCATCACATACTCAGGATGTCAGAAGATGTCAGAAAATACTGGCCACCACTTCATGGCATCCTCCCATAGAAAGCAATGCAAATACTGGCAACATTTTTTTTTCTGAACAGAGTACCTAAATATTGGACAGGTGGAATCTGCACACCTGGCAACCCTATCACAAACCCAGCCCAGGCTGTAAAACCTGTTTGCTTCAAATAAGAAATAGATTTTGCAGTGTTATTGTTTCTCAATAGAATTTGCACTTACTTAGCACAGTGCTGCTTTTAATATAAGGAAAGCAGGTTCACAGTAGAACTCAAAGCTGGGTATCTCATGACAGCTGAATGCTGAACATTTTATTTCTTGCCAGCAAAATAAGCTTAAACATAAGCTATTGTATCACTAAACACCCAGTTTCTAACAATAGCTGCCAATATAGTTGTCACTATTGCTAGGGGGATTATTATAATCACCAGAATGATACCCAGTACCTATGATTTAAATGAGCGATTGCTAATCTGGTCCTTTTAGGTGTTTAGGGACTACATAAATATGTTCTTGTGCTGTAACACATCTTCAAAGTGTCTATTTATTAAAAACAATATGAATTCATTCATGTAACAGGGTTCCTTTCCACCTTGTTACCCAGTTGCCAATATTTGTTACATGATTAGAGTTGCATTGTTTTTAATAAATGGACAGTTTGACAATGTGAGTCCTGGATCCTATTATTTGTACATTCGCGATCAACGATGTGGAGGCAATAGCCAGCACCGAAATTTGGGTTCTGGGGCATCCACGATCTATTGCAGGAGCAGCATGAGCCTGCAATATGGCTGTGCCCTCTTGTGGTCAGAGCTTCGTAATTGAAAAAAAATTAACTTCCGTCGCTCTGAACAAGTTGCTTGACTGCCCGTAGGGCAGTTAAAATCTAGGATTAGGGTTAGATCAGCTGTTAGGGTTAAAAATAGGGGTTAGCATAAGGGATAGGGTTGGGGTGAAATTTAGGGTTAGGGCTAAATTTAGGGTTGGGGTTGGGGTCAAGAGGTCAGTATAGGAAAAAACACTTTTTGTTTTTTGCCCCATAATTTGCAAAAAAATGCAGAAAAACATGGAAACATGCATATTTCTGAACTCGGGACAACAATTAGAAACTATTTAGATGGGATCTTTTTTAATGATTGTATTTGTGTAAGTTATATTTTAGGTCAAAGTTAGAAAAAGTTTTTTATTTTTTTTTTACATCATATGTTATGATTTTTTTGTTGTAAATTATAAGATATGATGGACATAATGGTATCTAATGCAAGCCCTTCTTCTGACGATAAAAACAACATATAATTTGTGTGGATACAGTATGTGAGAGAGAAGAAACTTACAGCTAAACACGAACACCCCAGAGATGTAAAAGCAGCCCTTGTCAAAAAGGGAAAGTCAAGGTCAAAATGTCTTGTCACTAAGCATTTACGTGATAGGCATAATGCTATCCTAGATATAAAATAACACCAGAGACTAATGAAAGAATTCAGATTTTCTTTTTTTAGGCTCACACAGAGCAGATTAGATGGGACAAATGACTATGCTCATTCAGCCATAAAGCTACTCGTTACAGCCATAAGTCTAACTGACCATTATTGTATATTTAGTTCCCAAACATCTGCAGTGCCAAAATTAGCCATCACTGTAGACCACAATATAAAAAAAGAAAACAAGCACAGGGCCTAGAAGAAAACAAACCCATGCAAACAATGCCAGCTATGCCAACATGTCCATTCATGTGTTACAGTAGCACTGGGCCAAACACTTGATAATACGGCCCCAAAAAGTCTAGACTTTTCATTACCTAAAGTACACAACGTTTGCTGCAATATAAAAGTTAACAGCAATAATTTGAGTGAATATTTTCCATTATTTCACTGACATGTTATTTTAAGACTTTTTAAAAGAGTTGTTTTTATGATCTCATATTCCTCGGGCAATTTGTGAAAAGAGTGTAAAGTGCTAATTGGGCAAATGTCATGATCGGCTCAGCAAAGTTCTAAAGGAGAAAGACAGGAGCCTTCCAAATACGAGGTCATGTGGCAGAGTGGGCATATAAAAGGCATGGTAAAGTGTTCACTGTGAGTTAGCATTAAAAAGCTGCTCTGATCATTTAAAAAAAAAAATCTTACAGCTTTCCAAAACTTTAAATGGAATGGTCTGGTTAAAAAACTGTATGGGGATGTGCTATTAACTGAGAAAACAATATCAAGGCCATAGTTAACATGCAGTTATACAACAGTTACTAAACTACAATTAGCAACTAGTTGAGGATTATGGGAATTGTAGTTAAATGGGCCAAAGGAGTACATGTTGGATTGCATGGCTTAGCAGAACTACAGAAGATAAAAAGTTAGGGAAATGTTTTTATGGAAGGTTAATAAATTTACACTAGTATAGAAAATGGACTCACACAATCCCCAGCCTATTATGAGATGGATTAGGAGATGGGCATGTTTCAGTTGCATTATAAACAGGCACATGGTATAATTATTGGAGATGTTAATTCTTAGTATTTGTAAGAACGTTCATATAAGTGAACCTGTCATGCACAAAAATTGTGCGTGGTAAGATTAGGTTAAGCTAGGTATATGTTGAATTCTCCATCAAATATACAGAATAAATGATATATTTGCATTGCAGGCCTGCGTATGTATTTGTTTGCACAGAATGGTGAATACACTACTTTACTGCAAGGATTGGTATTCATGCAGTTTTATTTCGGATTCACCTTGGGAGTAATGCTGCTCTCCTGTTATTTCTTCTATTGCATTAAATTATTTACTTACCTGCAGGGGTAATTCTGCCGAATAGAAAAAAAGCACAAAAAACTAGGGCGAAACAGATGCATTTACATCGTTCCAACACCAAATCCTGATATCCCACAAAGCCTAGCGCATGAGTGGCATGCTAAGCATTATGGGAGTAGGATGGCGCCTTTTGAGGACAGGCAAATGTGCCTGTGATCATTTTATGTTGCTATCGTTGCTGTTTTTTACAAAAAGCCTTGATCGAGAAATGTTATACTAGCAATTTGGCTAGCCCAATTTTTGTTTGTTTTATCTTTTACAAAGTGACTGATACCTTGTTATTTTTACATTTTACTCTTTAAAGTGCACTTGCAATGCAAAACAACACAGTGTCAGTTTAAAGAGAATAAAAAGTATTATATAGCAGCCAAACTGCTTATTATTTAATGTTAACATAGATCTCCTCCACAAGGGAGTACAGGTGGAAGTTATACATGCTAAGTGCAAGGTTTATAGATGCCCCAGATGTCAGAGTTATAAATGAGTAAAACTTGAGTATATAGAGGTATTAACTGTCTAACTCTTTCCATTATTCAACTCCTAACTGTATAATGTCTGTGGGAGAGGAGAGCGAGATACGGTATTAACTAGACATGTGCATTAGTTTTCGGACGAATGCATTTTCGTCCGAAAATAGCATTTTCGTCCATTCGTCCGAAAAACGAATAGCTAAAATGCTAAACAAACGAAAGACGAATGTACGAATCGTTAATAAACGAAAATCATTTGTCCATTCGTGCAATTGGCATTCTATAAACCGAAATAGAGTCGGTTAATAGAATACCAATAGCATTACATATACATTCCATAAACCGACATAATGAATGACTTTCGGTTTATGGAATGCATGTAATACTATTGGCTTTCTATAAACCCAACTAGAGTCCCCATTCATAAGAATTTCTTATGAATGGGGCTCTCGTTCGGTTGATAGAAAGCCCATAGTATTACACGTATTCTATAAGACGAACGAATAAAACGAAACGAAAATAATGAACGAATTTCGTCTGAAACGAATGCAGTAATGAACTAAATTCGTTTTAGACGAAATAAATAACATTTTCGTCTGAATGGACGAAAACTAAACGAAAATGTTAGTTTTGCACATGTCTAGTATTAACTAAAAATGAGGTACAGGTGAATTAGGGTCTACTGAGGTCATATGAACCTCAACTTTGCTTTGAACATTGAACAATGCATTTGTCAAGACCTGATCTTTTCTTAACCCCTTCCCGACGCTGGGACGGACTATGCAGTCCTAAAAAGTACCTTAAGGGCAAAATAAAAAAAGAACTAAAAAAGAAAGGAAGAAAGTAACAAAGAAAGGAAATAAGATAATAAAATAAAAAACCAAACAGTGTTTCAAAGTCTCCAAGAACTAACCCATATTCTCCTATTAACCCCTTGGTGTTGTAGGACATTCTATGCCATCCTAAATTACAGGTGCCTGGATGCCTGTAAGGATGGCATAGAATGTCCTTACTTTAACAGCTCATTGCGGCCCTCCTGCCTATGTGTACCTGTCTCCCGATCACCAGGAGCAAAAAGATTGAGCGCAAAAATACGTCATTTTGGTGATTTGGTCCTTAGGGATCAGAGCCCCATCACATGTGAAGAGGAAAAAGTTTAATTGAAAGATTGCATCCAGTGTACAGAGTATTATTTAGAAATGCTTTAATGAAAGAATACAAATAAATTACCTTACTGAGTACTCTTTGCCAAGAAGATATCTTGGGTCAGATGAAGTAAGATCTGACCTATCTAACCCAAGCTGCTGAACAACCTATCCGCTCCCTGATAGAGCTATATAGCACAAAGAGGGCTCAAAACGGTACCTTATTTGTATTCTTTCATTAAAGCATTTCTATTTAAAATGTCTAAACTTGATTCAATCTTTCAATAAAACATGTTCTTTTTTCTTTCCTGCCAACAGATGTCTTTTAAGGAGCTTATCACATGGCTCTGTATTATTTCCAGATGAGGGGCATGTATATGTTAACCTTGAAATAGTCACTTCTGGGAATAAAACTGATGGCAGAATAACTAACAGGGAACAACATCTTCTAGCATTATCATGTGTATTTGCCAGCAAAGTGTAAAGAGCACATTCTTTGAGTTCAGGGAAAATGTTGTATACATCCCTCCCGACTGTCTATGCAGGTGATATGTTACTTTAAGTCAGGAATGATTTGGAATGGTAACAATACACACAGAATACATTGTTCAGCATGTGGCGAATGCATAATTTGGGTGGGGTTAAGGTGGAGGGGTCAGAGCACTGAAACATGTTTTATCTATTTGTCTCCCTCCAGTCAGTTTATGGTATAATAATTATTAATAATATGCAGCTGTAAGAAAGTCACATTTAAGAGTCTGTTCCACATGTTTAGTGCAATAGATTCTCACATCTTCCTCTGCTGCCTTCAGCTTGTAACCTCTCCTATCAGTTTGACCTGATTGAAATATACTTCTTTGGAATGTGTTGTTGTTGCAATTTGATGATAAAATATTGAATGGAGCGAGTCAGGGGAATGAAATATTAGTATTAATTATATAGCTAAACACAAATATCAATAGGCTGAGACTAGACAGTTAGAGGGATTATGCTAATTATGGCCTATAATTCAGTCCCAAGCTTGGGAGCAAGATGGACTCTTGGAGCATGTCCTACAATCTCAGATCCAGCATCAATTCCTCACTACAGAAAGGACTCAGGTTGAGGTGAGTTCTCTTTCAGAGCTCCTCATATGTGGAATAGTCTCCCTGATTCTGTCAAATCATCATCTAGTCCAAAATTCTTGAAAATTTGTGTCTCCCAAATCCTCAAAACAGGATGTACCTGTTATTAGTTTACAAACTCCTATATATACTGTACATGTTTGTTGTTGTTTTCTTTATTTTTCTGTATCAATAATTATTTACCCTGTATGTTCTCTCCCCATCTTTCCTGTATATGTATTTTATTGATCTGCTCTTAATACCGTTCTGGACTTGGTGCCCAGGACATATTTGAAAACTCAGTGTGACAAATCTCAATGTATTGTTCCTGGTAAAACACTTTCTAAATAAATAAAAGAACTATGCCCATTTATTATGTATCTATGTCCCTTTATTGTATAATACCAACATAGTAGGTAAACACTTACCAGGTCTAAGGTGGACAGAAACCTCTGATGGAAACACCTGGCTGTTTATCTCCTTGGTACCGATAATCTGCACTTGTACAGAGGGATGTTCTATGAAATCGTGTTTGCAACCTTTGGATTTTAAATTAAATACAGTGTCACATCTTTCATTTTCTGCCGATTCCATCATAAAGATCTGTGAGAACAAAAAAGGAAAGGGCAAGTGGTTACTAAAAACAGGAACATTTACATAGAGTAAATTGTTTATTTTAAGTAAAAATAATAGCAAGATAAAAAGATATCTATTACAAGAAAAATTATAAAACCATAATTATATGGTATTAAATAGAAATACCTAGTAGCTCAGTTGGAAAAATTCTCCAACTCAGTGTTAATGCCTTCTTTTTGCGGTTCACTTGTCAGTTCACCACAGTTCACCTTTTACTGAAGAGACAGCACTGTCTTCAGCGCCCAGGACAGTTGTTTGAATGCTGAACTGTCAGCAGTGAAAGGCAACGCGGCCGCTTCCCTGTGACAATCTAAGCGCTAACAGTTAAGCGCTGAACTGTCAGCGCTTTCACAGTAAACCTCCCCTAATAATTTAAACCTCCCCTAAAAGTTACCCCGAACCCCCATACTAACCCCCTCCCTGAACCCTAATACTAACCCCTGAACCCAAACACTAATACCCCTAATACTAACGCTACCATGGGAAACCCTAACACTAAGCCCCCGAACCCTAATACTAATACCCGAACCCTAATACTAACACTAACCCCCCCCGAACCCTAATACTAAAACCAAACCCCTAATAATACTCACCTTGTGCGATCCCGTGATGAACTGTCCCACGAAGGACAGTTCCCCCATACCAACTCTCGGAGCAGTCAAGCAGCATATTCAGAGCGATGGATGTAAATTTACTTTCACTTCCGAAGTTCAGACCACCAGAGGGCATAGCCATATTGACGGGGCATGCTGCTCCGTCAATATGGCTCCCACGATCGCTCCGTGGGGTGATCGTGGGTGCCCCAGATAGGAAATTTCAAACCAGCACCGTTAAAACTGCCTGTTTCACCGCAGGACGTGCCAGGCACGTCCATTGTCGCGAACGGAGTTCCCGGCAGGACGTGCCTGACACGTCCATTGTCGCGAAGGAGTTAAAATGCAATGAAATCAGCAGAAAAAAAGCCAATTTATAAAATGTTTTAAAATGTTGTCAATACTTTCTCTTTAAAGCGGGGAAATTTCTTTAGCTGAAATAGGAACGGATGTTCTCATTAGGAATAAGTGCAGCAGTAACATGTTATAATTAAGAAAGTATTTTAAGTAACTGCATGCTGCCTCCAGGAATCCAAACAAAGTAAAACAATTTGGCGCCAAAAAAAACATTAATGGAAGTAGCTCAGATAATAACAAAACAAAGCACAGTATCATCGAGGGTCTGCAGCGCATGATATTTAGCTCAGTGCCCATGTTCATTTTGTTTATCAACATTATTTAATCTAAACTGAATGCCACAAGTCAAATTATGGTACACCAAAAGGATTGTGTCATCGCACTATCTATAACTGTAATAATAATAAAACAACACCGGATTTATAGGCCTATCTGCTCCCACTAGATGAAAAGCTCAGAAGGCCATTACTCTATAACCCTTTTTTATTAGCATGTATTTTACAATATTCTACAATAGTTGCCAACAGTCCCAAATTTGCTGAGACAGTCCTGGTTTTTGGGGTCCTGTCCCTACTAAATGGGTTCAATTTATACAAGCTATACTCAAATGATTCAGAAAACCGTCAAATTGAACCCTAGCTGACCTCAGTGAAACTGAGGGATTTATTGATGATGGTGTTTCAAAGTTGGCTTGTGTCCATGTATGTTAACATCCAAGATGGTACCTTAGTACTGTATACTTGAGGTAAGCTATGGTCACCTATAGCCATTAATCTAGCTTTATAACTTTACACTTATAAGGACAATACATAGCCATTTGATAAATGCCACTGTGGATTTCACTAAAACATTGATGTCAAACTGATGGCCCACAGGCCAGCTGTGGCTAAAAAGTCAGTAAGTTCTATTATATATCACCTCATGAATTTAATAATATCAAGCCTTCCATCCAAAGCTTTGACAGGATATGTAACCCACCACCTTAAAAGGTTGGACAACACATTGATTGCTTACAGTGTTGACATATGTATTGGAATGGGGATGATGACATGAAATAATTAAACATTAAATGTATAAGAGATTCATTTTTAAGAATTCATTGCTGTATGTTTATCCTACCCTTTTCTGGGGCCACAATGAACAAGATATTTGGATAGAAAGATTGAAAGTGCCACCGACTGGCCTATTTAAAAGTGAAAAGTGGTGTAGCGCATTGAGAGACATTAGAGAGCAGTCCAGGGAAGGGGTATGGAGGACACACAATTGCCCAAAGTTGAGCCTCCTAGGTTAAATCTGTTGAGGGAATTTACCACGCTTGATAATTCGACTTAACCTAACCTAAGTTGTAACTGTCTTTTTAAGCACCTAAACGTAAATGTTCAACCTAAGACTGCTTGGACGTACATAAGACTGTCCTGTACATTTGGCGAGTGGATGGGATTGGTCTCCTGCTGAGGCGCCAATTTCCCTAGGTCAGGAGGGACATTGTGAGCAGCCAAAATATCAACATGTGGTTTCTAAACACATGAAATAAAAAGAACTAATAAAAATAATGCGGAGGTATACATTTTCTCGGATTTGGCAGAAGTTGGCATAAAAGAAGGCAGAAACGCAAAAAATGGTATACAAAATCATCAACACGATCCAGATAAACAGTGCAAAATAATGTAACAGATTTATAAGGTATTGAATCTGCTTATGCTGTTACTGTTTAGTATTTACTCAAAAATGTCTCCGTTTACAGCTCTGGCATCTTTTTGACTGGATTCTTTTTATTAGCCCAGTTTATGAATGTCAATATGGGCAAATTAGATGGACCAGTTGTTTCTCATTTACCTTCACAATCTGTTTTTAATCAAAGACTCATACTTTCCATTGATTGAAGCTACATTTTTAAATAAGATTTATCTTTTGATAGCACTGGTTATTATACTGTTTTATCCTTAAACCACAACATAATAAATAACAATGATTTATATGGAATATGATTTGCTTGGATATTTATGAAACAAACAAACAATTACATGTAGCTCATGAGAGAAGGAATCTCTGGTCATGTTAGTTCCCATTGTTTGTACATTGTTATACAGTTGTAAAGTTTACAAATCTATACACCGTACATAAGCGGGAAAAAGAACTTGCACAGTGTGGTGCAATTCATTACTTTTAAACATATTTTATGACACAAATAGAGAAGCGTTTTCAGATTTTATACCTGCTTCACTTTGGACCATCTGAACGTCAAGTCATAAAATAAACAGCGCATAAGTATAATTACCAGACTGGCCTCTCTGTGTCCTTTTACGAACCGCTTCCCTGAATTTGTAGTTTGCATTTAGTTAGTGTTGCTCTGCCATAAACCGCCATTCAGCAGCACAGAGCAACCAACAGGCCATGTTGAAGAATGGGCCATATGGGAATCTTCACAGCGTGAAAGAACTTCTCTTCAAATATGCAGTGGAGAAACGTGCTGGTCTCCAGGTTTTGTTGGACAACAACTCCTATCACCATCAATTAGGTGATAGTTGCACATGTAGTTCTAATTAACCCCTTCAGGAAAATATTTTTTTTGTTATGTGTGTTTCTCTCTTTCTGAATGAGGGGTACTCATACAAACTATATATTGTTTTTTAATGAAATGTATGACTTCCTTTTGATGTCATATTTTTCCTTAGATGATTTTTTTTTAAATTGGCCACTCTCCTTGGATGACACCAGCATGTGTCCTTAAGGAGTTAAAGGGACAGTAACACCTCAATTTCTTTAGCAATTATGCGTTTAAAAAAGTGGATCATATATATATATATATATATATATATATATATATCAACCAAAACTGGAGCTATTTGTAATAAAAGTGCGACATGTGGGCAGTGGTGTATCTTGCTTTTGTGCTGCCCTAGGCAGACAAAATCCGGGCACCCCCCTACCCAAGCTGCACACCCACGTTACACACCTAAGACATGCCCCATCATACAGACTCACATCAAGCTCACACTCCCATCACACTCAGTCACAAACTCCCATCACATTCAGTCACACACACTGTCTCCCATCACACACACTCTGACTCCCATCACACTCAGTCACACACACTGTCTCCCATCACACACACTCTGACTCCCATCACACTCAGTCACACACACTGTCTCCCATCACACACACTCTGACTCCCATCACACTCAGTCACACACACTGTCTCCCATCACACACACTCTGACTCCCATCACACTCAGTCACACACACTGTCTCCCATCACACACACTCTGACTCCCATCACACTCAGTCACACACACTGTGTCCCATCACACACACTGTCTCCCATCACACACACTCTGACTCCCATCACACTCAGTCACACACACTGTCTCCCATCACACACACTCTGACTCCCATCACACTCAGTCACACACACTGTCTCCCATCACACACACTCTGACTCCCATCACACTCAGTCACACACACTGTCTCCCATCACACACACTCTAACTCCCATCACACTCAGTCACACACACTGTCTCCCATCACACACACTCTGACTCCCATCACACTCAGTCACACACACACACACACACACACACAGTCTCCCATCAGCACTTACCTTTCCCTGGTGGCAGGCAGCATGGTCCCTCCATGCTGCCTGTTCGGCTTCCCGGCGATTGTGCCGACAGGTCACGTGACCGGGCGCGCGTATGACGTCAGTGCGCCTGTCTCGTGACTGTCGGCACTTCCGTGTCAGACTGCACGGGGAGCCGAACTGTGCTGCCTGTTCGGCTCCCCGTGCAGCCCGGCAGGCAGAGCGTTGGTGAGGGGGGATCTTCCGATCCCCTCTCACCTCCATCTCTGCCTGCAAGCGCGGTCTTTTTTATTTATTTTTTTAAAGGGCCGAGTTTTTATTTATTTATTTTTTTTCAGTGCTGGGGGCCGCTGCCGCCCCCCAAAATTTGCCGCCCTAGGCATCCGCCTAGGATGCCTCGCGGTAAATACAGCACTGCATGTGGGATGATGAGGAGATGTATTTCATGTTTCTATGGATATCCCCCAGAATTGTTCAAATTTGTTATTGAGAAATGTGCTCAGGATTTACAAGAACTGCCAGTAGGGTTACAATATCGTCCATTTTATGAAGGCCTCCTTGATTGATGAATTGATTCCATCTGGACACAAATTATACATTTTGCAAAAGTTATATGTGACCCTGAAAAATCAGGACAATCTGGCAACGCTACATCTATGGTTCTCCTGTTCTTACCAAAAAAAAAAATAATAAAACCTCTCACACATGCTTGAGTATTACTATAATTAACACTAACATTGAGGAGTTACACTTTTTCTTCAAAAACATTTCACCCATACTATTGGCTCCATAGATCTAACATCAGATCAGTCTCATTTTGTACATGTTTTTCAGTAAAATACCAATTGGATGACAACCTTACAGATCTTTGGAACTGACTGAAATTAGCACAAATCCTGTTTTTATTTATTTTACCATCAAATATTTATTTTTAGGTAGAATTCAGGATTGAGGAAAGCTGTGTGGGCATCCATCTGTTGTAGAACCACACCAACCAAGTCCCATCTAGTCACAAAGGGGCTACAGGAGGGTAATAGTTTTAGTCCTACAATAGAGAGGGTTTCAGATTGCTGAGTAAGCATGACAGTAAGGCTGAAACACACTTTCTATTTGTACTACTGATTAAAGCAAAATACCAGATTGTTATATGCAAGAAAGTCAACTTGCACTACTGTCATATATGTAATTTATTATACCCCCCCCCTTGCCTCTAAAATAGAACAGACTGAAAGTTCCAAGTCAGTGTACTTAACACAGTACAGATATCTATTCCTGTACAATGATCAGTAACAAAACATTTTCCAAGTAGTAAAAGGCTTCCAAACCATGACATAACTGTTTTTAAAAGAGAGAAGTGAATATTGAAATTAGAAGATGGCACATACACAAAAAAATGTGGTTTCACGAGGCAAGAAAAAGAGCCTCAGTGTTTCCACGTAACTGAGGAAATGATATGTAAATTAACTCACGCTAAACTATGACCAGCCTGCATTTAAAGAACAGTCAACCAGAAATGTGTTTCTTGAAGGAACAATCAACCCTAAATGATGGAATGCCAAACAGTAGATTATGTCAGAAAAGTGGTCAATATTTGTCAGTAGACCGTCTTTTTTGGCCTCAGTAAGCACAAAGGTTAAAGTTGACATTTATGACATGAGGAAGGCTAGGCCTGTAAAAAGGCCTTTGTGTCAAAAGGTGTGTTTGCCTTGTTTGCAGGAGCTCATTCTACAAATCAGTTTCCTGAATATAGGATGCAGCTTTGATAACGCCTATAATGATGCTAAGACCTAATAAAGAGTTTAAAGTTTCACTGTTATAAACCTCTGCTGTTCATTCTGTCTTAACATAAAGCAAAGGTCACTTTGGAAGATTAGGAGCCAGGGATAGTACCCAATAAGAGTGGAATTCAGGTAACCACTCGTCATGGCTAGAGCAGCCCATGGATTAAGGAACGGTTACATAAAATAAAATAAAAATAGCACATTTGCAATTATACGATGTCACACACACAGAGAACTGTGCGAAGCTGAGGAAATGACATGTATTTCTAACATAAGATGAATGTAACACATCCAAAATGTCAGACAAAGGGTATATGATAAAAGAAACAGATGCAACATGTGAGACCACATTATTTTAAGACAGTTGTGCTGACAACAAAGACGAAGAAGACCTGTTCCAGGACATTTGATTGTATTTTGAAGAGTTTTCCTTAAAGGACAACTACAGGCAAATATTAATCCCTTTATGACAAAGGACGTACAGGGTGCATCCTTTGTCTCTATGCATTTGATGACAAAAAGGGTTTCCACCTATTCATCAAAAAAATACCAGCCATGCTATTGTCTCCATTAACTTAACACTGGCATCAAGTCAGTTTTTCACTGGTCTGCTGGTAAAATATCGGCTGGGTAGCAACCCTTGTGACAAAGGACACGTCCTGTGTTTAAATTAGCTATGGAAGCAATCAATAATCATGTCCATGACTGAGCTGGTGTTGCTGTAATCCTTCAGCAACCCCAAAATCTGCCGGGGGGATGGATCACAGCTCCCGGGTAGGATCACAAGCGCCATATTGAAAGGCGTAATGCCTTTCAACATCGTGCTGCTCTGGGAATGTTGCTTGGCAGTTTCTAGATGTAGATCAGTGTCTGGTGGAGGTTAAATGGAGAAAATAAGAAAAAACAATATGCTAATTTCAGTTATTGGCCTAAAACGTACAAAAAAACAACAGGAAAAACATGTAAACAATGGGTATTTCTAAGCCCAGGGTAGCATTTCTAAGCTCAGGACAAATTTTATAATCTATTTAGCAGGTTTTTTTTTATTAGTGTTTGTAGATGTGTAATAAAATTCAAGTAAAATTGAAAAGTAAAGGTATTTTTTTGTAAAATTTTTCATCATTTCACATTTTTTTTTATAATAAATAATATGAATTGATCATAAACAATGGTATTCCAATAAAATGAATGTATAATATGTGTGGGTACAGTAAATGAGAAAGAGTGAAATTACAGTGAAACACAAACACTGCAGAAATGTTAAAACAGCCTCTGTCACGAAGGGTAAGACAAGACGAAAAAGTCAGATCCTGATAGGGTTAACTTATGTTTAATTGACAGATTGCCTCAAGAGTGAAGGTTTTAAATGGAAATGTTTTAATGAAAGAATACCCAACTTCCCCATAAAGCTCTATCAAGTTGCAGACATGTCGTTCGTAATCTTTGGTCAGATCTCCTTACATGTAATAAAGCTATGCAGAACAAAGAGGGAACAACAAGGTACTTTATTGTAGTGTTGATGAAATCTTTTGATTAAATATAAGTTAATTTTTCCATTCTTTAAATAGGAAGGGGTCTCATACAATCACTGTTTTTTTTTTTGCATACGTGAACTTGATCTCAGATGTCACGCCTGTAAGCATGATTTTAAAATATGTCAAAGTGTATTTGTCTACCTATAACAGACACAGCACATAGTATAATAACAGCAGAGAGAAATGAAACAGACTGCGCACCTCTTGAGTACACCATCCACATTCTGGGCCAAGTGCAAGGCATTTCGTACATGTAGCTGCATTTGAAGAGGAACATCTGTTTTCAACTGTAAGAGAAAAAGCAAACTAGTCAGCTGAAGCTAAAAGCCAAAGACACAGCATCATAAATAAAGTGACGTATGAATGATATAAAACCATCCTTCAACTGCCACCAGTATCCTTCCAAAAAGAAACTCTGATGTTGCAATAACCACAACAAAGAGTGTCTTGGGGACCAAATAGTATATAATATACAGAAGACATAAAGGAATAAAAAGTGTAGGTTTGACTTGTACATAAATGGTAGATCGGCAGGTACTGGTAACTCGACGGTTACCTATGGGCGCAGTGATGTCATAATGTGACTGGAGACATTGTTACACATGTAACAAGGAATAAATAATTCAACAGTTTACACAGTGAAATCCTATAACATATATTTTAGGCAAATTGTGAACAGGAGTATGGTGAATGATTATGTATCTACACATAATGTATCCCTCCATGAGCTATTTAAAGGTACACAGTCATGTAATTAGTATTTTCATTGGTAATGCAGAGCATTTAAATGATACATACATCATTCATGTCATTATTAGACGATATCACAGTCACATTTAAAGCATATCTTTCTCTCAATCTATGTATTTATTATTCTCTACATTTAACCTATAAACAATCTTTATATTACACTGTCCTTTTAATAGTTTAATATATTAATAGAATAAAAACTGGGATTGACTAGAATTAAATTGTTTTTCATGCTTTTTTTTCAAAGCAGTATGTGAGTATCCATGGAACATTTAACAATCTAATCCATGTTTCATGTGGAAAAACAAGTGGAAAGCAGTCACCATATAACTCTTGGAATGTGGAAAGTCACACCTACACTGCAAAATGAAATACTGCTCCATGGAAATCATTTTCCATTTGTGCAAAACACAATAATACATGTTTGAGAGATATGGAAACGTTTTAAAGAACACAAGTAACCAAGCCATCATTAAATCAATATTTAGTATTGGGGGACACAATACAGTATTTACAAATCAAAAAGTTTAAGGAATTTGAAAGGGGCAGTTCTACCGAACTTATGTTGTATTTGTTTCTATTATTTGTGCTGTGTATGAATTTACAGCCCTCCTGCAGTTTTACATAAAAAATTATTTCACCGGGGCTTCCAAACTCAGTGGCCTCCAATGAGGGCTTTTAGAGGTAGGCACGGCTGTTGCTATAGCAACAGCAATTTTTAAAAAATCCATTATATTCCATCTGCAATTTGTAGAAGATAGGAAATGTGGAAGAAAAAAAAAATGATCAGGCAAAAGAAAAATGATCAGACAGATATATTTGTTTTTGTTAACATAAAGCATCAGTTATTTCTAAACAAAAATGTAGACACTGTAGGAGGTACTGCCCCTTTAAAAGATATTGGGTTCTGGGTATTCAATGAAGAAATTATAGTGGGCTTATACAAAGTTATTTGGTCAGATCTGAGCAACTTAGAACTCACCAGATGGACTCTTCATAGCTGGACTACAAATCCTGTTACTTTCTCCCATCCTAATAGACATGATGGCTAAACTTGGCACTGCAGGTGTTTGGGAACCTGTTACTTATGAATGGCCTTGAGGCTGACTGGCAATCATGGGAAATGCAGTTCCCACACATCTGCAGTGCCAAGAATTTGCCATCACTGTCAATTGGTATATTTTGCAAACTGAAATAGTTGGAGGCAGGCAGACTCTAAAACTAACCAATGTGGTAAAAATATTGCCATCATGACACAGTGATGTAGACAATTTATGTATGCACCTGTAACAATTCCCCTAGCGGAGATCCTGACAAGCTCCACACCACTTTGAGGATCTATCAAAATGTTCTCTATTCATTTCAGTAACATCCGGGAAAGAGGCATATACATAGGGTTTTGGGAACAAATGGTTCTTTGGCTCCTTTAGACAAGTCCAGAGCTGAGGGTTTATTTTATATGAGTACCTTAATGTGAGTTACCTTAAGCATTTTTTTGTATTCAGTACTGTGTAATGTTTTAGATCCCATTTAAATTATTGAACACGGTCAGATAATATTTAGTAAATTGTATGATTTTTTTTTTTACTATACTCAAAATTATTGTAAAAAAACTTTTTCATTCAGATTTTGTAGAATTGTAAAAAAACACCCACAATATTCAAGACATTTCGAAACTTGTGTTTAGGCATCTTTATTCTTTTTTCACTGCCGGGAAGCAATACGTTTTCATTTAGTCAGGAATATCTCTTTGATATGTCAGCCAGATGATCTCTCTATGTGAATTTATCGTTTTTACTAAACCGATTAAGAGTACGGTAAATGGAGTTGTAATTATTATGGGACAATATGGCTGATTTCAGTTTCAAGGTGAAAACTAGTTTGCAATGAAAGTAAAGGATGCAATTTCCCCCATCCTGTGCCCAGAGACAAAGACAGGTATGTTAGACTGGCTAGCACAAGGAAGTTAGTCTTAGTTCTCCAACATAGGCCTCTTACTCTATTATGTTGATACACTTGTGGCTAACTTACAAGGGTGAGAAGCACAATCTGTTTTTGTTTTTAGTTCCACAGCACGTCATGATCCTCATACACTTTTCGGCAGCTCATGTTTCTTAATAATACAAAAACAACATTGGTATTGTCATGGGAGTTTAACTCAATGTTTTTATTAGATAATAGAAACAAAGTCTCTTCTCTGCATTTTTTCTTCCTGCTTATTACAGTGCACACATTTTATTTATTATGTTATTAAGTAACATAAAAATCTCATTTAAGATTAGATGACAATGTGACTGAGTAAATATATGTGCACTTCTATAACATACCTCCCAAGTGCACCCAAAAACTTCTGTCCCTCTTTCCTCCTTTATTGTCCCTCTTTCCTGTTCCATTGTCCCTCTATCCTCCTCTATTGTCCCTCTTTCCTGTTCCATTGTCCCTCTTCCATTGTCCCTCTATCCTCCTCTATTGTCCCTCTTTCCTGTTCCATTGTCCCTCTATCCTCCTCTATTGTTCCTCTTTCCTGTTCCATTGTCCCTCTTCCATTGTCCCTCTATCCTCCTCTATTGTCCCTCTTTTCTGGGAGCGTAGAACTTTTTGGTTTCCATGAGTGAATAACAGAGCTACAGAGTAATACAACTCACAATAAAGTGTGTATTAACTACAGTAAATGTGTTTATATATCAGTGTGTATAAATAATATACTTTATCCAAATGACTTACCAAATTACACAAATAGTTATTAACAGGCCAAAAAGTCACTAAAAGATTTCTGGGTAATTGCCTACTCATAGTAACACTTTCAACCACTCCCACAAAACAAGTATCCCTGCCATTTGAAATGTTGGGAAGTATGGTATAATGTTTAAATAAAAAGGTTAATAGTTTATATAGTTTTATCCAAGCAACAGCAAAAGAGGAATTTTTTTTTTTTTTTTTTTTTATAAATAACAAAAACAGAAGAGCAAAATATTACACTTCTACCTACATTTAAAGTGGTCATGTATGAAAAGTGTGGATGAGAAAAACCCATTCAAGTAAGGACGTTGGTGTCCAACGGGCAGTCTACGGGCCGGATGTGGCACACAGTTTTTATGAGGCCTCTAGCCTTGCTAAAAGCCTATAGGTTCTACTGTATTACATCATTAAACCAGTATCTTGAAAAGTGATTATCAAACTATACCATTACTTCCGGACAATTCAGTATACATGGCTGCAAATATTGTTACTCTCTTCTGAAAGATTGGAAGATAAATAGAGTTACTGGCTCACCTACAAACACCCATTCCATTATTTGTAACTATACAATATATGTCACTATTTTTGTAAAAATCAAAAAGAAATAACATCAATTACTAATTTTATTTTATTAATATCCAACATAATAAGCCACAGAAGTCAGAGGACTGAAGGAAAAGTGCCATCTCTTGTGTACAGATCTATCAGGGTTAAAGGCAGGCCTCACCTTAGGACCAAATTGGATTACAAATCCTAGGCACTTTCCTGTTAAATGCCTCAAATTGTTACTGAATGTAAAACTTATACAGATTTGTTATACATATGTCAAAAGACCTAGCCTTAAACACCTAAAGGGATAACATAAAACAGAGGTTTGGGTCCTTTTAAGGGATAGGGTCTTAATGCATATGTTAACATATGGAACACATATACCACAGCAGTAATATTTTCAAAACTAGAAAAAAAAAATCATCTTTGGGTGTAGACACAGCAAAAAGTACCCCACTGGGAGTTTGTGGGTGGCTGATTTTGAATCTGATATGGCATACTTAAAACAAATTAATGCAGTTTTAAAAACAGGCCCTTCCACTGGCTGCACAAGCCCTCTCTCTAAATAGAACATTCTTTTTGAACAATACCATGCCTGTGTCTTGCAGAATAGTAAATGGCTCGGAAAAGAAGCACTGTTAACTTCAAATAGTTCCAAGCACCCTCAAACTACAGAAACTCGCAACTGATGGAAACATTTTGCAGATTTAGTGATTTAAAAAATATATACTACAACGATTATTTTTTACATTTTTTTTAGTGATTGTGACCAGACGCAGTCTAGCATCAATCTCGGCCCTCGGGCACAATGAGATCTTGACTAGGCTAACTTATACAGAAACTAGGGTTGCCACCTGGCTGGTGTTGGCTTCAGGCCAATGTTAAGTCTATGGAGACAGTACCAAGGCCGGTATTTTATCTTCCCGCCATTTTCAGGTGTGAGTCTTTTTGATACACAATAAGTGTTGTGACAGTGTTTGTATGAGAAATGAGAGAGATTGCTAAAATAATATACATATTTGGGAACCTGCTCAGCTCAGCGTCCAAATTATAAAGCCAAAGTACATGAAATATACAGGTAGGGTTATGCAACCTTATTAAATATTGGTGTTGGATTTGCGACTGAACTGTGTGTGCTTTTATGGTCAAATATCTCTGACCAATGTTGGAAATAAACTCAGCATTCAAAGATCCTTTCACTTTCAAAAATAGAACGTGTGCTTCATAAAAATACTCACACTGTAATTGTATCCCTTGCAGTTTTATAATAGAATTAAAGTGAAAGTCAGAGCACCCATGCCAAATGCGTTAACCATGTGTTCAGTTGATGTTTACAGTGTGTCAAGCCTAATATTAAAAGCTATGCTCTTGTGAAGCACACGTAGTCTCTCTTTATTACTGTTGATTTAAGGGAAGATCAGCTCTAAAGATGTTTGCATCAGGGCTTGAAAAATATTTGTGTTAGGAGTTAACTAGACCAATTCAAGAGCCAGGCTAGTTATTTTTAGGAGCCAGAGAAATGGCACATTTCAACGGAATTCTACATAAACCAATAAAATAAATTAGGAGCCAGCAACAGGGATTACAGGGATTCCTTTAAATACCACCATTCCCAGAAACTTGCCAGAATTTAACCAGAGTTTTGGGGTTTAACCAGCAACTTTTGTTATCTAATTCACCTGTCTGCCCCCAGTCACCTATACCCCCCACCCCCCAAAAAAAAAAACTTGGATCACCCACGAACACTTAGGGTTACCACCTTTTGTTCAAAAAAATACCAGCCACGCTAATCCCTCCATAGAATTAACATTGGGTCAAGCCAAATTTTTACCGGCCAGGTGGTAACCCTACAGACACTGGAGATATTGTAGTGCCATGTTCCTTGTGACTTAAGGACACAAAGAAGGCCAGGGACAACTAAAAGTATTCAGATATTTTTCTTTTTTAGTTTTAAATTGGGAGTTTATAGTAAGAATAGTTCTTATTACACTAGTCAGTGTTGGGTTTTTCTTGTTGCGTTGTCCACACAGAGAAGTGACCCTGTGTGAAAGGGTGTACAGCAGGGGTGGGGAACCTGCGGCCCGCCAGATGTTGCAGGACTACATTTCCCACACACCTCTGCCAACCTCTTTGCTGAAAGAGCATTATGGGAGATGTAGTTCATCAGCAGCTGGAGGGTCGCAGGTATCCCATCCCTGTTGTACAGTATTGTTTACATGCCGACACATTCTATGTTAAGTTGCACCTGTAGCCACATTATTATATTATATAATATGTGATGTGAGATTCACAGCACAGGCTGAGCGGAGGCAGGATGTATTAGGCACTGTTTTTTAAAGAAGAATCAGCGAATGTAAACACAGAAAATAAAAAGACCAGCTGTCTGTTAAAGTACATGTGATTGTGTAATAGACCGGTTTATATTTAACCTTTATAGCTCATTTCACAGATATTCTTGCTCGCATTGTGTCATACATTAGGGAATTTCCCTTTGGCTTCAGAGAGGCGTTTCAGGAAATGTACCTGACACAGGTTTTATTTTTCAAAAGCAAAGTACTTTCCACCAGGTCACATCATGTAAATATTGTAATGATAACTTGTTTTAATTGGAAGTAGGAATAACCACTACCTCCATGGTTTCGGTTTCACATTCTTGGGGAATATAACAATATAAAGATTCTGAAGGAAATCATTTGCATTATATAATAAACCAATTGCTGTTAATGCAGGTCCTCCATCTAGCACTTCTAATCGCTACACGATGTAAGTCATCAATAAAGTCTACTATTTCACTTGTTTCAAAATGTATGTAGTATCCATACATCTCAATGAGTTTCACTGTTGTTCTGAAATTGGGATTAAAGGCAGAAACTGACACTTTGGGCTTATTTCATGAAAGAGGATGTAATTTCATACTTAATGCCAAAATAACTGGTATAGAAAAATTGTCCCATCCAGTCATAAGTTTGAATAAAACCCTCAAAGTTGTGTACAATGCTTTTTGGATATGTTTGTATGATTTATGACTGCTGAGATACTACACCTTTATTGCAAAATGTAACAGATTTGACAGCTGTGCTTTATGAAGAGTCTGTCAGTAGAAGGTGTTGCTCTCCCAGTGACTTCTCCATGTGTTAAAATTCACCGCTTCAGCTGGTAGTATGTTTGCACTGCAATTTGCCTTTTTGTACATGATACATTGTATAGGCCTTTGACATGCAAAGGTGAATGTGAACTGAACTGAAACCCTTGCCTGTTATGCACTTATTGAAAAAAGTGCTTAAATAAAAACGAAAAACAAATAATAATATCCCAAGAAGGCTAAATAATCGAAACAAAAATTCTAAATGCTTTTGATTCATCTTAATGTGGTCTGGTCATGTTTATTTAATACAAATCAAAAAAATTTTTTACTTTATTTCCACTACTTGTGAACAGTAAAAATATATTGCAATCTGCAGATATTAAATATGCGACTTCACTGTTTTATGACAATACCTCTTCATTGTTCTTACTATATAAACCCGAGGCATGGTATGCAAATCAGCTACTTTTAAAGGGAACACTGCACATAAAGCCAAAGGTGATGTCATATGTCACACCACAGACACATGTTAAACACATTTCCTCCTAATTTGTGCAGTTTTACACAATATATAGACAATTTGTAATCCTTTATTATTCTCTACTTTCTCTACACAGTTACTAGGATTTGTAGTTGAAAAATGTTTAACAGCATTCACTGTTCACTCTAAAAGTGAACTGACAAGTGAACTGCCAAAGTCAGGCATTAATAGCTGAGTTGAACATATACTTTAACGTGCCCATCTTTCTCACTCAGCTACTGGTGTCTGACTTTGGCAGTTCACTTGTCAGATCACTTTTAGTAAATAAACCTCTGCATGCTACTAAAGTTCCTACCATGTCCTGTTAGCTGCAGCCAGAAATTTAAACATATCACAGCATTCATAATATGTTTAATTCCTCAGAGAAGCGTAGGGGATGGGGTTATCCAAACTAGGGTATTCCTGCCAAATCCCAATCATGATCGGGTGAAGTCTTGGAGATGCTCCCTCTCCAAAAACCCTTAACAGATGCTCAGAGGTCTGGTCCTACAGTACAAGGAGCACATGGTGTCTTGTTAGTGCTGTCCATGACTCTTTTCCAACAATGCACAATGAGTTATAATCTATTGTAATAATATAAACTTCCGATAGGATTTTCAAACTCCAAAAGCCTGTGCTGATTCCAATAACAGCTGCACATTGTACAGCAATACATCAACACTTCTAACACGCAGTGGATTGAACATTTCACATGTGGCAAATCAGACGTGTTCAGAGCGCGACAGGGCACTAGTCCTATATGAGCTTCACACTACAACGGAGCAAGGAGCTATTAACTAAAATACATGCTATTTTTAGACAGGTCTTTATACAAATAAGGCTTTCCCTACCTCTCACTTCAAAGGATTTAGATTTAGAAAGCATCTGGACAACCAAAGTGCATATCCAAACCCGTAACATGTTACTACCACCAAAAATATGGCAGGCATGTTTTCTATTATCTGTGTTACATTGATTTGCTATGCAGTGCATCTTAGTTATGAAGCCCTGTGATAAGCAACACGGCAGGTTCAACCACAGAGATTAAGCTGGCTGTTAACTCACATAATCTATTATCCATTGTAATGCTAACTTTACTTTCATTTGACTGGGTCAATATACATTATGGTGATGAACCTGCCACTCTGAAACATTATGCTTGTAGAAGTGCAGTATGTGTAAAAGAGCATACATAACTGCAGTTATGGAGAGTAAAAACCTTCCACTGTGATGATGGTTTGGTCAATATACCATTAACATCCAACAGGTGGCCCATCGACATGGAATCAGTAATGGCTAATATAACCCCATCAGTTCTAAATTATTACCCCATGAAATTAAAAATATTGGACCCTCCAACCTAACCATGTGCAAGGTATGTTGCCATCATCCACCATAAAACATTGAACAACACTGCAATAGAACATTTGTGAGTTTACCTACACAGCAAAGCTGTTTCACGCCACTGATGATAGGGTTTCTGTGTAGGCTGATAGAGTTTCTGTGTAGGCTGATAGGGTTCCAGTGTAGGCTGATAGGGTTTCTGTGTAGGCTTATAACATTTCTGTGTAGGCTGATAACGTTTCTGTGTAGGCTGATAGGGTTTCTGTGTAGGCTGATAGGGTTTCTGTGTAGGCTCATGGGGTTTCTGTGTAGGCTCATGGGGTTTCTGTGTAGGCTCATGGGGTTTCTGTGTAGGCTCATGGGGTTTCTGTGTAGGCTCATGGGGTTTCTGTGTAGGCTCATAGGGTTTCAGTGTTGGCTGATAAGGTTTCTGTGGAGGCTGATGATAGGGTTTCTGTAAAGGCGGATAGGGTTTCTGTATAGGCGGATAGGGTTTCTGTGTAGGCTCATAGGGTTTCTGTGTAGGCTCATAGGGTTTCTGTCTCGGCTCATAGGGTTTCTATGGGCTCATGCAAATAAAGTTATCGCCAGTTAACTTTTAGCCTCCCTGTGTATCCATTTTAGACCTGGTCACCTAAGCACATGTAAAGAGAAAAAAATGAATTAATTTGCCTCTGTGAAGTCATATCAGTATGCATTATGTCAACAATCTACTCTGCTGACAGTAGAGTTCTGTGTTTGCTAAATGAGTAGGGTCTTACAGTAGGGTCTTCATGGACCAGATTATTATGATGGGATTGCCACTGATTATTGTTCATGTGGTAATGGTGCTTTGAGGCAAATGCATAAAGTTGGCCTTTCTTCAAACACACCTTTTGGATCTGCCTTTGTGATGACATGAATGGAGGCCAGTGCTGACCTACAGTGACATCATCATGAGAGCACCACCCAGGTGGTAAGTTTACATGGAGCTATCATGAATAATCTCCTGGCTCCTAAAATATTACTGCTGCAAACTAATTCTTTATTTTTCTATTGATCTCCAGGCATGTAACTTAAGGGGACACACCCACAAAAAATGAAAAGGGTTTTTGTTATGTGAGTTTATTTAATAAAATATTTTGGGAAACAGTGTTTTTTGGTGCCGCCCCCCAGTGACTTTACAGCACTAGTATCTCACTTTGGGGATGGGTACACAGAATGCAGTATATAAGTACGAATTCTGACAATAGACTTGCATGAATGTCAGGGTAATGTAACTTTTACATCATCAGGGGGCGGAGTTATGATCATGTTTGACCAGGTCAAGCTAATCTTGCTTCTAGAAACATTTAATTTCTGTGTTGGAAGGCAGGTAGAAAAAAAGGTATAAACAGCCACCTCGTCCTGCCCACTAGTGATACACAGGAGCAAGTAACAGAGCATTGGTGTATCTTTTACATCATCATGCAGGCTCTGCCTTCAGTTGTAAAGTGAGACTTGCTGTAAGATTTTGAAGAATGTTGCATCATAAGTAAAATTCACAAAATTGATGCAGGAGATAGACACATAATTGTATTTTTACTTTTATATGCAATTAATTTAAGCAGTGGCATATCTTATCTATGTGTTTGTTTTAAATGCACAGCTAATGTAGTTACATCTTATGTAAGTGGTAGTGTCCCTGTAAACTGCTATTTCCTTAAAGCGACATACACCTAGAAGGCTCAGCTGCTGCATACTAATTTCCCTTGTCTCATTTTGTATAACTCATATGAGGCATGCAGGACTTCTACAGGCAGTTAAGTTTATTAAGTCTATTCAGAGGTAGAAAAGACTCACAAAGCAGAACTAGACATGAAAACATGCTATAGTTGAATAATAGTAGAGGCTCTGGAACTAGTCAACAGAATCTATCCCCATTCCAAACACGATATATCTTGAGATTACAGTTGTCTTGCTTCTCTCAATCAAACTTTGTTTCTAATTATTTTAGCCCCCAAAACATGTGCACTGTAAAATCTATATAACTCTCTTTATCTGTCAGCACTCTGCTAGACAGAGGAGACAAACCAGGGCAAGCCTCACCTGTAATAAAAATACACAGTGTAATAACAAGTGCAGTACAGGCAGTCCTCAAATTACACTGCCTTATTCCAGAACCAGATGGAAGTGTGAGGACCAGAAAGACTGATTTAGTGCTTATTTCTACCTCTTTTAAACTCTTAAAGACCAACAACAATCTACAGCATGATAATAATCTGGTCTGTAGTTGGTCCACGTTGAACCTGAGTCCACCCCACCCCAGCGCACATTTAGATGAGCAAGCAGCACATAGTACAGGTATAAATGGCAGAACTTATTTGAGGGATGATGTAAATCTGCTATAACATGGTTTCCGCTTAAAGTGGAGTCACCAGGGCTCTGGATCTCCTTTCCACATTAAAGAGGAACTTCAGTGAGATCTCGTGAATCACATTGGGATCCCACTTGTATGTTATAACATTGTTATTCAGTGGATCCCAAGCATGCAGTATAACGAAGCTTAAGTGCCCATTTGAGCAAATGTGATTGTGGGAAGACCGATCTCTGGAAAAAAAACAGCATAGGTTACATATTGCAAAAACGAAGAAATAAATTAATGAATGCATGTTTTTTTTTAAGTCTCAGCTTTAAATGACTTATTTTCTTTTCCAAGTCAGAGTGCTCCTTTAAAGACTCAATTACGATATGGAATGTTCCATTCATTTAGTGTCATTTAGTGACAGAAGCACTCACAGAAGGTAAATATACAGGCCATTCTAAACTAATACAGGTTTTGATGACAGCATGGAATGTCATTCATCCTTAAGGATTTCAGTTAGATGTGCTCAGTATTTGCACAGGTGTATCTTCTAACAGCACACAAGTATTGTCTGTGAGATGTCTCTTATGCTGCACCATGTCCCTGGACTTCACTTCCACAGAATATCCTTCTCTATCACTCCCTTTCGATCTATAAAATGACATCTCTTAAAGAGGCATAGAGGTCTCCCACTGGTCATATCTATGCAGTGGATGCAGACCCCAACAGTGGCTCAAGATCCCAAATTACAAAGGTATACTGAGATCCTCACCAACATTTTTGTCCTCTAAACTGTGAGGACTACATTGTACATAATGCACAGCATCATGGGTAATATAGACTGCTCAGCAAGGATGGCTGAGCATTATAGGATGTGTAGGTAGCATGCCATAACTAGTCACCACGGAAGTAGTCACTTCACCTGTGTGACTACAATAAAAAAAAAAAATTAATTAAAAGCACTTTATTTTTTTGTCCTCCATGCAATATTATTAATGCTGCAGACATAAAACAGTGTACAATCAGTGCACAGAAACATCAACATGTTTAACACCTCAAGTGTATATAAAGCAATAAAATAAATATACTTATAATGAAAATAAACTGTTCATGTAAAGGAGAGAGGGTCCAGTCCCAAGAGAATACTATCCCATCTCAGGCTCCAAGAAACACAGCGGCCCCACTCTCCTGTTATTGGGCAGAACTCAGCAAATAGAAAGGAAGAGAGGAGAATATGGTAACAAAGTATTGCAATCTTTAATAGAGATTTAACAATCTGCTCACATTTAAAAACCACTCAGTTGTTCCACACAAGAAAGTCTGTTTTTATCACAGTTCAGTGCAAATCTATATACACTTGGTGTTAAACAAATTGCACAGCACCTTTTTGATGTTTTTCTGCTTAGCCTGTGTGGACTACATTTCCCATAATGATCACCTTATGAGTGGCAGCATCATAGGAAATGTAGTCTATATAGGTGGATTGTGGGACCCAAATTGTGACATCACAACCCATGAATGCTGCCTCTTTGCAAAATTCGGCAGACCTTTACCATAGCTCCTTTATGGCATTGGTAAGTAAGAACAGTATGAGGGCAGGAACTCCATTTGATTACTTTCTTTGCCACAGGCCCGTTACTATTCGTGGGCCCCAGCGCATAGCATTGCACCTACAGTAGCTATACCCCTGATTCCAACATTTCATGGTCATCTTTACTGCCTTCTCTAACATCATTCATAACCTGTCTCCCACTCTTTTTAAAATTATAAGCTCATAAGCAGGACTCACCCTTCCTTTTGACTACGTTGGTATCATTTCCTCTAATTGATTTTGTAATTACCTTTTAAATTCTGTACCAAATTGTTGTCGCTGGATAAATAACCGTTAATAAAACGATCTACTCAATATAGAGAGAATTCCAGGGAATTGAGATGGGAATTTCAAACTCAAAACGAAAATAGCGGAGTTGGAACAAATCTCCAATTCAGCTGCATTGGAGAATTTTTTTCAACTTTGCTACTTTGTCCTAAAGTTTGAAATTCCCATCTCAATTCCCTGCTATTTCTCTTGATTGAGCATACCTTATAATGTGATGTTTATCTTTATAATCACTGAGACTGATGTCAAGGGACAGTAATTCCTGGACTTCCGTCAGGATCTCTAACACTGTCATAAACAATTTGAAATCTTTAGAGAGGACATAACTGCTCAGCTTACATTATGGGTGTAACAACATAGGACTCAAACTAATGCTAGGTGAAGTATTAAAACGAAGAGGAGAAATACCTGACGCATCTATGGTTAGCTGAGTAAAGTTTAGTCCTTTCCCTCTGGTAACAGGCAAGTGTTGACTGCTGGACTCCCTTCAAACGCTGGACAATCAGCAGCCCAAATAAATGATAAATCAGAGAAACTTAGATGTGCGTTCGGACTTATACTCCATGGATTCATATTATGCCATAATTACATTTTCCTGTTTATTTTAAGTCGGTCAGGCATGTATAAATAGGTGATGTTTAACACCCTTACGCGTTTCGTGCCATGATGGCACTTAATCATAATTAAGTGCCATCAATCCTGGCTTATGTGTTTCGTGCTGTGATGGCACTTAATCACTGTGTGTTCACCTATTTATACCTGCCTCATCTACTTACAATAAACAGGGCATTTTCATTACTGGCATAATATGAATACATGGATTGACCATGAACGCACATCTCCTTTTTTCTGAAGTATTAAAATGCATCAGAGAGGGTCATAAGGTTGTGAGTGGTCCATGATGAGATAATGTTGGGTTGTTTTTGGAGGGTTTAACAAGCTTATGTGAGAAGGGATGGATACACTGGGGTTTTGTATGAAGGACACTTATGGGACAAAGATCTAAAAGTGGTCCAGTCACAAAGGAAACCAATGCAATATACCTGTTGTTTAGGAATGTTGCCTCATAAATTACCTCTATACATAACAGTGAGCTTAAGTGGAAATAAAACAAGTCGGAGCCCTAAAAATAACAAGAATATAGAAAGTGTTCCAGCATTTCAATATAAGATTGGAATTGGCGTGTTTGGTACTGCAATTATGATACACTCCTCTGGCATCTAGGTCTACAGCTGTGGTGTGGCACAAAAGACTTGGCGAGAGCCCTCTTATGTGGCTGCAAATGAAATGCTGCAATACCAATATCAATGCACCTGCTTAATAAGGCTTGTATTTTAAACAAAACGGCCTATACATCTGTTATACCTGAATGGCAAAATATGATATTTAATGACTCAACAGATAGGGTCCCAATGTTCTTGTTAAAGAAAATGTTTGTGATTATCTATTTTCTTTATCACTTTGTGATGCCCTGTTAATTACTATGTTTCTCAATATGATTAGAGTTGACTGGGTTTAACTTACATTTTTTTACATAAAATCCTAAGAATCATATTTAAAGCAATAATTACTGTAATCAGTGAATTTGGCTTAGTTATTTTTCATTTGTATTATTACAAATATTACTGTTCACAGAAATTCAATGGATACCAGACCAGCTCCACTCTTACCTATTTGACTGGTTCTTGGCACCTGTTGCAGCAAAAGGTATGACTCCTAAACCATCCTTTATGATAGTATAGTATAGTATGGTATATAGCTTTTGAAATTCTAGCAGTGGCAGATTAACGATCCGATGTTGCTCAGTCAGTTAACTGGCTGGCTAAGCCTCATAGGATTTGTAGCTCACAGAAACTGGAGTGCCAAAGGTTAAGTGTTATTTTAACTTAGTGGAAGTGATGGAAATAACTTACCGGACTGGCAGAGTCCCAGTAGCAGAGAAAGGAGCCAGAGGGCCCGCAGGCTGCAGGGTGCTCTGTTCCCAGGACTAGCAGCAGGATTGGGGCCAATTGCTGTGCTCAGCATAGTGCAGATCAAACAGGGTTTGAGGGGAGAAGTCAGAAAGTGTATCACTGCAACGGAATCCACATATACTCTCTCCCCAGTTACTGTCTGGGAATAAACCGACTTGCATATCGCCTCATCTAGTCGATCAGTAGCCACAATCTGCACTTCTATCTCCAGCATTTGCCTCTCAAGATCCAGGGCATTTGAAGTATAGGTACTAAGCTGAGCTGCTCTGCTCAGCTCCCATTCCCAGTCCTCTTTGCACAAAGAGTCTATTATTCACAAGCTGTGTATTTGTCTTGGGTACTCTCTGTGCTGCATGCTTCACTCAGGGTACTGAGTGCAGGAGACTTGAGTGCCTGGAGTTAAAAAAAAAGATCACACAGGTGGTTTTATAACGCCAGACAGTTTCCACGCAACAACAGCTTCCGGGAATATGCTTTCTTTACACATTGCCAAAGTCAGCATGCTGCGATGATGTGCAATCAAAATCTCATCATCATTCACACAGGAGTCAGAAAAGTTCCCAATGAAGTGAAAGGGTTTCTCTGATCCTCCAGCGAGCTCTTCCCTTTTTTGTTATGAGCTAAATCTGTCCCAACCTTGTGCTCGCTGCTGGATCGCTCTTCAAGTTCAAGGCCATTTATTGTCCAGATTAGAATGGTCCTTAGGATAATTGAGAATCCTTCTCTTACCTCTTAGGGTTCGGGAGTTGCTAGGAGACCTGGATCGCTCTATCCAAATCCGTATTTAGCGTAGGCGGGACATTAGTGCAGCATGATGTCACTGGAGAGCGCTCCCACTTTTCTTTGTTTCCCTCTGGCTAAGGTTCTCAGTGAGCCTCTTGTTCGTGGAAACCCCTTATTACCGCAGGAGGGGAGGGGTGCAGAGCAATAGCATAATTCATCCCTAATATCATCTTGTGTGGTTTAGTTTAACCCAAATACACAATGGGGAACCATGTAAAGTATCGCCAAAACTGCACTCTTCTTCTGCAGATACAGTGACTGGGACTTTTGTGTGAAACGATGGAGGGGATGCTGTGTGGACCATAACGTGTAGTTCACTGACGCAGCCATACAAGGATTGCGATGTAGTAAAGGGTTAATAAGCCTTGGTATATATGATAGGTATACTGTAATTAAGCTGATTTATAGTTTTGAGTGTCATCGGGTGCATGGCTCACCCGAACGAGTGTTAACCCTATGAGTGCCAGGGGTTTAACATTGTATGTTATGGTAGCCTGAACTGTTAGCTGCTCTTGAATGTTACATTAAGTTACTTTTAAATGCACTGGCTTTCAAGCATTGTAGCTCTGGAGAGATGGACTTTGGTGGTCCAGAGTCTCTTCTGTCGGTCACTTCATACCCATTCTCCAAGTGCATTGTTCCATGCTTAGTGCCATCTGTACTGGTTACATAGGATGTCTGATAGAGAAGTAGTTCTGTTACTGGATATGATTATGAGAGGTGATCCGTGATTGGATGGTACTGGGCTAAAATGTATTTTATATAAAAGTGTGTTTATTCTCTTAATGAGGAAAACAATAGGAATGGAGCTGAATTACAATGCACAGCATACTTCCAAACACATGGCCCACCAAGTTTTTTCTTAAAGGGACTGTATCACCTAAACATTGTTTTTACTGTGAATGTAGAGAATAAAAAATGATGAAAAATTATCTATGCATTGTGTTAGCAAATTGCAAGGAAATGTCTAAATTAGGAGAAATATGTGTTTTAAAATTGTCTGTGGCAATGCAAATTACACTTTTCCCATTGAAAAGAAGTTAATTTGCATATGAGGCCAAATAGTACTGTCATAAACAGAAGACTCCACAGGCACGTTTAAAACACATTTTTTCTTCTCCTAATTTAGGCATTTACTTGCAATTTTGCTAACACAATGTATAGATCGTTTTTCAATCATTTTGTATCCTCTATTCACATAAAACCAATGTTTAGGTGATACAGTCCATTTAAGTGTGATGCATGTTCTGTAATCCATATATGATTTGGGCCATATTAATTTTATTTACAGTTATAGTGATAAATCGCTTGTTAATCATAGAATAATATTTATGGGTAGTTACATCAGATGAGCCACACCTTGGCATCAGATGAGCCGCAAGTGACCAGCAGGCACGTTAGATGCCCCTGACCTAAAATATTACAAATTATTTAAGGCTCACATTGCCATAGACACTGCTGAAAAGTTGATCTTGGTGAATTGAGAAGGGAATTGCAAATATAAAGCACTGACATAAGTCTCTTCAGGAAAGTGTGAATTTCCAGAATGTGACATCACTACTGCACATGTACCATAGATGCCTAAAGTCAACTGACTTGTTGTACAACCGATACAGACCTACTTAGTGTAGCAGTATAGTCATTTTTACCCCCAAATATTACACGTATTCATATTGGAACATGATAAATAAGAAAGATTAACACATACTTCCAAAGAGAAATTAATTTGTTAAACCTTAATAATTAATATATAGCGCTCAGCTTCAGTTCGCTGTCTAGACAGGATAAAGCTTTAAACGATGAGTGTCAAGAAAATTCTCTGGCACATCAAAAAAGAACTGACTGTTCCCTGTAAATCCTGGACTGACAGCAGACATGCTCGCGCATCTGAAAAAGAGAGCAAAAACTCTTTAAATCCACCGCTGCTATTTTTCTGCATTTTATTGTGACTTAAAAAAAGCAATACTTTCATAGATAGTGTTTATGGCCATTTTAGACATCGTTGGTCTACAAAAAAAACAGTGCATAAAAAGACATCTGCTCACAAATAAAGTGTTAGGAGTATCTGAATTTTGAGGAGAGGTTGTCCATCTTCTTATAGTGATCTTAGGCCATGAAGACACTTTGTATCAATTAATCAGAAACACTTTTGTTAGTGCCTGAACTACAATACTTTAAATGATCTCCAGTCACATGGAATTGAGATCATCTGATGCCTTACAGACAGCTGGATGACATTATCAGCAATATATCCAAATAATCTCTTGTACCCAAAATAATGAAACTTTAAATGTTTGCAATAATTATATGCATTCTCTATAGAGTTATCACCTTTACAATATGTTTGGATTTTTTTTTTTAAATCCCTTTTCAATATGAAAAGCATTCCCCATAATTAAATGTCCTAAGTACGTCCTATCAGTATTCAACCATTAGCACAGAGCAGCAAAGGATGACAACACCCATGTGGTGCATCCAGACATACTGAAGATAAACACCTGATGATACTTTGCGACATTTAGTCATCTGTCAAGCCACTGAATCTTTGCTCTTTGGAGGACGTGCGGTTGCTGCTAATGGAGTCTCTAGCTTCCTTGATTCATGAGAGTATACATCACAATCTGTCACCACAGTTTGCTGATTTATTGTGTTGCTAGTTAATCCAATGAATTGAATGAGTGCCTTTGTGATCTTTTGCTATGTGCAATTTGTATGAATAGATTTCTAAATTAGTTTTAGCTTGGGATCCCATCATTAACCTTGTTGCTTTCTGCCTCTCCAGATAATGTTTATGTTATGAGACCTCATGTTGTTACTTTGGCATAGAATCTTTTTTCTCCAAAACTCAATACTTTTTTTTAACATAGAAACATAAAATGGAGCTGTAAACTATTCCGACCATCTAGACTACTCAATTTCTGACACAAAAATCAGAATACTTTCATGAGCACTATGCCTATCCCGTGAATGCTTACACTCCTTCACTGTATTAACTTCTACCACATCTGCAGGAAGGCTATTCCATGCACCCACATTACTGTTAAACCTTTGCCCCTCTTATTGTGGTCATTTTTCTTATTTTAAATATACTCTCTTCCTTTTTTGTTGCCTTTATGTATTTATTTCTATCATATCCTCTCTGTCTCATATTTTTTCCAAGTTATACATGTTACGATCTTTTAACATTTCCTAATACGTTTTACCCTGCAATCCATGCACCAGTTTAGTAGCCCTTCTCTGAACTTTACAAAGTAGCTATATCCTTCTGTCTATCTTTAAGTCCTCTGAAATAATTAAATCCTTTTCCTCAGATGTTGAGGTTAGGACTGTATCAAATATTCTATAGTCTGCACTCATGGTGCATTACACATTAGTTGGTATAGCTCTGACCATTTTTCAAATTTACCTTAATCATTTGCAATGGGGCCTATCCCTTCAGGATCATCAGCCTTGTTGCAAATCTTTGTGTCATCAGCAAAAAGACATACCTTACCAACAATATCTTCTACAATATCACTAATAAAAATTATTAAAGTACAGAACCCTGAGGTACTCCACTGGTAACAATAACTTGCTCTGAATATACGCCATTACCTACAACCCTCTGTTATCTGTCACTCATCATCTGCCTAATCCACTGAACAATATTGGAACCAAGACTCAAAGATTGCAGTCTTCTATGTGGGAGAGTGTCAAAAGGCTTATGAAAAGCAATGTCTACTGCACCACCCTGATCTATTATTTTAGTCACCTAAGTAAACCTATTTTGTTGTTCTGATCTTGCAATCCATGTGATTTTAGATGTTCAACAATTCTATTCTTTAACATGGTTAATCATTAATTTTCTCATTACTAATGAAAGACTTACTGGTCTCTAGTTGCCCAACTCCTACCTACTACCTTTCTTGTGAATGGGCACAATATTCACTAATGTACTGGGACTACTCCCATTAACAAATTTATTTAATCAATAACTTTTAGCAGTTTGCTAGTACACCATTAAGCACTTATAGTAACTTTGGGTGTATCACATGAGACCCCATCGACATATTTGTCTTCACCTTAGATACCTGACACCTGAAGTAGAACCTCTTCCTCTGTAAAATCACATGTAACAAATGACTCATTTGGCTTTTTTTCTAACTGAGATTCCTTTCCTTCATTTTTATCTGTAAAAACTGAATAGGAATATTATTTGAGGCAGTCTGCTAGACCTTTTTCATCTTCCACTCATCTTCCTTTTATAAGAAGATCCTTGTTTGACATTCTTTATTTTTTATGTATGTATCTCAAGAACTTTTTTAAAATCTAAAACTTTTTTTTTTGTGTGGTGTGACTCAGTCATTGTTCTTAACCACACTGAGCGGTGTTTACTAGAGCAGAAAAATGTCACCTTCAGTAATATCCATTTGTGAACACTAAATCAATATGGCCTCCTTATGAGTTGGCTCCTCAACTATTTGTTTTAGAGACAATCCCAGATAGAGAACCCTGTACTCCTGACACAACCAGCTATTTTGGTTTTCCTGGTCACATAAGGAAGATTAAAGTCCCTCATGATGATAACTTCCCCCTTCAATGTAATTTTAGCTATTTCCTCACCTAGTAGATTATCTAACTCATCTACTTGTTCAGGCTGTCTATGAGGCTTCTAATGTAACCCAAATTTACTATCTGTTTGTCTCACTAACTTGTGTTAGTATAGAGTTTATGCTATCGTTCCCATACAGGGTCACCATTCCCCCTTTATTGTCTTCTCTATGTTTTTTCTATATAATGAGAAAAATGACTGTGCCATAGCAATACCATTATACCTTACCTCAACGAGAACCAATAAATCTACATTCTCAGTTGCCATTATTGTTACAATTTCATGGATCTAATTCCCTAAACTGTGAGTATTTGAAGACATAACTCCAAGCTTGTCATTAACACACATGCTACAGGCATGCTCTGTCTAAGTTTGGAGAGGGGCAGTTGGACTGATGATTTCTCAACTTGTTGCAGCACCCAGCCCCCCCCCCCCCCCCTCTTCTTTAAATACCTTCTAGAGAAGGTATGGGAAAGATGCAGCCCATCTTCTTGTACAGTACATTTTTTTATTCCACATAGAACTATCTTCAGAAGGCAAATCCATTATCCCAACACCGTTCACCAAGACACAAGTAAATGTCTACAATATACATCTGCCTATCATTGTGATGTTATACACAGGCAGAACTTCAGAGAATGATAGTGTGGATGCATAAATCATTGCCAAGAACTGGAAATTCAACTCAGTCATTTGTCCCCAGATGGACAGGTACATCCAATTTTAGCTTAAATTGTCATCTTTAGAGAGTGAAATCTCAGCCCTCACTCTTGCTAAATCATGCCCACAATTTCTGGATATAGATCAGCAGATTTAGTTTCTACCACAACAAAGTTCAAGTTCCAAATGCTGCATGACGGTTCTCACAATACTTTACCTTTATTGACTAATGTAGAGTCACTGTTGTCAGTGGATTAGACTAGATGTCCAAGACTTTAAGTTGATATGCATGGGTGTATGAGTGGCATTACATTTTTCTCTATAAGAACTATGGGTTATTTAGCGGTAATACAAAATCAATCTATAAACAGTTTAGAACTACATATTTGCAGAAATAATTAGAAGATGGGCAGTTAATTGGTCTGTACCTTGATCTCAGGTTGGCCGAATCAGGCACACATGCAGCATTTTGAATGCCACTGAGCTAGGTTTTTACATATCTCTGGGTTTATAATGAATTATCTTCTTCTGTATTGTGGCCCCTGATGCATAATATATCTCTGTCTGTTGTCTTTTATGTTTATTTCAGAATCAGAACACATAGGACAGGTATATTCCATAGCTCATAAGCTATGTTAGCTACAATCAAAGCATTTTTTCTATTCTGCAGTTTGTTTCTCTCCAATCCCTTTATCTTGTTAGATGACATAACTAGCATCTGGCCTGGGAAATTCTCATCCAGGAAGATAATGATGTAGAAAAATAAACAATGTGTAAAACAATAGTTTTCTTAATAATTCAGTTTCCTTGTAAATCACCTGACTGTGCTCTACATCTAGAATCTAGTACCAGTTCTTCTTCTTGTTTTGTAAATCATCTGACTGTGTTCTGCATATAGAACCAGTTCAGCTCCTTTGAGTAGTCAACTGACTACCCATGCAGAATACACAACCCATGCTTTCTTTGGGAGCCCTCGGACTGGCTGCAAAGAAGTGCTAGGGATGCACATAGGGATCATTGAGAGAAGATCTTTTTTCGAAAGGCACATTTTCAGGTCAAGCCAGTAAATAGATCCATTTTTTTTATGTCAACTGTAAAGGGCCACTCCAGACATCAAACATAAAAATGTTCCTGTTTAAGCCTTCCTCCAACTTTTATTGACTTTGTAAGAAGATCTGTTTGACTGTTAGAGAGATATAATTACAGATGTTATTAAGTACAGAGGCAGAGCCTCAAAGAGAAAAGCCGTGGACAACAAATATTACAATGTTGTTGTTGCATTCTTTCAAAGAGGTAAGACTTTTGCAGGTAGATCATGAAGCAATAGAAGCAGAAATTGTGGTAGCAATTCTGTTTGGTCACACTCTCCTGAAATTTATCCTGGCCCACAAAAAAATGATTATTGTTTTTCAGGCATGTGGAGATGCCAGTTTGGTAAATCTACAAATCTATTAATTGAAATTAAATTGTACACCTCTAACACCAGTTCCTCTTTCATTCTTTGTTTTGGAAGTAATCAATCTGTGCAATCGCCCCATAAATGTCTAAACCAGACCATTAAGCAATGAGAATGTTTAGACATTTTGATAAACGAGCTCCATGGAATAACATAGGGAAAGATCTTTTTCACCTTGAAGGTTCACCGTTTGCCTTGGATGTTGAAGATTTATGTGGATGATGACTGCAGTTGTCTATTTTCTCTACTGTAGTAATGTTTAGTAAAGGTTGACATGCATAAAACAGTTCCTGGCACAGTATTAACACATATATTAATATATTTATACATATATATATATACACACACACACACACACACAAATATATATATATTCACACATACATACATTTGGACTATAACGGCAACCAATCCAGTAACAGATTTGTTGCATAAATAATAATAATAATAATAATAATACATAGTAACATAGTAATTTAGGTTGAAAAAAGACACAAGTCCATCAAGTTCAACCCTTCTACCTATCATTACAGCTTTTGATCCAAAAGAAGGCAAAAACCCCTAAGGAAGCTATTTCGAATTTTGCCTCCTGGGGGAAAAAATTCCTTCTTGACTCCAAGAGGCAATCAGATTTCTCCTTGGATCAATAAGCTCTTTTTTTAATGCATATTCTATTTTTAATAGCCCTGTATGTTCTGCTTTCCTAAAAAAAACATCCAAACCATTTTTAAATGCATCTATTGTGGTTGATAGCACTACCTCTCTTGGCAGGGAGTTCCATAACTGTATTGTCCTAACCGTAAAGAATCCCTTCCTTTGCTGTCTATGAAATCTTTGCTCTTCCAGTCTGAGGGGGTAATCTCTTGTTCTTTGTACCTTTCTGTTAATGAACAGGTCACTGGAGAGCTCTTTATATTGGCCCTGCACAAATTTATATAATGTTATCATATCCCCTCTGAGACGCCTTTTTTCTAACGTATATAAATGCAATTTTTTAAGTCTCTCTTCATAACTAAGATCCTCCAATCCCCTTATTAATTTTGTAGCTCTCCTTTGCACTTTTTCTAGTTCCTTAATATCCTTTTTAAGGACTGGTGCCCAGAACTGTACTGCATATTCAAGGTGAGGTCTTACCATTGATTTGTAAAGAGGCAAGATGATATCCTCCTCCCGTGAATCTATACCTTGTTTTATACATGCCAATATCTTATTGGCCCTTGCAGCTGCTGACTGGAATTGTGCACTATTGCCAAGTTTGTTATCTACAATTATTCCTAAATCCTTCTCATTAGTAGTTTTTCCCAGGGAAAAACCATTTAAAGTATATGTTGCTTTGTTATTATTTTTCCCATAATGCATAACTTTACATTTGTCTATATTGAACCTCATTTGCCACTTTACTGCCCAGTCCCCCACTCTGTCCAAATCTTCCTGCAAAGAAAAAACATCCAGATTAGTCTTTATTGCCTTACCTAATTTAGTGTCGTCCGCAAACACAGAGACATGGCTCTCAGCACAATGTGGCAGATCATTAATAAACAAATTAACAAGAAGAGGGCCCAAAACAGACCCCTGAGGTACTCCGCTCAATACCCTTGTCCAATTTGAGGATTTTCCATTTACAACAACCCTTTGTGTTCTATCTTTTAGCCAATTTTCAATCCAAATACATACATTTGCCCCCAAACTTATTTCCGTCAATTTGTAGAGTAACCTTTTGTGTGGAACAGTATCAAATGCTTTTGCAAAATCCAAATAGATCACATCAACTGCCACACCTAGATCTATATTTTTACTGACTTCTTCATAGAATGTTATTAAGTTTGTTTGACAAGACCTGTCTTTCACAAAACCATGTTGACTTTTACTAATTATATTCTGGTTCAAGATGTATTCTTGAGTGTATACCTTTAGCAATCCTTCAAATAGTTTCCCCACTACAGATGTCAAACTCACTGGCCTATAATTACCTGGCAGAGATTTTGATCCCTTTTTAAATATTGGAATGACATTCGCCTTTCGCCAGTCTGTTGGCACTATACCTGAACTGAATGAATCCCTAAAGATCATAAATAGTGGTCTGGCTAGAATTATGCTTAACTCTCTAAGTACCCTTGGGTGTATACCATCTGGCCCTGGGGCCTTGTCTATCTTAACAGAGTTTAATTGCTTAAGCACTTTTTCCTGTGTCAGCCAATCCCATGTTTGCGGCGAATGTCCCATAACTTCCTGCAGCAGGGGCTCTTCCATCTGCTCTTCCTTAGTATAAACAGAAGTTTACTATAAGTATTTAAAATGTCTGCTTTCTCTCTGTCCTCACTTACCAAATTTCTTTAGCTTTTTTCCATTTATATATTTATAAAACATTTTGGGGTTAGTTTTACTCTCCTTGGCAACCCTTTTCTCATTTTCCAATTTAGCCATTTTAATTGCTTTTTTGCAGGCTTTGTTGGCCTCTTTGTACTCTATAAATGATAATGCTGATCCCATGTTTTTATAATGTTTGAATGCCATTTTCTTGTTTTGTATCTCCTGTTTCACGTTACCGGTAAGCCACATTAGTTTTGATTTGTGTCTTTTGCATTTGTTTCCCAAAGGTATATATTGGGATGTGTAATAATAATAATAAAGTTATTATATTTTGTATTTCTTCAGGGTTTGTGTGCTGTCTGTTTGCAGCACACCTGCCACTCATTGGCAGGATACTCCCCTGCATCTCACCAGCCTGATCAGTGATTAGAGGGACTCTCTTGTGTATTTTTTGGACCACTGACATGTATCAGTGTTAGTTTGTTAAGCGGAAAACAGGAATGTTACATATGAATTGTGCAACTTACTGTGTTAGTCCTGTCTTATGTTCCCAGATAAACTGCAAATGACTTAGGTTATGATTGTGTGGGTACTTCTGGATACATAAATACATACTGCCGTCACATGATACATATATATGTAGGATGTGGTTCATTTTGATCTGTAAGTATAATCTTCGGGTTAACCCCACAGAATCTTAAAATAAACGTAACAAAACTATTCTCAACCCTTTTAAATAACACCCACCCGCCTTAAAAATAACTGCATGGTGACATAAGAGCAAAAAATAAAAGTTTATTTAATACTGTGGGCTCTGTTCAGAGTAATATATCACTTATGTGAGCTTTTGAACTCCTCATTTTCTATGGCATCTATGGTATTCAGTGACCAGAGATAACTTAAAGGGACACTACTACTTACATAAGATGTAACTAGATAACCTGGTCATTTAAAACAAACACATATATAAATCATATGCCACTGTTTTTTTATATGAATTATTTGCATATAAAAGGAAAAATAAAATTTGGTGTTTATCTCCTGGCTCCATTATGTGAATATCTCCCATGATGCAACATTGTCCAAAATCTTGCCTCACTTTACAACTGTGACCAAAGTCTGCATGATGATGTCATAAGAAACGCCCCTGCTGGCTTCTGTGTATCATAATGGGCAGGACTAGGTGGCTGTGTACAACTTGTTTTTTACCTGACCTCCAAGACAAAGAGAGGAGATTAACCTGATCAAACAGGATCATAACTCCGCCCCGTGTGATGTAATAGTTACATTACCCTCCCATTCAATGCAAGTCTATGGTCAGAATTCAGACTTATAGACTGCGTTCTGTGTCCCAAGCCCCAAAGTGAGAAATTTGTGCTGTATAGCTTACATATTTTAATAAATACAGTCACATCACAAAAACAAAATACATCTGAAATCAACAATGCAAAATAAAAACCTTTTCATTTTTTGGTGGGAGTGTCCCTTTAACTCAGATCATGGAATAGAGCCCAATGTGTGGTTGTCATAAAGATGCAAAGCTAAACACACCCGTTCTCCACCCCCGAGGTTTTTAAACAGTCAGACTTTTTTTGTCAGAAGAGTACCACCCATGTACCAGATTTTTTAAATGAAAATACATACAATTTTATATGACAAAATTTCAAGTTTTATTTTAGGAGAATAATATAACAGATTACATATGCGCTGTATTTGGCTTGTGTTTATGAATAAATATAATATGTTCATTTATTACATTACTTCTCACATATTTTTTATAAACGCATAGAATACAGCTTACATTGGTGACCTAGTCTTTTGGGCAATAGCTGTTTGGGTAAATGCCCTGGTACTGATCTGGGGTTATTTCCAGCAACATATGTTGCCAGACAACAGTGGTCTCAATCAGGGAAAGTAATCTGAAACAGGGGACAGCTTGTCACCCTAATCAAAGGTTCCATTCTTAGTATTTATATGGTAGCTTAGTGTACTAATTATCACGTTTGCTGTATTCTGTCACTCTTCTCTATTGGCTTTTATTCCCTTTTATTATCAGTCTAATCGAAGGTAATGGTACTCACCATGTGCCTGTAACACAGTTAAACCCCCCTTTTGATATGACTGGAACAGTAATTTTAAAGAAACGGTCTTTTCATTTTTAAGGTTATAAAAAGCCAGTATGTCACCATAGATCAAAATAGTTCTAGTCAGAAACATCTTACTAAATACACATCGTGTAATTACGCTAAAACCAGGCTTGCCAGATGGCTCCAAACAAAATGCAGGACACTGAAAAGAAATCCTGATATAATCCTGTAGTAAGCTATATAAATATTGGGTATTGTCTCCTTATTTGTTTTGGATAGAGTTCTCACATATCTGACTCTTCTATTCAAACTTGACCTTCTAAATTTAGCTTGCAGAGCATGTTAGATTTTTTATGTTTATGTCCCTTTAAAGAGTAGATGACAAATACAGATACAATTATATAACATAAGTCAACTAGGAATTTGATAGTATGATATCAAGACCAGTCCCCTCCCATTAACAATAGGTTAAAACAAATCTCCTGATTATACAGTAAAATATATAATTTTCACTCCACTTGTCGCCTGTATGTTCACAGCTAATGCTTTTATCTTTAAAGTGTAAGCAATTTACATGTTACAGTATAAATACACAGTGCTGTATTTATACTGTACAGTGGAGTGAAATGTTTTGCTTTATAGTCAAATTAGACAAATTAGCTGCACTATGACTTTTAGGGGACTTAACCCGAACATTAACTAATAGAACTTTCACACCTCAATATACAGACTATAAGAATAGATATGTAACATGTATTACAATCCGCCACACTCATACTTTAGTTTAGACAGTAGAGGCAAAAATAACAATATATAAACCTGATGTGGTTATGGTATCCAGCAACATCTAAAAGTGACCAATAGATTAAATGAATATATTATATATTGATTGCAAAATGCATTCCAGACATGTTATCCTAATGCCCTCGAATGCCGTCAATGCACATGAATCATTGCCATAACAGGACCATGACAAGGTGGAAATCACAACACAGGCAGCTGGTGCAATTAGGCTTCACCCACTTTAATTACTGTAAATTGCAAAGAGATTATTTAATTTGGTAAAATCATAGATTATGACACGGAGTCTGGGAAACCTCGATTGAGTCCACATGAAAAACGTTTGACGTCTATCAACTTGGTCTGTTCTTTACTTGTCCTGTCTATTCAAGCATCGAAAGGGGGTTCAAGCATGTGGGACTCCTTAGGAAGTGCGTACCACCAAAGCTTTTAAGTCCTATATGTAAAGGGAACTGTAATGCAGAGTCATATTCTGCAGTCCTATACAATTGGCAAATAAAACATACAAATTGGAGGTCATGCTGTAATAAAGGTTGAGGATCGCACAAATCAAATGACCTTACATGTCTAAGAGGATGTGGGGATCAGGATACAGTTAACATTGCTTTAGTTTGAAATGGTTTAGCTACTCTTGCAAATCCTAAAGCAAGATGCAGTACCTGGCTTAGAATTAGTATCCAATTGTAAGCATTAATTAGAAAACTGGATTATTAAACTATAAGGGCCCATAAGGCAGGCTTTTTTAGAGTTATATATTTAAATTCCACCTATTCCACATTAGTCAAATCCCCACCCAATTTCAACCATAATTCTCACAAATAACATTATTTAACTTTTACATTTTTTTTAAAGCATCTCTGTTTTTGCATTGTAAAGCCTGACTGCCACTAGCACCTAGCATTGTGCATTTATATTTTTGAACCATATTACATAGAATTATTAGGCATTATATCTATTAGCTGCACCAGCATAGTCAAGATACCTTGAATGTACAAACAATGCAGTTACTTTGAAAAGCAGTATGTCTGTTTGCAGTTAAGGTGTATGATTCATTACTCAATCTTCAAAGCCTATCTCTCGGAAAGTACTGTGTTTCTGGAAACACCACGCTCCTGGATAAATGGCTTTGTGTGGCTATCAATAAGCAGAAGAGGGAAATTTCCCATTTAATTGGATAGCCAATTATGTGACAAATGCTCATGTGAAAAAGATTTCAAAAGAGTGAGCAAGAGCAAAAGTAATCCTATTAAACATCATTACACAAGCTGTTGAATTGAAAGTGAAATTGTAAAAAGAATTGTCAATGCTAATTAGGACTTTGCTATATTTACAGCTTCAGAAGGCTAAATTCCACTCCTCTGTTTGAAGGTCAGTGAAAATAAGATATCTCTTTTATTTTCATTCCAACTTAGATTAAGAACCTGCAGACTGTGATCATTAATAAACACAGATAACATTGTAGAAAGTATTCAGTGGGAAATAACCTTACATTATTTTTTAGAGTGATGTCCAACTGATGGGCCAGGTGCTGGACGTGACCCAGGTCAAGGATTTTTGTGTGGCCTCTACGCTGGCTGGAAAGGCCATACGTTTTAGCGTATAAACTCATGAGATGAGTAATGTTTAGCCCCCCAAACTAATTTCTAAAAAGACTTGACATTTCTCCCAGACTTAACATTGCATTTCCAGACTTGCCATTTCACCCCCAGTGCTTGCCATTGCACTCACAGAATTACCATTGCACCAGGAGGACTTGTCATTGTTCCCACAGACTTGCCATTACACCCCCAGTATTCAGGGGCGTATCCTGGGTATGAGTTATAGGTGTGTGCAGAAACACGAAAATAGATTGAGAGGCCGACGGCAGTATCGAATTTGGCATCAGAGTCACCAACTTGAAAAGTAAACAAAATTAACAGAGTGAGTGACTGATGCTGAATTTGCTGCTGCCGTCAGCCTCTTGGCTCTATTTAGTGTATTTTCATGTATTTATCTGTCTGTTCAGAGCACACCCCTGAAATACAGCGCAGGGTTGTGCTAGGTGTGCGGCGCACACACGGAGGATACGCGCCTGTAAGTATTTGATATTGAACTGAATTGCCTTGATATTGCATTCCCAGACTTGCTAATGTACCAACTTGGAGTGAGCACTTTTATTTCTGCCATTCAGGGACACAGTGTGTCGTGGATGAGATTACACACACAAGTGTATATTAAATAAATAACATATATAATAACGAAAACACACTGATTCATATATGTACACACTGCCAGTCACTTACACATAAAATATATATTATTTATATTAAATACATTATAAGGGAGATTTGTGAGCCACGTAGATTTAAAAGTAAAGCACATACTGTCACAAGGTGAGACCCATACATACACTGTCATGAAAACATACACAGGAACACAGTCATAATGCCACAGATATACACAGACATACAGGTGTATGTTTCTTACCTGGTACTGGCAGACTGCTGCAGCTTACCCTGAGCTCTGTGTGAAGGAAGCACTCAGCCTATCAGGAGAGGCTTCTGAACTCTCAGCCAATCAGGAGGGTTGAGAAGCCTCCCCTGATTTGCTGAGACCTCCTTAGCAGAGAACTCTTATTCCGAGACTCCGCATTATCCCAGAATGAGGCTGCCCAGGACATAGTCACCCTAGCTGGGATAGGTCTAGAGCCCCCATTTCATTTGTATGCTCCTCTAAGATGACCCCATTAGGTCTGGACCACATAGTTTTCTATTGATTATTGCTATTCGGTTTAAAAACACAAGGATAGCTAAAGAAAGGGCTTCTGGTGCCTGCTCTTACTTCACTCCACACACTTGACTTGCCCAAGGTAAAATGATCTACTGGCTATCCCTGCCTTAGATTGCCATGGGCACCCAGGAGAGACCCGAGGTAAAGAAGGCAGAGCCACCACCAATGTTTTACTTAGACAAAAGGCCACTTCTTCCTAGGGTTGTTGCCATCTCAGCCATTTTTTACCAGCAACATTTAACTTTTGCATTATGCTTTGCAGGATGTAGACGTTATATGTGACCAGAAGTAGAAATTAATTACCTAATGAAGTAGTGGATCCCACAGCACCATGTTGATTAGTTAATTGATTTACTTGTGGTCACATTTGACTTCTACATATGGCAAGGCAGCATGCAAAACTTATTTGTGGCCTGTAAAAAATTGCTAAGGTGACAACCCTACTCCTGCCTGATTTAACCACCGTTTGAATAGCGCTCCTAGCTATATCAAAAAGATCCAAACAGGAGAGAAGGGGGCTGTAGAACCTATGTTCTACTGTGCTTTATTTCAAGTCTAAGTTGGCAAATGGTAATTATTTCCTTTTTTGACTATCCATGTGAAAAACAAAATCACTAACTGGATCAATATGGTCAGAAACCCATTTTAGACTAAAAGCCACGTTTTAAGTACAGACCCACTTCAGGTTTGCATGCATTCTACTAAATGCTTGGTGAATTGTATCAATAGCAAACCATAACCCACACTATTGCTGTATAAAGCCGTTTGTATATGTGGAATGTGCTTTAACATTTTCTTGCATGTACTATTTATTAATTCCTACATTTAGCAGCTCACCTCTTGGTTCACAAGATGGAGTCCTACTTTGACAGCGCACATAAACTATGCTGCCTTCCACTAGACTGCAGGATGCTGGGGTGCTGTCTGGGGTAAGTTCTGGGAGTACAGTGTGGGTGCTGGGCAGGACAGGGATCAATAATCTGGTATATTTTATACAGAGGTATTTTGTTTAGTCTAAATTTCCAAGTACAAACCCCAGAGATATTATTTATTTTAGTGTTCCGAATTATAAGCCACTAGTCACACAAAATCAGGTGCCATTGCAAATACTTTGTGTTTATGAAACTATAATAACAGTATAAAACATATATTTGATCATTGCTGCACTATCATGTTGACAGGAACAGTTGTTGTTGCTAAGTTATATAGCACTTACTTTTTCTAGTGCTGGGCCAGGCATATATAAAAAAAAAATACAGGTCAATGCTCCATGAACCCTTAATCAAGCATTGTACAGCACTTATGTATATCCACAAATATACCACTAACCAGCTATTTTGTGCCATACTGTGGGTTAAAGGTTCTAAAATATTTATCAAGTCATGTAAATTAACAAATTTTCCATATCTTAGTAAAACTGCAAATTTATTTGTGAACATGTCAACATGCATTTTACTTTGCTGTCCATTTTAAAATATTTTACCACTTTAATAGAAACATAGAAACATAGAATGTGTCGGCAGGTAAGAACCATTCGGTCCATCTAGTCTGCCCAATTTTTTTGAATACTTTTATTAGTCCCCCGTTCCCGGTCTTATAGCTAGGATAGCCTTGTGTCTATCCCATGCATGCTTAAAATCCTTGACTGTGTTTACCTCTAGCACTTCTGCTGGAAGGCTATTCCATACATCCACTACCCTCTCAGTAAAGTAATACCATATTTGCTCGATTATAAGACGAGGTTTTTTTCAGAATTTTTTTTCTGATAATTGCCCCTCATCTTATAATCGAGGTCTTCTTATAATCTGACCTCAAATTGAGGTCAGATTATAAAACATGGATCCAGGTCCCCAGCAGAGCTGCAGGGGACCTGGATCCCCCTCTCTAGCAGCAGGGGATGTCTGCGCGATGAGCGCAGACTCCCCTGCTTCCGCCCGGCATGACCGCCGGGGCTTCTATGAAGAAGCCGGGAACTTCCGCTTTCGTCACAGAAGTCCCAGCGATCGTGCCGGGCGGCAGCAGGGGAGTCTGCGCTCGTCGCGCAGACATCCTCTGCTGCCCCACTAGCCACCAGGGAGAATCGGGCAGCTGGGGGATATCTGCACTATACGTGCAGACATCCTCCATGCTGCCCGACACCTCAGTCTATTATGACGGACCAGCTGTCCATCATAATAGACGGAGGTGTCGGGCAGCATGGAGGATGTATGCACGTATCGTGCAGACATCCCCCAGCTACCTCCACTAGCCACCAGGGATCTAGGTATAGTTAAGGGAGGGGGCAGGGACACAGGGGGAGGGAGGGGGCAGGAAGACAGGGGGAGGGAGGGGGCAGGGAGACAGGGGGAGCAGAGCAACAAGGGGAGGGAGGGGAGCAGAGCAACAAGGGGAGGGAGGGGGGAAGAGACAGAGCAACAAGGGGGGGAAAGACAGAGGGAGGGGGGACAGAGCAACAAGGGGAGGGGGGCAGAGAGAAACAAGGGGGGGAAGAGACAGATGCGAGGGGGAGTCAAAGGGAGGGGGAGAGAGACAAAGCTGGGGGCAACGGAAAGAGAGAGGCAGAATTGGCACATAAAAAGGAAATAAAAACAAGAAATGCACTTTTTGATATAATTTTTTTATTAAAAAAGCAATTTACATGTGAATATACACAAGCTTAACTTTTTCCTATAGGGTAGTCTTATATTCAGGCTTTTAGTTTTTTTCCTAAAGCAATATCCAAAGTTTGGGGGGTCGTCTTATAATCAGGGTCGTCTTATAATCGAGCAAATACGGTACTTCCTGATATTACTTTTAAATCGTTGCCCCTCTAATTTAAGACTATGTCCTCTAGTTGTGGTAGTTTTTCTTCTTTTAAATATACTCTCTTCCTTTACTGTGTTGATTCCCTTTATAATAGATGCATACATGGTTTTGTTAAATAGAATATTTTGTCTGTGTGTGATTTTTTAACTATATTGACATTGTAATTAATTGATATACATTATAACTTAAACTAGCTTTATGCATATGTACATATCTACCAACATGGCTTGTATTCTGTAAGTATTATTAATTGATTATTTCACACTTGTGTTACTGAAATGTTTAAAATAAAATGTTTAAAAAAATGTTTATATAAATAGGCTAGTTTTAATATTATTTTGTTTTACTATTCATTATTTAGCACCTCTAGATTGCATACAGGGCTCTCTGTCTCACATATCAGTCTGTTCTTTCTCATCTAACTTAGTATGCAGTATCCATTATTACATTGTACCTAGCGCTACATAGATTGTTGGAGCTATATAAATAAATATGAATGTAATGTAATGTCCTGGGATGTTGGGGCAGGTCGTGGGTGTGCAGTGTGGGTGATGAGGCATGTTCTAGCTGTGCAGTGTGGGTGATGTGGCATGTTCTGGGTGTGCAGTGTGGGTGATGTGGCATATTTTGCAATGTGGGAAGGGGGGTGCCCAAATTTTTTCATGCCTAGGGCAGCACAAAACCATAATACACCACTGATGCCAACTTCTTCAGTACAATTGGTAACTGGGACAACAACTTTATTTTTAACCTGTTGTAGCTTGTTATGAGAAATGTAATGATCCAAGTTCCAGGATATTACCTGCAACATTAGTTTTGATGCAGTTAAACAACAATTAACTCATTATATATGAATTTCCTTACAATTCTGCTCACAGATGCTTTCTATGTAGGTTTACCGCTTCCATTCAAAAAACTGAAAAAAACATTGAAACACTGTCGCATGCAGTAATTACCTCACAAACAGTGTTTAGTGACAACCGGTAATAATTAGCTGGCACAAAATATACACATTTTAAACTTTCCAGTGTTGTAGGGGACTCGAACAGGGCTCCTTACAGCGCTGAGAAAGTTGACCTGTAAAACAATATGTCCAAGGGACCCCATAATAAGTATAATATTGAGTTGACGTATGACCACCTTCATGACCCATGGTAAATATAAGATTAAATACCATGCTTAAAATATTTTATAGAAAACGTGTGATTTACGAAGTTACACTTTTTTCTATATAATGCATTACATGTGCGTTCATGCAGATTCCAAGATGCTGAAAGAGTTTTCTTGAATACATTAGTCTTTATTCCCAAATGAAATGTTATTTTATCAGATGATAGTATTTTCTAGATGGTACTTAATATATAATTTAGACTTATTTAATTATTTATTTTCTCTGATGGCAGCTGTTGAGTCTTCTATCTTAAAATCTTTGCATTTTTCTGAGCAATAAACTTGAACAGTGTAGAGTATTTAGTCAGCCCCTTAGAGCATTGCCCTATTTGTGGAAACCACATTTCTGTATTTGTATTCACAGCTCGATCTTCACTATGCCTTTTATCCTTTTTCCATATATAGTATAGAGATTGGACTATGAGCACGTCTCACAAACTATTTTCTATGTGGCTTATATGGCTCATGTTGTACTTCAACTGCTGTAAGAATCTGATCCCTTACATTCACAAGATAAAAGATATGTGTCCTTAGATATGCACATAATAAAATCTCAAAATAAAAAAAACTATTAGAGCAACTATTTTGGCGTGGGTGTACATAGAATGAGTAAACGGTGTGTATTTAATCTACTATATGCATTTATAATTCATGCAATATACATCACCCATACATAATTCTCCCACAATGCAGTGGTGCCTTACCTTTTTAATATAATGCAGAACCTTAGTTTGGGGGACTGGACCTTATTATTTTCATGAGGTATTATAAATATAAGTATAAAAGAAATGGAGCAATCGGTGCATCTCTCCAGGTGTAGTGAATAAGTAGCAAAAATAGGCAGACTTGACTAAAATCTTCAAAGTTTAATTAATCCAATGTTAAAAAACACAAATGAGGATCAAACACAGTGTCACGCGTTTCGCCCGTGAGGCTTAATCATAGACATCATGTTCCTGTGTCAATATTGGATTTATTTTATGAGCAGTATTATAATATAACCTAGGAGATTTGTCAGCCAGGTTAGGGGTCACCTTTGTTTCATGCATGCACCTTTTATGCACACATGTTCCCATGCTGCACATTGGACTATGATTCATTCATGCACACATGGTATGTAACATGTACATTACTAATTCCACTTCCAATAAAGCTGTTTGGATAAGTAATTGTCATTATAAAGAGATGGATGAGTTGGATGGGAGATTAGAAAACAACAACACTTCCTGGAATCAAGATTACTTGATTTTGATGATGTCATAATATGACTACATAAGGACGATTTCTCAGTTGATGGTCATTCAAGAATAATGATGGGTAAAGACCTTTATTCATGGCAAGTATGTTCATAGACAAAAAGCAGGAAAAAGAAAAAAAAAAGTGAGTGATGATTAATGGAGATTGCTAGAGTTCAAAATGTCCAGAGCTACAAAGGATACCATCCATACAAAAAAAAAAAAGGGGTGATGACTAAACTTTTACACTCCAGTCCAGTTATGGACTAACTTCCTCATGATGCTCAGCCAGCTTTATGCTGAGCATGATCAGAAAACTGTCCACAGCAGCTAAAGTGCAAAAAGTTATAGAAGACATTCTTTATACAGATACACATGTGTATATCCAAAGAAATGTATATAACCAGCATACATTTATATATAGACAGCAGTGGAGCATGCCCTATTGACTACAAAACAGTCAATCACAGGGGAGGAAAAGTTCTTCTCTCGGATTGGCTGCTGGGAGTCAGCTTCCCAAACACACTGAAACTGCTTCACTATTTACTCATTGGGAGCACAGTATAGTCTATGTGTAGTCTAGGTGCAATTATAGCAACAAAGAAAGTAAAAAAACCTAGGAGCTGGGGCAAGTGCCGTAAGTGCAAAATGTAGGAGCTGGGGCAAATTCTGTGAGTTTAAATGTGGGTGCCAGGCAAGATTTTCCGCCCTAGGCGAACATATATTTTGCCACCCCTTGTTGATCCTACCACAGTAACACAGTGTGACATACATATGCAGGCACATTTACACACATATGCAATGTCAAATGCAGCCACACGTACACAAACAGTAAAACATGCACATGGAGCCAAACAGTTACACATGCAATGTGATCCTATCTTTTTTTCCCCCTCCCTTCCTCCCACTCAATGCCTCTCGTCTCTTTTTTCCTCTCTCTCTGACACTCCCAACCAATGCCTGGTTTGTCTTTACCCCCTCCCTTTCTCCCACCCACCCAATGCCTGGTGTCTCTTTTTTCCCTCCCACCCACTTAATGTCTGGTGTGTCTTTTTTCAGTATTTTGCCATTAAATATATGCCAGCATTTTGCCACTTAATATATGCCAGTATTTTGCCTTTAAATATATGCCAGTATTTTGCTATTTAATATATGCCAGTATTTTGTCATTTAATATATGCCAGTATTTTGACATTAAATATATGCCAGTATTTTGTAATTTAATATATGCCAGTATTTGGCCATTTAATATATACCAGTATTTGGCCATTTAATATGTGCCAACCTCTTCCCCACTTCCCCAGCACTCACCTCCAGGCTGCTCCGTGCCCCCGGTCATCTCCTCAATCTTCCTTCCTGCACAGAGGAGGGAAACACAGTCACCAGATTTGACGTAAGGTCATATCCGGTTTCAATTTTTTTTTTCAAAATGCATTTTAAAATACCTGTTGGGGATGATGGTTTATATTTGGACAGTGTATTACTCCAAAAGTGTATTTTTGTTATTTCACATTCTACCACAAAAGCAGTTACTTTTACATTTAGGAATGGTTAGAGAGCTGAATGGGGGCTTATATTCACATACTGTAAATATTCTAATTTGTTCAGTGTAAAAAACAATGCATTTAAACTGATCGTCTATAAATCATTCCTGTCATTACATAAATTCTTTCTGTTAAGAACCATTAAAGTGTCATCTTTAGAATAAACAATCATATTTGCACAGATCATGCAGTATGCAGCATAAACAAAGTAATGTTGGACTTTTTTTGTTATTATTTGTTTTATTTTTTTCTTGCAGATCTTCCAGATGTTTGCTTGAATTAAATTTGTAACATTTAAATTTTCTCATGGAAAATCTGTCGCTATGTGAGCCTACCATTAGATGTATCTTTCTGTAAAAAGAACAGGAATGGTAGATGAAATTTCAATCTTTGTAACAAATTATGGATTTGTGGTTTTATGTATACCAAGGTAGGACATTGTATTCTTTGGCGTCTATTCCTTAAACGGTAAGTTGAGGGGTGATGAGGGATGAAAAGTTCATCTCACCTCAACCCACCTGCCACTCACCTTTTAATGAATAGCCCTCTTTGTGCTCTTCTGAAAAATGTTCTAGTAATAAAAGTGTTGACAGGAACAAAATATAGTTACAGTTGGTGAATAAAAGGAAAATGTCAAATGGAGAATATTTATGCCTTGAAGATGTGTTGCCCATTTAATTAACAAATGTCAATTTCTATAGCGATCAAGAAAAATTATTCAGGAGGTAAACAGCCTTATAAATATAATGCATTGTATATACCACAGCCAGTTACCAAATCCCACATGGAAGCAATTTTCCATCAGTAGAAAAGTCATTCGTCAGTGATGTCTTTTTTTCGTAACTCCATCAATCTTTCAGGCATCACAAAGACATGGCTCTCTCACTGCACCGTCATTCGTTGTCTTTTCCTACTATAAAACCAGCTAGCCAGAGAACAGATATCTGAGAGGTGTATTCACAGATGTAGTGTGTTACAAACCCATATACAAACATATCCCCCTGTAACTCAGAAGGTTATTGGTTCCATATGGCAGAGCAGCAATCTTAGCGAAGAATCTCACATTATTTCCAAATGCTTTTGATACACATTAAAAAACTAAATAAATGTGCACAGCCTCTGCCAAAATATGTTCCCAGTCAATAGATAATCTTACCGCTTGTCAAAATTTCAAGTACTATTTAACATTATTACTGTTTTAAATAAGATGGCAAGCAGCACAAAAACGAAATCTTTGGACATTCTTTCATAATGCCTTCATATTTTTTTTTTTATATAGAACTACTCCATATAGATCTAAGTTATATTCTGAGTATACGTGTGTTTAAATCATGTTATTTGTAAATAAAATTATAATTTTTAATATTGCCATTTTTGGGGGAGCTCAGTGGGCATTATACCTCATTAGGCAGGTCTAATACTTCCTTTTCTTTCTGCTTTACAGTGACGCAAGAAACCTCAAGTTCTTATTGGCTTAAGACATTTTTTTTTTAAATGTTGGAAAAGTAGGAATATGCGGCACTCGTCTAATGGTGACTGGAATCAAAACAGCACACACTGAATTATCTGCAGTAAGGTGATTTATTCTCACCATCCGGTGCAAATCCAAAATTCGGCAGACCAACAGAGAAGCTTAACACGTTTCACGCTATAGAATGCACTTACTCATGAACACAGTGAACCTCCAAAAACCCCCATTAAATTGTGAAATAATCCCCTTAATTGTGTACTCCCCTCTAAGTAAAGAGACAAAAAACATGTCTCCAATCAAAGTTGAAAAACAATTACCCACAGTACAGATATACAATTTTACTATAGTGAACCTAATTGAACAAGCCTAGTTAAATTATTGTTAGTTCAGGATAAATACAGGATCACAAGCAATACGTTGATACTCCTTTGTATTTAAGACCGAACATAGGACAAATAATAATGATGGCATTAGTTCTGCACATGTTTAAGTGATAATCTACCTTTCTATAACCCATAGCCACCTAAACGTTATATGTGTATACCTTGATCATAGCTTGATAACTAATGTTTGATGTGATTTTGAAACTCCTTGATTTTATTCCAAGAACTCTTACAGTGTACATTATATAGTCATGTTATATACATATTTTATAATCATCGCATATATATTCTGTACTAAATAAAATGAATAAAATAAAAAAACATTGTATCTACAAATATTACAAATGAACCAAGTAATTTAAAAATGTATAATATAATGGGATACAGACTAAGATGGAACTAGATGCTATTAATAATATTTTTTAAAATTAATAGCTTTTATTTTTTTTTAATTAAAAATCTGTAGCGTTGTATGTCGTAAGTATGTTAAGACACAGATGCAATGACAATCAGTCTTCATCATTAAATCCAAACTAATAATATGTCACCCATGGAGAAGTCGAATGGACATTTGGCACAAGATCCAGTAAAAAAAAACATGATGTGAAAGGCAAAAAGTATGTGGACATGATGTAAAAAAATGTTTACTCTTGAATATTGCAAGACACATCAGTGTTTATGTTCTGAAACTTGTGAGGAGGGCTCTCTACTTCAGAAGATAAACTTGAAGGTATACATTCACTCTGCTGTCAGAGTACAATACATAGCAATGTCCAATGGGGCTGTTAGTGGAGATCTTTTATTAACTGTACAAAACACACATCATGTGACCAAAAGAGCTGAGCATATAGTTGGTGCTATAAATGGTAATGCTAAATAATAATGTATGCTGCACTATGATTTGTTTCTCTTTCTATTCTCTTTCTATACACCATGGGAGTATTTGAAAATAAATCTGTTTCTTTATGCCATTAATATCAAGTATTGTTTTGTTATAGTAACATATTGTTATAGTGTGTGTATTATTTACCATGCTTTAAGTTCTGGGTATTTCTTACAGTGGCTCATGATATATTTATTGTCTGATATGTAACTTACTTAATTCCATTTGAGGATACCACACAGTTGACAAAACATACTTGTGTCTGTGCCCAGATAATGATCAATAGACATTAGAAATGGAAATATTACAAAATATATTTGGCCCACATTGCCTATGTTCTATCTATCTATCTATCATCTATCTATCTATCTATCTATCTATCTATCTATCTATCTATCTATCCATCGATCTGTATCCAATTGATGGTTGAATTTTTTTCCTAGTATGCCTTAATACCCATAGAACTATCCAATTTGCCATTTATTCAGGCTTGCCGAGAAGCCATGTGAATACACAACACTATTGTATGTATAATTCAGGCACTTTTTTGCACACAGACATAAAACACTAATGGCATGTGATTACCGCGACTTTGGAATCTTCATCTATAGCCAAAAATTAACTCAGCGCATTTAATGCAAAACAGCCATATCCACTTGGATCACCTAACATTGAATTAATATCCAGGTAAACATTATACTATCACTGTATGTTAAATCTTTTGGGAAGCATTGTGCTAAGTGCAGATAAATGCAGTAGCCTTTTCTCTGGAGTAACGTGTATAGTTTTCTACTATCGGCATGGGCCAACGCACATGTTTTAAATCTCAGTAATGTGAACGTTTGCACTATATGTATTTACATCATGTTACATTTTCTTTTCTTATCAGGCTGAGACAAAGATTACTTATAGGTTATTTTATTCTCCAGAATTCTGTTCTGAATGCATTGAACACTAATGTGAACGTTAGAACCTCATTTGTAATGCAGAAGTTTGATTGAAACTTATTCTTTATCTGCTGTTCTGGAGAAACTTATTATTTATCTGCTTTACGGGTAAAAAATATGGACTTTAAGCAAATAGTGTAGATAAAGATGAATTAGGTTTGTTTCCTGAAAACTTTTAGTCCTAAAAGCGATTGATCTTTTTAAGGATTTAAAGGGATGGAATTCCAAAATGTTGAAAATAATGTTAAATTAACCCCATGCTGCTGACTCACCTTTGATTTTGTCTTTCTGTCATGTCTTACTCGGAAGTTATCGCTGGTATAATTTGGGAAAAATCAGCATTTGCAATTATTATATTCTCGATTGCTTCCTTGTGGGTGTGGTCTGTGCATGACAATAGGGTCCTTAGCACAGGTTTAGTAAAAATAATTACTCCTCTAGTGTTCGGGGGCTGCCGAAAGGCCCCCAAACACCCCTAATAAAATTATTCAGTGGCTGTCCAAAGGCCTCCTAACCCCAAAGATAATATAATAATATAAAATTATTCTGTGCCTACCCCCTCACCTCTCACTTGCCCAAGTAGGGGAGTGTGTGTAGAGAAAATTCCTGTCCACCCCCGTTTGCACACAAATGGTGCCCTGTGAATACAATTATACCTGTTACTGATGTCCAATGACAAAACCCAATGTCTAATGCTAAAAAAACAGAAGAGCCAAAAAATGTGCCAGCAAAACAAAAAAGCACATAGGCCCCCTTTCTAACTGGAGGATGCCTAATGAAATACTTGCTAGCGTGGTTTTCATTTCCCATGAAAAGTGCATCTGATTGGCTGACTGTGTCATGTATTACGGGGTGTTGGGTATTCAGAAATATAATAGAAACATACGTCTGACTTACTCTCAAAAATAGCGTAGATCATTTCACCTTCCATTACTTTCAATGGGGAAGATTCAACCGTGTTTTTTTTTAAGTCAAACTCGGTTACCGAATTTGACTTAGTCTCCAAATGAAAGTCGACCTCCAAAATCGACCTTCTCAAGCTATTCTCGAATTTTAGTGTATAGACCCCACTCAGAGACCTCTTAAATAGTACTTTAGGCACTTAGTATCACCATTTAAGTATATCGTATTTAGTAAATGATATTAGTTATGATCTATGGCTAACATTAGTGGATAGTAAACATTAGCGCACAGTTTTTACTCTGGTTTATTAGTGCTAAAATCAAATACAGGAAGGGAAGGAAAGCAAGAATGAATAGGGTAACTGATATTCATTGGTGGAAAAATGCTTGAAATGCATTCATTTGATAGACTCTATACAGTTAATAAATGAACTCTAAAAAGAACATATTGGGTCTATAAAACCAATGTACCTTATTAAAGTGGGTATGGCTCAAGTGAACTACAAGACAGAGGTGGGTACTGATGTTGGTGTAACCGAGTGATCACTCCTTATAAATATCAAATAAAATAAATGTTCATTAATTTTTATCTGGAAGAAGATAGTTAGAGAAACTAGGTCAGGGCTTCATAAAACCACAGGAACAAAGAAAAGTTAGGGCTCCTAACGTCTCAAAAAATATTTATTTGGCTCCTAAAGCATGCAAATATTTGTCAAGCCCTCTTATAGGTGATGTAAATCATACAATACCTAAGACAGAACTCGTTGGATGCTGGCGCATGCTGACGCTGTCAGGGACTCTGATTGCAATACTTGACAGTGTCAGCATCGGCCAGCATCCAACGAGCTCTTGCTTAGCTGAGAGTAAATCCATATGTTTCTGTAAGGTAGATGGCACTGAGTTTTTAACTTTTGCATCTAATAATGAAGCAAAAGATAAAAACTAACTTTGGTTCCAATTAAACTGAGCCTATTTCAATCTTATTATTTATATTACTTATTGTTTCATTGTTATAATAAAGGGAACCTTCCAGATCCAAGTTAAAAATATCAAGTTTGAGAAAAAAGTATATAATAAACTAATAAAAAAAAGGACATATACATTATTTTTCCAATACTTGACATACATCAGTCAAGATTCCAAAGCTCCAAAATGTTTATCCTTAAACATTGTCCTTATTAAGTCATTTAAAAGAGTACATGAAACTGTACTAAATTAACAGTGTTCTGTGCATATTCTAAATTTAGAAGACATGTTTCTCTGGATATGTAATGAATTCCATTAAGGAGACATATCTAAGGTCCTTGACAAGGTTACGGGCCATAGATTTGTCCTTATATGTTCGAACGCGTTTTTTTTTTATAGCTATCGTCCTTTTGTTAATGCTATAAACATGCTGCATTCAGTGATTTTTCAGTCTAAAATGTATTCCACCGCATTTAAGAATTTTTTTTTTTATTACAACTGTTTTAAACTGAACTTTGTTGAGAAATATGAAACAATCTGTAAGTGCAGTGGACATCTTGCTGACAACTATTAAGCTTGTTGTAGGACATCAATCAATCAGCCTTCTCTAGGGGACACTTTTATTCCAATTTTCTCTTTAATCAGTCTCTTTTGCACTTGAGTACCATAATGTTAAATACTGTAAAAGGACTGTGTACAACCAACACACTCCATATTTGTCCAAACCCATTAGTCAACAGGATAATCTATCGGCTGGTGAATATTTTTTTTAGCTGAATTAAAATTAGAGTTGTTGTTTCTTTTTTTAGATAGATCAACCTCATGTGATAAGAATTCATGGAATGTTTTCCTAAACAAAAATAGTTATAACCATTGAAGGAATATTTTGTACTACCTCATTTTGCTTAGATGACACTGAGTAAATTCTACCATAAAATATTTGGTAATATTGTAAACAAATAGAATTGAAATGATTACATTACTGGCTATGGTTTTGAATGCATGCGTCCAAGATCACATTTTTGGGTCCTTTCGTCAGCCCCTCATACAGGCTTGAAGGTGGAACCCACTGAAAGCATCTTGAAGACTTGCATTCAAATTCTCAGCCAATAAATGTCCATTTCATTTACTGGTTTTTAAAGCTCATTCCTTGCCAGTCGGGGGTTTGGTTTGGGAAACGGAAGTTGGGGATGAGGAAGTGAGAATGGGGAGCTCCGTCCTCCCCTAACCGTTCAACTTGGAAGTTGGTTTATCGAACGTGCCCACTGAGCTAAAAGAGCCGGCTAGTGGTTAGCATTGTGGTAAGATGGGATGGTGTCAAGGATATGACACCTCGAGGGACGAGGAAGGGAGGCGAGCACCTCATTGGGTTAATTTTTGCACTATGTATATATTTTTAGGTTAATTTGTTCTGGCTGGCAAGGGGTTATTGTTTTTGTTAGGCTGTATCAGTTATATATATATATACCATAAAGAAAGTATGGTGGTTGGCTGATACAGCCTTATGTTGTTGTTTAAATAAAAATTTCTGTGGCCTTTTTTTGACCATCAAGTGTCGTGTCAATTATTGGGGTCAGGGTGGGATACGGGGGTTACGGGTGTGTGTGTTATTGTGGTATCAGGAATTGGACGCTCTATCCCCTCTGCGTACATACATTGTACTATTCTTTACTAGTAATAATATGACCTTGGTGATTTTGTTACCAGCTTTTTAATGAGGAATGTGTAGCCTTGAGTTTCCGAGTTTCATTTGTTTACTGCATTACCGTATGTTCAAACCACAATTATTCTTTCCTTCTTGGTTGTTGACATGACCATAACCAGTGAAAACATTTATTTCATGTTTACATAACCATTTATAAATCATTATTAGTCTGTTTTAAGTCCATGCTGCATCCTTATAGTAAACTTGATAGATTTTGGAGCCAAGGACTTGTGGCGCATGTAATTATTTCTTTTATCCTTTGGAATCTGGAAACTCTGATGTGTTGTAGGCTATGCAGGAAATAAGGACTAATGCAGTAAACACAGCAGCCACTTTCCCTGATGTATTGAGCCCCAGTGTGTTCAGCTGGCGTATCTCAGGCTTGAATCTACCGATTCCATTTACAATATTTGGAACCATTTACAATGAACTGACATTTTTGATTAATTTTAAGGAACTTCACATATTCCATGAATGTTAATCATTAATGCATTTTGTTTATCTATACTTGATCCTAACTTTCATAGTGTTGATGTTTACGTCATACTATCAAGTAAAACATACTACAAAGATAATGATTAAGTTCCACAAGTGGAATGTGCAGTGAGGATATTTTCTTACAACGTGTGTGCAAAGGTTATCTCGATGATATTTTGAATAAAGCACCTGGACTTTAAGGACAACAAGTGATTGTACACTGGAAAGGCAAAAGGTGAACTTTGTTGTCTTTAGGTCCATCAAGGCTTTGATGGTGTGTAGAGAGCCATTTAACTATAATATGGGTCACCGTGGCTAGTGTTGGGTGGGCTACAATTGGATTATCAGAGAACTGCAATTTTCCCAAACATTTTATTTAACTTGTATTGACATGTTATTTTTTTAGTTTGAATAAATGTAGACAACAAAATTATAAGAACTGAGGTTTGTGATACTAGCTCAACCAATATTAGACAGGACTAACATAAATGCTATGTAAGATAGTGCATATCATACAATCATATAATTTCCATCCATAAGGGAGGTCTAGAGCTGAAATGACAGATAAGCATCCACTGTGCAAGGAAGCCAGGTATCCCAGGTGAAGGTTTTGGCCTTTGTCTGTTAGATAAGCCAGGTATCCTTCCTTGCTTAGTAAGCAAATTAGCCTTTTTTGGGAATACCCTTTGAATTGTGGTGAGAAAAAAATCAGCCAAAGGACAGACAGTTGGAAAAGAATCATATTTCACATATTTACCTTTGACAGTTAAAGAGTACCCTTTGGTGTTGTAGTGTTAAGGGATAAGTGGGTCTTGGAGGGGGCTGTGTATGATGAAAAAGCATGTCTGGTACCAAAGAGAGAAATAAACCTCTAAATGCTTTCATCTCTAACCAAATTTTTGTTACTGTTTTCAAGATGAATTATAGAAACAAAAACATTATAGGATTGACTTAATATGCACCGATTAGTTCCGAATTGGCTTTGGGTTGGGCACTTTAGTCTAATTACACAAATCTCTGAAATGCTGCTGCTTAATATCCCTGAGTTCGGGTCTGAATTTGCTGTTTGGAAACCAAATCATCAGAAGCATTAGAATTGGTACGATATTGCTATAAAAACCATACAATTTCAGCTATTCAGTATGCGATGATCATCCCTGGACATGCACCCAATGTGCCCCTGACATGCCCCAAATATTCCGCAATCCATTTTGGGGACAATTTTCATTGCATATTGAGTCAACCCTTATATTCTTAACCTATATTCCTTGGCAAAACTAGTACAGCACTATATGTATTCATGCAGTTTTATGGTAACATGAATAATTGCTAGTTATTTTCTGTAACTATCTAACCAGCACTTTATTGCCTTGAGTTGTTTTATTAATGAGTACAAGCAATGATGTATCTAGCGGCACTTTACAGGGGCAATCATAAAAAGCTGTTTGGGCACAAATATGCCACAGACAAGTTCTTTGGGGAGCTGAAGAGGAAGGGGTGGGACCTAAATAGGAAGACGTGCACTCTGGACAGGATGTGGTGGGGCAAAATCAAGATTAGGTGGCAGCATGAGCCTAGGTAGGCCAAAGGCAGCACAAAACCTAAATACACCAATGATTAAAAGGTTTTTTTTTTTCCAGTAAACGTTTAACTAAAGTGAATTAAAAACTGAGTTGCAACACCTTTGCAATAAAGCAGATCTAGCCTTATGTGCACCACACACGATGGGTAACCCTGCAGGCTGATAACATTATTAAAGATAACAGCTGTCAGAAGCTGTCTTAAAAGGGACAGTCTAGTCCCCAAACTCACTTTGGTGCAAGATGAAGTCTACTGCTTGTATAGTGCACATGAACTTTTCCAGTGTGATTTGATAAACACATTCTGCATAAATCACACTTTAATATTTTACTTAAACCCTCCACCCAGTAATTACTCGGCATATATACTACAGTAGTAATTTCCTGTGATGCTGGAATTCAATGAATTGTGTAGAATCTAAGTAACCTTGCTCTTACACGTAGGATCACTTAACAGTGCAACACATTGTCTGATGACATCACTAGAGAGACAGGAAATTCCATTCATTTGAATAAAATTATTTTTAGCAAAAAATAAATAAAAATGAGGACACTGACTTTTACTCAGCTGTGTGGGCAGTCCTGGCTTCTTGCAAACTGCTGTCATTTCACAATTTCATCTAGCTGTAAGAATTTTACATTTTAAGCAATGCAAAATGTAAAACAAGCATTTTAAAGTGACAGCCTATGAGTAAGGACTAGTTAAGCCCGAAACGCGTCAAGCTTTTGTATCCGACTTGCACAACTGTTGTTCTACCATTCATTACTGAATCAGCATCTGAGTGCCAATCCATTTGTTTTGTTACAAGCATTTTAAACTACTTTGAAAGCACATTAATATGCATTAACATTTGGAAGATGCATTTTGGGTACGACACAGTTCCTTTAAAATCATGGAAGGGGGTTTATTAGACATACAAAAGAAGGGTGTGCTTTCAAATATATGCAAAAAAAACCCAAAAAACATAACACATTTTCAGCGCTGACACCATATACTTCCTTTCCTGTTTATTAAACTGTAACTTCAACATAGTTTAACAGATGATAAAGTCTACTTGCAGAGAATCTTAGCTGTCCCATACACACTGGATAAACTGGTATTATTTATGCACTAGATTAGGCAGAAGTCCCCTTCTATCCCCAGGGAGTGGCTCCATTCCGGAAACTGGTTTCAAGAACAGGGCCTACTGCTCTACTGGCTCTCAGGAGAGTCTACTCAACTGTCCCTCCATTGTTTGGACCTTCTCTATAAGGCAGGGACCTGCAGTGGGGGACATACCAAACTTTAGCCAAGCCTACCAGGGGATGCCATTGATATTGCAACAGGAATCTGTAGCTGCCTGAGGGAATATAGCTGTATTCTTGATGTGTGTAACATATGTATAAAAATTTGAGAAATCAGTTCCAGTAATATAAGGAAAGTGTTTTTAGAACAGCATTAACAAGGAACCAAAAAGATAAACTTTTCTTTTTACTTTTTTTTAAAAATATTTTCATGTCAGCTAGTTAGGAATTATTTTAATATCGTTAAAGTATTATTTATTAGAAAATCACATTGTACATATTTAATTAAAATACACAATTTTGTTATTCTTATTTTTTTCCAAATTGCTTGTGACAGAAGAATTTACAAAGTATGTTGAATGTACATGACAGTTTTATATTTCCAGCAAACCTCTTTTTTTGGATAGAATATGTAATTTTTCTTTATTGTATTACCCAGTGTTTACAAAACAGATTTTTTTTGTGATGGATTTGTTTATTCCGAGGAGACATAATTATAGATTTTTTTTTAAAAATCCTCAAATTTCCAAGATCAGTAAACCATGAAATTTTTAGGAAAGAAAAGTTTGGTTCTCTAGATGAAGCACTAGGCCCGAACAGTAACTTATTATACTGCAACATAGGGGGTACAATTTAGAGCAAATATGTTACATACCAGTTCCAGGAAGATCCCGGATTTCACGTAGTTATATCACTTTTAAGACAAGTTCTAGAAATTCTAGACATTCCTGCAAAGCAAAGATACATCAACAATATCAAATTGTTTATTTAACATTGTGCCAACAGTTCTTTTTTTTATTCCCAAGTTACATTACAAATTGGGGTTAAGACCTAGTATTCTGACAGAAGGTCAACTCAGATAGTGTTTCAAATCATGGAATGAAAAACAGAGATCATTAATATGCTAAACTGAAGGTATCTTAATTTAAATAATTTCCCTCATTAATACTATTGAAATATGTGCCAAAAATCTGTCAGCACTGCAGCATCTATCAAAACTTTTAGGGTTTTCAAAGGCCTATTAGTCATCAGGAGCCATGTGTCAGCTTGCATAGGATCATGTGATTTATTTCCTTGTCTTGTTGTTTCAATATTTTGTTACTTTTCCCCATAAGGCATGTTTGCTTGTCTTAGTTTGCATTTTTGTGAGGTAATTTGTTTGTGTTTTGGCGTATGCTAAACTACAGCTTTATTTTTTTTCTAGACACCAATATATGTTTAAGGTTATTTGCTTCTTTTGGAAGTTATGTATCAAGTCAGTCATGACTGTTCAGAAGTAATTTTGATAGGCTCCATCACAAATGCTATATCTGTAAACAATAGAATGTCTGGGACTTCTCAGACATATATTTTATGGTATTATTATTTGTGTTTGGTTATTGACAGTAGTGGGCAGATCTTTTAACAGTACGTTGTTTGATTACATGATTGGAGAATGGTGGGTCACATGACCACCTTTTTTTCCCTATATAAATGTGAATTGTAAATGGTAGAGTATATCTCTTCTTTCCCCCTGAAGAAGCTGGTGCATACCAACGAAAAGCATAGAGCTTCTTCTTTTTTTTGATGTGTATTGACCACATCTATAGCCGACTCCTGGCTTCCGCCAACCACGCAATCTGGAGTTCTGGACACCTTGCACCAGCCGTTGCTAAGAATACATCGGAGACTGGCAAGCATAATTTCATCTGAATCAACATCATTCTACTTGTACATCTACAAGTGACGATTTCCATCTGAAAGACGACAGGTCCCTGAACCTTTCGGGTGTCACTGAACTGTTTTTCAGCTGTGAATTCGAACTATACAATATAGTGTTTGGGATGGTGAAGATTTCCACTGGATGGCCGTATATAGTAGAGGGTGACACTCCCAGACAAGGGACGCTACGTAGAGCTACATATAAGCTTCCTTTTTTTTTTTAAATTTTTTATACATCTATTTTTATGAAATGCCACTTTTTAAGTTATTTTAATTTTAACTGTGGTTAAATTATATATATATATTTGGTCTTTAAAAATCATCAGCACTATAGTCCTTTTTCTGTTCTTTTTATATTTCCATACCTCTCTGACATCCATTTAATACAGAGAGTGAAAGTGCATTGCAGGGTAAAGTGTTTGTGGTACCTTGCTCAAAAGCCTCAACCTCTCTTGGTATCCCATGGCTACACTGAGTGTGATACTTGTGGCTTCAACCTCATATTATTCCCTTAGTAATTGTAACAATAGGTGCAAGCACTCACATCTATTATTACAAGTCTCTATTTTATTCTAGTGATTTGGTGGTTGTAACTGCATCCCTTCTTTTTAGTGTTTTAGGTGCTGGGTTTACACTTTTGTAGACGTTTAAATACCTTTTTAGTAATGCCACTGCTCCAGGTTACACCACTGTATGTGTGTAAAGCAGTAATCATAATCCATGCCTTGTCTTAACATTAGACAATGAGCAGGGGAAAGCCACCAACATGGTTATGACATTTACCCGACTGTGTGACAGACTATTTAATGATGTTCTATGGACCTTCACAGACCTTTTTGCCAATACCAGTTAAGTACCCCAGTGCACAGTCATATCATTGTGTAAATTCAGCTTGAGCCTCTTAGAGACATCCAACAGACACTGTGAACTTGGGGATTCAGTTCTATTCAACTTGGTTGGGCTATTAATTAAGCATTAGTTAAACAGACTCTGACACTTATATATTGTTTAGACTGTGCATGCAGAAAATAAAACAGTAGAAAAGGTGATCTGTAGCTTGTGCTAGAAGAACTGAAAAGCAGTCAGTGGTGTTTCCTGATTATGACATCACAGTATGGCTTGAAAAACAAATGGAATATTTAGCTGCAAACTTTATGCCTGTTTATGACATATAATATGTGTAGTATTTTGAGTCTGTAACATGCTTAGCACAGTAACTTTTTTTTTCCATTTTTATCTCTTTCTTGATGGAGTAGAAGAGGTATTCTCCGAAATATAGGGAGCCGTGCACTGCACCTTATTAGTGTGTACGAGGCTAATTACTGAGCTCAAATACCCTGTCCACTAAAATTGTATATTAATTTATAGAGAAAATGAGTAAGAAGTGTAAACTCATCCACATGAGGAAAAGCTGGATTCCAACCGTGATTAACACAGAATCCTATATTAAGTGGCAGCTAAACTAACCAGAAAATTATACAAAATGCTGGTAATAAATACCCTTTAAGACGTTTGTTGAGAAGACGCGATTTCACGGAGTATTTCACTTGATCCACAAAAGCACAGATAACAGCAGTCAGTCTGTTTTAACTGCCACTAAATAAGTGTGCAGTTTATTGATTGCATGGCCTGCATTTAATGGGCCTTGTGAAAGTGTATGCAAACAAACGACTTTGCCATTGTGTATATCAATTTGTAAAGACAATTATTCTGCAAGGCTGAGTCTAAAGTGTTACAGCACAGCCATTATTCTTGCAATTACTGCTTAAAAAAGTAATTAATACTGTGCCAAATATCCCTTCGCATTGGATTGCTTGCAATGTAAGCTAAATTCCTTTCTCATGAAACGTGGGAATCTTATTATGCGGCATCTTCAGTAAAAATAGCAACATCTTATTAATTTTTTTTTTTTACTTTATTTAACTTATAGTGTTTGTAAATACATCGTTTCAATAAGATAAAATAACAATGACCCATTTATGCATGAGAACATTCTTGACTATATAAAACTACATTAAATCCATAGTACTCATTCTATAGGGATTACTTTCAGCATCCTGAGAATAAAAAGCAATCTGTTGGTTTATTTTATTTGGCACATAGAAATAAAGTTCTATTATCTAAAAGTTCGGTCCTGACATCGCAAGGTTGTAAACAAAAATGTATAGCTGTATCAGCTCCGAAAATACCACTTTCATTAGAAAATGTTAAGCTAAGCTGTACATGGGAGAATAATAAAAAAACATAAAGAGAAAAGAAGAAAAGAGAAATATATGTTTTAAATGTGTCTGAAGGTGTCCCCTGTTTATGATATCACCTGTAGCTTGATATGCAAATGAACTCGTTTTCAGTGGGATGTGTGTACTTTGCATTTCAAGCCATAAGTGATATTTTTACTGGAAAAAAAAAATCAAAAGCGTAAAAACATTATCAAAAAATTCCTATCTATACCTTGTGCATATAATAAGATAACATATGTTTTAGATGTGTCTGTGGTGTCCCCTGTCATATGGCTTGAAATGCAAATGAACTACTTTCATATAATGCTGCAAGGATTTCCATTAAACAGGAGACAGCACAGACCCACGTTATATAGTTTATTTTTGATTCATTTAATTTGCTTGCAATTCTGCTCACACAATGTAAAGTTAATTGCTGACCCTTTTTTTTTTTATTCTCTACAGTCACAGTATAAAAAATGTTTAGGTCACAGGGTCCCTTTAAGAGAAAAATGGTTAGACTGAATCATTTTTACATGTCTGCAAAAGAATATGCTTTAAGGGCACCCTTATTCCCTTGTGTCTCCATTTAGTTCAAGAATGCATGCTGGCTTGTTCTGCCTAATGTACACTGGAATGAGACTGTGGGAAAGTGGCCAAAGAAAAGGAAAAAAAAAAAAAAAGTTTAACTTTTCTTTTTATCTCTTTTGGCATTTTTCCAATGAGCAGAACACAGATTATGCCCTATTTTCAGTTGCTCAGATCATTGTTATTTTTTTCTTTTTGTTATGTGAATATCTGTGATGTGTCCTTTATCTCATTGTTTAACAATGTTCCAAGCTGGGAAAATTACTTGATTTAATACAATAAAAAAACAGAACATGTGTCATCTCGTATTACATATGAGATATACGAGTTATATTATTCGGTTACTGTTGGTAAATGAGTCAATAACTCTGCCAATAGTTCTTCAGTTCATTGATTGGGTATCAATGTTCCAAAATAATGGCAATATTTGTATAAAGTTCTCAAGGTCATACTGGAAACATTTTTTATATGCTTCCATACTTAACTGGGGAAATCCATAAAATTACAGCCCATAACTATAAGGGATGCTGAATGATTTGCTACCGTACTGAAAATAGCTGATTTTCACAATGTAGTTTGACACGCGTGATTTTTCAAAACTATTTAAGTTAAACTTGGCATCAGAACAAGATTTTTTTGTAAAACTAGGCAGGTCATACAACCAATCTTACTGCAGTTTTTGTTATTTTTGCTGTGTAAACTGTGTTCTCAATAGTAATGACACACTTCTCAGTAGACATTGTCTGTGACTATCTGTGTGTTTGATGTTACTGGTGGAATTATACAGGTATAAATTGTACATAGTGTTTCATTTTTTTTTAATACATTATTCTCAATGGATTTTCTCAGTTTTATAAAGGTAGCAATCAGATCTTATAAAGAATGAAACAAATACATTTTAATAGTTTAAAACTTTAAGTATGCACAGACAGCTTTATTCTGTTTTAAAAGGTCAGAATAGCAAAGCTGTAAGCTTCAAATAACCCTTCTGTAGGCCTTACTCCTGTCCTAGCCATTTGTGGCATGAACCATAGCCACTTAAATAAATATAATTATTATGTCAGGTAAACGACTGGTACTGTGCCATCTATGGGAATGTAGGAAACAAGTAGCATTAAAATGATATGCTTTATTTATTAACTGAGAATTTGATTGCAAGCTTTCAAGACCATATTAGTCAATAAAGAGTTTTAACGCTACTTATTTCCAGATATTGTGTGCAGCGCAAGAAAGAAATCCCTATATATTATACACAATTTTACATGAATATTGTTCTCTCCTTGATATTTTGTTCCTTTTGTATTTCTTTGTTTGTTTGTTTTTTATGACCAATTTTCCTTATTTTAGTTTTTTTTTAGCACTTAGTCTGATTTTGAGAAATATGCTTTATTCCCATTATTTAACCTGAATATATAAATGTACTTATTCACATTTCCCTGTCCATTCTCCACTAACCTCCTGTTTATTCTCCTGCTATTCAGTCATTTGCACCTGACCTTCAGAGGGAAGGTTTCCTTAACATCTTCCATCATGTTAGTTTGCTGTGAAAGGTTTAATTAGACAAGCATGGCTTGAGAAAGACCCTGTGTTGGTTGAAACGTTGGCACCTGGTGAAAATGAAAATGCCTCACTATTGAATTTCTGAGCATCTGTTTGTTTCTGTAATTAGAAAAGCAGACTGTACATTGTTTTGCTCTTTAGAATTAAGTGAGACCTATGGGATTGTCTAGTCTTGTGAATCTCACATGAGATATCGGAAATGTCTCGTAATGAAATATTTAACACACTTCAAGACTTAATGTACCTTGAGTGAAGAAAAGGGGACAGTGTTTTCTCATGACTCCTACTAGCTTTAGAGGTTAAACTCATTACCCGTATGTGTAATAGAGATCAGTTGCCTTTGATGCTGGGTACATGCATCAGAAAATTCTCACTACATTGTGACTTTGAATATAAAAGGCTCTACTCAATAAAGAGAGAATTACAGGGAATTGAGATGGGAATTTCAAACCAAAAGTAGCCGAGTTTGGAAAAATTCTCCAATGCAGCTGAATGGAAGAATTGCTCCAACTCAACTACTTTGGCCTCAAGTTCGAATCTCCCATCATAATTCTCTTTATTGAGGACCCTAAAGTCTTGATTGAGGTGAGTAAATTTTTTTCCATAATAAGTGTTTATTGTCTATTTGCAGATTAAGCTGGATACATCACCTAAAAATAAATGACATTATTTATCATAGAATAACAAACATTTAAGTGTTATTAACATTTTTAATGGAGTTATTAAAGCACTACTTTCTGATATTGTTAATAACATATTTGCACCTATAGTTCCTAGAACATTCATTCGAAGATGATATCCAAGAGCATGCGCCTGATCTCATTTTCTCCTGATTGACATCAAACTTTCTAACACTTTAAAAAACTTCTTGTCAATGATATTGAGCAAAATATTTCAAACAGAGATATATTTCCTTTAGTCTTTTGGCACAATTGGCATATTACATTACATTAACATGTATTCTTATAGCGCCAACAGTTTACCTAGTGCAATACAGAACATAGAAGGGGGACTAAGTTAGACAAACAGACTGATACTGGTGTAGAGCCCTCACTTTTGGGCAATGAAGTGCTAGGGGCGCTCAGCTTATGTGAGAAAATTCCAGATTCTGATGATTAAAGTGTAGCGCTTCAATAACCTAATCTGTAATCTAATGAATGCTTACAAGTAGTTGTTATCATATTGACAGTATAGGATGAATTCATGTGTGAATTTCCTCTCCCCAAGAAAGCCTATGCTGAGATCCATACTTGTTCTCCCAATGTTGCTTATTGCAATTTAAGAGCAGTAATTGAGGAAGGCAGATTTTTTATTCTGTGGAGCTATACCTTTGGCATGGCACACTTGGAATACATGTTTAAGACTGGAGTTTAATGGTCAGTTTGAAAAGTAATGTTAGTGGACTTGTGGTTATGTTTATTAACTTTCAGACATGATGAAAGGTGTTATTTAGTTCTATATGTTTGGGAATTTGTTCTTATGTGATGTGGGTATAACTGTAACATAGCCAGCCCTGATTATTCACACTGTGGAATGTCTACAGAAGGTGTAATACATTGCTTTTGTCATTGGTGTTTATTTCTCCACAAAGGTAGAAATTCCATTCAGGCTTTAAAATGGTTTTCAGGAATCCAGCAATGAGAAACCATGGACATCATTTAACTTCTTAACACAAATCTACCATATTATCCATGCATTGTCCACCAATAAAACAAAAATAAGACCTTCTAGTGATGTTTATCAATGCTGTCAGCCCAGCAATAAGTAATTAATCACTTACCCACTTGTAAGACTATTGCCAGGAACACATAATAAATGATAAAATTAGGTGTTTTCGGGCTCAGTGTAATTTTATTGCAATCATATACTTAGTATATAATTATTACTTTATTTTGTTTTTATTACAAACTGACTTGTGAAGATGTAGCAGTTTCTTTCAATCATAGTGCATGGTGGAATCAGTAGTGGAACATGTGTTGGGAACTCCTGTTGTAGTGAGAAAGACATTCAGTGTGCTCCAGCTGTTGTAAACTGTCCTTTCTCTGATAATCGGCCAGCCGTGCATGTGTCGGCACCTCTAAGAGGGGATGGGACTCTTCATCGCGGCTGCTTCCGCGCAGCCGCTTCACCGCCGACTCGACAGCACGAGACAGATCGTCGCTGGAGATTTCATCGCGGGACATTTCATCGCTAAAGGTAAGTATTTTACCGATTTTAGTTTTCTTAGAATTAGGGTTTAGGGGGTTAGAATTAGGTTTAGTGTTTAGTGTTAGGGGTTAATTTTACTATTAGGGGTCGGGGGTTAGTATTAGGGTTAGTATTAGGGTTTAGGGGGTTAGAATTAGGTTTAGTGTTTAGTGTTTAGTGTTAGGGGTTAATTTTAGTATTAGGGGTCCGGGGTTAGTATTAGGGTTTAGGGGGTTAATTTTAGTATTAAGGTTAATTTTAGTGTTAGTATTGGGGTTTAGTGTTTAGTGTTACTATTGGGGGGGGGAATCATTTATTAGGGGGGTTATTTTCTTTTTACATTTGTAAGAGCTGACAGTTCAGCGCTGAACTGTCAGCTCTTACATAGCTGCAGCCGCGGTGAAACGGCCGCGTTATACTTCATTGCTGACAGTTCAGCGTTCTAACTGCCGCGCTGAACTGTCAGCGATGAAGATGCGGCGAAGAAGTGTCCTAGACCCCCTCTAAGATGCTGTGTAAATTAGAAATAAACAAAAGTGGGCTTGCTCCAGTCCTGAGTCAATTGCGCTGAAGGGTCTCTTGTTAACTCAGCTGCTCCAATGAGATAGGAGCCGATGTGTGCCCCTCTTATCCACACCAGAAGAGAAATCGCCAGCCGACACCGGTAAAGATGAAGGAGAAATGGAGTGATAACAGTCCAAAGTTATACTACAAAGTCCATAAACCATAAAATAAAAAGCAGGCACATAGACTGAGAGATGTGAAACGCGTTAAGCATATTTCCCCCCTGCTTTTCTTCGTTTGTGTCTGTCTATGTGCCTGCTTTTTGATTTTATGGTGAATAGACTTTGGAATACAATTTTGGACTATCATCACTCCATTTATCCTTCATCTTTACCGGTGTTGGCTGGCGATTTCGCTTATGCTGTGTAAATTAGGGCTATTTGAATTTAGAGAACAAAAACAATCCCAGTGTTTCAAAAAACAAAATCTAAGCAAAAAACAGAATAATCTGTGGTCTAATAAATCTAGCTCACAGCAGGACGAGAGCAAATTGATCTTCAGAATAAAACTAGAGTTATACCAAATCAAGTGGTAAGTCATAAGTTGGTAACATTTAAAATTGGGTAATAAAATCCTCAATACTGACACCACTAAATTACTGTGTCTAACTTGCAAACCCTATGTGATCAGTAACAGGAGCTTAAAAACCTTGCTCACTTTACTTAATAGCAGGAATAGGCAAAGTATCTGAGTAAGGACACCTGTGGCCATGGCAAGTTCCTTTAAGGTCCATAGAAAGTCATTAAATTGTAGATCACGATGTCCATTAAATGTTGATGTTGGTAAATACCACTGCTGATAACTTTGGTAGTTCTCCCATATGAAGATACATGTGTTCAGCTCAATATGTGGATGGCTTTGTATTGTAATAATGAAAAGTGCCAATATGTCAAGCTGGTGAAACAAAGTACAATGCACTCGCAGATCTTGGGACTACCATTTCTTGATAAAAACAACTGTTCATTTAAAATACTAAAGCTTACAGGGTACAGAGATTAAAGGGCACAATCACCTTGCATGTTTTGCACTTAAGTGAGCGCTTAATCATCCAGCCATGTCTGCAAAGGCACCCTGTGACACATATGATGGCTGCGACAGTCAATCATACTGACTGGATGTGTATAGCTTTCAAAATCAGTGCCTGGCTTGACGACTTTAGTCTCTGCCTGATTTACAGCTATCATTGGGCAGGGAGAGACTAATAACTATGGGCAACTTGCCTCTGCCATCTAAGCACCCCATCAGTTACTTCATCCTGCTCCCAAGATTTTTAAATAAATACACACTTTATTTTTCAAATGTTAAGGCTAGGCTTAGATTAACCCCTTCCCGACCTTATGACGAGTTAACTCGTCATAAGAGCCGCACCATTAGCGACCTTATGACGAGTTAACTCGTCATGCAGTCTAGCCGGCGGTGCGCTCCGTGGGCACCGCCAGCTAGTCTGCAACGGGTCCAGGACTAAGCCTCGCACCTGAGGCAAAGCTCCTGGACCCGATCGGTCAGTTTCCGGGCATGTGATCGCGGTGATTGAGTGATCACCGCGATAACATGCAAATTAGATGGCAAAGTCAGTGTGTTCACACACTGACTTTGCCTCTAATTCACTCCCTGTGCTTCACATTCTTATAGTGAAGCACAGAGAGTGACCTGTAAGTAAAAATAAATTAATTACATACACATAGGTTAAAAAAAAAAAAATTTAAAAAAATTAACCCTTTCATTGCTGATCACAGTTTTTAACTGTGATCAGTTTCCTACCACTTTATGGCCCTCATTTTTTTTTTTTTAACAGATTTTTTTATTTTTAAAATTTATAAAGTTTTTTTAAATAAATAAAGGTAATTTTAATATATTTATTTAATAAAATTTAACCCCTGCATGCCTGTTGCATGATTTTTACTGATCTGACATCGCACTCTTCAGAGTTTTTTTCTGTCTTTTTTGTTATGGGGGGTTTGGGAACCAATATTTTTCTTTTTTATTAGTTAGTTAATTAGGGGGGATACGTGGGTTAGTGTTGCACTAGTTATGTAGCTTATTATTGGGAAAATAATTTCCTCTTTTATATGTATTTTTTAATACTAAAATGTAAATCATTTTTATGTATAGGGTATCAAAAGAAAGCTCTAACTGTCCTCTAAAAAACAACATATAACTTGTATGGGTACGTTAAATGAGAGAGAGGAAATTTATGTTTCAAAAACCGCGTATTAAAAATTGAAAAACGCTCTGGTCCTTAGCACAAGAAAATCCCTGGTCCTTAAAGGGTTAAGAAACATGTTTTTGTTTGGCAGTAGCACATAACAACTCTTGTAAATTCATACATAAGTAAAATGTGTGTGTGTGGGGGGGGGGGGCATTTATCAGCAAAGGTTGCATTTTATCAGCAAAGGTTGCTGATAAAATGCCATGAAAAGTGTCAAAGTACCACCGCAAGTTACATAACCTAGATGTTTACTTTTTAAAAATATGTTCATGTAGGGGGTTATTCTGTGATTCATGAAAGATATCAATGTTACAATGCTGCTATCTGCAATTTTGGGAAAAAATGCACCACTTCTACTCATTGTCTTATATGTCGCAAAAAAACAAACCCAAAAACTTAAAGCATGGAGTATTCCCAAACGCAGTACACATATTTGCAGATTTTCATTAGCATTTGTAGATAGGTAACATAGTTTTCAAGTTAAAGTTGTAAAATGTGTTTTCACCATATATTTCTTTTTAATAAGTTACAATATATGATCAAAATAATGGTATCTAAAGAAAGTCCTTCTTATCCTGACAATATACATATGATAATTTGTGCAAGTATAGTAAATGAGAAAGAGGAAATCTAAAGCTAAACACGAACACCATAGAAATGTTAAAGTCCAGTCACAAGGGGATAGTGACCGTTTTATCTGTGTGTATTTAATAGAACTATTATAGATCATATTAAATGCCTTTAAATGTCACTTCTCTATGACTATAGGTTTATATAATCATTGTAACAGAGCCAGTCGATTTTAATACGTTTTGATGTTCATTCTAGTGAAGGTCTGTTACAATATCCATATAAACTCATAATTATTATTCATTTATCAAACACCATCATATTATGTAGAGCTTAGTTACAATGATCAAATTACTGTTGGTCAGTGTTCCTAAAACTCAAGGGACCATTAACTCCAAGTTCCTTTTCTCAGGAAAAAAGAGATTTCTGGGATGAGCTATTGATTTTTTGAAAATATTATAGATTGTGTAATGGACAACTCAGTTGAAAGAATACATATACTAATTATCTGCCAGAGCTCATTTTCCCTAACAATTACTACAGCATCCTCAGAAATCCAAACAGGTTTCATGGTTCAACCCCATTTTCCTGGCTCCTGTATATTGTCTTCAGGTTTTATGGCTGTATCCTCTTCAGCCTCTAGTGGTCGCCATGTAGTATTTCCATTCTCCTCCTGTTATGTCCGCTGCCTCATTAACCTGCAGCCCAACCCTATTTATATCTGCAGTTAATTACAAACTAGGCCTTTGCATTGCTTTGGCTACAGTCTGTATTGTGCCTCTGTATCCTGGTCTCCTGCTGTCTTTGCTGTGGTTCTATCCTTCAGTCTCTGTGATAACTGTTGGAGAGGATAATACCTTTAAGGCTCCTTTCATGTGAATAACTCTTCTGTATTGTCCTGTTTCAGTCCTGTCTCAGCTACCAGTCCTGTCTCAGATTGTGATAGAGTGGTTCAGGGAGCATGTGACATAATTTTCACACATGGATTGGCCACCACAGAGTCCAGATCTTAACCCCAGTGAGAATCTTTGGGATGTGCTGGAGAAGGATTTGCTTTACAACATCTTGGTGAAGAATGAATGCAACACTGGACGGAAATAAATCTTGTGACATTGCAGAAGCTTATTGAAACAATGCCATAGCGAACGTTTGGCAGCTTTTGTTTTGGCCAGGCAGTGTATTTTGCTCAATGCGTAGAGCTGTCCTTTATTAACCTAATTATTTAGAATATACACGCTAATTTAATCAGCCGCTGATTCTAAACCTTTTAACAATATGAATCCCAGTATTCAGCAGTTTCGAAAATATGCTGACACTTACAAATATTTGAATTACAAATATTTGTCATTTCCCAGGGCATTCAAAACGATGTATTTCCCATGTTATCTTGAGGGGAGTTGAAGATGTGCTAAATTTTCCACCAGACAGCACTATTAACTATTTCATAATAGCTAGATAATCCCTTTATCTTATAGTGATATGCATTCTGCATACATTAAAACACTCAGAATCTGACCCTTGAGTCTCGTTTTATACATTCTCAGGGTCTCACACTGTTTGGAGAGGACATCATCTTGTTTTCAATGTATTTAATGATATCTGAACATATTTTTTACTAATATATAATTATGTAAATCTGGGACGTTGCTAGGTCTCCAAATGATCTGGGGATAGAGCCCAGATGGGCTCTGTCACACACACCGTCTGTCACATATACACACACTGCATGTCTCACACTTACACACACACTGCATCTCACACACTTACACACACACACACACACACACACACTGCATCTCTCACACACGCACAACACAGCATCTCTCACACACACTCCGTCGCTCTCTCTTTCTCACACACAGACACCCTGACACACACACCTAGACACACTAAGACATGCACATACATTGACACACACACACACTTACGCAAACACACCTAGACACACTGATACACACACCTAGACACACACTTAAACACTAATGCATACAGTCACACTTACACAAACACCCTGGCTCACACACTTACACATATTGAGATACCCACACACAGTCACACTTACATACATTTCTTCTATTTATTTATTTTAACCAAAAAACAAAACAAAAACGTTATACTGTTGAGACCCCTCCCTGCTTAGTTACCTTTATTTGCAAGGAGGAGGACATGCAGCTGCAGAACACCGCATCCAGTTTATTCTGACGAATGTCACCGGACATCCGGCGTGCAGACAATCTCACAGCACTAAGGGGGAGGAGCTTGCACCCATCACGATGTGCTCAGTATGGCGAGGAGGTGTGGTTATTGCAGGCACTTGCCTGCATGCCACACCTCGAGAAGGAGGTGCTAGAGAGAGAGTCTAGTTTGCGATCTATTAATGGTTAGGGTTCCAATTAAATTAGGTTTAGTATAAGGGTTAGGGTAAGAATTAAATTAAATTAAAATTAAGGGTTAGTATAATGGTTAGAGTTAGATTTAAATCTAGGATTCAGGTTGGGGTCAAAAGGTCACTGTAGGTGAATCCCCGCCCCCACTATTTTTGGTTTTTGCCCTATAACTCGCAAAAATATGCAGAAAAATATGGAAACAAGCATATTTCTAAACTCAGGACAAAATGTAGAAACTATTTAGGTGGGGTCTTTTTTAATGATTGTATTTTGTGTACATTATTTTTTAGTTCAATGTTAGAAAAAGTGTTTGTTTTTTCCATCATATTTTATGATTTTTTTGTAGTAAATTATAAAGATATGATGAATATAATGGTATGTAGTGAAAGCCCTTCTTATGGCGATAAAAACTATTTATAATGTGTGTGGGTACAGTATGTGAGAAAGACGAAAATTACAGCAAGCAAAACACCCCAGAAATGTCAAAACGGCCCATGTCACCAAGGGAAAGACAAGGTCAAAAGGGCATGTCACTAAGGGGTTAATGAGGGAAACTCGCCGGCTTTGCACCTGCACAATGTATAGTTAGTATAGTGAGATGAAATGTTCATCTTACCTCAATTCACCCCATCTAACCTGAACTCATCTACAATTTACATTTTAGTGAATAGCCTCCTATGAGTTCAGGATATCCCTGGCTCACTGCACCTAGAGGGACACCAGCCTTAACTGATCTCTGCAGCAGAATCTTAATATGTCCACTCAAAGCACACACAAACAATTCCATTGTTTACACCTAAGCAGCCACTCCCCTTAACCCCTTAACGCATGTGGACGTATATATACGTCCTGAAAAGCATGGTCCTTAAGGACCATGAGGACGTATATATACGTCCTCCGTTTTCATGTAGTGTTGCGCTCCTTAGCGCAACACTACATGCCTGTAGCTACTCTCAGAGGCTGCTTCGGATCCGAAGCAGCCTCTGAGAGGGCTTTCAGCCCCCCCTCGCGCATACGATCACCGCGAATGTGATCGTATGCGCGTTAACACACATAGGCAGTGAAAGCTGATCACTGCCTATGTGTGTAAAGTGTTGCATGATGCCTCCTCCGATACAGCGTGCCCAGAGGAGAGCGACGGAAGAGAAAAAAAAAATCTCTTCCGTCGCTCTGAAACCGCTACTTGACTGCCCCTACAGGCAGTTAAGTATAGTACAGTTAAAAATAAAAAAATAATTAAATAAATAAATTAAATAAATAAATAAATGGAAAAAGTTAACCCTAGATCTACTGTACCTAGATCTAGGGTTAGGGTCATAAATAGGGTCATAATTAGGGTTACAGGGGGGTTCGGATGATTACAAGGGTTAGATTAAGGGGTGGGGGTAGTTTTAGGGTTAGGGTAAATTTAGAGTTGGGGTAAATTTAGGGTTGGGGTTAAAAAGTCACTGTAGAAGAAAATGATTAGAAAACAAAAAAAACACTAAAATTGTTTATTGCCCTATTACTTGAAATAAAACATAGACAAACAAGGAAACATTGGTATTACTAAACTCAGGACAAATATTATAAATATATAGACGGGGTCTTTTTAACCATTTGTAATTGTGTAAAAGAAAAAATTAGGTCAAAGTTAGAAAAAGTGTTTTTTATGGCATATTTTCATCATATTTTATATTTTTTTAATAGTATATGATATCATATGATGAAAATAATAGTATCAAATGAAAGCCCTATCTGTCCTTTAAAAAATGATATATAATTTGTGTGGGTGGACTGAACACAAAGAAAGAAATTCTCAGTTCAGTAAACGTATGACAAAAATAATGGAATTCTGGTCTTCAAGGCCCATCAAATGCAACATAGCACTCGGTCACTAAGGGGTTAATTACTCTTTCTGCAATTGTCTTCTTGCTGTAAACATGAACTGACCTTACCTTAACTTCTTCTGTGACTGATTCCATGGAAAAGATTTATGTTCAGCCATTTTGAGTGACACATGTAACGTTTACATGCTGTTCTGCAGTGTTGGGATGTATAAAAAAAGGCACAAACACATTACACATACCAAATGCCGATTGTACATTTTTTTTAACATGCAGAATAAATTATACGGATATATCCCCCACAGAATCTTCTCATACATGTGTTATGTATGATATACTTGTCTAGCAGACAAACAGAGACTGCCATTTTATTACAGCTTTTAGTAACAAATGTTCCCACATCTGCTGGTTAGAAAATATAAATTAGTTTGGGCCCAGGGCACTCTCTATTACCAAGGGTAGATGACAACATAAGGTGTATTCCATAACTGTCCACAGTTCTCTCAAGCTCTCGATAGTTCCACACTATCGGTTTCATCTGTTTCTACTCAAGTTCCAGGTCCAAGGAGCCTCAGCCCAGGTCCTTCTCCTGTATCCTGGCCAACATGGTGACTATGGAGATATTTCTTTTTTTTTTTCAGTAGACATTTATTTGGCAAATATCGATTCATGTAAATTACACATCACATAACCTGACTATTTACAGTCTGACTTCCATGCAAAGGGCTTCATCTTGAGGTCTAGTGGCTTGAGTTGGTTGACTGCACCATTTTTCACTTTTAAATACCCCAGTTGGTAACGCATTCAATCTTTCTATCCAATTGTCATTTCTGTGTATAAATCTATGTACCTTATCGGTCAGAAATACTGCCTTGCATGTCTGTCATTAATTATATCAGGTGGGCTGATGAAGTGGTACCAGGGGCAACTAAATCATTTTTTGCCCCTTGGCCAACATTTACCAGCCATTCCCTGTATGCTTTATTTACTTTTGCACACCATTTGTTTGTATTGTTTGTATAATCACTTTTTTTTTGACAGTCAGTAATGAACAGATGATTTTTTTTTTCAATGCCAATGTTTTTATTCTATGAACTTATTTGGTATTTTTCTCGTTTTCATTTTGTCATATTAAGAGGTCAGCCAGCCAGAAAAGAGGTAAACCCTCAGAGATCTATAGAAAACTTTGCCTTCTGGGCTTTGTCATGCTGCTATGTTTTTCTAGACATATAATTCATTTTCATCTTTTTTAACATGATCTCACAAACCGAGAAGCAATTATCCATGAATAACATGATAACATATGCCCCAAACCATCATTTTGACATCTAATATGTATGATGCTTATGATATCTTTAGAACTTATAGAACCTGCCTATACATGAAACTGCTGCACATATTATTATAAGCTATTTCCTAGAATTTTGTAACCAAATACTAGCACATTCCTTATTAGAATTCTTAGTAACATATGTATGTTAGTTTTCTTTGAAATGTTAATAATGTCATACAACTGCCCTCTAGTGGTGTTTAGTGTATCTGCCTTGGCACAAACTACATGTTTTAAACAATTGTTTCATTTTACATCTAATACATTTATTAAATAAGTAGCTTCTGCTGCCAGAACAAGGCATACAGAATTAGGTTTCTCTTTTTTTTTTTTTTTTTTTTTATACCAAATAGGACGTTATGTAGGAATGATAATCTTTCTTCCTTTAAGTAAACACAGATTAATAATTTCTAGTTATTGTTAAATACAATTATACTTTGGATGTTTGATCATTTACGTGTTTCAAAAATTGTGTATTTTTATAAATCTTTTTCTTGGTTTGGCTTTCAGTCATTTTGGTATCTTCAAATGTTGTTTGTGCTTATGACTGCACTGTGTGTTGACTGCTGGGTTTTAAGTACTGATGGTGTGTTTTATTGGGTGCTTAACAGAAAGACTGTATCGGCTATTCACTAAAACTGAACTGACAATCAACTGCAATAATCAGGCATCAATTCTGAAGGTGGAAAAAGCCTATATTTAAGTCCCAGCTATTAATGCCTGTTTTTTTGCAATTTACAAGCAAGCGTGCGAATGTGGCTCCGCTGTATAGGGAGAAATTACACGTTATTGCGGAGCTTCAGTGACCCAAAACAACTTGAAAGGGGACAGCTGTGATCCTGCTACCAAAGGAAGAACTCAAGGTAAACTGGAACCATATCTGCAATCCAAGAAGCCTAGACTAGCAGAAGAAGCCAAAGAGAAACCAACATAGCGCCAACATCCCACCGAAAGAGTCTCTGTTGAAAGTGTTCTCAGAAACAACACAAGTGCTTCGGAAACACAACATCAAATACTGTTGGGGATTTCCAGTAAAACTGCTGATCACAAGAAATGACCACTATACTCCGCACTCTGGAAATAGTAAGGCCTTTCTTCAAATGTGGAACTTTCCGCAGGACATACAACCATCGCCTAATCGATCATCCCCCACAAGCTAACCAAGGACTGACACATAGTGGGGTATCAGAGCCTCTAAGGAAAGAACCTTGAACAATTATCTTCAAACTACCTATTTGGAAGCTAAGTATATTGTTCATACAATGTCCTGCTAATCAATATGCAGTTAACGTTTCTAGTTCACAACATGTGGACTTTTATTTTGCTAATAAGATTATATATCTTTAAATAGTTCACTTGTAGCGTCCTAACGGGAAGGGCCACAGTTGCATAAGACGGCAACTTGCACACATCCAACATTGGGATACATGCGGTAAGTTCTGAGGTATTTCAGCAGGCAGATCGATAACATACATGAGACAATACTGGAGGGTCTGCAGGAGAGGCGTAGTGTATTGGTGAGTTAAGATCAAGGTGTAAAATCACCATACATCAACTAAGCTGTAGGTTAGACAGGGAATCATACCAAGGCTGGAATACAAAGCCACCCTTCATCTGTAAGAATTATCACCACGAACACATAAACTGCAAGAATTAGCCATCAATAGCCGTGTTGGAAATTTGTAGACTTTTCCAAACTATTAATGCCTGAGCTTTGCAGTTCATTTGTTTGTCCACCACAGTTCACCTCTAGTGAATAGGCCCCTTAGTCTTAACAGGGTCAATAAGGCTCGGTTCAGGAGAAAACTAGCTCTTTTGCAATCTTGGACCTCTTGATTTCAGTTCTACTTTGTTCTTCCACATTTAATTCAAAGGAATATAAGGGTCTACTCAATGAAGAGAGAACTGCAGGGAATTGAGATGCAAATTTCAAACTTAAGGCCAAAGTAGCCGAGTTGGAAAAATTCTACGTCGGCCTAATTTTTCTCATCTCAATTCCTTGAACGTTTCTTTTTATTGAGTCGAACCTTTTATCAACAGCGTACGTTCAGCAAGTTTACTTTGATTTAAGATTCGGAAATAAATAGTCATCTTAAGATGACTTGGAGATAATAAGGAGAGGTGGAATTTGCTGAGTGTCCTTACTCGTGTTGTGGACAGATGAGTATCCAGTTGTAGCTATTATCTTGCATGCATTGTGTAAAAGAGGGCACTGCTAATGGGTAAATCAGTAATATGTCTGCATATTTCAAAACCTTTTTTGCAACCTAATCAGATTTATACATTCAGAAAAAGGTTCCCTCTTCCTTAGCATCATTTTATCACCTCCTCCTAATATCAAATTCCAGATCACTTACACATTTCTGTTTCAAGTTCAAAGATCTCAGATTAATTTCTTTGTTTTGTCCACTTTACCTTTTTTACTGCTTGCAGAAATACCTGAGTGCTATTTCTCTTCTTATCACATCATTCTGACCATGAAAGACACATGTGCTTTATAATTCAATTCAATGATGCAAAACATCACTAAGTTCTGTTTTTTTAACTCACAATTTTCTGAACTTAAAACTAGACTGTGGGGTAAATAACGGCCACAGCACTTTATGTAAATAGTCATTGCATTACATTATATATATACATTCCACACATATATATCCGTATTATACGACTAAACATAACATTCCATATAACAGAAAAACCAACCAAGCTTGCACGAGTATCCAGGTGGCTGCCGAATAACTCCATGTTCTGGGCATATACCAATGCCCCCAATACCTGAGGTTCGAGGTACCACTTTCCCCTCGAACCTCCCACCAGAGTCCCAATTGACTCTCCCCAATCTGTTCCTCAATTAACCCTCCTGGATACTCTGCAAGCTTCCGCCAACGCTGTGACATGTAAATAAATAAAGGCTCATACCAGAAAAATTAGGGAGGGTGGGTGGGACAACAGGTAGGGGAAAAAACTTTTCCTAAAATGGCTCCCAAACTTCCTGTTCCTAGCTTTTATAGATTCCCAACTCCTCCCACTAACTCACACTATAGGCTGAACATATCCCCTCAGCACCCTGTCATGATTGCCCCTCCCCGACCTTGTCTGGGGGCTATAGTCTATTGGATTCAGTGCTAGAAGATAAATTAACTCCCAATATATATTGAATAAACCAATATATTTTAAAAAAAATGTTTAGATCATGTTATTACACATTGTCATTTTACTCTGTCTATAAGACTGTACATTAGATTATACATAACAAATATTGATGATAATTAGTGCACTCAGTGGTAACCCCAAAACAGGTGTAAATAATAACAACATTATATTCAATTAGGTGCAAATGGTGCAGTTTTCCAATTTGAAGACATACATGTAAAGACAAACAGGAAAATACACGGCATAATATTGTATGACTTGAAATGTAAAAGTATAGTAATGCACTCACATGTAGTCACATCAAGGTGTAGGCTCATCTATAGATATATTTCTATCTCTCTCTCCAAGATGAATCTCAAACAAAAAGAGGGAGGCAGATAATCATTTGCATATAATATAAATTCCTTTGAACAAATAGCATCTTACATTAAATTTATTTTTATGTAACCTGGCATAATTCAGACCACAATATCCACTTATATATACGCCCCTAATGTCCGTGAATCACGCATACATGTGTCCTCCCTCTTCAATAAGCGTGGTCATGCAGTGATGTACAGATGATCCTCGTTGCTTTCATGGAGCCTCAGCAACATCTTCTATTCCAGTTGGGGGAACGCTGCATACTATAGTCGGCAGAGGTCCATACCTGGAAAATATGCACATATATAAATATATAATATACTTCTTATCTGTGCATATCCCCCAAACATCAAATACAAGTCTCATAACCAAGGCTCTGTACTTTTATTTGCCTGTTCGTATATTCTACAAGAGTGTTTTGTCTGCTTTTTCACATGCAATACTTATGGAATCCAATGAAAATACCCTTCTGTCCTGTCAGTTTATTGAAGAAACAGTGACCTCTGCCATCCATTTAATATGACAGCCACGGACTGCCACCAACCATCTGATATGGCAGCTGTGGAAATTTGCCAACCACAGTATGTAAGTATGTAAGTCGAGATGTGGCAAAGACACGTGAAAAGCTTAAACTCGGCTCCCGATCATATCCATAGGGAAGAAAATAAACAAGTTCCAATGTTTACGGTCAAGATTTCAGACAAGCTTGTGATTAATGAAACTCTTATCAGTAAAAAGTACCACCCAAAGATATTCATTATTATAAGCAAACTGTGATCCTTTACTCTGTACAAAGCATCTACACAACAAGATGTATATACGACAATATGCTGCCAACAGACAGATCTGGATAGGTAAATATCAGTCTATTATTATTTATTGGTTATCATGTACTAACTCGTAACCACTACAAGCCATGATTATTTGTGTAATAGATAAACATTAGAATATTTTCCTATATAGAATATATAGGAAAATAATTCATCCCAGAATCCAGCTTGCTTGACTATATTGATGGGAAATGTCAATTTGCCCAGATATAAGGTCAGAGGGACAATGCACATCTTGTATCGGCTACCTGTGTGGGAAGATCCCACGTAGTGTAGTAGTAGTTACTACAAGCTAATTGATATGCACATGTGCCATATATATATGTATATCCTGTTGAACCAGTAGACCCAAGCCTGGTTTTGGTTAGAACACCATTAATGTAGTTTATTCATATGTAAAATTCAGACTGGAATTACATACATCATCTTTTCCTTACTGCCACATAAGATATTTGTTTTTTTCCTGTCCAACCTCAGGTAGGGTGAGGCCTCATCCCCCATTTATTATATCCACAGAATTCTAGGTCTGTTTTCTTAGAGCAACATAAACTCGATTGGGTTTCATTTCTGTCTGGATGACCCATGGTCAAATTGACTCGATTCCGACTTCTGTCTGAAATATTCTTTACAATATAGTAGGTTAAGAAAATATGTAGCTATTGTTATATATGTGTCAATCTATGTATATGTAAAAGATTATAACATTACAGATAATGAAATGACATGAAAGATTCTCAACAAAAATGCATATTAGAAGATGTTCGGTCCTCTAAATACCCTACAACAGCGCTGTAGTTTGCTAACACAGGTCACATAAAACTATTTTAACAAACACTTTTACTTTTGTCATTGTGAAGACGAAGCAGTCTATGACTTAAGGCATTACCTTACAGTTTCCTGATCACAGGAACTTGATCACTGAGTTCTTTTATTTTGTTGGCTGAGATATTCTCAAGGTGCTTGTGTAACTGATTCATCACTATTTCTGCTGATGCCAGATGCTATTAATATACATTTTCCTTTTGGATGTCCTGGAAGCTAAAAAAATCAGCCGGACATAATTTTGGGGGCTTTCTTATGGTTTTAAACTTTAAATAACAGGAACCGCATTGTGATCTACTTAAGAAATATGGCTACGTGGACAACCACGACTGTCAGATATATTTAGTGAGTTCAGTAAAAATACACCTAGCATTCATACACAAGCTCGGTTTTAAGAAGAAATTGGATTAAAAGATATGTAAAGGTAGTGAGGTGACTTAGACACCTGCTGATAATCGTTTTTTTTTTGTCTTTAAAAGGATATGCTATTTATTGTTTTTTTCTTTGAAAATTGACAAACTTATTTAAATACATATTAAAATTCAATAATTGTAATATTTGTATTCAAAATATGCTTAAATTACTCACAGCTAGGTTCAGACTTGTGGCTTCTACTCCTTTCACTTTGTAATCCAGCATTTTGATAAAATATGGAACGAAAAAACAAATCATAGTGTCTCAAAAAACAGCAACAAAGTGCCTAGAAAAAAAAATCAACAATGAAAATGTGCCAAATGATAACTGTTCTTGCAATGTGAATATGCATCCATGAGCCAGTACAGAGCACACATCACACTTTTTCTCCCACCAGTTCTATAGTTAGGACACATAGTATTTACATAATCTGCTACACAGCAGGGGTCCTATTTCCATAGGTTCTGTTCCACTCACCTCAACTCGCCTCATCTCACCTTTTAGTGAAACCATAAGAGAGCCATTTTGGAAAAATTGGCAAAGTCCCTTTAAGAGCGGGGAAGTTTAATGTCCACCCCTTTTTCCCCCCCGGCTGCACACTTCTGGTGGTTTTGCAGCGTCTGTCTGATGGGGAGTAAACTGTGGACCTCCACGATATTTATGGAGGTCTTTGTGATGCCCCCACAAAAGATGCAGGTATGTGGGGGGTACTTTAATGTTGCAGGGGCCCTGCTTAGTGGCCCCCGTGATCGAGTTACGGGAGGATAGGAGGTCTCAGGCATGTGGTGACACTAATGCACATGTAAATTGTCATTAAGATCATACTCCTTATCCATAGACGTTACAATTTGTTTCCTAGAATGCTTACCACTGCAATTGTTCAGACTATCAATAAAACTTCATTTGTACAAACTATGCTGCTTTGATTGATTTGCTTAAAGAGCTAGCTTAATCCAAGTAGCAGGTTGTTGTCAGATCAAAGCCTTTATTTAATTAGTGCTAATGAAAACAAGCTTCCTATAAGTATCTACCTTGCGTGATTAATTCCGTTAACCCCTTAAGGATGAGATTGTTTTTTGAATGTTGTGTCCATAGAATAAAGACTGTTTTAACACTTCTGTAACCAGGGCACCCAACAGGGGTGACGTGCAATACACCTATCATGGGCACGCTCGTGGCACTCTAAAAAAAAAAAAAAAAGCTGGTGGTGATTGGGCATGACCTGGGGGTGCAGTTTGTTGATGGGGCATGTCCTTGGGTAAGCCCTGGGAGTGCAGTGTGGGTGATGGGGCATGCCATGGGGTGATGGGGTAAGTCTTGGGTGAGCAGTGTGGGTGATACGGCATATGCTGGGGTGTTGGGATAAGTCCTGGGTGTGTAATGTGTGTGATGGGGCATGTCCTGGGGTGCTAGGGTCAGGGCGCCATTTAAAAAAAAAGAAAAGTTTGCTGGTAGAGGCACTGGCTGTGGAGATCACCAGCCCTCTGCACTGCCAGAGTGGAGGATCCTTCCACCCTGTGAAGCAGAGCAGCATCTGCTTCACGAGGAAGCCGCAGACAACATAAGCTCCATATGTTAAACACACAGGCAGAGGCGTCGCTAGGGGTGGGCTACTGGGGCTATAGCCCCCAGTCCCCCCTTCATAGCCCCGAATGGAGACTCCGGGGCTAAAGTATTCTTTAGCCCCGATACTCCAGGGCTATAAATATAAAAAAAAAAAAAAATCCCCCGGTGAGCTTTCCTCCGTCTGGGACATAGTCCCAGAATCGGAGGATTAACCTCACGCGGGGGTGAGGGCCAATCGGAAGGAGAGGCTGCTAAAGGGCCCTCCTGGCCATAGAGATCACAGTGCGACGGGTGCAAGCTCCGCCCCCGTCGCGCTGTGTCAGCTGCTTGCCGGATGTCAGGTGGACTGACATCCGGCAGAAGGTCCTGGATGACGGACAAAGTGTAAGGTAAGTAAAAAAAAAAAAAGTGTGACTGTGTATGGGTGTCTAGGTGTGTGTGTGTGTGTGTGTATGTCAGGGTGTCTAGGTGTGTGTGGGTATTACTGGGTTCTGAGTGGCACAATATTCTTGGGCTATGATTGGCACAATATCACTGGGTTCTGAATGGCACAATATTACTGGGCTATGATTGGCACAATATTACTGGGTTCTGAGTGGCACAATATTCTTGGGCTATGATTGGCACAATATTACTGGGTTCTGAGTGGCACAATATTCTTGGGCTATGATTGGCACAATATTACTGGGTTCTGAGTGGCACAATATTCTTGGGCTATGATTGGCACAATATTACTGGGTTCTGAGTGGCACAATATTCTTGGGCTATGATTGGCACAATATTACTGGGTTCTGAATGGCACAATATTACTGGGCTATGATTGGCACAATATTACTGGGTTCTGACTGGCACAATATTCTTGGGCTATGATTGGCACAATATTACTGGGTTCTGAGTGGCACAATATTCTTGGGCTATGATTGGCACAATATTACTGGGTTCTGAGTGGCACAATATTCTTGGGCTATGATTGGCACAATATTACTGGGTTCTGAGTGGCACAATATTCTTGGGCTATGATTGGCACAATATTACTGGGTTCTGAGTGGCACAATATTACTGGGTTCTGAGTGGCACAATATTACTGGGCTATGATTGGCACAATATTACTGGGCATCTGATTGGCACAATATTCCTGGGCTCTGAGTGGCACAATATTACTGGGTTCTGAGTGGCACAATATTACTGGGTTCTGACTGGCACTCTATTACTGGGCTCTGACTGGCAAAATATTACAGGCATCTGACTGGCACACTATTACTGGGCTCTGAATGACACAATATTCCTGGTATCTGACTGGCACAATATTACTGGGCTCTGAGTGGCACAATATTACTGGTATCTTACTGGCACAATATTACTGGGCTCTGAATGGCACACTATTCCTGGTATCTGAAAGGCACAATATTACTGGTATCTGACTGGCACAATATTACTGGGTTCTGAGTGGCACAATATTCCTGGTATCTATAATTGTACAATTTTCAAACACTGAAAAATTTGTGGGTGTTTTCTTACATTTTTATTATGGGGGTGGGGGGTGCAACACTCAGGGTCCGCCCCGGGTGCCAAATCTCATCTGGGCTCTAGCCCCAGATCATCCGAAGACCTAGCAACGCCCCTGCACACAGGGATCAGTGAGTGCTGCTCGCGCTCCCCACGCTTAGTGATGATGCAGGGAACCGTATTTCTGATACCCTGCATTATCACTACACAGGGTGAACGCGAACAGCACTTACTTACACTTAAGTTATCATTGATCAATTCCACCGCACATTTTCATGGAGGACATGTCATACTGTCACTCCATCAAAATGACAAAAAATGCCATGATGTGCAGTCATGGCATTCCCAGTGTCGAAATTGGGTAAATTAATACGGTGGATCCTCTTCCCATTCTCAACATGCAGCTTGTTTTATGGCTAAAGTTTTTAAATGTAATAAATGGGGGCCACAGAGTTTGAATATATTGGGGCTCATGTTATATATTGTGACCAACGTTTAAAGCAGACTCAAAACAAATTTTAGGAGTCTGCACTATCTATGCAGAATATGTAGATCTTGGTTGTATAACAAATCAGGTGCTGAAAAGTGAACAGTGTTTGGAGGAGGTGCCACTCCCGCACTGCAAAGTGTCGACACTTTGCAACATGGAATTTTTTATACATAACCCCCATTGTGTTCAATTACATCTACATAGTTTTAAACTGGTATTCTGTGAATGCCATATCATTAATTATATAACAATGTATTATTAAATTGTTGGTCCAATTATGGGGGATAATCATCCCCATGAGCAGAAACCCCAGATAAATAAAACCCTTGTGCGGAAGATAATTGAATTACAATTTAATACGTTCACTACTTAGAGTGAAAGGAATCAGATCTGCTTTTTGAATCCATACAATAGACAGAGGTTGAAGGTAAGGATGGTGTTAGCCAGGGCCGGACTGGCCCACCGGGATACCGGGAAAAATCCCGGTGGCCGCCTGCCCCGGGGCCGCCTCGGCCACTAAAATTGAAGAATTCGGCTGCTGCAGCATCCGGCCACAGCAGGCGAATTTCTTAAAGCGGCGACGGCCGCCGAATTGCTTAAAGTGGCACCGCCACTTTAAGCAATTCGGCGGCCGTCGCCGCTTTAAGAAGTTCGCCTGCTGCCGCCGGATGCTGCAGCAGCAGTTCCGGCGGCGGGATGGGAAGTAGAAACCAAGGTGAGTGAGACATACAGGGGGAAGGGGGTGAAAGACACTACAGGGGGAGGGGGTGAAAGACACTACAAGGGGGGGGGGAGAAAGACACTACAGGGGGGGGTGAAAGACACTACAGGGAGAAGGGGGGGGTAAAAGACACTACAGGGGGGGGTGAAAGACACTACAGGGGGGGGGAGAAAGACACTACAGGGGGGGGAGAAAGACACTACAGGGGGGGGAGAAAGACACTACAGGGGGGGGTGAAAGACACTACAGGGAGAAGGGGGGGTAAAAGACACTACAGGGGGGGGTGAAAGACACTACAGGGGGGGGGGGTGAAAGACACTACAGGGGGGGGAGAAAGACACTACAGGGGGGGGGGGAGAAAGACACTACAGGGGGGGGGGGGGTGAAAGACACTACAGGGAGAAGGGGGGGTAAAAGACACTACAGGGGGGGGGGTGTGAAAGACACTATGGGGGTGTGTGTGAAAGACACTACAGGGGGGGGTGAAAGACACTACAGGGGGGGGTGAAAGACACTACAGGGGGGGGGTGAAAGACACTACAGGGGGGGGTGAAAGACACTACAGGGGGGGTGAAAGACACTACAGGGGGGGTGAAAGACACTACAGGGGGGGGGGGGTGAAAGACACTATAGGGAGAAGGGGGGTAAAAGACACTACAGGGGGAAGGGGGTGAAAGACACTACAGGGGGAAGGGGGGGTGAAAGACTCTACAGGGGGAAGGGGGGGTGAAAGACTCTACAGGGGGAAGGGGGGGGTGAAAGACTCTACAGGGGGAGAGGAGGGTGTGAAAGACTACAGGGAGAAGGGGTGAAAGACACTACAGGGGAGGGGGTGAAAGACACTAAGGGGGAAGGGGGGAAGAGAGATGCCACAGAAAGGACAGAGAGAGAGAGAGACGCCACAGAAAGGACAGAGAGAGAGAGAGAGAGACGCCACAGAAAGGACAGAGAGAGACGCCACAGAAAGGACAGAGAGAGAAAGACGCCACAGAAAGGACAGAGAGAGAGAGAGACGCCACAGAAAGGACAGAGAGAGAGAGAGAGACGCCACAGAAAGGACAGAGAGAGAGAGAGAGACGCCACAGAAAGGACAGAGAGAGAGAGAGAGACGCCACAGAAAGGACAGAGAGAGAAAGACGCCACAGAAAGGACAGAGAGAGAGAGAGACGCCACAGAAAGGACAGAGAGAGAGAGAGAGACGCCACAGAAAGGACAGAGAGAGACGCCACAGAAAGGACAGAGAGAGAGAGAGACGCCACAGAAAGGACAGAGAGAGAGAGAGAGACGCCACAGAAAGGACAGAGAGAGACGCCACAGAAAGGACAGAGAGAGAGAGACGCCACAGAAAGGACAGAGAGAGACAGGATACAGGATATGCGAGAGACAGGCTACAGGATATGTCTCACACACTGCCCTGATATATACCTCTGCACAGGGCAATTCATATAACTCTGTGTACATACTGGAGGTATATATATTGCCCTAGACAGGCTTTTATATCAGTCTTATCTATAAATAATACACTGTTCAGATGTGCTTTTTAAAATGCATGATTTTCCCTTCTATGAACAAAAAAATTATATTATGCTATGGGCTGCTTTAAAAATCTTATGCGATGGGGCTGGTATATAAATTTTTTCCAGGGCTGGTTTTTGTTCCCAGTCCGGCCCTGGTGTTAGCCAATCATAACCACTGATGTTACTCACTACTTTGCTGTCCTGTTATTTTTTTTCCATTACACATCTGCTGTGTCTTCCCCCTGCTATGCTCACAGCCAATAATACCAGAACTTACCACTGACTATGGACATTAAGTGAAGCACTTCTCCAGCAGGGGTAGAACTGTCACCATTTATATTCTTCATGGCTTTCACAAGCTTTGTTTTAATGATGCCCACTAGACAGGTGCAGTTTCACAGGTGTTAACACCTTCAAAGAAATGTTCACTGCCCACACATTTATATGATAGATTTATTGAAAGTGACATCTTGGAAAAAGTATAATTAAGGATAATTCATATCCTCATGTGACCTTTAAAGACTGAAGGAAATCTCAGTCACAAAAGAACAAAAAGCACAAATTGACGTTAAAGGAAGTCTTACCATCTCAACGATCCTCTTATAATAATAATCATTTTCTTTATTTCCCCTTTGATTGCTACAATATGACTCAGTAATTGTGTCTGCAGGTAACATTACATTTCTTTGTGACTGAATGCTTTGTCGAGTAAATATTTAAACATTTTTAATCAATATGCTCGTGTGTCATAGATCAAGACTACACCTGAATATACTAATTATGGCTCAGCACAAAATATAAAACTACTAAAAACAGTAACAATAAAGTGTCTTTGTAAAAATGCTTGTTACTATTGACAGCACTATTATTATTACAGTATGTAGGTTTATGAATAAACATGCGTATTTTATATTTTAATAATTTTAGACCTGTATGTTTCAGTTTAATGTAGTTTCTATTACGATTTTGTCAGGCTCTACCTCGTGTGAGTCTACATGTTTGTCACTGATCATTAGATTAGGCACGTACGCTGTCCTTCACCTGCTTTAGGCAGATGACACATACTTCAATGCTAGACAATGGACGTCTCACATGAACCGTATTTCTTTAAATAATTTTTTATTGAGTTTTAAAAGCCATAACAAGTTACAGAAATGATTAAAAAAAAATGTTGAACATAGATTACAATATGGGGGAAATAACAAGATATACATCCATAATACTTAAGAGAAAAGATTATGTATATCTATCTATCTATCTATCTATCTATCTATCTATCTATCTATCTATCTCTCTCTCTCTCTCTCTCTCTCTCTCTCTCTCTCTCTCTCTCTCTCTCTCTCTCTCTCTCTCTCACAAACACGATTTTACATAAAATATAAAAACTATTTTAATATCATAAGTATATGTACAGAAGATAATAGAAATATACAAAAATTCAATAAAATAAAAAAAAACAAATAAAAAAAAATATAAAAAATATTCATGTTGGTCGACTGGGGGGGGGGCATTAACCATATTTGAAGTGCAAATGCTACATTCAAACTTTTAATAATACTTATTATTCATTTATACAGTATAGTTGGTTGTTGAATATGTTCTATACTAAATACACTACACTGATACAGTATAATACAGAATACACTGTAACAGTATAATAATGTTGAGCATATTTGTTGCATAAACTGTTGTAACTGTTGTACCTAGTGAAAAATTCCGACTGGCAAAAGGCAACTTCTGAATAATACTCCTGAGGAAATGCACCAATAAGGTGAAGATGTACTTAATTGTTGACCGGATTTACATATTCCTACCCAGAATCCCTTGCAGTGCAGTAGCACTGTGAACATGTGATTTCTGTAGGAAAAAGCAGGCCTTTTGGCTTGTTTGTTGCATGTGGATTTATGTTTGATTATGTCTCTGCTACACACTAAATTTCAGGTGGAGGGGTTTTTCCATAACATTTACCCCACCATTACTTCAATGGTTTGTTCTACTTTGTTTTTTCACTATTTCCCCCAAAATCCATTACCACTAATACCTGTACTATTCGATCAGCACTGATCGCATAGTACAGGTGCATCCAATATGCGGCCCTCTGGACAGAGGTGTGGCCCGCGTGACATTGCCAGCAGTAGCCTCACCTCTGAGCTTCCCTGACATTGGGCGCATCAGTGTGTGAAACGTGAGGGGTGAACACTCCGCCTGCTCACGTGTTGAGCCTGTTAGAGCACGGGATTTGCTCAGAAGACATGCAGGTGGAGCCATGCACAGATGAAACAACCCCCTCCCTGCAAATGAAAGGTAAACGAGGGGACAAACAACCTTAAAAAAGTAATGTGTGTGTGTAAGTTTGAGCGTATATACAGTGCCTTGCAAAAGTATTCACCCCCCTTGGCATTTTTCGGGTTTTGTTGCTCACAACCTGGAATTAACATGGATTGTTTGAGGATTTGCATCTTTTAATTTACAGAACATGCCCACAACTTTGAAGATTTTTTTTTTTTTATTGTGAAGCAAACAACAAATAGGACAAAATAACAGAAAAAGTCAATGTGCATAACTATTAGCCCCCCTAAAGTCAATACTTTGTAGAGCCACCTTTTTCGGCAATCACAGCTCCAAGTAGCTTTGGATAAGTCTCTGTGAGCTTTTCACATCTTACCACTGGGATTTTTGCCCATTCCTCCTTGCAAAACTGCTCCAGCTCCTTCAAGTTGGATGGTTTACGCTTGTGAACAGCAATATTTAAGCCTGACTACAGATTTTCTATTGGATTGAGGTCTGGGCTTTGACTAGGCCATTCCAACACATTTACATGTTTCCTCTTAAACCACTCAAGTGTTGCTTTAGCAGTGTGTTTGGGGTCATTGTCCTGCTGGAAGGTGAACCTCCGTCCTAGCCTCAAATCACGCACAGAGTGATACAGGTTTTGCTCAAGAATATCCCTGTATTTAGCACCATCCATCTTTCCCTTAATTCTGACCAGTTTCCCAGCACTGGCTACTGAAAAACATCCCCACAGCATGATGCTGCCACCACCATGTTTCTCTGTGGGGATGGTGTTCCTTGGGTGATGTGATGTGTTAGGTTTGCTACAGACATAGCATTTTCTTTGATAGCCGAAAAGTTCCATTTTAGTCTCATCAGAGCAGAGCACCTTCCTCCATACATTCTGGGAGTCTCCCACATGCCTTTTCGCAAACTCAAAACGTGCCATTTTGTTTTTTGCCGAAAGTAATTGCTTTCTTCTGGCCATTTTGCCATAAAGCCCAACTCTATGGAGTGTGCGGCTTATTGTTGTCCTATGTACAGATAGTCCAGTCTCTGCTGTGGAACTCTGCAGCTCCTCCAGGGTTACCTTAGGTTTCTGTGCTGCCTCTCTGATTAATGCCCTCCTTGCCCAGTCCGTGAGTTTTGGTGGGCGGCCGTCTCTTGGCAGGTTTGCTGCTGTGCCATGTTCTTTCCATTTGGATTGATTATAACAGAATAAATTGGGCAATTGACAACTTCAAAGCAAGTTCCTCTTGATGAAGGCTATTTGAGCAGAAACATCGGGGGTCTGCTAATACTCTGTGTTGGTGTCATGGCCACTCATGATTTTCTGGTATCCATTGGTCTGCTTACCCCCAGAGGCAGGGCCATAGTTGTGGTCACTATGCAGCGCTGCACCCCGCTGAAATAGAAGATGGCTGGCAGTCTCCTAAAGGAAGATACATTAAACCAAATGCCCAGATTACCAAGCACACCCATTCTCTCACTCTTTTTGGTAAACTGCAGTCATCCTCTGGTGAGTACACCTTCATTACGCCCGCTTGAGAAAGGTGTACAGCGGGACTAAAACACGTTGCTTCAGGGGCGTTTGTGTGACCAGCTTTTTGGGGGTGTTTTTAGGTATTTCCGGCCAGGTCACATTTAAGTAATTTATATTTTATGGTGCATTTGCACTTTTGTATTAAGTGATTTTTCTTACTTGCAAATTGGCATATTTTTTAGTAGCAGGCCATTTTGGGAATTATTTTACCATAAATAATTATTGCCTGTAAATTTTGTGTTTTTAAATGTGTAATTCTGTTGTATGTATATTTAAATATATGTATTTTTCTATTACTCATATGTAGTAAAGACTTTTTATTACCCATAAATTTTATTGGTATTGACTATTTATTTTTAATTTTATTTAGACTGATTAGCGCTGTCCATTTTTTATGATTTATATTAAACCATTGTTACAAAAACAAGAAATGCCGATATTTCATTATAATCACTATATGATATGTAGCAAAAATTGGTTAAGTACACAGCCAATGTCATCCACAGGATTTCTTTCCCGGGGGACGTGTGCAAAATATTCTTTCCACCTTTCCCATCTCCCACTCCAAAACCTCCTCCCCATTGCCCACCTTTGTTGGCTCTGGATAGGGATTTCCTGATGGGAGACACATGTTAATTATACATTACTACGAAAAATGATATGACATGGCTACTTGATGACTGGTGCTACCACTGGAAACTGCAACTCCCGGCATCCCAGCCACAACACAATGAAATACACATGAATCAGCCGCAGAAAAAGAATCCATATTGCAATGTACAAAGGATAGTGAATAATCCTTTAAATTTAAAAGTCTTTTGGGCCACTGGGGTGTATTTTGGTTTGTAATGAAATAATACAAAAAAAAAAAGTACCTTATTGAGCTCCGTTTGCTTCTATAGCTCTAGCTACAGGGGGTGGACATGTTGTTTAGAATCTTGGGTCAGATAAAGGAACATCTGAACCATCTGACCCAAGATGTCTGTCCCCTGATACTGCTATGCAAACAGAGAAGGCTCAATAAAGTAGGCTTATTTGTATTCTTTTATTAAAGCATTTCTATTTAATATGTCTATAGATAATGTAATCTTTCAATTAAACACAATTTATTTTTTCCTGACAGTTGCTCTGTAACCCCTTCCCGCTTGTAGGACGTTCTATGCTGACCTACTTTTTAGTGTCTGGAGGCTTGTAGGACGGCATAGACCGTCCTACATGTAACATGCTCATCGCGGCTCCCCGCGATGAGCTTTACTGAGGATCCTGCTGCAGGGAATTTGAGTGGCCTCAGCCTGACATAGGAAATGTAGCGAACACTCAAACCGAGCGTTTGCTACATCTCCGGACTCGCTGTGACTTCCCGAAGTATCGCTGGATGTCAGCAGGGAAAGATTGGGTCCCTGCTTGCGTGTTCTTGGCTCCAATCACTTCATGATCGACAGCCAGGAACACACAGATGTCGGATGGTGCTTTGGTCATTAAGGACCAATGCCCCATCTGGCGTGAAGGGGTTGATAAATAGATTGATGGTGTCAACCACATTTTAAAACTTGATTGGATGTAAAAGATATATCTCTATATAAGAAAAGGAAAATGCATAAGGCTGTTTTCCTTAATTCTGTGATATGCTGTGATCTTGGCCTTCCTGGGGGTTTGGGGTTGAAATTTAAACAGGGCAACTTGAGCAGCAGCAAGGGAGGGAGAAGCAGTAAGTAGTTTAGGGTAGGTTAACTAGACTATGCTCTTTAGAGCAAAAAATAAATAAAAAATATCAAAACCCTGGGAGGGAGAAAATAATTTATTTGATTCTATGCACCCCCTTGCTAGCCTGGGTAGAGACACATAGTATTTTATTCATACATGTATTGCAGTTAGGTTTAGTTAACACTCCAGCTGTTGAGACTACATTTCCCAGGAATCTCAGCCAGTCTGGTATGTTACGCATCGTAGGAAAGTAAGTACTCAACAACTGGAGCCAAAGGTTAGCTATTTTATCATTAGGGATTGCTACTGCAGTAATTGGGGAATATAGATCTCATGATTCACACCCCTCCATTTGGTTGGCTGAACATAATGAGAAATGTAATAAAAGCATCTGTAGTGCCAAAAGGTTACTACCACTGCTGCATAATTACTAATTCTCATGAATAAAGCCCCAACTTAGGTTGACTGCATCTACAATAATATTAGGCCCTCTATATTGCTAGCCTAATATCATGGGAATTGTTGTTATAGACTGGGGTTATGTTGGCCTACACAACACTAAACTACTGACTGCAGATCCCATGATATACAGTCAGCCATTACTGGTTGAACATTATAAGAATTGTAGACTGGGGTAGTTGTAGCTAATCTTTACCACCCCAGCTGTAAACTAAAGTTCTCATGTTGCGTAGGTACATGCTGGTCTGTTATAGGAATTGTATCACCTGAAAATTGTTTACTGTGACTGGAGAGAATAAAAAACGATTGAAAATGATCTATAAATTTTGTTAGCAAAACTGCAAGGAAATGCCTAAAGTAAGAGAAAAATGTGTTTTAAATGTGTCTGTGGAGTCTCCTGCTTATGACATCACCTGTGGCCTAATATGCAAATTAACTGACTTTCAATGGAAAATGTATAATTTGCATATTAGGCCACAGGTGATGTCATAAGCAGTATACTTTGCAGATACATTTAAAACACATTTTCCTCCCAATTTAGGCATTTGCTTGCAATTTTACTAACACCGTGTATTTAGAATTTTCAATATTATTTTATCCTTTACATTCCCAGTAAAAACAATGTTTAGGCGACCCAGTCCCTCTAACAACTACAGCCCTGGTCATATATGTTTTCCTATTAATGGGTAACTAATATTTGACTCTCCACAGGAAACTCTTCTGCCGAGCCAAAAAAAGCTAGGCAGTGGGGAAGAGTAAGAAAGTATTGGAATAGGAGAGGAGAAATGGAGACAGGATAGGTAGCCTCCACCGGAAATAAAATCTACGGATCCCCATGATGCCTACCATGATACTGCAACTTTATTTCTAATGCTCATTCTTGTACTTCGCCACATGAATGGATTTTTTTCAATTGAAAGGACAGGAGGACCATTTTTTTTTATCTTTGTTCTCTTTCTTCCTCATCTCTACTGATACTTAATAGTGTAAAATGGAGGAAAGCTACATTTTCTCATAACATTTTATTTATATATCTGGCCACTTATCTAATTGATTCTATCACTGTACAATATAAATTGCTAACACTGCAAGAACACTTTGGCTGCCTTTGTAAAAGTCACCCTCCTGTGGGTACAACAAGGTGGATTTGGTTCTTCAACTCAAGTGGTTGATTTCTGGCTTATCGAGGGTGGAACCAAAACGAAGATGTAAAGAGTTTTATAGTTACTAAAGGTATTTAATTGGTTATTGTTTGGTATGGTTTTTGAAATGGTTATTTTATTAAACCTCAAATAAAAGGTCAAGGACAAATTGAATTCACTATTAATGTTCAATATGTCTATTGATTTATATATAAATAATTAATAATAATTAGTAATAATTCAATATGCAGAACCCATGGTCATTTAACCATTGTTACAGCTTGATGAGCTATCTTAAACAGCAGTAAAATTATAGTTCTATACAGCTATCCATGGAACTAAATATTTGATTCCATTATAAAGAAACAAAATACTGCTAGAAGGAAAAGAGAGAAAATGGGCAATATGAAAAAATGTCTACATAAATATTCATAGGAGGATGTGGGTTGTTCATTTAGTGAAATCAAAGGATGTGAGCACAAATTATACATTACAAAAATGTATAAAATAATCTTGGCAAGCATTTTGAGATTGCACCTAAGCACTTTGGCATGATTTGTTCTTTTACTTTTATGCATGCCATGTAGGGATCACATCTTTGTTTTATTCAGGCACACCTTAAAAAAAAAATTACTGCAAACTGATTTGTGCCCTGTAGTATATACCGTATTTGCTCGATTATAAGACAAGGTTTTTTTCAGAAAAAAAATCTGAAAACTACCACTCGTCTTATAATCGAGGTCTCTTATAATCTGACCTCTAATTGAGGTCAGATTATAAGACATGGATCCAGGTCCCCAGCAGAGCTGCAGGGGACCAGGATCCCCCCCTCGCAACGAGCGCAGACTCCCCAGCTTCCGCCCGGCACGACCACCGGGGCTTCTGTGAAGAAGTTGGGTACTTCCGCTTTCGTCACAGAAGTCCCGGGCGGCAGCAGGGGAGGTCTGCGCTCATCGCGCAGACTTCCTCTGCTGCCCCACTAGCCACCAGGGACAATCGGGCAGCTGGGGGATGTCTGCACTATACGTGCAGATATCCTCCATGCTGCCCGACACGGCAGACTATTATGACGGACAGCTGTCCGTCATAATAGACTGCCGTGTCGGGCAGCATGGAGGATGTCTGCAAGTATTGTGCAGACATCCCCCGGCTGCCCCCACTAGCCACCAGGGATCAAGGCAAGGGGAAGGGAGGGAGGGGGGGCAGAGAGACAGGGGGAGGGAGGGAGGGGGACAGAGAGACAGGGGGGAGGGAGGGGGGCAGAGACAGAGTCAATGGGAGGGAGGGGGTTAAGAGACAGAGACAAGGGGAGGGAAGGGGTTAAGAGACAGAGACAAGGGGAGGGAAGGGGTTAAGAGACAGAGACAAGGGGAGGGAAGGGGTTAAGAGACAGAGACAAGGGGAGTGAAGGGGTTAAGAGACAGAGACAAGGGGAGTGAGGGGGTTAAGAGACAGAGACAAGGGGAGGGAAGGGGTTAAGAGACAGAGACAAGGGGAGTGAGGGGGTTAAGAGACAGACAAGGGGAGGGGGAGAGAGAGAAAAATGGGGGCAAGGGAAAGAGAAAGGCAGCATTGGCACATAAAAAGAAATAAAAACTAGAAATACATTTTTTGATATCATAATTTTTTATTAAAAAAGCAATTTACATATGAATATATACAAATTGAACTTTTTTCCTATAGGGTAGTCTTATATTCAGGCTTTTAGTTTTTTTCCTAATGGAATATCCAAAGTTTGGGGGGTCGTCTTATAATCAGGGTCGTCTTATAATCGCGCAAATACGGTATTTATGTGGACACTATAAATACACGTCACCTCTAGTTTTTGTGCTTTTTAAACATCTTCTATTCCTAAATTGAGATTCCACATTGCAGTGAAAAAGAAAATAACATGCTTTAAAAGTATGTCTATGTTGTTGCACAATTTAAAACATGCAATCTATTTTGAGTCAAGACAATGAATCAAGTGTATGGGACTGTGTTTGGAAAACGACACTTTCTCTCCAGGTGTAAGAAACGGAACTTGAGGGTCTGACACATGAAGGTGTAAACACTCTTCCAGGAGTAAATAGAAACAAACAAAAAAAGAATATCAATCACAACAGGGTTGCTACATAGTCATTTTATTATGGGATATAAATACTTTAAAGGGCGTGTATCTCCTGAACATGGCTTATACTTTGACTGTAGAGAGTAAAAAAAAATGATCTATACATTGTGTTAGTAGAATTGCAAGCAAATGCCTAAATTAGGAGAGACGTGTTTTAAATGTGTCAACGCATTCTCCTGCTTATGATATAGCGCAAATCATACATTTCCCACTGAAAACCCAATTAATTTGAATATCAAGACACAGGTGATGTCAATCAGTTTTTATTCTCTATAAACCATGTTTAGATGATACATTCCCTTTGTTTGGCAGATAAAAAAAAAAAAATAATCATGTTTTAGAGATATAGTGGTTAAAATCAACTTGCTATCCGCAAAGTCATTATTTTCCATTTTAGCTATTGCAGCCCCAAAGTATTAATTTTTTTATGTGTCAAAGAATATTTGACAGTGATATTGTCGATACACTCTGATCGCTCGATTCACTAAAAGGTGAGTGAAGAGGAGTTGTGGTGGGATGAACATTTCATCTCACCATTGTAACTATACATTGTGCAAGTACAAAACATGATGAGTTTCCCCCACTAAGCAAACTTACCAGGATTGTCCCTGCACAATGTATAGCTAAACTGGTGAAATGCTCAGCTCACCTTTTAGTCAATAGACCGTGAGTGTTCAGTTGCAGGGCAGAAGTGCACACATGTTCAAATACTGGAAATGGCTCCTCTCAAAAACTTCCTTACACTTAAGTGCAGACCTTTCTAACACTAAATGTATCTTTTCAGAACCCATATGGTGCAACTGGAAGCCCCAGAAGTATGGTGGCTGGTTCATTGTTCCATTCAGGGATGTGTCTACACTTTCATAACTTTGCTCATTACTTGAGTATATATTCCATATGTTTTTCAGATGCTGCAACTACCAAGGTGCTGCATCGCTTTACCACACAAAGGGTTAATTGCATGTTAAAAATGCATTTTTTTCTTTCATTGCCTCCATGTTTAATCCGTGCAAGCAGTTGAAATGTAGAATGTGTTGATACCTTTAGCAGCATTATTACATTTATGCTATGGGTTTATTGGTAAAGTGATTGTGTTTCAATGTAATACTGCATGTTTTCCAAACAAGCATATTCAATGTGCACACGGTAAATCCGAACTACGCTTTTCCTGATACCTCCTTCAGCCGAAACCGATTCTTTAGTTTCAGGTATAAGCGCAGGTTGATCGCAATGGATTCTGGGTAATGTATTTTTGCTCTGCTCTGACAGCCTTGGACTTTTGCCACCGATAAACTTCAACTCCCAGAAAACATTGTACACTGGTATGTCAACGAGCAAGGTATGAGGGGCAGGGCAAGGTGTGTCTGAATTTGACTAGTCTTGCAGAACAAGGTAATTATTACCTTATGTGCAGTCCTCTGGCTGAGCTGGGTAAATAAACACAAGTAATTGAGTGTGCAAGAGAAATGAATCAGTACCTGCACCTGAGCTGAAAGTTTCCCTTACAACGTAAGTTTTTTTTTATTCTTGAAACTTATTTCACCTGCTAATTGATTTAAGCTTAATTTGCATGTTGAATAAACTGGCATTTATTAGTTCTTGGCTTTCCAGCTGTGGTGTGCTTTATTAGATTTTCTATGAGTCAATTTGTGTGGTGGAAGTATATAATCCTGGGGCAAACCTGATTTAAGATTTATTTTAATCTACATAGTACATGCAGCACTGCAGAACAGGTGACAGTTTAACATTGAATGATACAGGGTATGTAATAGAGTCAGTAAGTGTATGTTCGTGTCATCTGAGGGGTTGAGTTTGTTTACCATCATGATTGGTGTCCCTTTCTCTGTAGGTCTGAAAGGGTCAAATTGTGTCAATATTTTTTTTAATGGCTCATTATGCTGAAACTATGAAATAAATGATAGAATAACAAGCACCCACTGTTTCTTCTTCATGGAACATGACTTGTGTCAAATTAGCTAATTGCCATGTTTAGCAAGGAGATTCAGTTTTAGGGAATATGGCACAGTTACTGTGCTGTCACTGCCAAATTAACCAAGATCTTCCGAGTCTGCTGTTCTATTGCTTAGCTTGTTATTTGGAAAATAGAATAGAAAACCATGACAACTGACGTCAGTCATAATACCTCATGTGGTGTATGACTCCATATGAGCTGTGTTTTTTTTTTTTTTTCTTTCACTCTACTGGAATATGCAAAAAAAAAAAAAAAATATCAAAAAAATTGGAATTCACTTCCTGTGAAGACAGATATTTTTATTGTTTTTGTTCAATTTGTCACATTCTGTATAGTATCTTAGATACAGTGGATGCATCAATTAAAGGGACAGTCTAGTCCCCAAACTCACTTTTGTGCAAGTTGAAGAGTACTGTTTGTATAATACACATGCTTTTTTCCCAGTGTGATCTGATGCAGGTTTTCTGCATAAATCACATTTTTAATATTTGACTCAAGCTCTCCCCCAGTGATTACTCTGCATGTATACTACAGGTGATGCAGCACGGATTATATAGATGCTGAGCATATAAAGTTTATTCATTTAATCACTTTGTGTGCTGTTGGAATAAAATAGATTATGTGGAAATTTAGTAACCTTGCTCTTGTACACAGTAGGATCTCTTAACAGAGATAAGAAGTTCCAATGCTTTGGCATTATTCTCATTGGTTCCTGCAGCAAAAAAAAAAAAAGATAAATTTTATTTTACTCAGCTAGTGTGGGCAGTCCAGGCTTCTTGCACACTGCTGTCATTTCATCTAGCTATAAGTACCGTATTTGCTCGATTATAAGACGACCCTGATTATAAGACGACCCCCCAAACTTTGGATATTCCTTTAGGAAAAAAACTAAAAGCCTGAATATAAGACTACCCTATAGGAAAAAAGTTGAAATTGTATATATTGACATGTAAATTGCTTTTTTAATTAAAAATTATGATATAAAAAAAATGCATTTCTTGTTTTTATTTCCTTTTATGTGCCAATGCTGCCTCCCTCTTTCCCTTGTCCCCAGCTTTCTCTCTCTCTCTCTCCCCCCCCCTTAGTGTTGTCTCTCTCTTCCCCTCCCTTCCCTTCCCCTCCCTCCCCTTGTTGCTCTGGTTCCCCCCTCCCTCCCCTTGTTGCTCCCCTTGTTGCTCTGGTGCCCCCTCCCTCCCCCTCACCTGTGTAATAATCCCTGGTGGCTAGTGGGGGCAGGTGTCTGCGGACAGCTGTCCGTCATAATAGACGGAGGTGTCGGGCAGCATGGAGGATGTCTGCACGTATCGTGCAGACATCCCCCAGCTGCCCGATTCTCCCTGGTGCCTAGTGGGGCAGCAGAGGATGTCTGCGCGACGAGCGCAGACTCCCCTGCTGCCACCCGGCACGCTTGCCGGGACTTCTGTGACAAAAGCGGAAGTACCCGGCTTCATCATAGAAGCCCCGGCGGTCGTGCCGGGCGGAAGCAGGGGAGTCTGCGCTCATCGCGCAGACATCCCCTGCTGTTAGAGAGGGGGATCCAGGTCCCCTGCAGCTCTGCTGGGGACCTGGATCCATGTTTTATAATCTGACCTCCATTTGAGGTCAGATTATAAGAGACCTCGATTATAAGACGAGGGTAACTTTTCAGAAAACAAAAAATCGGAAAAAAACCTCGTCTTATAATCGAGCAAATACGGTATTTAAAAAGTTAAGCAATGCAAAATGTAAAACATGCATTTCAAAGTTCATTGAAAGCACATTAATATGCATCAACATTTGGAAGACACATTTTGGACACGAGCCAGTTCCTTTAAGTGACCATGGGTTCTATTCACTAAAAGGTAACTTGAGGTAAGATGCACATTTCCTCTTATTAGCCTCTCATTAGCTTGACTATGCATTGTGCAGAGAGAAAACTGGTGAGTTCCTCCTGCAAGAAGAACCGAGATGATGCTGCCTAATGCATTGTATGTAGCTTCGTGAATAACACAGGTGCCAGTGAGTTTCCAAAAATATTGCTTTGGATGTTTTTAAAAAGTGCAATATTTCATATAGTTGTACTAATTCCATGGCTTCTGTCCATGAATATTACATGTAATATATATATATATAATTTTTTTTTATTTTTTAAATGTCTTCACTAGAATGGTTCTTGAGGAATTGTGTGTGTGTGTGTATATTACAACACTGTGAGCAACAGGTGAATTAGTACCAGCCAATTCCTGGAAGAATACTCTGCCTTAAAAACAAGGACTTCCAGAGCGCTCTGTGAAGTGCCATCCTTTTCTTTTTTTACTGTGCAGTCTAGGTGACCGTGTGATCTGTAGACAAGCCCCCATGCATACACATGTTGGGGGGTGAGGCGGACAGGGTTTTCAAGTGACCAATTTGACAGATGCACACGGATAGCAGAAGGAGATGGGGTCTGTGCTGCCTGGAGATCACACAGACCTCAGGCTACCTCAATTAACATGTGCATGAAGGGGCTCTTTAGGGGACTTGTCTCCTAAGCAGCTTCCCCCAGCCTGCTGACCTAGGTCTAATTGCCCCTGGCATTAAACGGACTATCTGGTGCTCAAAATACATCTTCCAAATGTTAATGCATATTAATGTGCTTTCAGTGTAAATTAAAAATCATGTTTTACATTGAATTTAAGTATAAAATACTTACAGCTAGCTGAAATTGTAAAATTACAGCAGTTTGCAAGAAACTGCCCACACTGAGTAAAAGTCAATTTCCTTTTTTTATTATTTGTATTTTTTTTTGCTGCAGGAACCAATGAGAATAATTTCATTCAAATGAATGGCGTTTCCTGTCTCTCTGGTGATGTCGGCAGAAAATGTGTTGCACTGTTAAAGGGACAGTCTAGTCCTTAAACTCACTTTTGTGAAGATGCTTGCATAATGCACAGGCTTTTATCCATGTGTGATTTGATGCAGGCATTCTGTATAAATCACATTTTTAATATTTGACTCAAGCCCTCCCCAGTGATTACTCTACATGTTTACTGCAGGTGTGGCAGCATTGATTCTATAGACCAGGGGTCCTCAAACTTTTTAAACAGGGGGCCAGTTCACTGTCCCTCAGACCGTTGGAGGGCCGGACTATAGTAAAAACAAAAACTATGAACAAATTCCTATGCACACTGCATATATCTTATTTTGAAGTGAAGAAACAAAACGGGAACAAATACAATATTTAAAATGAAGTAAAGTTAAATCAACAAACTTACCAGTATTTCAATGGGAATAGTGTGCCAGTCAGATGCCCAGGGATATTATGCCAGTCAGAGTCCAGTAATATTATGCCCTTCAGAGCCCAGTAATATTGTGCCAGTCAGATGCCCAGGAATATTATGCCAGTCAGATGCCCAGGAATATTGTGCCAGTCAGATGCCCAGGAATATTATGTCAGTCAGATGCTCAGGAATAGTGTGCCTGTCAGATGCTCAGGAATATTATGCCAGTCAGATGCCCAGGAATATTGTGCCATTCAGATGCCCAGGAATATTATGCCATTCAGATGCCCAGGAATATTATGCCATTCAGATGCCCAGGAATATTATGCCATTCAGATGCCCAGGAATATTATGCCAGTCAGATGCCCAGGAATATTATGCCAGTCAGAGCCCAGGAATATTATGCCAGTCAGAGCCCAGGAATATTATGCCAGTCAGAGCCCAGGAATAGTGTGCCAGTCAGATGCCCAGGAATAGTGTGCCAGTCAGATGCCCAGGAATAGTGTGCCAGTCAGATGCCTAGGAATATTATGCCATTCAGATGCCCAGGGATATTATGCCATTCAGATGCCCAGGAATAGTGTGCCAGTCAGATGCCCAGGAATAGTGTGCCAGTCAGATGCCCAGGAATATTATGCCAGTCAGATGCTCAGGAATAGTGTGCCTGTCAGATGCCCAGGAATAGTGTGCCTGTCAGATGCCCAGGAATATTATGCCATTCAGATGCCCAGGAATATTATGCCATTCAGATGCCCAGGAATAGTGTGCCAGTCAGATGCCCAGGAATAGTGTGCCAGTCAGATGCCCAGGAATAGTGTGCCAGTCAGATGCCCAGGATTAGTGTGCCTGTCAGATGCCCAGGAATATTATGCCATTCAGATGCCCAGGAATAGTGTGCCAGTCAGATGCCAAGGAATATTATGCCATTCAGATGCCCAGGAATAGTGTGCCAGTCAGATGCCCAGGAATAGTGTGCCTGTCAAATGCCCAGGAATATTATGCCAGTCAGATGCCCAGGAATATTATGCCAGTCAGATGCCCAGGAATATTATGCCATTCAGATGCCCAGGAATAGAGTGCCAGTAAGAGCCCAGGAATATTATGCCATTCAGATGCCCAGGAATAGTGTGCCAGTCAGATGCCCAGTAATAGTGTGCCGGTCAGATGCCCAGGAATATTATGCCAGTCAGAGCCCAGGAATATTATGCCATTCAGATGCCCAGGAATAGAGTGCCAGTAAGAGCCCAGTAATATTATGCCAGTCAGATGCCCAGGAATATTATGCCAGTCACAGCCCAAGAAAATTATGCCAGTCAGATGCCCAGGAATATAATGCCAGTCAGAGCCCAAGAAAATTATGCCAGTCAGATGCCCAGGAATATAATGCCAGTCAGAGCCCAAGAAAATTATGCCAGTCAGATGCCCAGGAATAGTAGAGTGCTCGTTATACCTCCCTCCTCCCCCTCCTTCCCCATCACTTACCTCCAGCTGCTGTGTCCCCGGGCCGGACGTCTCGCGCAGTGTTCCCTCCTTCCTGCACGGAGGAGGGAAACAGTTACCGGGTCCGGATGTGACGAAATGTCACATCCGGTCGCAGTGATTTTTTTTTTTTCCGTTTTCCTGCAGCCGCATCTTCTGCGGCTGCAAGAAAAAAAAAAAAAAAAAGTAAACAGCGGGGAGCGGGGGGTGCCGGCAGCACCCCCCGCGGGCTGGACAAATGTGCTCGGCGGGCCGCATGTGGCCCGTGGGCCGTAGTTTGAGGACCCCTGCTATAGACACTGAGAATATAAAGTTTTGTTTCATATGGTCACTTCCTTTCCTCCAAAAATTGAGTCTACTGAGTGGCCTATGAGTGACCTTGCTCTCGTACACAGTAGGATCTCTTAACTGTGCAACACGTTGTCTGATGACATCACAAGAAGGACAGGATATTCCATTCATTTGAATGGCAATATTTTAATTGGTTTCTGCAGAAAGGAAAAAGAAATTACTTTTAGTCATCTAGTGTGGACAGTCCTTGTTTCTTGCAAACTGCTGTAAGTATTTTATATTTTAAGCAATGCAAAATGTAAGACATGCATTTTATAGTAGTTTGAAAGCACATTAATTTTTGGAAGATGCATTTTGGGCAATAGACAGTCCCTTTAAGAGATCCTACTGTGTACCGTCCCAAGGTCACTCAGAGTCCACACAGTGTAATCTGAAACAAAACATATATATTCTCAGTGTTTATTTAATCATTACTGCCCCACCTGTAGTATAAATATATATATTGAGTCAAATATTAAAAATGTGATTTATGCAGAATCCCTTCATTAAATCACACTGGAATTAAAGCATGTGCACTATACAAGCAGTAATTTTCATCATGCACCAAAGTGAGTTGGAGGACTAGACTGTCCCTTTTATACATGACTCAAGCTTGTAGACAAACCTTTCCTTTGCAGTGACAAAGTTTAGTCATAGTTGGTCTGAAGCAGTATTATCCAACTTTTTTAGGGTGAAAGGTCAAACACTGTTAATTTCATCAAATTTATACAAAAAAAAACTTGTATCACTTTCAAAACAGAGGGAGGTCGCAAAAAAAAAAAATATATTTTTGCCATTTCCATTCCACAGGCCTGCAGTTGAACATTATTAGATGTTAAGGAACAAATTATTTATATATGCATAGCCCTTTTCAGCAAGGTAACACAGTGTTAACTTTATTTTATTTTATTTATTTTAGTTTAAACTGATTAACCGTGTGGACACTATTGATCAATTCTAACACTGTCTATTTGACAATATTACCTTAGTTAAGAATATTGTATTACCTTTTATTTTCATTAATTCTTTTTTTTCTATATAATCAATACTTTACTGTTGACAATGATTATTTTTGGTTACCGGATATATGTGAAGTAACAGGAAAGCAGTTTGCTGTTTCAAAATCTATAATTCTGCCAAATTTATGTTCCACTAATTGAAATAATTATTTTGACCAATCTTAATCTTTTTCTTCTTTTGTTGGAGCTGGGATGTTACCACGTTTATCAAGATCTTACACATAGACCACACCTGTGTGTGAAATATGTGACTCACTAGCATACACATACAAGTCCCGCAGTAAAGAAACTATAATTGCAAATGTATGTTTGTGTTCAGCACAAATGTTTGTCTAAGAGCACCAGATATGTTGTTGTAAAAATAGTCGTGACGTTTTAAAATGTTTGTATTGGGTCAATGGGCACATTATTCAAACAGTGGTCTATGTTTGTAGTGTAAGTGTGAAATTTTTAGTTAACAGATCACTACCACTAACATTATGTTGGAGCGGATGGGAAGTAACACTATTCAATATTATGTTTGTTTTTTTAAATGTTGGCCAAATTCAAATATGCAAGAACAATTTAAAACATGCATTTTAAAGTACTTTGAAAGTGCATTAATATTTGGAAGCATCATTTGGGCACTAGACAGTCCCTTTAAGATGACTTTGAACACAGGTATCATTTTAAGTATATTGAAAAAAATACCACATGTTTAACATTATCATTTCAATTATTGTCCATTCCCCAAAGGGGTTTCAGTCAATTGTCAAAATGTCTCTGATGAATTTGTTGTGCCTTTATCAAATGCAGCTATGTTCTGCTAAGAATTGCATTTGAGGTCCAGCAATGTACAATTTATGGCATGAAAGACCATTCCCTAGGCAGCTAATTACTATTGTGTATTTTTTTATTTTTATTTCGCTTTACAGTTAGTAATTTAAGAAACTTTGGTTACATCACTGTGTGTAAGTAAGTGTGTTAAAGATTTCTACTTTCCAATCAAGATAACGTCCATCTTAAAAACCATTTCCTTAGATTGGGGAGGTAAGTTTCCTCCCCAGGGCTGGAACTCCTTTGCCGACATCACTGTCAACCTGTAGGCTTTTGAAACGCCAGAGCCCAAGTTTAAAGCATTTTTTTAATTGCCTTTGTTCTGTCTTGGAAACCATAGCTGTACTTCTCCTACCCATCTGCGTATCTGAACTTTTTATAATAAATATATCCTTGTATTCTGCTTGCCGCTTGAGGATTTTTTGTTGCCACCTATAGATGAGAACCTCTTATCTGCTTACTCCTATTTACCTTGTGAAATGAGGCCTAATGAGTTGACAAGGTCTCTTTTTCTGGAAAAAAAAAATCAATGCTAAAATGAGGCTTTCTCAGTGCATTCAGCTATTTCTTGCTGTGCTGGCTACTTATTATTTGCACCAATAGATAAGACAAACTGTTGGGTAGAAGTAGATAAGGGTTCTATATTTCACAATCTGGAGGACCGGGTTCAGGAAAGGCAATATATGCTTCCTTAGTACAGGAACCTCTGACAGAACTAGAGGTTCATTCTGTACCTGTTATAAGTGTGGAAGTTTTATGGCATTATGTATCAATAATACATGAGTTTGAAACTTCCCAGTCTGACAAATTGTATTTAGATTTACAAGATATGATGACAACAACAAAACTGCTTTAGTCCACGTTAACAGGATCTTAAATGGCTGTATGAGATGATTTTATTTTTCATTGGGGGGAGGGGGGTTCTGGATGTTTTTGTCCATTTTAATGTACAATTTTTCAGTTGTGTTATGATCTGAACAGATGGATGATTGTCTCTACAGAGTAATACTACCATATTTTATATTATGTGTTTGTGCGTTATCTGATGATATACTTCATGGACCACTTGTCCTTTACGTCCTTTGAGGTCCTAATATCATGGTACTAGGACAAAATACTCTTGATCACGAAGGGATTTAAAAGCTAATCACTATTATTATAGTAGAGGAGATCTTAAATAGATTATTAAATCCAGTCAAATATACCAAAATTTAAATAGAAATTTAGACAACAATCTCTGTCTATCCACTCACACCAGTCCTGTCATGGGATAAATCACTACAGTATAGTTACATGTCAAGGCCTAGCTCTCTAATGGCACCAGCCTCCTTTTCTAACAGACCGTCACCATTTTAAGTCGTCCAAATCCATGAAATGTTCTCTTTAAAGTAAGGCCTCAGTAAATGTCTATAAGAAATTTTTGGTTAATATTTCAGCAGCTTCAGTGCAGATAATGTAAGTATGTTCTACATCACATAATATTAATACACCTAATATTTTCATGAAATATTCAACATCAGTCAATAAATTGTAGCAGTTCTACTTTAAACATCTATCAGTCATTCTACATATGTAGTGTACTTTAGCTCTACATAAGTCATATTTTAGTCCTTTTTTCTGTAGGAGAATGTTGTTGTTGTTTTTTTTAATATTGAGTATATTTAACAAAAAAGTTTCCATGCTTCGAATTAACATTTTGATTAAACAATATCCTTTTTTTTTGTTTAATGTTTAAAGTACAACACTTAATTTTTCAACATTGCAGATGGCTTTTTGCTAAGGGGGAGTGGGTCTGCATATTTATAGCAACAATGAGCTATTGATGTATTGTACAATATAATCTTGCACCTGCTGTTTTACAAGAACATATGTAAAACAAATGGGCTGCAAACACAACAAGCAACTGACACTCAAACTTTTACGTGCTCTTGTGAACTATTGTATAGATGAATGTATGAAGTAGATTCCATATGGTGCAATTGTTCCCTGTTTTGGGCTTCCCTTTGTCTACAAAAAAAATAAAAAATTAAGGTATGTAGTGAAAATATCTGTCATTTATGTTAGTCTATCTGTAGCAACAATGTAATCAATCACTTTCTAAGGGAAATAAAGTAAAATGAAACCTAAAAAACTGCAAAGTGATACTGTTTGAAACGGCAGGATATAATCTATGAAGAACTGCAATGTTCCTGTTTCAAGAATGTTTCCAAATATATAATGCTGATATTTAAGTGTTACTAAAGCTACATATGTAGCAAAGAAAGAGAACACAGTGTGACATTCAGCAGAACACTGAAGACAATGAAAAATGTCTGCAGAAGATATAGTGATTTTGGGAGAATAATGGCACTGTGGCAAGTGATCTTTTGGAGAATAATGGCACTGTGGCAAGTGATCTTTTGGAGAATAATGGCACTTTGACAAGTGATCTTTTGGAGAGTAATGGCACTGTCGCAAGTGATCTTTTGGAGAGTAATGGCACTGTCGCAAGTGATCTTTTGGAGAGTAATGGCACTGTCGCAAGTGATCTTTTGGAGAGTAATGGCACTGTCGCAAGTGATCTTTTGGAGAGTAATGGCACTGTCGCAAGTGACCTTTTGGAGAGTAATGGCACTGTCGCAAATGATCTTGGAGAGTAATGGCACTGTCGCAAGTGACCTTTTGGAGAATAATGGCACTGTGGCAAGTGATTTTTGGCAGAATAATGGCACTGTTCTGTTTCAGGTGACTTAGTGTTATATGGAAAATACTTGGGTGCACACCCTTATAAAAAGGGATGTACACAACAATGTCTATAGGGAAACCCCAGATTTATGTGTAGGAGCAATTATATTTGCTACTTCCCAAGGATAGTTCCAACTGGACAGCACATATTTTTAGATTTGGGGCGTCACACAAAACTGTGTTGTAGAAACTAATACAGTATGTGGGGAATTTACACTGCTGGGGCTCAAATAGGTGGAGTGGGATGTAAAAGTATTCAATATTATTTTTTGTTCTGAGAAAATTCATGTATGGAAACAAGGTACAAGAAGATCCGACTAGGTCATAGTAGTTTTATATAATTTTTGTGTTTTTTTTTTTCTGTGGCCTTTTTAAAATTATTATTAGCAGAAAATACAATGGTCTTGAAACACAAATGAGACAGATTTTAAAGGTGAGGCATGCAGTTTCTGAGTGACATAGCAGGTCTGGGGAGGTTGCCAAAATAAATGTATTTGCTACTCTGATGCCCTTTAATGAAGGCAAGCTAAATTAAAACTGATGTGCTTGAAGTAAAGAATATAAATGACACACTTGTTGTAACAAAACTCTCTCTTTCCCCAAGATAGACCGATGAAGTAAACCAATGTCAAATCCATTTCCCCTCTTGAATGTAACTTGTTAAATGGTTAAGTCAGCGTTGATGAAGTGGAGACTGGTGGAAATTGTTTTTTTTCAATATTTTGACACACTGGAAACTTATATTTGAGATTTAGAGAGGGTAAATCATCAAGACAAAAGGTTAAGGTGCCTTTGCACTCCAGTAGCAGGCAGGACATTGTAAGTATATTGAAACCTGTGCTACATTTTAACATTATCATTTCATGTTTGTCTTAATTATGGTCCATCACCTCAGGGTATTCGGTTATGGTCAAAATGGCTCACTGATGAATTTTTGGTACCTTAACATAATTCATGTTAAGGTACCAAAAATTCATCAGTGAGCCATTTTGACCATAACCGAATACCCTGAGGTGATGGACCATAATTGAGACAAACATGAAATGATAATGTTAAAATGTAGCACAGGTTTCAATATACTTACAATGTCCTGCCTGCTACTGGAGTGCAAAGGCACCTTAACCTTTTGTCTTGATGATTGCAGTTGATGACCTACCAGGGTTCGATTTATTTTATAACCACCTTAATAACTGTGGTAACAATGCACACAAAATCTCCAAAAGTTTAACTCATTCATACATTTCTATCCGGCCTGCAGCTCAGTGGCGGAGGAACTGGGCAATTAGCATGCTGCTGGGGGGGGGGACAGTTTGCACCGGGTGCTGAACTGAATAGCCCACCCCAACCTGTGTGGCATGCTTTAGTGGTGAGCTGTGGGCTCACACACTCTCAGAGCGTCCGTTCTGTTTGTGCTCCCCGTGCATAGTGATGACTCAGAGTCCTGTGAGTGCAAATCTGGGTGCTGGAACTGAGTCCTGTGTAAAATGTTGGATTCTTTGGACCCCGAAAATTGTGCAAAATGTACAATGTGGCGATCGTACTGAAATGTTTGGAGTCCCTTGCTCTATGGGATGGGGGCATGTATATCAGGAGATACACCACAACATAAACCTGGGAGTTTTTCTGTGGGAGTCAGAGCGTTTATTCCTGTATTTAACCCCTTAGTGACCGAGTGCTATGTTGCATTTGACGTGCCTTGATGACCAGAATTCCATTATTTTTGTCATACGTTTACTGAACTGTGAATTTCTTTCTTTGTGTTCAGTCCACCCACACAAATTATATATCATTTTTTAAAGGACAGATAGGGCTTTCATTTCATACTATTATTTTCATCATATGATATCATTTACTATTAAAAAAATAGAAAATATGATGAAAATATGCCATAAAAAACACTTTTTCCAACTTTGACCTGATTTTTTTTTTTACACAATTACAAATGGTAAAAAAGACCCCGTCTATATATTTCTACTATTTGTCCTGAGTTTAGTAATATCAATGTTTCCTTGTTTGTCTATGTTTTATTTCACGTAATAGGGCAATAAACAATATTAGTGTTTTTTTTTTGTTTTCTAACCATTTTCTTCTACAGTGATTTTTTTAACCCGAACCCTAAATTTACCCCAACTCTAAATTTAATCTAACCCTAAATTGACCCCCACCCCTTAATCTAACCCTTGTAATCATCCGAACCCCCATTTAACCCTAATTATTACCCTATTTGGACCCTAACCCTAGATCTAGGTTCAGTAGATCAAGGGTTAGCTTTTTCCATTTATTTATTTATTTAATTTATTTAATTTTCTATTTTTAACTGTAATACCGCCTAACTGCCTGTAGGGGCAGTCAAGTAGCGGTTTCAGAGCGACGGAAGAGATTTTTTTTTTCTCTCTTCCGTCGCTCTCCTCTGGGCATGCTGTATCGGAGGAGCATGCCCGGTGATCGCGGTGCCCAGGAGGGCACAGATTGTGTTGCATGATGCCTCGATAGAGGCATCATGCAACACTTTAACACACATAGGCAGTGATGAGCTTTCACTGCCTATGTGTGTTTGCGCGCATACGATCACATTCGCTGTGATCGTATGCGCGCGGGGGGGGTCAAGGGGGGGCTGAAAGCCCTCTCAGAGGCTGCTTCGGATCCGAAGCAGCCTCTGAGAGTAGCTGCAGGCATGTAGTGTTGCGCTAATGAGCGCAACACTACATGAAAACGGAGGACGTATATATACGTCCTCATGGTCCTTAAGGACCATGCTTTTCAGGACGTATATATACGTCCACATGCGTTAAGGGGTTAAGGGGAGGCTGGTGTGCTGGATTTAGATTACCTCTATTTCCAGCCAGACTATTCTTCCCACTCGCACCCACAGATGTCCCTCCCAGAGCAATAAATTAGTCCTAAATTAAACACTCTGCTTTTAAAACCCTTATTGCTCAGTTATTTGCCTTTCAGCAATAGAAGAGCTCCTGTTCCAGTGTTCATGTTACTTTTTTCCGGTACTCTGTCTACTCACCCCTGGTTCCTGAGCAGTTGTTCCAGCTTTGTCTCAAGTGTTCTGTTGCCTGGTCTACAGTCTGTCTCTGTGCTGAAATAATCCTGCACCTCTGCACTCCCCCTCTATGCTCTGACTACTTCACTGCTGCTGATGCAGGGATTTACTTAATATGTTATTTCCTGAAACTCTGGGCTCATCTCTGTGGTGAACAGCTCCTAACACATGGTTACTGTGCTGTAGTTGGCATGAGCTGGTTATATGTTACACAGATGTGTTTGTGGTTATTTAGTGTCCTTCTTTTCCAGTCTCCAGCTTGGCCACTTCTGGTGATTTTGGCTTCATGCTTGCACCCGTGTCATTAACGTAAGACCAAGTATTGTCCCTGTGGCAGTCATTTAGGACCTCCCTAGAATTGGGGTCCAGCCTAATACCAAATATTATAGAATGTCTTCTCTGCATAAGAGACTCACCAGCCACAAACATATGCTATGACCTTCATTGCCAACTTTTAAAATTGCATGGCTGTTATGCACAGTAGGTGTTATGTATAAAAGTCTTTCACATAGACATGGTTGACACTTGAGCTACTGCTGTGTGGACCAATGTATAACACTCCCTACAAAAGATGGATGTTTGCACTAGAAGCAGAGTTTCTGCGCTTCTGGAGAGCTTGTGCATTTAGTGCCAAGGCACCGCATCTATAAATATATCTATAAATCTATAATATATGCTAAAAAGTACCTGGAAAGTGGTGGTAAACCTCTTCCCAAATCCATTTTGGCAATGGAGCTAAATACCCACATTAAAGTATAAGGAGTATAAAAAAGGTTTTTGTGGCTTTTTGTTAACTTCTCGACCCTTTCATGTGCCAAACATTTTATACCTATCTTTCAATGATCAAGGGACTCCTGTCTGGGCGCACACTGTGTGTCTCATATCCAGACCAACGGCTATAACTTACTGCCCTATGGAATGATACCAACTAGAGAGCAGTTTATAAGATTACTTTTTTTTGCCATCCTGTAAGATTACAGATGAGACCTTTCCATTAGCAGACCAAACTGATCTTGCCTACAAGGGCAACCTGGATCCAAAATGCAAGGCATGTTTCCACTCCATTAGGGATCCATCTACTATAGATACATTTTGGATTCAGGGTGACTTCGGTGCTTGCTCGCTCTGCCTAAAGGAATACAACTGTAGCTTGCTACTGAAGCCAAAATGTAGATTGCTGTATCCTTTGAGCAAAGAGAGAATATTTAATGTCTTGATATCAGTATTAGTCTATGTTCATGGATAGTCTCCCTCTCTATTGGTACAATTTTTTATATGACGTCTCCAACACTTGGTTTAGTAATTTACAAAGTTGGAAACACACACAAATATAGTTTTATTTCCCTCCAAATAGTATTATCAAAAGATAGAGCACCATAGATTTAAATAGCATTTCTGAGATAAAATAACTTCTATAAAAAAAAAACAAATATTATTTTTAGAGTTTTTAGTACCTTTTTATTCTTTTTTTACTGATGCATAGACCAGAACGGGTATCAAGGAGGTCTGTAAGGGTTGTTTAAAATGTGTTACCTTGTGAAAGCTGGCTAAAATGTAAACCTTTGGTGACCTTTGAAATCAATGCATACTTATTTGTGGAAGATGAAACATTAACTAGCCTGGGCTAGCCATGTTTATTTTGTGTTTGTGGAATCTTTTTTCCTGAGATGTACTACATATATATGTGTGTGTGTGTGTTTGTATATCCAAGGGTGACCCGATTTTTCCTTTAACCAAGGAGGTGCCAGAAAGATACATTCTCATATTGCACAAATTTCAATCTTATAGAAGAACATCAGAACCGTCTTTACTCAAGGCTTATCATGTTTATTGTTTATAAATGTATCCAAAAATACACAGCAATTGCATTCACGGTACCTGCTTAAACAGAAGTGTTTGTACTGTGTGTATATATATATAATACAATAAGGCAAAACAGTTTCTATTTCAGGAAAATTGCAAAAATAATACTTATTATTTTTCCATTGTAAAATATTATTCCATTGGAAATACGAAACCGATGGAATTGTATGGCACTTTGCTCCAAATTTAGAACTTTTATTAACATATCTGCTGTTTTGCCTTGAAGAATCTGGCCCATAGATGCATACACCTGTGTATACACCTGTATATAAAGTTGGTCTGTATAAGTGTGTGTGTGTGTATGTACACATACATATATATATATTGCTATCAATAGATCATGACATGTACTTAGAATTCTCAGTAATACCCATCAGTGGTTGACTTTTTTTCCCGTATATGTTTATATGTTTTTCCCATATATGTTTATATGTGCTGTATACATCACTGACTTCTCTCTAAAGTCTATCTGCCTCATTACCGCAATAACGCATGATGAACACAATACAACATCAATATACCAATGTTCTCCTGAAAACCTAATGTACTTAATGCATTTCCGGCAAACCTAAAATGTAAACTCTGTGATTTTGACTTTCAACCGATAATGTCAATTGTTTCATGGCAGATTGACAAGGAGACTCAAATGTACGATATTCTTTATGGAGTCAATATACATCTAAGTAATCTTCATGAATTATGCAATAATCAGTGGGGGGAAAAAAGACATCCCACTTTACTAAACGCCTTGATAAACGTCATATGCCTTAGGGCTAAATGCCATCAAACGAAATGTTGGTCTTTAGTAAAAACATGTTGTATGCATACTAATATGGCATGTTCAGCTAAGCATTTTGAATAAAATGGTACACGCACAACTTTAGTGTTTAATCATTTAGCTTTAAATCTTTTAGTAGCTACCATTTAGCTACTGTGACAATGTCCTGTATTGGCGATTACAGGATTGTCCACATTGTCCAGCACAGTAAAGTATTGGCAAACGGTACAGCCTTGAAGAGGTTAAAAAGGTTTTTTTTTTGGTTTTTTTTAAGTGAACGCATACTTTTCATTGATGACAGATATGATGAGATATATATATATATATATATATATATATATATAAATCTTGGTAGCAATGGTTCTAGTTATAGTTACACTATGGGTCATGTAGTATACCAAAAGCTGTAGAGTCACATATTTCCAGCCCTGATCTATGGCACTGCACATGCTCAAACCCCACATCTGACCCGCTTTGTGCAGAACATTTCCCGCGCTAGTGCTGCTACTTGACCTTCCAAACCCTGCCCACAGCATCGCGTTTCGTATTGATGTTGATCACACTGGTCTGGGGTGACAAATTGAAATCAAAATGCTTGAAATAATGCAGTGTGCTTCCTACTGCATGATCCAGGAGACTGATTTAATGGGGCTATTAATGAATACAGTGATACAGGATGGGTAAAACAATAGATATGACAAAAGATGAAATTAGAATAAAATAAAACTGGGGGAAACTTTTAGCAAGGTGATGTGGCAGAAAAGTGGGAAACAAACACACAGTAAGAAGCAAAATGCACAAAAAGGAAGCGGTATTTGAGTCTGAGGGAAGAAAAAACACACAAGATAAAGAAACTGAAAAGGGGACAGTGATGAAACAAGCATGCAACCAAAAACACTATGGTAAGAGGCTAGAGGATGAAGAAACCAAGTGCAGTGCTAAAGGCCAGCTTGGATGAGCACGATAGGCAGTGCAGTCCCCCATTGACACCAAGCCTGTCTGAGCATGATAGGCAGTGCTGTCTCCTAATAAATGCCAGCGTGGCTTATCATGAAAGGGAGTGCATTTCCCCCATGAATGCCAGCTTGGCTGAGCATGATAGGCAGTGCAGTCCCCCCGTAAATTCGGGTCAGCTCAGTGTGCCTGTTCTCATGGAGATGCATTTATATGCGTGTCTCCAACTCTGGCAGGGAAGATAGCATGAGCCAGGTAATTAGAAAGCTGTGGCTCGGCAGTAGCTGGGAAATTTGGGAACTGCGCTTGCGCAATGCTGTGTGGCCGCATTGTTCCTATTCCAAGGACTGCCACTTGGGGGAGGACTTCCATAGGTAAGTATTTATTGCATTTTAGATAGAATAGAAAGGGGAAAAAAACAAAACTGAAAGTGACAGTCTAGTTCACGCTTTGGTGCCTATAAATTGCACCAAAGTCATATATGTGACTATACTGTCCCTTTTAAGATGTACTCAAAGGGTCAGTATGGTCCCATTATCTTAAATTACTATTATTTATTTGTGGAGGTCCTGTTTTTTTTGTTTCTGTATGGTTGCACAGTTAAAACCAATTTGCTCACCTTTTTGATTCAAAATGGGTTTAATTAGATATGCATTAAATATGCATTTAAATAAACCATGCAAACCAAATACTTGGGATTTTCAGCAGGCATACACAAATAAGTGGTGTACAGGTATCAATCACTTCTTCCTCTTACTGTCACCCTATGTACAGTTGGGTGTTTTACTCCTTTCTAACAAAGGCACGCTCATTAATTCAGTTAAAAGTAACATTGAGCAGAGTGCATCTACTTTCCACCTCAAAACAAAAGGGCTCTATGTGTCTAGACATTCACTGGGAACTTGATAAGAAAGAGATGGACTAGCAAAAAGGCGAATGTGTAAAACAGGATAAACAAGGCACAATAGTAGAGATGTTTGTCATGCAACATTACTTTAATCATTGAACATATAATCTCCATGAGCTAATTTTGAGTAGTGACAAGTAATTATTTGTAATTGGAGGCCATCATAATCATCTTATAATTAAAGAAAACTCCTGACAATAATGCTTCTATGCTGAATGAACATTTATACCTGGATATATTTGGATGAATAGTGAACAAAAGAACATTCAGGCAAGTTTATCTAATCCTTAGTTTCAAGAAATATAGATAATATGACTAAGCAAATAAGTACGCAACATCAACAATCTTCTGTAATTGGGGGAAAACACAGTTTTTCGAGGTCAAAATATTTTGTCTCAGGGAGTTTTGTGATATGTAGCAAATTATACTGAACTGTAAAACTGATCAGTACATAGGGGTATTGTGGGCATTTGGGAGGTCGACAGTCAAATTCTACAACCAAGTTTGACTTGAAAAATACCCAGGTTCAAATCTTCCTCATTGTAATTGGATTTGAAATGATCAAAGCTATTTTTGAGACTAAGTTGGCACCTCAGTTTTACTTAGTCTCAAAAATAGCTTCAATCATTTTGCCTCCCATTACTTTCAATATAGAAGTTTTAAACTTGGGCTTTTTTCTAAGTCAAACTCAGGTGCCGACATTTTAGTTTAATAGACCCAAAAGTGTTCAAACATTCTGTTAGGGAATAAGTTGTAATAGTTCTGCGTTGACCTAACAAAACCTAGATCTGCTTGTATGGATGGCAAGTATAATTGTTCAGCTGTACAGATTTACAAAGCAAGGCAGGAGATAAGGTGTGGTTAAACAACCTACTAAAAGTTCAGAGTTAAATAAAGGTCAATGTGCACTTGAGAAAATGTAATATAGAGGTGTGGTGTCACATAGCTTTGGATTAAGAAGGTGGTAGATGGATTGGTAATATAACAAAATAGCTGTGAAGTCCATTCATCATAGTGTGTTTCCCTAGTTTTGGGATGACTTGGTGTGATCAGACTGTTCTATAAGATGTTGCATGGCATGTATTCATATATGTAACCTCCTTTGGAAGTCAAGGGTTAATTTCATCCAATACCCAAGCTGACTGACCTACACTGTAATGTCAACTCACTAAAATATACACCTTGTTCCTAAACTGGTGATCTTCACCAGAGTGGTGGTCAGAGAGAGGTCTAATCACAGAGGTAAAGCATGCTCATTGATATGCCTCCCCAGCTGAGATACCATTTACCTTACACTTTCCCTTCTGTCAATAAGAGTAGCTGTACTCCCTGAAGATCTGGAGTACCAGGACCATTTGTTTTTAGTACGATCGCCTTTGAAGTCTTTTTGTCAGCTGTTGAATTGCCTGCATTAGCTGTAGAAGATGGCTCTACTTTGAGAATACTTCTGATGTTCACTCTTCCAGCAAATTAATGGGTTGTGCAAGATTAAAAATGCAGGAGTTCCTGGCATCCATTTCGTACTATGGCACACAGACTGAAAAGGATACCTGGAAACTTCTGTTAGGAGAGTTACTTGAAAAAACCACCATCAACAAGGCGAACCCAGTGTATACCTATGGTCAAATAAAAACTTTCCAGGGTCTGTTAGAAACCAAAATATGCTACACATATAGTATATATTCTACCCTAATATCAATATACAAAAGGAAATTTATATTGTTAGATTTATTTCCACTGTGTAGTACAATATTGTGCATGTCGTGCTAGTAGGCTAGTGTCTTATTATTTATTTATTTATTTAAAACTTTAATAAAAATATAACTAAACTAAACAGCAGGTACTGTATGTTAAAGCAGTGCCTTAGGCTATCATTTGTTGAAGTCTATGAAGTAATGTAATGCTTCTGATCCAGGCCATATCATTTAGAAACATAGAAAAATGTAACCCCTTAAATGTTGCGCTGCTCCGGACAAATGCTGTTTTTACATGTCTGTGGTGTTTGTCTTTAGCTGTAATTTTCCTCTCTCATTTACTGTACCCACACACACAATTATACATAGTTTTGATCAAAATAAGAAGGGCTTTATTTAGATACCATTTATTTTCATCATATTATATGGTTTTCATATAGTTAGAAATTCTAACTTTTTAAGCTTTTATATGAATTTTTTTTTGTACATGTATATTTACAAGCACTGATAAAAAAAACAAAAACCCTGCTAAATGGATTCAAATATTTGTCCTGAGTGTACAAACTTCCTGTAGTAATATTAACCTCGTCTCGACACTAGAACATTCTGTGCTGTCCTATTTGTTTAGTCCCAAATGACGCTAGGACGGCATAGAACGTCCTGCATTTAACCGCTCATCGTGGCTCCATGCGATGAGCTGGGGAGCCACGTGCAAGTCCCTGAGTCAGACTGACAGGGAAAATGAAGCCAAGACTCAAAGCGAGCATTGGTTATATTTGGCTAAATCATGACATCGGGAGGTCTCTTGATTTTTTGGCAGGGACCCGCAGGTTCTGTTAAGACCATGATCGGGTCTCTGCTATTGTGCAACTCACTACAGATCAACTTGTGATCAGTGGCCAGGAACAAAAAGTGATGTTTTGGTGCTTGTATCTTCTGGGACGTAAGCACCATGCATCACAAAGGGGTTAAAGAAAGACCACACTAAATAAAACTCCAGAAACAGATGTCCAATAAATGTATTTTATATATAGGAATTTTTATTTTATATATAATATAGGAAAAGTGCATGAATAATTGTATACTAAAAAAAAAATATTATTGTAAAGTATATAAATAAGAAATTACCCTAGATGCGGCCTCCGGAAAAAAGAAAAAAAAAAATCACAGCTACCGGAAAATCACATCTGGTGACTGTGTTTCCCTCCTCCGTGCAGGAGGGAAGACTGCACGGAGGAGGCATCCGTTTGGGGACACGGAGCAGCAGCAGCCATTCGGTAAGTGATGGGGAAGGGGGGGGGGGGGGAGGAGGGGGGTTGAAAACGAGCCCTTTAATTGCACACAATTACTGGGCTCTGTCTGGCACTATATTACTGGGCTATGTCTGGCACTATATTACTGGGCTCTGTCTGGCACAATATTACTGGGCTCTGACTTGCACAATATTACTGGGCTCTGACTTGCACAATATTACTGGGCTCTGACTTGCACAATATTCCTGGGCTCTGACTGGCACAATATTCCTGGGCTCTGACTGGCACAATATTACTGTGCTCTAACTGGCACAATATTACTGGGCTCTGACTGGCACAATATTACTGGGCTCTGACTGGCACAATATTCCTGGGCTCTGACTGGCACAATATTCCTGGGCTCTGACTGGCACAATATTACTGTGCTCTGACTGGCACAATATTACTGGGCTCTGACTGGCACAATATTACTGGGCTCTGACTGGCACAATATTACTGGGCTCTGACTGGCACAATATTACTGGTATCTGACTTGCACAATATTACTGGGCTCTGACTGGCACAATATTTTGGGGCTCTGACTGGCACAATATTACTGGTATCCGACTGGCACAATATTACTGGTATCTTACTGGCACAATATTACTGGTATCTGACTGGCACAATATTACTGGTATCTGACTGCCACAATATTACTGGGCTCTGACTGGCACAATATTACTGGGCTCTGACTGGCACAATATTACTGGGCTCTGACTGGCACAATATTACTGGTATCTGACTGGCACAATATTACTGGTATCTGACTGCCACAATATTACTGGGCTCTGACTGGCACAATATTACTGGGCTCTGACTGGCACAATATTACTGGGCTCTGACTGGCACAATATTCCTGGGCTCTGACTGGCACAATATTACTGGGCTCTGACTGGCACAATATTACTGGGCTCTGACTGGCACAATATTACTGGTATCTGACTGGCACAATATTACTGGGCTCTGACTGGCACAATATTTTGGGGCTCTGACTGGCACAATATTACTGGTATCTTACTGGCACAATATTACTGGTATCTTACTGGCACAATATTACTGGTATCTGACTGGCACAATATTACTGGTATCTGACTGCCACAATATTACTGGGCTCTGACTGGCACAATATTACTGGGCTCTGAGTGGCACAATATTACTGGGCTCTTACTGGCACAATATTACTGGTATCTGACTGGCACAATATTACTGGTATCTGACTGCCACAATATTACTGGGCTCTGACTGGCACAATATTACTGGGCTCTGAGTGGCACAATATTACTGGTATCTATAATTGTACAGTTGTCACACTCAGGCTCCTTTGTGTTGCATAATTAATGGCGGTCCCATGTGTGCATAATTATGGGGTGCTTGTGTGTGGCATATTTATTGGGCCCCATGTGCGGCATAATTAAGGGACTCTTTTGTGTGGCGTAATTAAGGGACTCTTTTGTGTGGCATAATTATGGGGCACCTGTGTGTGTGTGGCGTAATTATGGGGCACCTGTGTGTGTGGCATAATTATGGGGCACCTGTGTGTGTGGCATAATTATGGGGCACCTGTGTGTGTGGCATAATTATGGGGCACCTGTGTGTGTGGCATAATTAATTGGGCAGAGGTGAGGCATAAATAGTGGGGCTCTGGTGTGGCATAATTTATGGGGCTCCTGTGTGTGGCATAGTTATGGGGCTCCTGTGTGTGGCATAGTTAATAGGCCATCTAACTGGCATTACTAAGGAATCTGTTTGGCATTGTATTGGAGGAAATCCAGGGGGGTGACACCATGAGATTCCGCACCGGGTGACACCAACCCTAGTGAAGCCCCTGCATGCTATGCTATGACGCCATGGAGCATCAACAGGTTATCCAGTCACCAACAGGTTAAGCCTCGGGCACTGAATGCTGAATATACTTATTTGTAGTATATAATCACAAATTTTTTAGATTTCTGCAAATGTTTTGCCTGCTTTTTCAGAAATTGTGTTTTTTTCCCCTTCAACTTATATAATTACACACTTTTTTCTTGTATAAAAAAAAAAGCAAAATACTTTTAGCGATCGTAAAATGGAAATGCTAACCCTCAAATTATAGTTCTGCCTGAGTTCAGACATGTTGGAGAATAGGTGTGGTTTTACATGTCTCTGGTCATATACAATGTAAACTGGAATAACATGATTTTATTTTCTTGGCCTCAGACAGACAGCTGGAGGGTGTGTGCAAACCTATGAAGCAGCTCACAAATCAATATTGTAAAAGCCAAGTAACATGTTTCACCAAAAAAAAAACATTAACCCATCCCCCCCCAAGTAAAAAAAAAAAAAAAAGTACACTACTGCCATAAAGAAATACTACTACAAATGGATAGGGTATTACGCCCTTAACATAAGCAATACTGGGAAGGTACATTTATAAAGAATACTCAACGAGGTTTCTAATCACTTCGTTTTTCTTTTTATTCATTAAAATACACTTTGGTAAATGATTAGCTTGTAGTTAGCATTGCATCTCCATCTCGTACATATTGTTTACATGTTGTCTTTCCTGATGGGAATAATTAATCCACAGTGGAGTATGTAACGGATTTCTTTATGGCAGTAGTGTCCTTTTTTGGGTGGGGTAATGGGTTAATTAACTTCATTAGAAACATATGGCTTTTAGTGCACCACAAAATATGTCTCACGGTTTTATTCTTTGCGCCCCAAACAGCCATTCCCATCATACCTTGGGAATATTACTTGCAAAAGCAAAACAAAAAAAAGAAAAAAACACAAAAATAGTCATACTCCACCTCACCCAGTGTGCATGAAATTGTCTAATCCTTGCTGTAACTTTATCAAGTTATTCTTTGTTGTTCCATGTGCATATCTAGATTACCAAGCTAAGAAATGTCAAATGGCAACTGTCTGTCTGTTAACATATGACAAGCTATATAGTGACTTTAAATGGTGAAAATGTGACACTTATTGTTAAAGTGTATTGCTATTTCATAAATAATAATGTTGTGGTTATAAAATGGATTGTTTAAACTTGCATTATTCTATGGCTTTCAAATTAAAAGGACATTTTGCCCCTGTATTGCCCTTCGCGACAGAGGCTGTTTTCACACATTGGCAGTGTTTGTGTTTAGCTGTAAATTTTGTCTCTCATTTAATGTATCCACACATTACTTAATATTACATATTATTGTTATTGGCAAAAGAAGGGCTGTCTTTAGATTTCATTATTTTCATCATTTAAAAAAGAAAAATGTGAAAATAACAACTTTTACAGACATACAAACACTAATAAAAAAAAACTTGCTAATAGATTCTAATATTTGTCTGGAGTTTAGAAATATCCCATGTTTTTACATATTGTTGTGTGTTTTTTTGCACATTTTAAAGCAATAACTGCAGGTAGCACATTGATGTTTCCTAACTTTTTTTTCAGGATTAACTTTTTTTTAACCTTAACTCTAACCCTAACTAAAAAAAAGAATTTGTTATATGTAAGTTGCTGACTGCCTCTAGAGGCAGTCATGCAACATCCCCAGAGTGATGGAAGCAATCAGTGATTGCTTCCGAAGCTTTTGCTATATTTGAAAGGCATGCTGCTTTTCAAAATAGTGACTTATGATCACTTTGGGGAACCATCATATTGCTGCCGGAGCCCCGATATGGGTGTTGATGAATGCCTGACCATTGGAAGTGACTGTTGATTGCTTCCACAGCACATTTAAACAGAGTGGTACAACCTCTGTCACCAAGATGATAAAGAAATTATTTTAAATATCAGAAAATTTGTTTCCTTGTTCAGAATGAAAGTATCAAGATTAATCAACAGCCTTTTTGAACAAATAATTTTTCATTGCATCATTGAACCCATCTAAACATTTATGTTTTGTATTTCAATTTTTTTCAATATTTTTTTTTTTCTTGCTCTGTGATTGACCTTTACATTGCTTATTACATGTCTTATAACATACTGTTTCCAATAATTGTTTTGGGTTTTTCTTTTGTTGAAGGAAGATGTCAAGCCAAATACATTATTTTCATTCCGGTGGAATTTCAAGAAGCAAATCAGAGGGAACGTTAATTGACTTTGATGAACAAAATCCTCCTACATATAAAACAGGTGAAACACTGACATAATTGTGTGTGGTTTTATGTCTTCTTCTCTTTGAACATTTTGTTTTTGGAATTTGAACTGTATTAGACTGTATTGTTTTGTGTTTGTTTTTTACTGCTAGCAAATGACTTTACATTTTGTACATTTTTGTTTATTTCTCGTTTGTTTTTGTTACAAATTAGATTTTGTGAACGACAACTAATGTCTCACAGTAATGTTCTCACGGACAAATGATTCACTTAAAAATCTTTGGAATACATTTAAACTGGAACATCAGCATTACTTTACTATTAATGATTTGCTTGGTGAAAAGGAAGTCAATGTCGTTGTTCTTCCCCAGCCAAGTTCAGTAAAGGTTGAAATATTGTTGTATTGAAGCATTAAATGAAAATGTCAAACACAAAAAAAAATGAGTCTTTAAAGTTCTGTCATTTGCCATTATATTGTACTTACTGCATATTTCTCAATGCTGTGTTTGCTTAGCAGAATTTCACAAAGATGATACTGAAATGGCTATATTAATTAATGAATAACTAGAATAAAAACGGTTTTAGTTGTAACATGTAATTTTGGAGGATGGCCCAAGTATTTTATTTAGTACCATTGGCAGCAAATGGAAGACTGAGAGTCTTCACTAAAAGTGAGTTGCAGTTGAGTTGTGGTGAGATTGGCATTTCTCATATATTTAAAGATTTAACGGTGCATTTTGCATTACCAATTGTGCACTTCTAGTAGGTGAAACTCGCCAATATATAGTTAAATGTTCAGCTCGTCTACACCTAATGCATAGTGAATAGCTTCCTGAGAGTCCACTCCAGAGCTAGAAAAAATGCATTGAACTGTTATCCACAAAACTCATGGACGACATGGTCAGCGTCCGAAAGGTTAACCTTTATTTTTCTGGAAAAATAGCCATAATATAGACTAAGTGCTATAGCTACCTGAAGTTTTCGTCTTTCGTCTCTGAAATGGATGCAGCTGCCTACAAATACTGATGTTGGGATCAGGGCCACCATCAAGGGGGGGGGGGGGATCTTTAAAAAAATAAATATGGGAAGGAGGGGGAGAGAGAGAACAGAAATGGGAGGGGAGGAGGGGGAGAGAGGACAGAAATGGGAGAGGAGGAGGCAAGAGAGAGAGAACATATATGGGGGAGGAGGGGGAGTGAGAACAGATATGGGGGAGGAGGGGGAGTGAGAACAGATATGGGGAAGGAGGGGGAGTGAGAACAGAAATGGGGAAGGAGGGGGAGTGAGAACAGATATGGGGAAGGAGGGGGAGTGAGAACAGATATGGGGAAGGAGGGGGAGTGAGAACAGATATGGGGAAGGAGGGGGAGTGAGAACAGATATGGGGAAGGAGGGGGAGTGAGAACAGATATGGGGAAGGAGGGGGAGTGAGAACAGATATGGGGAAGGAGGGGGAGTGAGAACAGAAATGGAGGAGGAGAGAGAGAGAGAGAGAGAGAGAGAGAACATATATGGGGGAGGATGGGGAGAGAGAGAACAGAAATGGGAGAGGAGGAGGAGGAGAGAGAGAGAGAGAGAGAGAACATATATGGGGGAGTATGGGGAGAGAGAGAACAGATATGGGGGAGTTGGAGAGAGACAGACATGGCAATGAAGAGGAAAGGGACAAACATAGGAAGGGAGAGACGCATACATGTAGGGAGAGGATAGAGACAGGCATGAGGAGGGAGAGGAGACAGATATGAGGGTAGAAGGGGGGCACCATGGGGGTGGCCCACACAGGGCACCAGAACATTTAAGGTCAGCCCTGCCAGGGCCCATTCATTCCTGGGGCCCAAAGCAGCTGCCCCATGGGCCCCCGCTGCCATGTGACTGTCTCACGCGGAGACGGTCACGATCTTGCAGCAGCCGGCATATGGACCCGGCTTTTAGTCACAGCAGCCGGAAATGACATCATGTCATATCTGGTGGCTGTATTTCCTGCACGCAGCGTGTGTGTAGCAAGGAGACGGTTGACGAGCAGCATCCTGGTAAGTACTACGGAAGGGGGAGGAGGGGGGGGGGGATTGTGGTGTTCAATGGACAAATAATGGACAAATAATGAGTGGACTATTAATGGACAAATTATCAGTGGATATTAATAGACAAATTATCAGTGGGCTATTAACCCCTTAACGCATTCGGACGTATATATACGTCCTGGAAAGCATGGTCCTTAAGGACCATGAGGACGTATATATACGTCCTCCGTTTTCATGTAGTGTTGCACTCCTTAGCGCAACACTACATGTCTGCAGCTACTCTCAGAGGCTGTTTTGGATCCGAAGCAGCCTCTGAGAGGGCTTTCAGCCCCCCCCTCACCCCCCCCGCGCATATACGATCACCGCGAATGTGATCGTATGCTCGTTACACACATAGGCAGTGAAAGCTGATCACTTCCTATGTGTGTGAAAGTGTTGTAATGATGCCTCGATGGAGGCATCATTCAACACATTCGGTGCCCCCCTGGGCACCGCGATCACTCGGTGATCGCGGGTGTGTGCTGTATCGGAGGAGCGTGCCCAGAGGAGAGCGACGGAAGAGAAAAAAAAAATCTCTTCCGTCGCTCTGAAACCGCTACTTGACTGCCCCTACAGGCAGTTAAGTATATTACAGTTAAAAATAAAAAATGAATTAAATAAATAAACAAAATAAATAAATAAATGGAAAAGTTAACCCTAGATCTACTGTACCTAGATCTAGGGTTAGGGTCATAAATAGGGTCATAATTAGGGTTACAGGGGGTTCGGATGATTACAAGGGTTAGATTAAGGGGTGGGGGTAGTTTTAGAGTTAGGGTAAATTTAGAGTTGGGGTAAATTTAGGGCTGGGGTTAAAAAGTCACTGTAGAAGAAAATGATTAGAAAACAAAAAAAAAACACTAATATTGTTTATTGCCCTATTACTTGAAATAAAACATAGACAAACAAGGAAACATTGGTATTACTAAACTCAGGACAAATATTATAAATATATAGACGGGGTCTTTTTTACCATTTGTAATTGTGTAAAAAAAAAAATTAGGTCAAAGTTAGAAAAAGTGTTTTTTATGGCATATTTTCATCATATTTTATATTTTTTTAATAGTAAATGATATCATATGATGAAAATAATAGTATCAAATGAAAGCCCTATCTGTCCTTTAAAAAATGATATATAATTTGTGTGGGTGGACTGAACACAAAAACAGAAATTTACAGTTCAGTAAACGTATGACAAAAATAATGGAATTCTGGTCTTCAAGGCACATCAAATGCAACATAGCACTCAGTCACTAAGGGGTTAATGGATAAAATATCAAGGGGGAGGGCAGAATTTTTTTCCTTGCCCTCAACCCAACAATGCTTTGCGATTTGGCCATCAGTCCTATTTGTTGATTTTGCCTTTTTCTATCGTTGGCATAGAAGTAGTTATCTATGTGCAAAACACAGCAGTAAAGCTTAAACCAAAATGTATTCATACAAACCATTTTTTCATAGAAAAACAAATGTAACTTTTTATAAAGAGTGATGTTTGCATTTCAACTGCAAACCTCACAATTTGTTATATTTGTCAATTGGAAATGTTTTTTATTTAATAAAAAAGCAACAAAATAATTAAACAGAGTGGCCCGTGACAAATCATGTATTGTTTTTACGTGAGATAAGCTAACCGTGTTTGAGGATGATACTGTAACCTAAGGAAATCCTTTTTAATGCTCCAATTCCTATATTTAGACAAGGTTACTCCTTTTCATGTCATTCTTAATTAAAAAAAACATTGCTCTGTACAAATATTATAATACATGTGATTCTTAGAACGGAAATCCCAGCTGTGGTTTTAACCCACAGACATATAAATAGTGACCTCCAGTGTAAAGTAATGAGAAAGAAAGTACTTTGCGAGGACTAGCGGTTCAGATGGGGCCAAGAAACGTGTTCTAAAGGAATATCAAAATGTTGTGGTAATGATCAGCTGTTTGGGATGACCTATAATATAAATCTCATACCAAAGCATAAAAGGATGACTTTTGCAAGTCAAAGGAGAAGGATGAAAGCAGTATACATTGCCCAAAATTCTATAGGACCCATTAGTGTCTCTATCTCATGCAGTGGGGGCACTATAATATCAGATCCTTGACTGATGCATTATGAATGGGTGTCTTCAGCCTATATGTGGACTCTCATCCGATGCTTAAAGGAGGCTGGGCCCACTATTGTCATATTGGAACATGCAGATATGTGTAATGTGCCAATTATATTGTCTAACTCCATGCTGGGCGGCATTGGCACATGCAAACAAGGTTCAGTGTGAGTGGCAATTACACCCTGGACCTTGTTTGAGGAAGCTAGTTCATTTTCATATATGGAAGTGATGATAAACCACTTTCCTTATAATACTGTCCAGTTTCACATATGGGCATGTACAGTCAAGCTGTGACATACAACGGACTTTCTTTTTCTCCATAGATGTTGCTTTGCAAATATGTTGAATATTTATTAATAAAAATGTTAAAAAAAATATTTTTTGTTTTACAGATCAAGTTGGAAATGATCTACTAATCGACTGGTCAGATGTATTTAATGATCATTCCCAAAAATCTTCAAAGCCTACAAATCCCTTTTGGAATGGACTGTCTGAATCCAACCCTTTTCTGGATGATGTGGTTCAAGCCAACACATCTTCAAATAGTAAACATGTGTCTATATTAAAGGAAGATCCTTACATGCTGTTTAGAGACTCTGAAAACAGAAATTCAATAGCTTCCTCTGGGGATGAACTTGATATTGATTTCCTCCTAAGGAAAACCATTACTAGAAGATCAGCCAGATCTAAGAGTGTTTCTGATTTGAGTATTTTAGGGGGAAAGCAGTCTGATGCTCCAAGTACCACTGATCAAATTCTAGCTCCTGATTTAGAGTGGCTTCAGAATGACCGTGAAGCTTACAAAATGGCATGGTTGAGCCATAGACAATTAACAAGATCTTGCCTTGATTTGGATGTGATGAGCCAAAGCCCAGGGTGGGCGCAAACACAAGCAACTGATGCTCACATTATTTGTAAAATAGATCATCAAGGTGGTTCTGTGCAGCTTCCCAACTCGGACATAAGCATCCATGTTCCCGAAGGTCATGTAGCTACTGGAGAATTTCAGGACATTGCTTTAAAAGCTATTCTTGATCCACCAGCTTCACTTAATAATAACCTTTCCACTACCGTAAGTCCTGTGCTAGAAATAACATTAAGCAACATCAATACGATAGAACCTCTGTTACTGGAAATGAAGATGGCTGTTGAGGTAAAGAACGATCCCTTAAGTCAAGTAATGACTGAAATTGCAACTTTTTACAGCTACAACAAAGATGGCCCATTTCAAAAGCTCAGCGATGCTTACATCTACAATAACACTGTGCAAATTAAGCTACCCATCCTAAGTCGCGTTACATACATCGTAGCTGCTGCACAGGCCAAATCAATCCAGTATCCAGCCACAAGTGTGCATGATTACATTCATAAAAGTCGAACTCTGGCAATTTATGGACCGAAGCACATTCATCCAGTCTTCACCACTGTCTTAATGGTTACAGGCCACAACTATACTCCAGAAAAACTTACAGTAGATGATATAAAAAAACGTGGGAAGAACATGCCACCAGTTGTTTTCCAGCTCTGGGGGAAACATCATTTCATACTTGATCATGTTCAAAATCTGTCTGTTCATTTTCTTATAAATGACTCTAGATTCGAGATGAAAACTGCAGATCACAAGAACGAGATTGAAGAACAGCAGTTGATAGCTGGTAAAACGATCCGCACTCAATTCCCATTTTCCCTTAATGGCAGCGGAGACATCAATCCATTTGTTTTTAATGTTCAGATAATGGATAGTCAGCAGTCATCACTCATAACGCAGTTTGAAATAAAAACACCGAATCCTGCTCCAAAAATACACTCTGCTTCCAGAAATAAAAATCGCCTGGAAAAATGCAAAGAAATTATGTCTGCTCCACCCCCACCTACAAATGCTATCAAATATCCCATATTTCAAGATAAGGTGTTAAGAATTGTCAATTTTGCTGTGACGCTGAAAACTGTCTTGCGTCAGCAAAAGATTGACTATCTCCTTGAATATTTTAAAGGAGACACAGTAGCTCTCCTGGGAGAAGATAAAGTAAGAGCTATCGGACAGACCAAAATAAAGGAGTGGTACGTGGGAGTCTTAAGAGGAAAGATTGGCCTTGTGCACTGCAAAAATGTAAAGATTATCTCCAAAGAGCAAGTCATTGATTTTTCAGAAGTACAATTCACAACCAACATGCTTTTAGAACAAATTGCATTACCGTTTAAAAAATTGACCTACATTTACTCATCAGTGCTTTCAAATGTGTCTGAAAAGGTTTACGACTGGCGATGTTTGGCTAATGTGCTGGGTTATTCCCATTTGTCGCTGGATGACCTAAGTCACGGACATACGGACAAGGAGGCTGAAAGAGTTTCTTGTGTAGTGAAAAGGTTAAAAGAAGATTGTCATGCAGATTCCAAAAAGAGGCGATTTCATTATGAGCTTATTATGGTAAGACTTGCTATTTTAACCTTATCTGTTTATAGTTCATTATATATCTTTTAGATCACAAACCATAACTATAATTTTGGGAAAAAAATTGAACTTCTCTGCCAAATTGATATTAACATGGTAGGTATAAACACTTCCATTTATTTTCTACCTTTTACTAAAGTGTGTGCTGATCAAATTCTAGTTGCGGATTATAGTGTAGGTTTCCTTTAATTGTATTTAGTAAGTCATTTTTCAGAGATTGGATGCAATAATTTTGGCTTTTGATTTACCTTTCCTCTCAAAAGCCAGCTGAGTCAATAATTAACTTAACTGAACTTATTTATTTTTGTGTCAGGAATGGACTCACTGTGTGTGGAAATCATGAATTTCATGTTTTGGAAACTAAATGGGTGGCTGAGGGTCATGAAATGTGCATTCCACAGCAGCTACAGTACCAATCCATTATCATATAATACCTAACCTTTGGCACTCTAGTTGTTGAGTACTCTCCTTCCCATGATGCTTAACGCACTGGCTGAGAGCCATGGGAAATGTAGTCTCAACAGCTGGAGTATTAACTCCATTTTTATTTTAGAATCCAGCCCTTTGGTTGGCTTGGCATGAGAAGGGTTACAGAATAATGCTCTTACCAGTTATAATCTCCTGCACAGGCAGAGGAAACATGAATAAAGAGGAGGGAATAAACAGAAACCAGCCAATCCAAGGCAAAGGAAGTCAGAGTAAATAGGAGAGAGACCAATAGGGTGAAAGACAGACCATTATTGGCCAATAGGGTGAATTAAATAAATGGTAGTTGGAAGAAGCTAAGGGAACTTGGGAAATACCATGATGAAAGAGGTTTAGTTGTGAGTGAGGGAAAGAATAAAATGAATAATAATTTAAACCAGTATGATGTCACCCATCCTGGCAAGTGAGAATATAAAAAAAAAAAGAAACTGGAGGACTTAATTAGCAGAATCAGTGGACCCCAAAGTGTGCCCACTCAGGGGAGCTACCCCTTTTTGCTCTGTGGTAAAGACCTGAGAGAGCAGACCAAACTACTCTGACGTGGGGGTGGGGGGGGGGGGTGTATAAAATCTTTTTGCTGTAATTCCCTGTCTGGCAAGTGTTTATGATCTATATATCTAGTTAACCAAACCTAAGACGTCCTTTACCATTCTTAGCTTGTTGCATGTAGATGTTAAAATGTCGCCTAAATGTTAGCTACTCCTAGTTAAGCTAATGCTGTTCTTCATGATACTCATTTAAAAAAAACTTGCCCAGTTAGTCAGGATCAACGGTAAATAAACATGATTAAAGTAAATAAAACTTCAGTCATCTAAATAAGTCAGACACCAGTGCCACACTCTCTAGAGTTATAGCGTTGGCTCGGATATGAACAAACACAACCTATGTTTGTTTAAACTCTGCAGTAGATACAAAGCACAAAATGACTTCTACATGCTAAGAGGAGGGCAAGCATCAGTTTCCAGAGAGGTTGCAATTAAAAGATATTTATTGAATGGCTTATGAGGGTGTGACATAATTAACACATCAAATGACAAGCTGAACCTGTGTATTGGCAAGAATTTAACTGTCAAAAGCATTTGACAACATTTTGTATACCTGTACACTTGTCACCACCCTTGTCCTTTCCATCCCACTGGTCATCCTCTTAAACTATTCAGTTTCTTTTTAATTTAGATATTTTAAATTAGGCAGTAACTGGGCAGACTAGATGGGCCTAATGGTTCCTAACTTCTGACACATTCTTTGTTTCTTTGTGAGATACAGTGCTATAGTGTGCTTAAACTGGCGCCTATGCTGGTTTAATTTCACCTTTAATTCATGAGAACAATGGTAAATATTGGCGGTGCAACACCCTTGCAAATTTCATTCTATAATGGAACAAGCAGTTAGACCACATATCACCACTATGTATTACTAACAAATTACAATATAAGTCATGAAATCCACAAGACTCTTGCTCATAATTTATGATAAATATAATGGAGATGAATTCACATACAACCTAAATTAAATTGAGATGTGTGTGTGTGTGCGTTATTGTAGAGCAAACATTGAGTTTAATATTGGTGCCCACAGAGGCTAAAAACAATACCAATGTCCACGAGAGTTGGCAACAAAAAATACAACCTAAAAATCCACTTGAGAGAGCTTTGTGCTGCAGAACAGTCTCTCATTCCATTGGTTGTCCTCTCCACTACCAAGAGCATGACGTACATTGGTGGAAATCTTAAGCCATGCCTGGAAGAGATGACAAGTGATTCAGTTTATTAGTGAATACACTTTATTTTCCCCTTTACAATTTTTGTTATGGATATCTACCTCTTGTAAGACATGATACCACTGGAGAGACAAACTGAATGCGGTAATTTTAATGGTTAATCATAAATGTATGTATATATAGTCATCGTTATTACAACATGCACACTTCCCAGTACACCTTCCTGTCCATCATCAACAGAGACTGAGGACTTGTACTATGAAAGCTCTTTTTGATAGTCCCCTCGATTTATTTATAGAAATAATCCTAAAATGGGTACCACAGTTTTATTTCTGTTTATTTTGTATGTGTTTTAAAATGGATAAGAATGGAAGCTAATGAAATCAAAACCTTTCCATATACCAATTATTTTCATTTAGCATGGCATTGTTTATACATTCCATTAGGCTTTCTTCATTTGCATATTAAAATGTTAAATTATTTGACTTATTTAATGTTCTGTTGCATAAATGTATACAGGGTCTTCTGAAAATGGACTGTCAAGGATTAGTGGCTCGTTTAACACAGGACACCATCATTCTGACAGCTGCTGTACAGCTAGGAGTACGATGGAGAGAACTGGCTGAGAAACTTGCCCGCCTTACTAAACAACAAATTGAAGCCTATGAAAGACCTCATCAAGGGAAATCTGGGGAAGTTAGTTTACAGGTATGCCATGCACATATTGATGTTTTGGTTAGCCAGTAGTTCAAAATGGTTGTCAAACATCACCTTTTCTTTATTGGAGAGTTATCTAACCCCATTCTTTATGTTATAACATATTTAAAGTCTAAAGATGTTACTATTTTTGGTCTAAAAAAGTTCTACAATAAATTGCATAGCCATGTAGAAACTGAAATTTGAATTTGTATTCACTTATACTATGAAAATCCAACAATTGTGTAAGTAGACTTTAGAGCAGTGGTTCTCAAACTTTATCTTGCGGTACAATGTTTTCTTTGTGTGGGATATTCGGTGGTTATTTTTTTTCACAGCACAGTAATGCAATTGAGAATCGCTGGTATCAAGGAATAGCTTTTATAATTATGGTTTCACACCGAAACATTCCGGTACTGTGTGGAGGCTGGGATTTGATGGCCAAAAGCCAATGGGAAAGAGGGAAACTGTGAAATTGGGAGTGGCGATGATAAATGAAAGGGGAAGGTCCAGCTGCAGAATTATTCAATTGGTGCAGAGTGTGTGAGCAGAGCACCAGCCCTACACGCATCTAAATCACATTAAGTGGTATTTTTCTTGTGGCACGGTCACGCTTTATCTTGGCACACTAGTGAGAATCACTGCTTTAGAGCATACAAATTACATGCCAGTAGACAATAAAATATGATCTCTTTTTAATGGATGTTTACGTTCCCTAATATGTAGTCAATGAACTAATGAACTATTGCTTTATATCCAGATGATGTGGAAGCCAGGCTTTGATTTTCTTTATACATGGGCTGCTCACTATGGAGAAAATTACCGCGATGTATTGCAAGACTTGCACTCTGCATTGGACAAGATGAAATATCCGGTGACCAGACCGTGGAGGGAGTTAACGGGCGCCTTGATTTTTGTGAACTGCTTAGAGATCTTAAGAATGACGGCTTTTTCGAAGTTTGAAGACTAATTTTGAATAGTATTGAAAATGTAAATAAGTTATTTATTGTGTGTTTGTTATTTTAATTGGAATCTAGTACTAATGTTAAATGTTGATACAAAAGTTGGTTATAATTTGTTTTACTTACTTTATTAGTGTCATTACCACCAATGGAGAAAGCGGCTACCATAGAAACGTTATCAGTTTTCTAAATTTCCATGTACTTGTCATCAGATTATACACTCAGTATATCTATATACATATTATGTATAAAGGTCAATTGTGGGTCAAAGTTCTTAAAGTGGTCCATCCACCATGGAAACGAATGGAACGTTCCTGCAGTTTAGACCACTTTTAGAACTTTGACCCAGAAATGGCCTTGAAACTTAATCCCATTTTTTTTTTTGTGCTATATTTAATTTCAATTGAACAATTAGAGGTGTAGACTGCTGGGCTGCCTGTATCTTTCATTCACATGACGTGAAATAATATCCTGTAGACAGAATCATTTGATTTTCTAAGTAAAAGTGCAGAATAGCATGCTGTCTATACTAAACTATCCCTCTGTATGTGAAATGGGGAGGGAACTGGGTAGGGTGTCTCTTATTTGGGCTTATTAATTGCCAAGTAAGAATGTTCTAGTGGATATGTGTGGGGTACTTATTCTGTTTCCACATTCTATACTAGCTAGTATATCCTGTAATAGAGTGACTAAATAAGCTAGCTTGTTAGTAAATGTGTCCATGTTAGTCACACCCCACCGCATGTCCTGTAGTTACGCAGCTGAGCTCTACCCCAGTTTGACTTTGTATCTATGAACTGGATTGTTAAGCAAGTATGGTTGTATGTGAACAGTTTAACTTCCATTGATATGTACAGGTGATATTTATAATATAATACATTTAGAGATGTAAGCATTATGTATTTACACATATTCTCAAGTATTGATAATATATATATAAAAAATAACGCAATTATATACGTTGTGTGATGTTAACTATACCTCTATAAGTTTTTATTGTATTTTTTTTTCCCCTGTGTTTGACCAATAATTAATGCATTCTGGTCAATATGGAACACAGGTCCCAAATCTCATGTGGACAGTATTTTAAAATGTGATGTTTTATATATATTTTTTCTTATAAATAATTAGTGTGTATAGTATCTTGTACACACACAGTTAGTCTTATGTACAGATGTGTTCAGTTGTATTCCCTAAAGTGGCACTTCAGCCACCAAACTATTTCTGGTTGATCTGTACACATTTTTATTTAATGTATTGTTTGCATACAGGCATTCCTTGTCAGGGTGGGCTGGATCAATCCCAAGGAAAAAACAGCTTGTAAAATATATTTTTAAGTAAAGTGTTACAAAAACTGGAACAAATAAATGCACATTTTTAAATTATCATGCATTTATTTATCTAGGTTTTTTTTTCCCCAAACCGGAGAGATCCTCTATCGGATAGTTAGGTATTAAGTTAACTTACATCACTGATTTTTCACTGAGTTTTCTTCTTCTCTAAACAAAATGTTGGTTTTCTTTCCACTAGAAAAAGCTGCTTTTAATAACTCTTGTTAATGCACAAGTATCTTAGTGCATAAAAAGTTTGTAGAAGGCTCAGCTAAATGTTGTTTAAGATGCCTTCAAAGTGACCACACAATGCATATTGACTGCTTTTGAATACGTTGTGGACCCAGGTAGAGCATGGTGGATCATGTATTTCATGAATCTTATGACACCGGATTCAATACATTTTTTACCCATTTAGTATTTGTATTCCTTTAAAGGGACACTACCACTTACATTAGATACAACTATATTAACTGTGCATTTAAAACACATATACAGGACACATGCCTCACTTTTTTCCTCTGTTTGAATTAATTGCATATAAAAGTAAAAATAAAATTTAGGTGTTTATCTCCAGCATCCATTTTGAGAATTTTACCAATGACGCAACATTCTCCAAAATCTTCCAGCAAGACTCACTTTACAACTGGGGCCAGAGCCTGCATCATAAGATACACCCCTGCTCTCTTGCTGGCTCCTCTGTATCACTAGTGGGCAGGCTGAAATCAACAATGCAAAATAAAATAAAAAAAAACTTTACTTTTTTGGTGGGAGTGTCACTTTAAGGACAATTGATTTCCTTTTAAATATTAAACAAAATTACTAACTATTGTCCAGTTATAACAGATGCTGATATCACACATTTTTAACTCAATATGCTAGTGCCTTATAAGTAAACATTTAACATAATCTCTATGGACAATATTGACGTATATTTTTTTTTTGACAGATAATGTGACAAATCTATAGCATTTATATATGTTACATGCAAGAGCTTTGTATGTGTTGCTTTATATTTTGATAAGACTTTTCTACCAAACCTGTTACTTCAGTATAAATGTTTTATACATTTCTTGTCAACTTGTACAGATTACTGTTATTTAAGACTTAACTGATTACCTCTTTTATTGTTACATGTCTATATATTTATACATGATACTGTTGTATAAGTGTTTTTTATACTCCACTAAAATGATTAATAAAATGATCACAATGACGGTGAGTTTTTCTGTGCCTGGATGTTTTTTTTTTATTTTTTTTATTATTATGTACCTTTCTAAGTCTTTAAAGAAGAGGTAGACTTGTGTCAGTCTGCCAAGAACAACTTCACTGTGTTCAGTTTTACACAAGGGCCATTGTATAATGCTCCATCTAATAATTCTGACATGTATGCAATACTCCTCATAGGTTCTGCTACCATAGAATGTTCAGATAAAACCAATTCCAGATGTCTGAATTTGTGTAAATGATGGACAGAAATGAGCAGGACAATTTAGAGTGAAAAAAAAACCTTGGTGGGCACAGAGAACTAAGGACTTTGGTTCCTGGGAAGTAATGAGATTTTAGAGAATAGGCTCTTTGTTTGTGTTGCTAAGTGCAGATCCTGCTATGTGAAGGTTACTGAAATGTGTTTGCATTTTTTGTCTTCCTGTGGATGGGTGCATCATATTATGATTTCAGGTTTGGCACCAGTTTAGGATTAAAATAAGTTAAGTTATTGCCTTAAACCTGTCCTTCTTACCACAGTCAAGCTGGACAGAGGGCAAAGGGGCAGATGCCCACTATTCTACTCAAACTAGAGGAACCTCCATTTGCTACAAATATATCCTAATTTACGCACTCCCTGAAAAACTTCAACATATTTAAAAAAAAAAGATCTGCTCTTGGGAACTCTTTTTTTCCCTATTACAATGGAAGGATGCTTTCTATCTCACTGGATAGTCTCAGTGCTTATTGTACTAATATTATTTTAAAGTTCCTTGGAGATTAGAACATTTTCTATTCTATTGACATAATGATGCATATGGAGCAGATCTATCTCATTCTACAAAACATCTCGACTGAAATCTCAGTGTGATTTGGAGAGTTTATGCCATGACTTTTGGATATTTGCTTTAAGTGGAAACATTCTTGGAAGACTTCTTCACCATTAAAAAAAACTGGTATCATAGTCAAATGATACTTCGAATGAAGACCATATTAGTGAGAGGATGGAAACATTCAATACAGACCAAACCTTGATAAAGTAAGCAATACCATTAATTACAACATGAAAATGGAGAACATGACTAACTGTCCAAAACTGTTTTAATATAACTTTCATCTCCCTTTACAAGGATCTATATTTACTGCATGATTCAACCTAGACAGAAAATAGCTCATGTCCTCATCCTAGCCCTTTCCATTCTTATAGCCTCAAATCTGTGCCTGATTGTTATGCTTTGTATATTTACTGGAATGCTCATTACTTGTGATGGTGACAAAGTATACACATTCATGATGGTCTGTCTCAAACACAAGGATAAAAATAGAATATTTTGGTTAGTCTCTAACGTGACAATATGTATTTCATGTGGATAGGGTTTGACATCATATTTAAAGATATGATTAAATACCCAGTGATAATCAAAAGAAGCTGCACATATGATAATATAATACCCCATTTAATATAGCATACAGAATAAAAGTAAGTCATTATAACACAAAGAAATTAACATTTGCAAAAAATACAATATAGAGAAATAAAGAAGAGGACAAACAAGGTGTAGCACACAAAATATACAGCATATTTGATTTACTTTTGTCTATTTTGTGTGTTTGGGTGTGCTACACCTTGTTTGTTTTCTGTATATGGCAATTTTTTGATAAGTTTCATTTGTTTGTGTTATTACTTACTTGTATTCTGTATACTATAATACATTTGCTATTATATTTTCCTTCTTAACTTCATGTGCAACCTCTTTTGATTATCGTTTGTATATTTGGGTGGTATATGAGAACCTCCTAGTGGCTTGTACCCTCTGCCTATTGGTTACTTCATTCAAATTGACTTGGCAAGTGAATTTAACAATGCTTTGGCAAAATCATATAAACAAAATCTCTCATTTCTATTAGGTTTTTACACGTTTTGCAAACTTTATAAAGGGAGAGAAGCACAGTCTTTCTTTTTAATTTATAAGTATGCACATAGTAAAAACTATACCCCTTTTTTATTTGCACATTAATAAAATGATTTTCCTTTCCTTCTTTTACATTGAAACTTCTTAACTCAGTTTTGCTGGGGTAAGAACAGACAGGGGGTTAGCAAAAAAATTGCTTTGCTGTCTATACCATGCAAGGCTAAGGTTTACCATGCACATGTGGGAGGTAAACATAGGAGCAAATACCAGTTAACCAATTATCTCACTGTAAAACTGTACAAGGTATAAGGAACTGGGCAGTAGAAGTCTAGAGCGGAATGCCTAGCCAAGTTTTCTGGAGGTTCGGTCTGTCAGGGGATGTGTGATCTGATGTTACAACTGTCATTCTTCCTAGGTGCACTGCCACCACCTATCATGCGCTAAAATATCAGGATAACAGGCATGTGATAGTACACCTCTAATCATACCACAACCCCCCACCCTGATTGGCATACCCAATGTCACTAGTGCCTACCCCCATGAGTGTGGAGTCACGAAGGAGCATTGGGCCCAAGGACCACCATGCAGGCGCCACGCTACAAACAATGACAGGATATTGGACTGACAGAAGCAGGTAAGTACATGTGCATGTGGCCCTAACAATGACATGGGAAGATATAAAAGATAACAGCAGAACTAAAGAGGTTTATTGTTTTTAAAGTACATATTTGATGGAAAATAAAGGTACTTGGTTAATGATGTTTAAAAAAAAAAAAAAGCAACAACCTTGCTTAGTACATAATTAATGATGCCTGTGTTCTGTAATCACAGTTTTTATCCTATATAAACCTTACACAAAACATATTCTTTGTTTGCTACAAATTATAATGTTTTTAATTTAAGCAACTAAAAAGAAAGTCATGTAAGATGCTAATATGAAGTGCTGTTGGCTTGTAGATACCTGTTGTCACATTTTTACAAAGGCTTAGTAACATTGGTTTACAGGACGGCCTAGATAGGAAAAGGCAGTTAATCACTTACAGGTGAGTTTAGGTGAGAGGAACATTTCATCTCACCATTTTAACGATACATTTTGCAGGTACAAACCGGGTCAGTTTCCCCCGTAATCCCCAAGATTGTGCCTGCATTATGTATAGCTAAATTTGTGAGTATAAATGTCTCACATCAACTCCCCTGCAACTCACCTTTTAGTGAATAACCCCCAGAGTGTGTGTGTATTGTGACCAAACTCCTCTTTTGATGTGAGGATTTTGTTAAGGATTTTTTTAATAACCATTGTCTTCTCGGTAAATGATGCCCAGGACATATCCATCTCCATTTTCAATGTCTATTTGGTGAAAACAGCAGCAGCAGATATACCTTATTGTCAATATTATAGGCCACACTTTTCTCCCTTATTCAATCCTTTAAAATAGAGGTGTGGCCTGTAATCAAGGTTTTACGTTTTCAAGATGGCTGAGTGGGTTGTCATGCTAATATTCTCAGTGTAGTGTGCAAACAGACGAGCAGATTAAGCAGAGCACTGAGAACTTCAGTGGTAGCATGGTCTATATACTAATGCGGTTCTCTAAGGCGCAAAAGTGCTATGCTATCGTTCTTGTTGGGCCTGCATTAGAAGATGGTCCACACTACCACTGGAGCTCAGAGGGCTCCACCTAATGTGCTCAGTCTGTTCCAGCACTGATAGCATGAACAGAGTGAGAGGAGTACTCTGAGAATAGTTTTTTCTCCCCAATCTGCCATTTTGAATTGTCCAGATTATAGGCTGCACCTAGAAGTTTTCCTTTAATTTAAATTGTTAAATTAGGTTTGTGGCCTATAATTCGGACAATAAAGTAAGTAAAAAAAACCCCAACAAACTTGCTCCTGCTTTAGCACTTGGAAAATATAGCAACAGCTATTTAGAATTAAGTGACTTTCCCACTTGCCAATAATCAAGACTCCAGTAGCAAACACACCTTTTAGAGAAAAAGGGTGTCTCTGGGCTGCATCAGGCTGATCCTTCTTTTCATACATTGCCTGCTAATTGGTCCACACATGTGGCACTCCTTTATAGAATACAATTTCTGGCTTGGATTTTAATGGCAATTAGGGCTGTTGGTGCACTGGCTCACTTGCTCTCCAGTTGCTCTGCTCCAGAGACTCTTACAACAGAGTCAAATAGCCTGCAATAGAAAATTTGACTTACAAACCATTGATAACCCACATCATTAAATAATGCCCCATGTATGCAAGAATAAAACAAAATTCCCTATTGGACCCTTGAACCCTATCTTCAGCAGGAAAAAAATACAGAGCACTTGCGGGTCTTAAATTTACTAAAGTATATTAAAATGATCTTTACCTGGTTATCAATTTAAACACACAATTGTCCAAACGTGTTACTATCACTGAACTTCATGGGAATCATTTTTTTGGTCTCAGGCTGAATTACCGTTTTTTTCCGTATTTTGTGTTTTTAAATCAGAAGTGTGTGATCCCAAATAATTGTTATAGTTTGTGAAGGATCTTTTCTCCATTTGTTATGATGTATTAGTTTTATTTTTTATGTTTCCCATTACATTCAAGAGAATAATGATGTGTTTCGATTTATGTGTCAAACAGACCTTTGGCCAAGCCAGTCCTATGCTTTTTTTTTGTGTCTTGTACAACATAATATCTGATGTTACATCAAATAAACAGATGGTCATAGGAAAACATACACACATTTTTTTTAATGGTAAATAGCTTTAAGATGTAGTTGTTTTACATTTACAAATCTGTTTACTTCAAACACATTTTCTCATAGGCAGGAGTGAATTTAAGTCAAAGGAACCTGCGTATCTACATTATACTAGCATACCAATACCCCCATCTCACCAACTTCTTATCTTTGCTTATCTATAACCTATATACAATAAGTAAATCAAGTACATGCCCCATAAAGTTGAATGGTATTAGATCAAGATAACATAATGTAGCTTGAGCAAATCAATATACAGAAGTATTGGGGTTTACAATGTAGTTGCCCCATAAAATGTCAGTGTAGACTCCTGCCTCATATTTCTGGGAAATCTGTCCCTATGTCCAATCAGGTGATCTGATAATTGTCTAAGAGCTTCATCAAAACTGGGTTAGTAATGCTTCAAGAGGGACCTAAGTGGCTCATCTTCAGCTAAAGAAGTAGCATAATTAAGTTATCAAAGCTCCTCTGAAATGCTTAGCTGCTTGTAAGAAGATAGGAAGCAAGATGATGCTATTCTTCACATTGCTCCTCTTTGGATTGCTTTTCTGGACTAACCTGTATTCTGCTGACGAATACTTCTTGTTTACACCCAGCACATTCACTTCATTCTAATGTTACTATTCTCCAGAGGAGTATTAATAACTTAATTACTTAGATCCTGGTGTTCTTCAGTCTGTCACGTACAGTAGATAAGTTATAGCTCCAATATTGGCTAATAACATTGGCCATCAGCATTCCATCCACAATTCAATAAATCAAGGTCAGCCAAGAAAAAATTTATAATGTCAGGTATTTGTTGGTAAAATGTATAAAGGTGTTGTGCAGAAAAGGAAAAGGCACAGTGAAAATAATATGATAAATAAATATATATATATATATATATATATATATATATATATATATATATATGCTTATCACTTCAGGGAAGTTCTATAACTCATTATCACATAAGGGAAAACATGCAAGATACAATGTGTGACTCTGTAAGGATAATAAAATCCAAATATTGCTCCCTTAAGTCTTACACGCACGTAAGATAGAGCCTAGTATACTGGCTCTAGTGTTGTTAGGCATTGGGAATATGACCACAGTTTCCTCCAGTAAATGTAATTCACTTCATATGATGGTCACCGCTATGAACTACCTGGGAGACAAGTATGAAACGCTATTTATGTAGTAAAAATACACTTTTACTGGCCCCACACATAATATTAAAAACAGCATAGAAGTGCATAAGCTTGCATGTAGTCCAGGTAGAAGACTTCAATCTAGCCAGAAGAACAGTATTGATCCGTCTCAGCTTTGTATAGCGATCTTGACGCCCTCCTCATCGTCCCTGAAGTATATATATTTTCTTCTTTCATTTTATTTTTCTTTCTATATTCATTGTGCCTTTCCCTTTTTCTTTTCTGCAAAACACCTTTATACATTTAGCCTTTTTGTGTGTGTGGGATTTATGCTTACGTTTAATGTACTTTATATGTTTCACTAACTTATTTGAGAAGGTGTCCATTCCACTTCAATCCAGTTGTAAGTAAAACAATTACTCTTTTCACGAACAATAAGAGTCTTCTGAGTTTTGCACCTATGCTTGGTGCTTACTTGACTCATAGACTGGCTATAAGCAAGCACTGAGCATAGGCGCAAAACGCGTAAGATTACTCAGTTGATCAACTGTTCAGGTACGCTACTTCTTTAGTGTGTTGACTTGGCACAAAGTGTTTACATAAAACAAATTAATTATGCTTTGGCCAATTCATATAACCAAAACCTCTCATTTATATTTATATATTTGTTGCCAACTTTATTAGGTTGAGAAGCGCAGACAGTTTTTTTTTTTGTATACATTGTACAGCCAATCACACTGTTTTTGCTGCATGCTCACCGCTGTTTGGTAAGCATCCTTTTTACATTTATATTATTTGAGCCTGTAACTAGCTTAGCGCACCAACATTTTTCTTGTCCCTGCTTACACAGTGTTTACATGGCTGCAGGTTCTCATTCCCGTGGCTCTGTTTGGTACGCTGGCTGTTGGAATGGTGCTGGACATTGTGTATGCACAGATTTATGGATTCCACTCATTGGGGGTCATATCAAGGAGAGCACAGTTGCTAGTGAGTACATTTGATAAAGCTTCTACTATCTTGGCCAAGATCCATTTTTAATTGGTCTATGATTTATCTTAATTGCTGTATTTTAAAAACAGCAGTCCATTGTCCATCTTGTCATTACTATGCTGGTCTGCCAGCTCTATAAATAGGAAACTATGAAACATATTCACTGCATTAGAACTTTTTCCTGGCCCTTCATAGTTAATTTATAGTCCCTTGCAAGTATATATATATTTCTAAGTCTTTTTTTTATTTCCACATTACATATACATCGGCGGGCATCGAGACAATAGTACAGAACGGTAAGTGGTGGTATGGCGTCGTGAAATGAAATGGGTATAAATTCCACATTTTCCCTTTTCCTTTTTCAGATCGTGCAATTGCAATTTTTTTTATTTTTTATTAGAGGTGCTTATATCTTAGCGGCATTATATGACTAGTAGAGGCATTACTAAACACAGGTCTACAAGCACCAGGCAAGTCAGCAGACCTGGTTTTCCCAAAGAATACACAATTATACAGTGTTATCACCACCACAAGGGATTCTGGGTAGACATATACAAATAAGGTCAACAATGGCTATATTTTGTACATTATAATTTTGGGAAGTGATAAAGGAGTTCAGCTGTGCACGGAGTAAATAACATTGTCATTTAAATATTAAAATATATATATATATATATAGTGTGCGGCTTTTTTCTATTCTCATGTGTCAAAATCTAATTAAAAGGCTTTAAAATGACGAACATTGCATGAATTACAGCAGTTTATGCTTCGAATGCCTCAACAGCTGTTTCATGTGTATTGATTTTTGTAATATATACTAACCATATTGTGTTGTGTTTAATAGATTAGCACAAACAATCAATATTTGTTGACATAATATGAAATTATCATGATTGATTTTTAGCTGATTCCACATTACACCACCTTACATTTTATAGATTGAATCCAATGCAGTTAGCAACATGCAAGTATTAAGATAAATAAATAAGCCCATTCAATGTTTTATGTGCATGGGTAATAATATTAAAGAGAAAAGATAATATGGATAGAGTGCTTCACAGATTACTGTACAAGTTTGCATACTGTCAGGTATAATACATGTACATTACAAGGAACATTCAATATCCTACCTTGTGCCCTCCTTGAATTTTTTGCCCCTTTTCCATTCCCACCCCCTTCTTACTATCTCTCTTACACTTTTTCCAGTGCTCCAGTCTTAAGCCTTTCTATATGTGCATATGCAATCCCCCATACCAGCTTACTATCAATGTTAACTGCCCCTATTTTCAATTCCTCTACCAATTAATTACTAGGGCAGGATTATTGGTAACTGATTTTATTTTTTTCTTTCAGAGTCAGAAATAATAAAATGCTAAGTGCATCTTTCAGAGCATCCAACTCCCTACTAAACTCTACTACAGTGGTCTACGTTAGGCCATTTTATGCTACCTTTCAACTTATGAGTAGCTATTATGTGTCCATCCCAACGCTTATATTTATATAGGTGTACCCATTTTATTAGCACACCGTCATCTACATGATCATATTATTACTACTGTAGATGATTAGAAGAACTATAGGGTCTACTCAATAAAGAGAGAACTGCAGGGAGTTGAGATGGGTATTTCAAACTTTAGACCAAAGTAACCGAATTGGAAAAATTCTTCAGCAGCATTGGAGATTTTTTCCAACTCTGCTATTGTGGCCTAAAGTTTGAAATTCCCATCTCAATTCCCTACTTTTATTGAGTAGACCCTATAGTTCTTCTAATCATCTACAGTAGTAATAATATGATCATGTAGATGACTCTTTTTTTGAGTAGACCTTACAGTTTTTCTAATTTGCTACAATAATAGTAATATTATTTAGATGATGGTGTGCTAATAAAGTGGGTACACCAAATAAAAATGAAATCAGGATGGAAAAATAATAGCTACCCTTTGGCCCAAATTTTTAAATTCCCAACTCAGTTCCCTACAATTATCATTTTTTGGAGTAGACACTATAGTTTTTCTAATTATTTACAATATTAGTAATATTACTTAGATGATAGTGTGCTATAAAAGTGGGTACACCAAATAAAAATAAGTCAGGATGGAAAAATAAACGCTACTCATAAGTTGAAAGGTAACATCAAGTGGCCTAACTTAGACCATTGCAGTTTAGTAGGGAGTTATTATTTGCAACTTTGGTATAAAAAATAAAATCAGTTGGTAATAATCTTGCTCTAGTAATTAATTGGTAGAGGAATTGAAAATAGGGGAAGTTGTATTAGCAGAATTGCAAGCAAATTCCTGGAAAATGAGAATATGTGTTTATGATGTGTCTCCTGTTATGACATCATTATGTTATGACATCATCCTGTGACTTGATATGCAAATGAGCTACTTAAATGGAAAGCATGTAATTTCAAGGTAATGTCATAAAACCAAGACACAGGTACAAGAAAATTCTGCTCGCTTGTGTGGGATATGGGATATGTAAAGTATTTAGAAAATTGTGCTGGACTAAATGGGCCGAATGGTTCTTATCTGTCGACCCACTCTATGTTTAAATACTTTTTATGTTTCACATTCATACTGTAAATACTACGTGATCGCATTTCTTTACTCGGTAGGTAGGGAATGTGCTAAAGCAAACTGTGATCCAAGTAAACAGAGTAACAATATCCTTAGCTGCCTGTTTCAAACAACATTCAGATGACAGAAAAATAATGCTAAAATTATCTCTCTGTGACAGGAAGGCCTCAGGCTCTACACCAATTATTCAGCAAAGTGTAGAAAATATATTCAATAAATAATCCATTTAAATGACATTGAAAGAAAAGAGGATTCTTTCACAAGAAGAGTTTAATCGCTGCTTAGTGAATTTACTATAATATAGAGCACTTATTACGATCACTATCGTAAATACTGCTGGGTAATTTAAAGCTATTTATTGACTTTCCAGGTTGCTCTGGAAGCTACTAGTTGCAGCTTGCACAAATAATATGGTTCATTTGTCATGATGACTTCACAAATCCATGAAGCTAATTGATTGGTGGCCAGCTGTTTGTGTCAGCTTCTTTGATGTGGAACATACATGCCCTCCATCGATGATTAGTTTAAAAAAAGTTCTATACCTGTATATATGGTGTTTATTTACAAAAGAATTCTCACTTCTCTTTCCAGCTATTTTTATGTTTTTTTGCACAGTTCACTGTTTGGTGAAAAGACAGCATGTATAAGTGAAACTATATGTATATATCTAGGGATTGAAGAGAGAAGAGTCCCTATACCAAGAGTTATACAGTAAACTGCAAGGGAATTGCAAATATTAAGGCATTAATAGCCAAGTTGGAAAAATCTCCAACTTAACTTCCAACTCCATATTTGAAGAGGGACTAAACCCTCATGACATTTTTTAAGCAGACCAAAAGCAACTTCTGCCTGACTAGGGCTTCTAAACGATGCTCCCATGCAGCACCAGTCAGAGGTGATTCACATTTATTGTGGAAGTCAAACACTGACATTCAGATTGCCATGTCGCGGATCTGGTTCTCCACCACCTGGCAGTGATCACTTGTGTTTGGCATCTGTGAGACCAAAAATGGCAGCCAGCCAGCCAGCAGGGGAGGAGATAATCATCTCCTTATCAGCGATTGGCTGTGTGATGGGCTATTGAAGCACCAATCGCAGCAAGAGGCTTTCACTGGACCACCAGTGCACAATTCAAATTAACTTTTTAATGAGACAGAACCGGCCTCATTCAAAGAAAAATGGTGAGTTTAAGGAGAAGCACTCACCTAATTATATCTTATATATTATCTTGCCTGCAGCATGGCGTGTTGAAACACATTAGAGGTATAGTACTTGATGACCAGTTTGAAATCTATTACTGAATTTCTGTCCTACGTGATACAATGTTACTGACTGTGTCTTTCTAGTTCTAGGAAATAGATGAAGAGTACTTATTTGAGGTCACACAGATGGTTAAAAAGGCTTATTTTGATGTTTTTAATTATACATGCTTGAAATGGAAAATGAATTTGTACATCAGGGACAGCTACTTTTTTTTGTTGTTTTAATTTTCATGTTTGGTTTGGTCATGCATAATTTTCTAGGCATCACCAAACAAATCAGCTGACGAGTCCTCACAAGATGTGCTGGTCCTAACTGCATCATAGAGCTTCTAGATGCTTTTCTTAGTCTGAATCATTATAAAACACTCCACTGGCTTCCCACTAAAAAAAGCATAATACAAATTAAGCTTTGTATCCCAACATCCTAGTCAGGGCCCTCTTAACACTTTTTGCTTTTGTTTTAAAATACTCATTTTGAGAGGCCGCCTGCTCCTCTGGTGAACTGTTGTTCTATTTGTCCCATATTTCATACCTTTTCACGCCTAGTAGATTTCTTTACAATCTATGCCATAAATCTCCAATTTACTGAAATGTTTTGCTTCATCAGTCACTATTTTAGAACCTCACATCTTCAAAGATGCATTCAAATAATTTGTTTATTTTTTTATTTTTAATGTTGTTACTTTTTTGGCATCGTTTCTCAACACCATAGACAAATAAACTATTTTGTGGAATTTGGGGCTTTACACAACTTGGCTGTTTTGAAAGGCACCACCTTTATATATAATAATAATAATAATAATATATAGAGTATAAAATAAAACCATTCTAAAATAGTAATAATACACAGCATACACACAGCATGGAAGAAGAGAATTCCAGAAGTTACACGTATTTAAGAGAGATACAGCATATAAAAAGTACAGTTTATTTTTAGCTGCTATTGTTAATCAGCCAGAGTACAAAATTCAGTTCACCCACTGAACATTAAACGATCCACCTTGAATTTTTTACTCTTAAGTATTATATGTATTGAGATCATAAACGACTTCAGCCCCCAAAAAAATCTAATTACCTAAGAGAGAGAGAAAATAGCCGTATTGTTAAAACGTCTGCCAGCCCTGCTGGAAGAATATCAGCTAGTTCTAGGATTCTTGCAGGGATCAGCAGTTTGCCATCTTGTACAAACCACAATATCTAACAGCAGCAGCCTGAATATTCTTAAATGTAAAAATAGCCTGTATTGCAAGCATTTATTAAGAATGATGGTGATTTAATGGGATAAGGCTACATTTAAATAATTTTGTTTAATAAGGAAAAAATGACTAATGTCGCATTAACATTTAACCGTTTTGAAAATCAGCCAATAGTAGGGTTGGGACAGGGTGGCTTCTGATTGGCTGACAGAGTCAGTTAGTGACCATTGGGGGACATTGACAATGATTTTCATTTTTTTTACAGTTTGGAGCAATGTATTGCATCGTCCCCCTGTACCTGGGCAAGGTAGATGTGGGGGAGAGGGGTAAGTATGGTATTTAGTTTTACTTAGTTAAGTTTATGAACTTAATAAATTAAAATAATAGACTATGTTTGTTCTCTACAATAGTGACAGGGTTAATATGCGTGTAGCGTTAGTTTTTTCTGTTTGTGTGGTAATTCCCGCACAGAACAGTGCTTCAATGCAGTTTTTGTAATGCGCATGGTGAAGCTCATTGTAAGTATAGCCTTTATTTAACGAAACAGTAATGATTTTACCGCACCCATTAATGGCGCAAGCGGCAGGCATTGAATCATGAATACCCGGTAAATGACCGAAAACGCCATTTCTTTCTGTAAGGGAGACCATAGAATGTACCCCATTACGTGACCAATATAATTTAGCTAATACAAATAACAGACAGTAGAGCAGAAAGGTCTGGTAGAAGTCATGTCACTTAGTGTAAACAACTGTCCAAAGTCTCACTCGCTTAATAGGCTACACTTCACTGCCTCAAGCAAATGTACATGGAGCCTGTAGAAACACAGAAGGACATCATTATATCACTTATGCCTTGAACATGTATGAAACCTTGTTTCTATGATTACAACTTATCGACTGGATAGGCAATGCCCACACATCTGGCATTCAGTGAGTTAATTATAAATTTAGACATTAAAATGAAAAATGATTCTTCCTAATTAAGGTGTCATACGTGTCATCAGTATACAGCAAGATCTATGCACTGTCAGCATCAAACCAGTTTCTATATTGGCACAGTGCCATTTCTGGTAGTAGTGATTCTTACATATGTGCAGACTCTGAGGACCATATTTATCAAGCTAAAACTGGAATCATTCTTGGACCCAGTGCTAAACAACTTCTTAGGAAACTGTGGAATCTTCATCCTTTTTATTTTTTTTATTTGTTATTTATTTATATTTTAAAGAAATTTTTTTATAACACACAGGGAAAAGAAAAGTAAAAAATAACATCACATATTGGGGTATATGTAATGGCCCCCATTAAAAAGTGGCATTAGCAGTAAAATAACTGCACCCACCACAATCCTCTATACTTTCCATGGAGGATTACTAGTTTAGTAAAAAAGTGGCACTGAAACACTGTGTGGTAAACTTACATTTTTGCCTGTTAGTTTAATGCCAAAACTTAAATGTGCATTGGCTGCTTAATGCAGCGTGTACATGCAAATGTTAACACTTTGTGTAGTAGGAAACACAAACAGTGCTCCTTACAGCATTGAAAGGTTTATCCTGTACCCCCCACTGCCCCCAAATAATAATTGGCCAGCTCTGCGGCCAACATCCTACTGCTGGCCCCATGAAACTAAATGTGACCTCTAGAGACCGCAGGCCGGCACGATGCCCACGGTCACTAACATAAAATAGTTATGGTCCCCATGGGACCACAGGCCGGTGCAATGCTTGAGGCCTGAATATAATTAAAATACTGGCCTCCCATGGCCACAGGCTGGCTAATGTTTGCTGCCCTAATATATATTTATCAGTGCCCCACTGGGGCTTGTGTCCAGCACTCTGCGTGTAGTGAAGCAGAAGGGTACAGAGTGCCTGATATCCTAAGCATTGTAGCTCTGTTATATGTGAGGATCCATCCTAATCCATAATGGTAATGGTTTAGAAAGTGACTCTGGCTACACTATGAAAACTGTCTTTCTCCTTTCTTTATAGTTAATTCAGGTACAGTTCGTTTCTCCCCATTTCTTCCAGAGATTCATCATCAAAATATCTAAAGTCCATATTTCAGTAGTCTAAACTTGTTCTCTGGTTTGACATTGAATACTGCTCTCTCTAGCTCTGCGACCTTAAATCTAAATGTTAATCTCATTTTATACATTTCTGCTATGACAGTCCTTGTCCTTTCCAAACTTCTGTGTGCAGCAGATCTCATAATTCAGAGCTGTACATTGTTTTAAAATAAGCACAACTATGACTACTTTTCTGAGCAATAACCAAGCTGATACTGCCAAAAAGGGTCAGAATTAATTATCTAGATTTACTTTAATTACTTTTTCAACAACAAATGCCACCATGCTCTTGGCAAGTACTTAATAAGTTTATATTTACTTAATTCCAAAATAAAATATAGGAGAAAGAAGTTCCCATAATAACCATAGTGGGGTTTGTCATGGTAACAATTTTTAATGCAATAGACATTTTCACTTATTATTTATATAAAAAACGATTCAGGGGCAGTATGGATTGATCAGGTAAGATGAACAATTCATCTCACAAACCCAATTATACATTGTAACCTGGTGAGCATCTCCTGCTAGAAGAGCTCTGCACACCATGAATAACGCATAGTCAAATTTAAAAAAACCTTTTTGAACAATGCATTAGGCAGGACTAACTATGTTCATTTGGCAGGAGGAACTCATCAGGATCTGACAATTCATGGTTAAGTAGGTGAGATGAAATGTGTATCTCATATCACCTATGGGGAATAGGTCCAAGTGTGTTAATCGATAAAATGCTGTGGCCTTCAAACAAATTTTATATAAACTGTTAATATTTGCTGCTGAAGTACCCTTGATTCCAGATGCATACTTATCTTGCGTCATACAACTACTACAATGAAATTTAGGGCTTTATTAATGAAACAGGGATTTACATGGAATTGACAAGAGAATTTCACACTTAAGACCAATGTAGCCAAGTTGGAAAAATTCTTCAACCTATTTTGGCCTTAAGTCTAAAATTCCCTTTTCAGTTTACTGCAATTTCCTCGTTCATGAATAAAGCCTTAAAGGGACACTGCCACTTACATAAGATGTAACTACCGTATTGGCTTGATTATAAGACAAGGTTTTTTTCAGAAAAAAAATTCTAAAAAATCCCCATTATAAGTCTTATAATCGAGGTCGTCTTATAATCTGACCTCAAATTGAGGTCAGACTATAAGACTGGGATCGCAGGGGACCTAGATCCCCCTCTCTAACAGCAGAGGATGTCTGCGCGATGAGCGCAGACTCCCCCTGCTGCCGCCCGGCACGACCGCCGGGACTTCTATGAAGAAGCCGGGTACTTCCGGCTTCGTCATAAAAGTCCCGGCTCATCGCGCAGACATCCTCTTCTGCCCCACTAGCCACCAGGGAGAATCGGGCAGCCGGGGGATGTCTGCACGATACGTGCAGACATCCTCCATGCTGCACGACACTTCCGTCTATTATGACGGACCAGCTGTCCATCATAATAGACGGAGGTGTCGGGCAGCATGGAGGATGTCTGCACGTATCGTGCAGACATCCCCCGGCTGCCCCCACTAGCCACCAGGGACCAATAAAAAGGTGAGGGGGAGGGAAGGAGGGGGGTGGGTGTAGAAAGACATGGGTTACGGGGACAGAGGGATGGGGAGAGCAACAAGGGGAGGGAGGGGGGAAGAGACAAGGGGAGGGAGGGGGGGAAGAGACAGAGACAAGGGGAGGGAGGGGGTTGGTAGAGACAGAGACAAGGGGGGTGCAGAAACAGACAAGGGGAGCGAGGGGGAGAGAGAGACAACACTAAGGGGAGGAGAGAGAGAGAGAAAAATGGGGGCAAGGGAAAGAGAGAGGCAGCATTGGCACATAAAAAGAAATAAAAACAAGAAATACATTTTTTTATATCATAATTTTTTATTAAAAAAGCAATTTACATGTGAATATATACAAGTTGAACTTTTTTCCTATAGGGTAGTCTTATATTCAGGCTTTTAGTTTTTTTCCTAATGGAATATCCAAAGTTTGGGGGGTCGTCTTATAATCAGGGTCGTCTTATAATCGAGCAAATACGGTAGATAACCTGGTCATTTAAAACAAACACATATATAAATCATATGCCACTGCGTTTTTTTTTTTTATATGATTGCTTATAAAAGGAAGTATGAAATGAAGTGTTTATCTCCTGGCTCCATTTTGTGAATATTTCCCATGATGCAACATTGTCCAGCCAGTCTCACTTTACAACTGTGGACAAAGCCTGCATGATGATGTAATAAGATACGCCCCTGCTCTCTTACTGGCTCCTGTGTATCATAGTGGGCAGGGCTAGGTGGCTGTGGCCAACTTTTTTTTACCTGCCTTGCAACACAAAGAGAGGAGATTAACCTTATCAAACAGAATCATAACTCCGCCCCCTTGTGATGTAATAGTTAAATTACCCTCCCATTCAATGCAAGTCTATGATCAGAATTCAGACTTATAGACTGCATTCTGTATCCCCAGCCCCAAAGAGAGAAATTTGTGCTGTAGTCACTAGAGGGTGGCACCCAAAAAAAAATATATTTCACAAAATGGCGGTGCCCAGTCACACTTGTTTAGTTAAATATTTTATTAAATACAGTCACATAACAAAAATAAAAGACATATCTGAAATCAACAATACAAAATAAAAAACATAAAACCTTTTCATTTGTTTGGTGGGAGTGTCCCTTTAAGTTTTTCAACAGTGAATTGACTGAGCTGCAAGACTTATGCCAAAATATTCCTGTTGTCCAACTGTGTTCTAAATTTTACAGATTAACTTTCAATTCACCACCATTCACTATTGATTGAATCACATATTTATACAGTGCATGTGCTGTCCAAAGTTCCATTTGCCGACTTCAGTAGTTTTTGTAAAGAGTGTGATAAATAGTTTTTGAAGTTTGATCAAAACTACTTTAGAAGAAGCAATTGTTTCCTGAGGCTGTTGTTTTTATGAAAGCAAAGTTAGCTGCAGACTTTGACAAAATTGCATCTCTCTAAATTCTTTTGCACTGTCGCTTTTCAGTGCAGTGTATATTGGGTTCTCAGGAATAAATAGGTAATCACATCAACGATTATTAAATTAACATTACTAAAAATGAATCCATTTGTCAGAAAGGTTCCCAGCACAATATATAGATAAAACCCTTTCCTCTATTTATCAAAGTTATTTTCTTTTTTTAAATTTATAATTCTTTATTAGCTATATTGTATCAAAAAAAACACACCATTCACATATATACAGAAAAAAGAAGAATAATCGTATACATTTAACATACATACATATATATGCATTCCTCTCAGTGTTTGATCGTATATAACCAGTGGTGTATCTTGATTTTGTGCTGCCCTAGGCAGACAAAATCCGGGCACCCCCCTACCCAAGCTGCACACCCACGTTACACACCTAAGACATGCCCCATCATTCAGACTCACATAAAGCTCACACTCCCATCACACTCAGTCACACACTCCTACTCCCATCACACTCAGTCACACACACTGTCTCCCATCACACACACTCTGACTCCCATCACACTCAGTCACACACACTGTCTCCCATCACACACACTCTGACTCCCATCACACTCAGTCACACACAGTCTCCCATCACACACACTCTGACTCGCATCACACTCAGTCACACACGGTCTCCCATCACACACACTCTGATTCCCATCACACTCAGTCACACACACACAGACACACTGTCTCCCATCACACACACTCTGACTCCCATCACACTCAGTCACACGCACTGTCTCCTATCACACACACTCTGACTCCCATCACACTCAGTCACACACAGTCTCCCATCACACACACTCTGACTCCCATCACACTCAGTCACACACAGTCTCCCATCACACACACTCTGACTCCCATCACACTCAGTCACACACAGTCTCCCATCACACACACTCTGATTACCATCACACTCAGTCACACACACACACACACACACACACACTGTCTCCCATCACACACACTCTGACTCCCATCACACTCAGTCACACACACTGTCTCCCATCACACACACTCTGACTCCCATCACACTCAGTCACTCACACTCACACACACACACACACACACACACACACACACACACACACACACACAGTCTCCCATCAGCAGTTACCTTTCCCTGGCAGGCAGGCAGGCAGCATGGTCCCTCCATGCTGCCTGTTCGGCTTCCCGGTGATTGTGCCGACAGGTCACGTGACTGGGCGCGCGTATGACGTCAGCGCGCCCGTCACGTGACTGTCGGCACTTCCGTGTCGGCACACTGCACGGGGAGCCGAACAGGCAGCACGGAGGTTTCTCTGTGCTGCCTGTTCGGCTCCCCGTGCAGCCTGGCAGGCAGAGCGATGGTGAGGGGGGATCTTCCGATCCCCTCTCACCTCTGTCTCTGCCTGCAAGCGCGGTGGGGTTTTTTTTTTTTTTTAAAGGGCAGGATTTTTATTATTTTTTTATTTTATTTTTTCCCAGTGCTGGGGGGCGCTGCCGCCCCCCAAAATTTGCCGCCATAGGCATCCGCCTAGGATGCCTCGCGGTAAATAGAGCACTGTATATAACACAGAAGACAAATACACAACATAAGAGCTAAACATACAAATCTTCAAGTATCCCCTTCCCGTCTCTCCCCCCCAGCTCCCATCCACCATGCTGCCATAGCAGCTATCATCACTCTCTCTCCCCCCACCCGTCCGCGTCGAAGAGGCGGAAGAGGAGAGAGCGAGGAAGTAGAGGAGAGGTCAAGGGGTGGGAGAAAGGGGAAAGTCTCTCCTTTGCGGTGCAGGCGGTGGTGGAGGGGGAAGGCTCTCTCTCAGGTACAACGCCCAAGGGTCCCCCACTAATCTTTGGCAGGTTAATCCATACTCTCTGATACACTTCGCTGTTTATGCCATATAGAGCTTTCTCTGACCCAGCTTGAAATACTAGCTGGGTCACAACCTCTGTCCATACTGGTGGCGTTGAGTTTTTCCATGCTCTGGCTATGCATAGTTTCGCAGCAAGAAAAATGTTTATCAAAAAATATTTCTAAAGTTATTTTCTTAATGACAGATACACTTTATATCCAGTTGAACAACCTTAAGTCAAGATTCCACATACTGTACTATTCCAGTTGGTTGACATGCAAGTTTATATAGATGTTCTTTCACTGAAACTGTTAACCACCAATGAGCTATAATTATCATTAATTTAAAAACTATCAGTAATAACCAGTTGGTTTTACTATGATATATAAAGGAAGTCATTAAGATTAATTGCATATGATTACAAGTAACATTATACTAAACAGTTAACAGTGTTCTGTTTTAACAGTTAACTTAAAGGGACATGCCAGCATTAAACCTAGCTTGAAGCATCTGTACTTTGTAAAGTTTACTTATTTATTTTTTGCATACAAATGACCACAGGAAATCCTTTTCAATTCCTTTCAAAGTTTATTGCTCTAGCCCTCCCACTTCTTTCATTTACATTGTAAATGGACTGTTTAAACATTTATTTTTAAAGTGACAGGTTTAATATACATTTATTTGTCTATTATTTCAGACTGCAGTCGTTTAATAGTCTATGTAGTCAACTTTTGCCCATTCATTCATCATTCAAATTAAAGGCCTCTCATTTTAATTTAGCAAATAGCCAATTTGAGATTGTGCTGCTTTTAGCACCATTCTATCCAGAAACATTGGGAAATGGGTAAGATCAGTATGGGGAGATGATAGCTGCGGAGAAAGGGTAACGAGGAAGAGGAGAAGGTGAATGTTTGAGGAGGTAATGGCTGTATTTCAAGGGCATTATTGTATTGGGGGGAGATGGGCATCCACAGGATTTTTCCAGGGTGTGGGGGGAAGATATCTCCTTTCCCTTGTACTGCCTGAATACTTCCTTGCATCCTTCTCACTGCCTGTGTTGGATAGGAGTAGAGGTTCTATGGTAGGAGGCAAATATTAGTTACCCATTAATAGGAAGAAACATGATTGTGATAGTATTAGCTAACAGACCCTATGATATATGGCCATATGTAAAATGAATAAATATATGACAATTGTCTATATAATGTTGTAATTTGCCAACACTGTTTGTTAAACAAAGACATTTGTAAGTGGACAATCTATGAAATAACTATATAATAAAGTATACAATATTTTTAGACATTCTTTTTGGATCCTGATATATTTGTGAAAGAGCACAAAGTGTTTTAACCAATAAATTAGATTTTTTTCTCAATTTTTTTTATTATAATAGTATTAAACATGCGATATAGAAAAAACCACATAAACATATACAATTTCTATAAAACATACAAAATTACATGCATACAGGCAAAAAATTAGAGATAAATAAATAAATTGGATATTTGTGAATGGGAACAACACTTGAAAAGTTGCTTTATACAAGTACTTTGTTTTTAGATTACATGATGCTTATATGGTCAGACTCCATGATCCATAGTTCCAGGAATGGCAGCACTGACTGCAAATAACATTTGTGGTCAACATGATTGCAACTTTGTAGCACATAAAATAAGCCTTTAAATATTTAATGGAACACAGCAGACATTGTCTTCATTCCTGTGACAATACAACAAAACAATATCTTATATGCTCCAGGCTCGGAGTGTCAACATTTCCAGCACTCCATAAAAACAGGTGCTTTAAAGTTTTGGCTTAGAATAAAAATAGACAAGATAGCATGTATTTTAGAGAAGCTACTATATTGTGACAGCACAGCAAAAAATGCCAAATAATAGTATCATTCACTGAAGCTTTTTTTTTCACCCTTATCATAGCTTGATGCAAGAATATAAGTACAGCTCAAAAGATGTATTTTTGTCTGATCATATCCTATAACATAATTATTTTGCATTGTGAATAAATTTGGCATTTTAGTAAACACATAAGGGTTGACTCAATAACGAGAGAATTGCAGGGAATTGAGATGGGAATTACAAACTTTAGGCCAAAGTAGCTGAGTTGGAAAAATTCTTCAAGCAGCTGAATAAGAGTTTTTTTTTCAAACTCTGCTACTTTGGTTTTAAGTTTGAAATTCCCCACATTTCTTTCTTCATTGAGTAGACCCTATACCAGGGGTGTCCTTCACTAGAAATGTATGTGTGCATGGGCTGAATAAATTTTCCATTCATTCAGAGTATAATATAGATAATTGTATACATATGTGTGTGTGTGTGTGTGTGTGTGTGTGTGTGTGTGTGTGTATATATATATATATATATATATATATATATATATAGATATATATATACAGGGAGTGCAGAATTATTAGGCAAATGAGTATTTTGACCACATCATCCTCTTTATGCATGTTGTCTTACTCCAAGCTGTATAGGCTCGAAAGCCTACTACCAATTAAGCATATTAGGTGATGTGCATCTCTGTAATGAGAAGGGGTGTGGTCTAATGACATCAACACCCTATATCAGGTGTGCATAATTATTAGGCAACTTCCTTTCCTTTGGCAAAATGAGTCAACAGAAGGACTTGACAGGCTCAGAAAAGTCAAAAATAGTGAGATATCTTGCAGAGGGATGCAGCACTCTTAAAATTGCAAAGCTTCTGAAGCGTGATCATCGAACAATCAAGCGTTTCATTCAAAATAGTCAACAGGGTCGCAAGAAGCGTGTGGAAAAACCAAGGCGCAAAATAACTGCCCATGAACTGAGAAAAGTCAAGCGTTCAGCTGCCACGATGCCACTTGCCACCAGTTTGGCCATATTTCAGAGCTGCAACATCACTGGAGTGCCCAAAAGCACAAGGTGTGCAATACTCAGAGACATGGCCAAGGTAAGAAAGGCTGAAAGACGACCACCACTGAACAAGACACACAAGCTGAAACGTCAAGACTGGGCCAAGAAATATCTCAAGACTGATTTTTCTAAGGTTTTATGGACTGATGAAATGAGAGTGAGTCTTGATGGGCCAGATGGATGGGCCCGTGGCTGGATTGGTAAAGGGCAGAGAGCTCCAGTCCGACTCAGACGCCAGCAAGGTGGAGGTGGAGTACTGGTTTGGGCTGGTATCATCAAAGATGAGCTTGTGGGGCCTTTTCGGGTTGAGGATGGAGTCAAGCTCAACTCCCAGTCCTACTGCCAGTTCCTGGAAGACACCTTCTTCAAGCAGTGGTACAGGAAGAAGTCTGCATCCTTCAAGAAAAACATGATTTTCATGCAGGACAATGCTCCATCACACGCGTCCAAGTACTCCACAGCGTGGCTGGCAAGAAAGGGTATAAAAGAAGAAAATCTAATGACATGGCCTCCTTGTTCACCTGATCTGAACCCCATTGAGAACCTGTGGTCCATCATCAAATGTGAGATTTACAAGGAGGGAAAACAGTACACCTCTCTGAACAGTGTCTGGGAGGCTGTGGTTGCTGCTGCACGCAATGTTGATGGTGAACAGATCAAAACACTGACAGAATCCATGGATGGCAGGCTTTTGAGTGTCCTTGCAAAGAAAGGTGGCTATATTGGTCACTGATTTGTGAGAAATGTATATTTGTGAATGTTGAGATGTTATATTGGTTTCACTGGTAAAAATAAATAATTGAAATAGGTATATATTTGTTTTTTGTTAAGTTGCCTAATAATTATGCATAGTAATAGTCACCTGCACACACAGATATCCCCCTAAAATAGCTAAAACTAAAAACAAACTAAAAACTACTTCCAAAAATATTCAGCTTTGATATTAATGAGTTTTTTGGGTTCATTGAGAACATGGTTGTTGTTCAATAATAAAATTAATCCTCAAAAATACAACTTGCCTAATAATTCTGCACTCCCTGTATATAATTCACACTAATGTGCAGCGGTCACATTAACTACACACACACATTCACACATGCATACACAGTAACTTACCACACACACATACAGACACTTACCATACACCCACATTTATGCACACACACACTTCCATACCTACACTTATCACACACACATACATACATACTCTTACCCCCCATTCACACACCACACCAGTGCTGTATTCACCGCGAGGCATCCTAGCAGGGCCGGACTGGCCTACCGGGATACCGGGAAATTCCCCGGTAGGCCGCCGGCCCTGGGGCCGCTCCGACTGGCCGCAGCCGCATGTGTAAAAAAAATAGTCCGCTCCCCGTGGCCGGCCGCATAGGTTTTTTTCAGAACGCGATCAGCCGCAAGGGAGGAAAGATGTCTTTCTTCCTCCCTTTGCCGATCGCTTAATGCTCTGCTTTCAGTCTTGCCGCCGGATATGACGTAATTTGCGCATTTCCGGCGGCGCTCTTTCCCACACCCTCAATGCTCATCAGTCACTTCCCTTTGCATGCAGTGCCTGATGAGCAGAGCGTTTGGGAACTGCCCTGCAAACATTTTGAGGTACCAATTGTTTAAAAACACACCACATTATGCAATTAAACACTTAATTATAATAAACTGTGAATAATAAAACGGGCTGGTAAGGGTGCAGAAAGTCAGTAAATGCAAAAAATGCTGTTTTATTATTCACAGTTAATTACAATTGAGTGTTTGCAATATATTTCTGGTCCATTCATTTAATACTTGATCAATCATAATTCCCACTGACTTTCTATAATAAAGTGCATTTGCAGCATCACAGTAGATTTTTGAGTGAATTAGATATGTTAATATTATATTTTTGTGTGGAGAAGGAACTGTAAATAGAGGGGGCTGCAATGGAGAGCGAATTGTAATTTGTAATGTATTTATTAGGTACGTGGAGGGAAGGGGATGTATTAGATAGTGTAATATATTTATGGGGGTATGCACTGGAGGGAGGGAGTCTAGGGTGATGGTATTATATATTGTAATATATTTTGCTTTACAGTGATTATTTGAATATGACTAGTTAGCGAGCTATGACTACCCTTTCTGTTATGCCTAGCCAGCATCATGGAAGCCCTTTGGCTGGCTATGTATAATAGGAACTGTAGAGATTAGCTAGACATTACTGGGCTTTTCCACGCCCGTAGCTATTACTGTGTGTTATTAACAGGACTTTGCCACACAAGTGGCTGGCAGACTGTGTGTTATTAACTGGACTTTGCCACGCCGCTGGCTGGCAGACTGTGTTTTATTAACTAGACTTTGCCATGCCTGTGGCTTGCAGACTGTGTGTTATTAACTGGACTTTGCCATGCCGGTGGCTGGCAGACTGTGTGTTATTAACTAGACTTTGCCACGCCGGTGGCTGGCAGACTGTGTGTTATTAACTAGACTTTGCCACGCCGGTGGCTGGCAGACTGTGTATTATTAACTGGACTTTGCCACGCTGGTGGCTGGCAGACTGTGTGTTATTAACTGGACTTTGCCACGCCGGTGGCTGGCAGACTGTGTATTATTAACTGGACTTTGCCACGCCGTTGGCTGGCAGACTGTGTATTATTAACTTGACTTTGCCACGCCGTTGGCTGGCAGACTGTGTGTTATTAACTGGACTTAGCTATGCTGGTGGCTGGCAGACTGTGTGTTATTAACTAGACTTTGCCACGCTGGTGGCTGGCAGACTGTGTATTATTAACTAGACTTTGCCACGCCAGTGGCTGGCAGACTGTATTATTAACTGAACTTAGCCATGCCGGTGGCTGGCAGACTGTGTGTTATAAACTGGACTTTGCCACGCCGGTGGCTGGCAGACTGTGTATTATTAACTAGACTTTGCCACGCCGGTGGCTGGCAGACTGTGTGTTTTAAACTAGACTTAGCCATGCCGGTGGCTGGCAGACTGTGTGTTATTAACTAGACTTTGCCACGCCGGTGGCTGGCAGACTGTGTGTTATTAACTAGACTTTGCCACGCCGGTGGCTGGCAGACTGTGTATTATTAACTGGACTTTGCCACGCCAGTGGCTGGCAGACTGTATTATTAACTGAACTTAGCCATGCCGGTGGCTGGCAGACTGTGTGTTATAAACTGGACTTTGCCACGCCGGTGGCTGGCAGACTGTGTATTATTAACTAGACTTTGCCACGCCGGTGGCTGGCAGACTGTGTGTTTTAAACTAGACTTAGCCATGCCGGTGGCTGGCAGACTGTGTGTTATTAACTAGACTTTGCCACGCCGGTGGCTGGCAGACTGTGTGTTATTAACTAGACTTTGCCACGCCGGTGGCTGGCAGACTGTGTATTATTAACTGGACTTTGCCACGCTGGTGGCTGGCAGACTGTGTGTTTTAAACTGGACTTAGCCATGCCGGTGGCTGGCAGGTTGTGTGTTATTAACTGGACCTTGCCATGCCTGTGGCGCAGGGGGATGGTGAATCAGTCAACATGTTTTTTTATTCACACATTTGTAAAGTACTGCATTTTGATTTGTTTCTTTTAATTATTGAAGCAGCATTTCTGATGACATTACCAGTGGGGTGAGACAGAAAGAACCTGGACCCTGGATTATTGCAGAAGCTGAGATTTTATACTTGCACAGAAGGCAGAGTATAGGGTGAGCAGTCATTCAGAGAAATATAGTGAAAAAATGGGTATATGCTATTTTAAACATGTAGATTGTGTTAGCATAAGTGAAAAAGCTTGTTGGACAACTGGGTAACAATACCTTATTTGGTCCCATGATACATATGATTCACAACTTACAATGAAAATTCTACATTCCAGTTGTACTTGCAATGCAGGGATTTTTCCAGAGATTGACAAACTTCTGTACCCTTTAAGAGCCAGGCCAATTCAGGTGCCAGTCTGGTTATTTTAAGGAAATATAACTTCCAGAACATTTTATGAAATAGAATCAAAAAAGTTAGGAGCCATCAGTAGCGATTTTAGGAGCCATGGCACCTGGGATTTGTCAAGCTCTGTGTTATTCTTTATGTGCGATGTGGGTTTCACACGTGTTCTCCTGTTGATCTATACAACTTGCCGTTGCAGGTTTGCATGTGTTATTCAGTTGATCTATACTTGCCATTGCAGGCTTGTATGTGTTATTCCATTGATCTATACCTGCCATTGCAGGCTTGCATGTTTTATTCAGTTGATCTATACCTGCCGTTGCAGGATTGTATTTGTTATTCAGTTGATCTATACCTGCCATTGCAGGCTTGCATGTGTTATTCAATTGATCTATACCTGCCATTGCGGGCTTGCATGTGTTATTCGGTTGATCTATACCTGAGGTTGCAGGCTTGTATGTGTTATTCAGTTGATCTATACCTGCCGTTGCAGGATTGCATGTGTTATTCAGTTGATCTGTACCTGCGGTGCAGGGTTTGGTTGTGTTTTTCAGTTAATTTGTTTTTCTCTATCAAGTTATTCTATATGCTTCATGTTTTTTCCCTGCATTGCTTACTTTGGATAGTCGAGTTTTTTTTTGGCTGACTTATAAACATATTAGTTTGGCTTAAAACGTGGTCTGATGTTCATGCGCATTTTTGATACCAGGTTTTATCCCTGGCAAACTTTTTTATTTCTGAATATATCAAAAATTATTATTTTCTTCATTGAGACATGTTTCAGTCTCTATTATTTTCACATGGACCCAGCAACCTTTCTACACTATTATAGTTTGATTAGAATTACCATTCTAATCTATCCTCTCCCAATGTTTGGGATTCTGGATAGTTTTTTGCCCTTGGTTCAGATTTTAATTGATTTGTGGGTTTTTTTGCTGAATCAAATATAGCAAATATATCTATTGTTTTTAGTGGTTGCCATGGATAAGAAAGGTGAAGGTAAAAGAAAACAGAAAGGAGGAGCAGAAAAAGAGCGTGAAAAAAAGAAAAAACTATTAGAAAAAGATGCAAACCAATATCAAAAAGTCAGTAGCTTGTTTAAGATACTGGCAACAAAGCATGACTTACCACCTGCATCTCCGCTCGAAGACAGTGGTGCTAGCTGTAGCACAGCAATGCAAAGCACTGTTCAATTGGATACTGGTGTAAGTGAAGATATTCATCACAGTATTGGAGCTCCTATTGCGCTAGACACTGATGAAGAACATGAAGCTGTGGACGAATCGTTAGCTGGAGAAGAGATTCTAGCATTAGCGAGCATTAATGAGGGCATGCCTGACCCAGTTGATGATAAAATGATGTTTATCAGACCAAAATCAGAAACTTTGGATTCGTTCTTATTATTTCATCCATGTCAACCAGACGTCCTTTCTTTTAATTCAAAAAAGTTATACCAGAGGAGAGATGGAAAGAAGCGTCACTGGTTGACATATTCACGTGGAAATTGTGCTTTTTTCTGCATGGTGTGTCTAGCTTTCAGTAGAAAGACGGACAGCAGTGCTTTTATTGATGGATGCATTGATGAAAAACACATGTATCAGAGAATTGAAGAGCACGAAAGAAGCAACCTCCACAATAATAGCTCTGAATCCTTATTGTTGAGATCTAAGAATATGGACATATCTAGTCATTTCTTTGAGAAACAAACAACAGCCAGAAAAGAAGAAGTGAAGAGAAAACGTGCCATCCTGGAAAGAGTAATTGAAACCATCAAGCTGATTGGAAAAAGAGGTCTAAGCTATCGGGCAACAACTGAAGCAGCATATACTTTAGATGATGAAAAGTTGGACCATGGAAACTTCCTTGAGATTTTGCTACTCCTAAGCAAGTTTGATCCCTTGCTGAAAAATCACCTTGATACCGTTATTAAAAAAAGTAAAAAGCAGCATGAAAGTGCAACGAGTAGCAAAGGACGGGGCGGCTTTGTTACACTCATTTCCAAAACTACAGTGAACAATATCATCTGTGTAATTTCAGCACTTTTAAAAAAAGGTATTGCCCAAGAGATCAAAGATACTGGCATGTTCTCTATACAGCTAGATACAACACAGGACATAAATGTCTCAGACCAGTGTTCAATAATAATTCGATATGTCACAGATGTGGTCCATGAACGTCTGGTCGCTGTGGTAAATTGCACATCCACGACAGGGAAGGCTTTGTGTGAACTGGTTTGCAATGTATTGGAATCCATGGAAATTGATGTTACAAACTGTGTTGGGAACTCAACAGATGGAGCTTCTAATATGCAGGGGCAGTACAATGGATTCAGCACATGGCTGAGTAATAAAGCACCCGGCCAGATTCATGTGTGGTGCTATGCACATGTGCTAAATCTGGTGATGATGGATGTCACAAAAATATCTGTTCAGGCAATATTATTGTTTGGCGTGTTAAATTCATGTGCTGTGTTTATCCGTGAATCCTACCTCCGGATGAATGTATGGCGGGAAAAGTCTTATGAAGAAAGATTTCGATCTCTTTCTGTGATTGGAGAAACAAGATGGTGGTCCAAAGATGCAGCACTTACAAAGGTGTTTGGTTCGTTTAATGATCCAAGTCGAGCCTTGTACGTAGATTTGATTCAGACCATGGCAGAGATATCATGTTCTGATCATTTTAATGCTGACATAAGATACAAGGCTGGAACGTACTTAGACTCCCTCAAGAAATTCAGCACAGTTATAACAGCGCAGCTGTACTTATTTATTTTCAAGAATACCACTCCATTATCCCTCTACCTACAAACACAGGGTATGGATGTACTGCAGGCATACCGGATGGTGACAGAAACAGTAGACAACTTGCAAGCACATGATCGTGATTCCCAAATCATTATGGATGCTGCAAAGAAGTTCTCAACCTGGGCAAATGGCAAGTTGGATCCAACTGAGTGCAAAGAAGTGAATGAGGAAGACTTTCCGCCACCTCGAAGAATTCAGCCGAAGAAAAGAATGCCTGGTGAACGTGCAGTAGACGAACCAATCGTGTCGGCAAGTGATCAGTTCAGGGTGGAGGTGTACAATGTGACCTTAGACAAAATTATTAATAGTCTGCAAAGCCGATTTACAACACACGGGCAGCTATTTGCAGATTTGGCATGTTTGGATCCCAAGCATTTTGAAGATATTTTAGTACACCTTCCGAACCATGCATTGGAACGACTGAGCTGCCTTGTTGTTAAATTTGACTCCATGGCAACTAAAGAGAAATTGCAAAGCGAGCTACTTGATTTTGCCTCAAAGTGGCAAAGACTGAAAATGTCCATTGACGAGGAATATACTGATGCCAACAATGAAGGTCAAGATGAAGACGCCATCCAATCTCATCTTATCGCTGAAACTGAGGAACAGTCATACTCAAATGTTGCTGATAAAAGTGGAAGGTGCAAGACTTGTAAGAACTGTATAGCATGCTGCTACAATGTTTTACTGCGTTACAACTTATATAGTCTGGCGTATAGTTCGCTTTTTAATGCATACAAATTGACACTGACGCTTTCCTCTTCACAAGTAGCATGTGAAAGGTCATTTTCAAAACTTAAATTTATCTTGAACAGACTTCGAAATTCCCTCTCCCAATCACATTTGGAGGCCTTTATGCTCATGTCTGTGGAAAAAGAGGCCTTAACTGGACTAAGCAATGAAACCATCATTGATGTTCTGGCTTCCAAAAGCAGCTTGTTACAAGGGATGTTACTTACATAGCATTACAAGCATATCAGTAGGTTACCGTGCTGGTTAGTCTTCTTCAAAATTTTGACTGGAATAGTTATTTGTTTATAGACATAATTACGTTTTTGTATAATGTTTCCTTTAAAATTTTAGAAGACAGTTTGCACATTGAAACCTCCTACCAATCTACAGTTATCTAGTCATTTACTTGTTTTAAAGCACTTTTTTGAATAATGTTGAGTTGCTTCCCATCATGCGTGTGATAGATGCATATTAAAAAGCCCCAACCTTTTTCCTTTTCTAAAATTGGCTACAAAGCTAGTTAGCAGTATGTTTTCAAGTTATACTGTGGAATTCCAAAAGTGTTTTGCACATTATGTACTGTTACAGGATTAAAAGCAGTATATTTGCACTTTTATATCTCAAAAAATGTATCAGAGTTGTTACAATATTTAATTACTGTGTAGTGGAGCTTTTTGCTCCTACAATTTTATTAGTACTCATAATTTACTACCCTTTGTGAGTTTGAGTAATTTATATATGTTAAGTTAATAAAGTTATTTGAAACTATCCATACTTTGAAATACATTTTTTTTGGACAGACACAATTGGGATATTGGTCTACTGTGATATTCGGAAACATAAAGATTTATAGTGGGGGTACAGATTATAGATGTGGTTTAATCCCCATAGAAATAAATGGACTGTGCTTACTGACTGCTCCACTTTTACTACTTTCCACCAGAATTTGCTCATTTTATATCAATCCCTACGTGATTTCTTATCTATAAATAATCCACTCTTGAAATGCATGGTTTTCCCTTTTATGAACAAGAAAATACTGACGTTGCGCTGTTGGGCTGGTATAATGATGCACTGCTATGGGGCTGGTATAATGATGGAATTATATGGGGCTGGTATAATGATGGAATTCTTTGGGACTGGTATAATGATGCACTGCTATGGGGCTGGTATAATGATGGAATTATATGGGGCTGGTATAATGATGTAATGCTATGGGGCTGGTATGCAATTTTTTCCAGGGCTGGTTTTCATTCCCAGTCCGGCCCTGCATCCTAGGCGGATGCCTAGGGCGGCAAATTTTGGGGGGCGGCCCCCCAGCACTGAAAAGAAAAAAAAGAAAAAAAAAAACAAATTAAAAAAAACAAAAAACCCGGCCCTTTAAAAAAAAAAAAAAACGAATAGACCGCGCTTGCAGGCAGAGACGGAGGTGAGAGGGGATCGGAAGATCCCCCCTCACCATCGCTCAGCCTGCCAGGCTGCACGGGGAGCCGAACAGGCAGCTCAGAGAAACCTCCGTGCTGCCTGTTCGGCTCCCCGTGCAGTGTGCCGACACGGAAGTGCTGACAGTCACGTGACGGGCGCGCTGACGTCATACGCGCGCCCGGTCACGTGACCTGTCGGCACAATCGCCGGGAAGCCGAACAGGCAGCATGGAGGGACCATGCTGCCTGCCACCAGGGAAAGGTAAGTGCTGGGAGACTGTGTGTGTGTGTGTGAGACTGAGTGTGATGGGAGTCAGAGTGTGTGTGATGGGAGACAGTGTGTGTGGCTGAGTGTGATGGGAGTCAGAGTGTGTGTGATGGGAGACAGTGTGTGTGACTGAGTGTGATGGGAGTCAGAGTGTGTGTGATGGGAGTAGGAGTGTGTCACTGAGTGTGATGGGAGTAGGAGTGTGTGTGATGGGAGACAGTGTGTGTGACTGAGTGTGATGGGAGACAGTGTGTGTGACTGAGTGTGATGGGAGTCAGAGTGTGTGTGATGGGAGACAGTGTGTGTGACTGAGTGTGATGGGAGTCAGCGTGTGTGTGATGGGAGACAGTGTGTGTGACGGAGTGTGATGGGAGTCGGAGTGTGTGACTGAGTGTGATGGGAGTAGGAGTGTGTGACTGAGTGTGATGGGAGTGTGGGAGTGTGTTGGGAGTATGAGCTTGATATGAGTCTGAATGATGGGGCATGTCTTAGGTGTGTAACGTGGGTGTACAGCTTGGGTAGGGGGTGCCCGGATTTTGTCTGCCTAGGGCAGCACAAAATCAAGATACACCACTGCACCACACATACATTTGCCCCCCCACACACAAACCACACCACACATACACTTACCCCCCCTCCCACAAACCACACATACACTTACCCCCCCCCCCCCACCAAAAACACACACATACACATTTATATACACACACACTCACTGACTAGCCATGTAAAAAATAACCAGGTATAGATGATGTAAAAAATCTCTTTTTTCAAACAGAATAGCCCCCTTGGGTTGTTGTTACTTTGTTGAGGCCCCCTTCTCGGCATTCTTCATTCTTATTTGTTGCTGCAGGAAACAGCCAATCAACATATAATGTGAGCTATTAAAATGGAACTAAACTTTTTTTGGACTTGGTGTTTTCAGTGGGGTACTTGCTTTCTAGTAGTTTTAGATGCAGAGTCCCCTCTTACTTTACTTCCTCGCGTTCCTACTATTGTATTTTATACCATTTTTATAAGATTAATTTAATTTGTGAATGAAGGACAAAGTGAAACTGGAACAACATGGACACAAGGAGCTAAATATGGGGCAGTCACCATATATATTAATTATATATTTTTACTGAATGTACAGTAGCTCCTGAATTACTATTAATCCCAATATGTTGTGTGTTTTAGTATACTATATATTATTTTTAAATGAATGTTCCATGAACAGATACATGTAGCTGTCCTTTTCTGTTAATAGAAAAATGTATAGTGGACAAACCTATAGGATATATACTGTAGATCTGCAAGGATCTACTTTGACTCTAAAAGCCTTCAAAAATGTGCGCTTTTTAATGGAATCGGCTTTTAACTTCCACAAGAGTATTTTTCATTTTGGGAGCATATCAGTGGTGCGATTCAACCAGTCGCACGGGTTCATGTGAACCTGTAACTATAATATTACAAGTTCGCCGAACCGATGCAAGCCGGATATGAGGGCCGCAAACAGGGCTGCTTTAACCAATGGGCAAAGTGGGAACTTTCCTAGGGCCCTCTGGTTAAAGAGGCCCCCGCTCACCTAGCATGCCTTCCCCCCACTGCCTGAGTCTCACACGGAGACGGTCACATATGCAGCAGCCGACAGCCGCATCCCACCACAGATGCTCTCCAGCTTAGTCTTACTGCTGCCAGATATGACAGCAAGTCATATCCGCCAGCTGTTTGTCCCTCCTTCACACATACCACGCACGCTGCATGTGTGGAGAGAAGACTACAGAAGAGGCGGCAGAGAGAGCAGCATCAGCAGCAAGGTAAGTACTGGGGCCTGGGGAGAGGGAATTTTTTTATTGGGCAAACTGGCTGTGGCATATTCTTGGGCATACTGACAGTAGCATATTACTGGGCATACTGGCTGTGGTATATTACTGGGCATACTGACAGTGGCATATTACAGGGCATACTGGCAGTGGCATATTACAGGGCATACTGGCAGTGGCATATTCTTGGGCATACTGACAGTAGCATATTACTGGGCATACTGGCAGTGGCATATTACAGGGCATACTGGCAGTGGCATATTACTGGGCATACTGGCTGTGGCATATTACTGGGCATACTGACAGTAGCATATTCCTGGGCATACTGGCTGTGGCATATTACTGGGCATACTGACAGTAGCATATTACTGGGCATACTGACAGTAGCGTATTACTGGGCATACTGACAGTAGCATATTACTGGGCATACTGACAGTAGCATATTACTGGGCATACTGGCTGTGGCATATTACTGGGCATACTGACAGTGGCATATTACTGGGCATACTGGCTGTGGCATATTACTGGGCATACTGACAGTAGCATATTACTGGGCATACTGACAGTAGCGTATTACTGGGCATACTGACAGTAGCATATTACTGGGCATACTGGCTGTGGCATATTACTGGGCATACTGGCTGTGGCATATTACTGGGCATACTGACAGTAGCGTATTACTGGGCATACTGGCTGTGGTATATTACTGGGCATACTGACAGTAGCATATTACTGGGCATACTGGCTGTGGCATATTACTGGGCATACTGACAGTAGCATATTACTGTGCATACTGGCTGTGGCATATTACTGGGCATACTGGCAGTGGCATATTACTGGGCATACTGACAGTGGCATATTACTGGGCATACTGACAGTAGCATATTACTGGGCATACTGGCAGTGGCATATTACTGGGCATACTGACAGTAGCATATTACAGGGCATACTGGCAATGGCATATTACTGGGCATACTGACAGTAGCATATTACAGGGCATACTGGCAATGGCATATTACTGGGCATACTGACAGTGGCATATTACTGGGCATACTGGCTGTGGCATATTACTGGGCATACTGACAGTAGCATATTACTGGGCATACTGGCTGTGGCATATTACTGGGCATACTGACAGTAGCATATTACAGGGCATACTGGCTGTGGCATATTACTGGGCATACTGACAGTAGCGTATTACTGGGCATTCTGGCTGTGGTATATTACTGGGCATACTGGCAGTGGCATATTACTGGGCATACTGACAGTGGCGTATTACTGGGCATACAGACAGTAGCATATTACTGGGCATACTGGCTGTGGCATATTACTGGGCATACTGACAGTAGCATACTACAGGGCATACTGGCTGTGGCATATAACTGGGCATAATGACAGTGGCGTATTACTAGGCATACTGGCTGTGGCATATAACTGGGCATACTGACAGTGGCGTATTACTAGGCATACTGGCTGTGGTATATTACTGGGCATACTGGCTGTGGTATATTACTGGGCATACTGGCAGTGGCATATTACTGGGCATACTGGCAGTGGCGTATTACTGGGCATACTGACAGTAGAATATTAAAGGGCATACTGACAGTAGAATATTACAGGGCATACTGGCTGTGGCATATTAGTGGGCATACTGACTGTAGCATATTACAGGGCATACTGGCAGTGGCATATTACTGGGCATACTGACAGTGGCGTATTACTGGGCATACTGGCTGTGGTATATTTCTGGGCATACTGGCTGTGGTATATTACTGGGAATACTGGCTGTGGCATATTCTTGGGCATACTGACAGTAGCATATTACTGGGCATACTGGCAGGGGCATATTACTGGGCATACTGACAGTAGCATATTACTGGGCATACTGGCTGTGGCATATTACTGGGCATACTGACAGTAGCATATTACAGGGCATACTGGCAATGGCATATTACTGGGCATACTGACAGTGGCATATTACTGGGCATACTGGCTGTGGCATATTACTGGGCATACTGACAGTAGCATATTACTGGGCATACTGACAGTGGCATATTACTGGGCATACTGGCAGTGGCATATTACTGGGCATACTGACAGTAGCATATTACTGGGCATACTGACAGTATCATATTACTGGGCATACTGGCTGTGGCATATTACTGGGCATACTGACAGTAGCATATAACAGGGCATAATGGCAATGGCATATTACTGGGCATATACTGACAGTAGCATATTACAGGGCATACTGGCAATGGCATATTACTGGGCATACTGACAGTGGCATATTACTGGGCATACTGGCTGTGGCATATTACTGGGCATACTGACAGTAGCATATTACTGGGCATACTGGCTGTGGCATATTACTGGGCATACTGACAGTAGCATATTACTGGGCATACTGGCTGTGGCATATTACTGGGCATACTGACAGTAGCGTATTACTGGGCATACTGGCTGTGGTATATTACTGGGCATACTGACAGTAGCATATTACTGGGCATACTGGCTGTGGCATATTACTGGGCATACTGACAGTAGCATATTACTGGGCATACTGGCTGTGGCATATTACTGGGCATACTGACAGTAGCATATTACAGGGCATACTGGCTGTGGCATATTACTGGGCATACTGACAGTAGCGTATTACTGGGCATACTGGCTGTGGTATATTACTGGGCATACTGGCAGTGGCATATTACTGGGCATACTGACAGTGGCGTATTACTGGGCATACTGACAGTAGCATATTACTGGGCATACTGGCTGTGGCATATTACTGGGCATACTGACAGTAGCATATTACAGGGCATACTGGCTGTGGCATATAACTGGGCATACTGACAGTGGCGTATTACTAGGCATACTGGCTGTGGCATATAACTGGGCATACTGACAGTGGCGTATTACTAGGCATACTGGCTGTGGTATATTACTGGGCATACTGGCAGTGGCATATTACTGGGCATACTGGCAGTGGCGTATTACTGGGCATACTAACAGTAGCATAGTACAGGGCATACTGGCTGTGGCATATTAGTGGGCATACTGACAGTAGCATATTACAGGGCATACTGGCTGTGGCATATTACTGGGCATACTGACAGTGGCGTATTACTGGGCATACTGGCTGTGGTATATTTCTGGGCATACTGGCTGTGGTATATTACTGGGAATACTGGCAGTGGCATATTACTGGGCATACTGGCAGTGGCGTATTACTGGGCATACTGGCAGTAGCATATTCCTGGGCATACTGGCAGTGGCATATTACTGGGCATACTGGCAGTGGCATATTACTGTGCACACTGGCTGTGGTATATTACTGGGCATACTGGCTGTGGCATATTAGTGGGCATACTGGCTGTGGAATATTACTGGGCATACTGGCAGTGGCATATTACTGGGCATTCTGGCTGTGGCATATTACTGGGCATACTGACAGTGGCGTATTACTGGTCATACTGACAGTGGCGTATTACTGGGCATACTGGCTGTGGCATATTACTGGGCATACTGACAGTAGCATATTACAGGGCATACTGGCTGTGACATATTACTGGGCATACTGACAGTGGCGTATTACTGGGCATACTGACAGTAGCATATTACTGGGCATACTGGCTGTGGCATATTACTGGGCATACTGACAGTAGCATATTACAGGGCATACTGGCTGTGGCATATTACTGGGCATACTGACAGTGGCGTATTACTAGGCATACTGGCTGTGGTATATTACTGGGCATACTGGCAGTGGCGTATTACTGGGCATACTGACAGTAGCATATTACAGGGCATACTGGCTGTGGCATATTACTGGGCATACTGACAGTAGCATATTACAGGGCATACTGGCTGTGGTATATTACTGGGCATACTGTCAGTGGTATATTACTGGGCATACTGGCAGTGGCGTATTACTGGGCATACTGGCAGTAGCATATTCCTGGGCATACTGGCAGTGGCATATTACTGGGCATACTGGCAGTGGCATATTACTGTGCACACTGGCAGTGGCGTATTTCTGGGCACACTGGCTGTGGAATATTACTGGGCATACTGGCTGTGGCATATTAGTGGGCATACTGCCTGTGGAATATTACTGGGCATACTGGCAGTGGCATATTACTGGGCATACTGGCTGTGGCATATTGGTGGGCAAATGAACAGTGGCATATTAATTTAAGTTATATTAAGAATATTGCTCGATGTCCCCCCCCACACACACTTTGCCACAAAATTTCCCCCTCACATGCTCTGCAGCCCCATGCCCCCCTCACACACTCTGTCATCCCCTCACACACACACAAATTGTATGAATGTACTGCCCTTTGACATGATATTCAGGATTTATGCATTTACTGCTTATTGGCATGATATACCAAGTTTATATATTTATCGCTTCATCGGCATGATAAACCAAGTTTATGCATTCCATGCGAATTGGCAGATGTTAATGTTTATTAAATGGAATGTTGGCGCTATAGAAATGTGAAAAATAATAATCATACTAACTCAGAGGCCTCTTCAAGTTTAGTGAGCTGGAATTTGAAATTTAAGACCAGAGTACCCAAACTGAAAGTATAGCTTGCTTAGAGAATTTTCCCAGCTTGTCTACTTTGGCCTTAAATTTGAAATTAACTTTTGAATTCCCTTTAAATAACCCACATTATATAAATTGTAGAAAACATTTTGCTGTTTAGCAAAAAGAAAATCCTTTTTATTTTGTTTTGAAATTAGAGAAAAAAATATTACACCATGCTTGAAAGTCGGAACTGGTAATTAAAATATTTGAATCCCAACACTGGAGCATATACATAATAGATAAAATAGAGATTGTATTGTATAGTTGACAAGATTCCAATTTAGTCACAAAATGCAGTTCATCAATAAATTAATAATTTACATTAACTTTTATTTAATGCAGCAATTGCTAAATTAATCTACGTTGCCCTTCCTTTGCACAGTAACAAGTTAGAGAGGAGCCATTTATTGGTAAAGTGCAAATAGATACATTATTACACTTAACGGCAGCTGTGAAATATAAGATGATTATTGGACTACCTAAAGCCATACACAATTGTTCAGGGGAAAAACAAATTAATCCAAAAAAAAAAAAATGTATTAAAAAAAAATTACAAAACCAACTAATAGTATTTAAATGGCTGTATATTTAACAATACAAACCAGGATATTGAAGGATGAGCTATATACACTTTTAGTGGAACCATGAGACATTTTCACATTCATAAATGGGAGCTGGTTTGAAAAATGACACCATTTCTTTTCTCTTCCCCTGTGCCACAACACTTGTCAGGATATTATTTGCAAGGCTGAGTAGAGTTATCTTTATAATGACACAAAATCCTAAATTAAATTAAGAACATTATTGAGTCACTAATGCTTGATGTAAGATTGGCACTTAAGGTTTGATATTATTACAGCTCAGAAAGTACAAAGATTTTTCATACACCTCAAAATTAATTTAAAATCTTTTAAGTCAATTAGTTTCTATAGTAGCACAGAAAAAAAAAAAATCTGCTTCATTTTCTCTTGACTTAATTATTAGGCATGAGTATGGCGCTCTTGACTATATTTGCGAGGATGTCTCAAGTACAAGAAGTAGATTTAACGGTAGTAATGCGCAAAGTGATTGAAAAAAAAAACCTTTACATACAGATTTACTAAAGATCTAATAAAATCACTGATATATAACTATTTAAATCCTATTAGCAATAGAATGTACCCAAAGAAACAGATTCTATCAAAACAGACACGTTTTAACAACACAGTAGCAGATAATAAACACTAACAACAATGTAAAATACTAAATAGGATATACAGTACAGAGCAGTAGAGCAGGGGTGTCCAAACTTTTTTCAAAGAGAGCCAGATTTGATAAAGTGAACATGCGTGAGGGCCGACCATTTTGCCTGACAGTCTTTGAACCATTAAAATGAAATGCAAATTAACTATTTTATGCAAAGTTTATTGCAAACGACATACTTTTCATTTTGTCACATGGATGACAAATCTAAACAGGTGTTAAATCACTCTGCCTTTCATATCTAAAGGCCAGATGAAAAAAAAATCCAGGAAGCTGAAATATATGCCAGTATTTTGCCATTCAATATATGCCAGTATTTTGCCATTCAATATATGCCAGTATTTTGCCATTTAAAATATGCCAGTATTTTGCCATTTAAAATATGCCATAGCCAATTTGCCCAATAATATGCCTGTATTTTTTTGTCATTAATAAGCAACAGCCAATTTGCCAAGTAATATGCCAGTATTATTTTGCCATTTAATATGCCAGTATTTTGCCATTCAATATATGCTAGTATTTTGCCATTTAATATATTCCAGTATTATTTTGCCACTCAATATTCCAGTATTTTGCTACTCAATATGCCAGTATTATTTTGCCATTCAATATGCCAGTATTTAGCCACTCAATATGCCAGTATTTATCCACTCAATATGCCAGTATTTAGCCATTCAATATGCCATTCTTTTGCTAGTATTTTGCCACTCAATATGCCATTCTTTTGCCATTAAATAGGTCAGCATTTTATCACTCAATTACTTGCAGCCTCCTCCCCCCTTCCACAGTACTTACCTCCTGGCTGCTCTGTCTCCTGGCCATCTCCACATTTTCCACATCCGAAGGGATGTTATCACCATATAAGGCATATTTGTGTGAAATATACTTTTATGAAAAAAAAGACAGCCATCCTTGTAGATATTTTGTGTTCCAAACGAGTTTGCAACTTTACTTTTTTGAAATATACAAAAGTGTTTGAAACAAAAAAGATCAAGCAACACATGAATAAGCGGCACCAGCGGATATATTTTTCAGTCTGTATGCTTCTAGCACAAATAACCCTTGTGTTATTTTTATAATTGTCATAGCAACAGTGTAGGTGGTCTGTGGCTGACTGTCTTTTACTGGAGATATACACCTAGCTTGCGCTGGAAAGCTGCTGGGATGAGAATCATAAGTAGCAACTTTTATGTCAGTGTAACATTTACAGCTTCTTAATAAGTACTGCCAATAGATAATAAGCTTTGATAATAGAAGATATATAGCGATTAGCTATTTTTCAGGTAAACTCAAATAACCTGTTTAATACACGTTTACCATTTGCATTAAACAGGTTATTTGAGTTTACCAGAAAAATTGTATCAATGAACACGACAGCAACAAAAGTTAGACGATGTAGGAAGCATTTGTCTTCCAAAGTATTGTAAATACCACCATAGAACTTTTTTTTTCAAATGTCGTGACTATGTTGCTATGTTGTTGTGCTAGCACTTTACGTGCCAGGCTCATAAGTAGAGTTCAAATTATACCATATATTGGCTAGCTGAGAGTTTGATTAGAATCTTTCCCAACCAAGTTGCTAGGTCCCTTCCTCAGGCATTTTTTAGGCTATAACAAAATTCCTAATTACAAAACATAGTTATCAGCTTTAAAAACTGCCACAAAAACAGCATTAAATCAGACAGTTCTACAGAGATCACCCCACTACCTTTTTTATTTGGGGGGAGGGTCATAAAACCATTACACACATGCCAGATCTATGAAGGTGTCAAATGTTTATAGTTTGAAATAAGTCAGCAATCCAGGGCTTGTAAAAAGATTATTAATTAGTAAAATGATAACGGAAAATAGATTCACTGTCTAGAATTAAGGCCTGTGATTAAGGCCATAAATGGGCATATTAATTTCACTCTGGGTGAATCCCATCAGTACCAAAAGCTTCACGTCCGCTATACTGTGTCCAAGTTGACAGAAATGTTCTCCAACAGGTGTATATATTTTTATTTTTAGTATGTCTGTGCGAATTAAACTGTTTATGATATGCTTGGCCTGTCTCTTCCCACTAGTGTAGCTAGGATGGGTGGAGGAGGTGGTTCGCCACTGACGGCACTTTTGTGAAGCACTTTTCTCACTACAGCTTATTGTGGCCCTTTGCAATGAGCCATGCTGCGGATCCCGCTGCAGGGACTGAGTGGCCTCAGTTTGACGTCGGAAATGTAGCTGACGCTCAAAGTTCTACATAACGTTTTCATTGCAATGTTTTTCAAGAAAATAGTTAGGAAACTGGCCACTTACAAGGCTATATATATAGAATGTATTTATATACACAGATGATTTACCATCCATTTCACATTAAGCAGACTGTGATTCAGTAAGTCTGGAAGTAAGCAGTTTTGACTTTTGATAGCCTGAGGGTTTTTTTTCTCCTTGAGAGAATTGTTTAAATCAGCTACATAAGGATTTATCCTCTCTTATTGTTTGGAAGCAGATGGTGAAATTTGCATTCTAAGTAATTATACATTCTCTCTAATTGAATTGAAATTGATTGTGCTCTAAGGGCTCAAAAGTATATGTTTCAGCGATCAGGCAAAAGGAATGGGGATTTTGTAAAATTAAAGGTCATAGTTCATAGATCAGATTCCCTTGCAGTCTTCTATAAAAATGTTTGTTGTTCAATTATAGTCTGTGCTCGACAGAAAGGGAAGTCTAACCAGGTTGTGATATCAAGGGTTTGAGGGACAGAGAAAGATGTGTCCTTCAAAAGCAACACTTCTAAACAGGCATACAGGTTAAGAGGCCTAAACATTTAAACCACCACTTCTACCTCCTACTGAGCAACATTTGCAGATATTCCCACTTGGACATTGCAAAACAAAAAGCAAACACTTTGGGGCTGCAATTTCAAGGAGTTCTGCTGTGTGGCAGCTGACAGAACCTTTTGGTTCTCACCGCCATTGTTGTGTGGATGTTTCATTGTTGCTTAGAACTGGGGAGGAGATGAGCATCTTCGGCATGTTAAATGGAATTGCTGCTGTCACGAGGCTGAAGTTTCTTCTCCAAAGAAATAGAAATAGTAGGAGCAGCATTCCAAAGGTGTTTTGGTCAGGCAGGAATGTGTTTCTGCCTGATTAAAACGATGTTGGGTTGGTTAGTCCCTTTTTAAATACACATTACGTAGCACTGAGTAGTTTCTCAGAATAAAAAGCCTAATTATAACCTAGAATTAAGATATGTGTCATTTTAATGAAATATATTTTATAAGGTTTTCAGTGACTGATTTCGACACAAAATAATCAGTCTGGAAAAAATATTTATATCGTTTATAAAATATTTTGTAAATAAAGAGTCATTATTATGCAAAAGTGACACAGAAATAAGCTTTGGTTTAACCTAGAAAAGTAACATATTTAGCTTAATGGAAAGGTTGACAGGTGGAACACTAAAACAAATTGTAGATAGCATACAATTATTAAATACTCACATAACAGTGTTCACATCCAATCCTAAATTACTTAATTAAACTACCTTTACTAAATGACCCCAATGAAACATCCGGACCAGATCAAACTATAGATATATAATCGATAATGTAACCTAATGATTAGGGTGGATTCTTATTTAAATACAACTGGGTAATCCCTAAATCCTAGGCCGTTGAGGTTCCTTGAGGACAGGTTTTTTAAAGATAAACGAAAGAAACGTCTAGATGTCGTCAAAATGTCAAGAATCAATAATATCTCCTGGGAATATAAGAATTGATCATTAACAGATGTTCCCTGTAGTGCATGTAAATAAATATACTTCCAAGCAATGAACTAATAAAGATATACACAGGTAGTATTGTTGTCTTGGATTCCAAATTAATTTGAGAAATTTATATGTAACGATGTATGATTGTATTAGACATTCAACTTTAATAAGATAAACAGGGAAGATTATTTTTTCTAAAATATTTGCACAATCATATCTAAATGTAATCAGTACATTTTATACCGCAGCCACACAAGCAAAATGTCACATTACGTTTATATTTCAGCTCCAGTCACGTGCATGGCGTGTTAATTTTTCATAAACTCTAGCCGTTAATTCCCACATTGTGCATTAAACATTTATGTTGTAAAATAATCTACAATATTTTTCAGAAGACTTTTTAAACGCTGGGGTAGGAATATGAGTCTGTTTGCTAATTAAAAAAAACAGGGGTCCAAATTGAGGATTTAGAGAAGATAAGTTTCTCCAAAATCTAGACTTGATAAACTGTTTGACACTCACAGTACTTTGCATCGTTTGCTTGGTTTGACGTAGACCATCCATTAATGAAACTTAAATAATGTTTTTTTTTTTTTATTCTACTACAGATTTATTTTCATTTTAGAATAAGAAAAAAAATAATATTGGATTTTAATTACCGGAGGTTTTCATTTCTAGTAACTAGTTATCAGAAATCCAGTGACATTGTCTTACAAATAATTCTCAGATAAGTAAATATAAGTTATAATTAATTAAGAAAGGTTGAAAACTCAGTGACTACATGAACCAGACTGCCCAAATACCTTATGTTCCGAGCAGCCTCAATCCGAGGGAGCTCTGAGTGAAGGAGAGTGTATTGCTCTTTAAAGGGACTCTGTCACCTAAGCATTTTTATACAGTCAATGTGGAGAGTAAGAAATTATATATGAGCATAATCGTATGTTTCTCCTGTTAACAAATAAACTACTTTTAAATGTTTATATATGAAGACACAGGGTGATGAATAGAATACATTAGAGGCATGTTTTAAACAGATTTTTGCCTTAATTCATGCTTTAAAGTTACACACATAAACAAGCTCTGCTTTAACCTTGAGAAGTCACATATTTAACTTACTGGAAAGGCTGACAGGTGGATCACTAAAACAAATTATATTTAAATACTCACGTAACAGTGTCCACATCCAATCCTACATTTTCAAGCGATTTTTCTAACACATGTATATATAATTTTTGGTAATTTTGTTATTCTGCACTCACGGTCTCAATGACATTTAGGTGATGGAGTCAATTTAAGTGCATCACCCTATTTCTACTGCAAGCAGAGAAAACATATGTTTATTATTAGCTATCATAATGGTTAAATTAGTGTATGGTCTAGAAAGTTGTAAGATGTGAATTATATCCAATTCAAAGGCACAAGACAATGACTGTTAAGGCTGGTGGGAAAATATTCATTTCCATGAAGAATTGCTCTCCTAAACCTTGACATCCAAAAACGAATTATACAGAATATCGATCAATCACTGTCAGCCACTAAGCATTTTATATCCGCAAGGGATGGATAGTAACTTTCTCAATGATTCCAAGCATGACAATATATTTCTGAATAGCACTATAGACAGTAAAGCAGTAATTTATACTGGCAACCTACAGCCACGTCTTACTTTAAAGAAAAAACATCATCTAAAAAAGCACGGTTAAAATGAAGATAAAACATGATAATTGATATAGATAAGTAAATTAGTTGAACACCATTTATTATGAAATTCTGCAGACTATGATAAATTATTCTCGCAAAATGCACTGGAAGCCCTGAACTGGTTTTAATGTTGTTAACATTATATATAATTAGGCATGTGATCAGCATGAAGAATGCTTTCTAGGGATGAGTAATACAGTACAGTTTGATTTATTATGATTAAAGGCCATTTTACAAGTAAATTCAGGTTTAGTCATTTTTATTTGATTTCGAAAGTAACAGTCATAATTAAACAGAGAAGGAGTCTACAGACCTTGGTTTTGGAGGTATACTACAGTTTTGAAAGCAAACATATGCTACCCTATACTTCCTTAAATTAAGTTGAATATGTTAGTGCATTGTTATTAAAAATGACTTTTAAAGCTACAGAATACAATATGATTCAATAAGTAACTGTATTGTTCCACTGTCTATACATATACAGGTTTCCCTGTCACTGACAGTGTATTTTGAGGCATATTGTACAGTATTTTGTTGAGTCCTCACTTTATGAATATGTTGCCTGCTTCAGTCTGAATATAATTGACTCTATAAACATAGAAGGCCCACAAGCACATTTTGCTTATATGCAGGGAAGCAAAACATGTCGAGAAGAAGGTAAAAAAAAAGATTAAACATGTACTGTCACTCCAAAGATAATTGGAGCACACTCAGCCGACATTATTAAATGGGTGGAAGGTTCCGTTTTATATATACAGGGAGTGCAGAATTATTAGGCAAGTTGTATTTTTGAGGATTAATTTTATTATTGAACAACAACCATGTTCTCAATGAACCCAAAAAACTCATTAATATCAAAGCTGAATATTTTTGGAAGTAGTTGTTAGTTTGTTTTTAGTTTTAGCTATTTTAGGGGGATATCTGTGTGTGCAGGTGACTATTACTGTGCATAATTATTAGGAAACGTAACAAAAAACAAATATATACCCATTTCAATTATTTATTTTTACCAGTGAAACCAATATAACATCTCAACATTCACAAATATACATTTCTGACATTCAAAAACAAAACAAAAACAAATCAGTGACCAATATAGCCACCTTTCTTTGCAAGGACACTCAAAAGCCTGCCATCCATGGATTCTGTCAGTGTTTTGATCTGTTCACCATCAACATTGCGTGCAGCAGCAACCACAGCCTCCCAGACACTGTTCAGAGAGGTGTACTGTTTTCCCTCCTTGTAAATCTCACATTTGATGATGGACCACAGGTTCTCAATAGGGTTCAGATCAGGTGAACAAGGAGGCCATGTCATTAGATTTTATTCTTTTATACCCTTTCTTGCCAGCCACGCTGTGGAGTACTTGGACGCGTGTGATGGAGCATTGTCCTGCATGAAAATCATGTTTTTCTTGAAGGATGCAGACTTCTTCCTGTACCACTGCTTGAAGAAGGTGTCTTCCAGGAACTGGCAGTAGGACTGGGAGTTGTGCTTGACTCCATCCTCAACCCGAAAAGGCCCCACAAGCTCATCTTTGATGATACCAGCCCAAACCAGTACTCCACCTCCACCTTGCTGGCGTCTGAGTCGGACTGGAGCTCTCTGCCCTTTACCAATCCAGCCACGGCCCATCCATCTGGCCCATCAAGACTCACTCTCATTTCATCAGTCCATAAAACCTTAGAAAAATCAGTCTTGAGATATTTCTTGGCCCAGTCTTGACGTTTCAGCTTGTGTGTCTTGTTCAGTGGTGGTCGTCTTTCAGCCTTTCTTACCTTGGCCATGTCTCTGAGTATTGCACACCTTGTGCTTTTGGGCACTCCAGTGATGTTGCAGCTCTGAAATATGGCCAAACTGGTGGCAAGTGGCATCGTGGCAGCTGCACGCTTGACTTTTCTCAGTTCATGGGCAGTTATTTTGCGCCTTGGTTTTTCCACACGCTTCTTGCGACCCTGTTGACTATTTTGAATGAAACGCTTAATTGTTCGATGATCACGCTTCAGAAGCTTTGCAATTTTAAGAGTGCTGCATCCCTCTGCAAGATATCTCACTATTTTTGACTTTTCTGAGCCTGTCAAGTCCTTCTGTTGACCCCTTTTGCCAAAGGAAAGGAAGTTGCCTAATAATTATGCACACCTGATATAGGGTGTTGATGTCATTAGACCACACCCCTTCTCATTACAGAGATGCACATCACCTAATATGCTTAATTGGTAGTAGGCTTTCGAGCCTATACAGCTTGGAGTAAGACAACATGCATAAAGAGGATGATGTGGTCAAAATACTAATTTGCCTAATAATTCTGCACTCCCTGTATATATATATATACATACAACATCTGTCTCCATTTGCTCAGTTCTCATCTGTATTTTGTCTGCCATTTCTTCTCTGGGACAGGCAGGGGCGTTGCTAGGTCTCCAAAAGACCTGGGGCTGGAGCCCATGGCAGATTTGACTGAAATTATACCTGGCGGCCAGGTATTGTTGTTCCCAAATGGTGCCCTCGCTGCTGGGATCATTTTTTTCTCTTTTGTTTTATCCAGTGGAGCACAAGGGGGAAGTGTGTGCACCGACAGCTTCCTGTGTGTCTCTATGTTACTAACTGTATGTGTGTGTCTGTATGTTACTGACTGTATGTGTGTGTATCTGTCTGTACAACGTAATATTTAGAACATACGTTTATAACCTAAATAAACCAAAATAAGATATATAGTATTAAAAAAAAATTTAAACTGTTACTGACTGTGTGTGTGTGTGTGTGTCTGTGACTGACTGTATGAATGGATGGATGTGACTAACTGTGTATGTTACTGCATGCGATTGTGTGTATGACTGCAAGTGATAGTGTGTGTGTGTGTGTATGTATGTTTGTGTGATTGTGTGTATGACTGCAAGTGTGTGTGTGTGTGTGTGTGTGTATGTTTGTGTGTATGACTGCATGTGATTGTGTATGTGTATGTTTGTGTGACTGTGTGTATGACTGCATGTTATTGTGTGTGTGTATGTTTGTGTGATTGTGTGTATGACTGCATTTGATTGTGTGTGTATGTTTGTGTGATTGTGTGTATGACTTCATGTGATTGTGTGTGTATGTTTGTGTGTATGACTGCATGTGATTGTGTGTGTGTGATTGTGTGTATGACTGCATGTGATTGTGTGTGTGTGATTGTGTGTATGACTGCATGTGATTGTGTGTGTGTGTGATTGTGTGTATGACTGCATGTGATTGTGTGTGTGTGATTGTGTGTATGACTGCATGTGATTGTGTGTGTGTGATTGTGTGTATGACTGCATGTGATTGTGTGTGTGTGTGATTGTGTGTATGACTGAATGTGATTGTGTGTGTGTGTATGTTTGTGTGATTGTGTGTATGACTGCATGTGATTGTGTGTATGACTGCATGTGATTGTGTGTGTGTGATTGTGTGTATTACTGCATGTGATTGTGTGTGTATTACTGCATGTGATTGTGTGTGTATGACTGCATGTAATTGTGTGTGTGTGATTGTGTGTATGACTGCATGTGATTGTGTGTGTGTGAATGTGTGTATGACTGCATGTGATTGTGTGTGTGTGTGAATGTGTGTATGACTGCATGTGATTGTGTGTGTGTGTGAATGTGTGTATGACTGCATGTGATTGTGTGTGTGTATGTTTGTGTGATTGTGTGCGTGTATGTTTGTGTGATTGTGTGTATGTGCCATTGTCTGTCTCCTATATTTTTTGTTTTTCTGGCTCCTAAAATTCATTTGTCAAGCCTTGGTATATATATAATATTAACAATAAATGCATATGTATACATGATTTATATGATTATGACAATGAGCAATAGGTATATATAAAAGGTTTAATATAAGAAATGAGCAATAAAACATACATTATGTATATGATACCAATGAACAGTAACTTTATATGCAAGGCTTTATATTAAACTAAATATCGAAATTATTGTGGGTATTTAATAAGGGTTGAGCAGTTTCTATTTATGCCACTGCCAGCTCTGGATGTTCCAGAGGGTTCAGTAACATTAGTACTATAGCCTCTTCTAATTCTACTCTGAGATAAGTGGGTTGTAACTTTTTATTTGCCAAAATGCTTTAACATTGTATATCATGCCAATGATCAGTAAAGGCATAATCTTTGTATATCATGCCAATGATCAATAAATGCATAATCTTTGTATATCATGCCAATGATCAGTAAAGGCATAATCTTTGTATATCATGCCAATGATCAGTAAATGCATAATCTTTGTATATCATGCCAATGATCAGTAAATGCATAATCTTTGTATATCATGCCAATGAGAAGACATACATCCAGTGTCTCACACAGACACACACAGAGTTGTCTATTCACTGAAAGGCAAGTTGTTGGTGAGTTGATGAATATTTGATGCAGAGTCAATTCTGGGGATCTATAGATATACATGGATATATCTATATGTTTCTAATAAAAAGGTTATTGAAAATGTATTTCTTGTTTTTATGTTCTTCCTCTGCACCCACAATGCACCCAGAATTTACCCCAGCACCCAGCTCACACTCCAATGTAAATCAGCCCGCCAATAAAGCTCACACTCCAATGTAAATCAGCCCGCCAATAAAGCTCACACTCTAATGTAATTCACTCTGCCAATAAAGCTCACACTCTAATGTGATTCAGTCCACCAATAAAGCCCACACTCTAATGTAAATCAGTCCACCAATAAAGCACACACTCTAATGTAATTCAACCTGCCAATAAAGCTCACACTCTAATTTAATTCACTCTGCCGATAAAGCTCACACTATAATGCAATTCAATCTGCCAATAAAGCTCACACTCTAATGTAATTCATTTTGCCAATTAGAGTGTGAGCTTTATCGGCAAAATTAATTACATTAGAGTGTGAGCTTTATTGGCAGGCTGAATTACATTAGAGTGTGAGCTTTATTGGCAGGCTGAATTACATTAGAGTGTGAGCTTTATGGGCAAAATTAATTACATTAGAGTGTGAGCTTTATTGGCAGGCTGAATTACATTAGAGTGTGAGCTTTATCGGCAAAATGATTTACATTAGAGTGTGAGCTTTATTGGCAGGCTGAATTACATTAGAGTGTGAGCTTTATTGGCAAAATTAATTACATTAGAGTGTGAGCTTTATTGGCGGCTGATTTACATTAGAGTGTGAGCTTTATTGGCAGACTGATTTACATTAGAGTGTGAGCTTTATTGGCGGACTGAATTACATTAGAGTGTGAGCTTTATTGGCAGGCTGAATTACATTAGAGTGTGAGCTTTATTGGCAGGCTGAATTACATTAGAGTGTGAGCTTTATTTTTCAAAATGAATTACATTAGAGTGTGAGCTTTATTGGCAGAGTGAATTACATTAGAGTGTGGGCTTTATTGGCGGGTTGATTTACATTATAGTGTGAGTTTTATCGGTGGACTGAATTACATTAGAGTGTGAGCTTTATTGGAAGACTTATTTACATTAGAGTGTGAGCTTTATTGGCGGACTGAATTACATTAGAGTGTGAGCTTTATTGGCAGAGTGAATTACATTAGAGGGTGGGCTTTATTGGCAGGTTGATTTACATTAGAGTGTGAGTTTTTTATCTGTGGACTGAATTACTTCAGAGTGTGAGCTATATTGGAAGACTTATTTACATTAGAGTGTGAGCTTTATTGGCGGACTGAATTACATTATTGTGTGAGCTTTGTTGGCGGACTGATTTACATTGGAGTGTGAGCTTTATTTTTCAAAATGAATTACATTAGAGTGTGAGCTTTATTGGTGGACTGTTTTACATTAGAGTGTGAGCTTTATTGGCAGGCTGAATTACATTAGAGTGTGAGCTTTATTGGAAGACTTATTTACATTAGAGTGTGAGCTTTATTTTTCAAAATGAATTACATTAGAGTGTGGGCTTTATTGGCGGGTTGATTTACATTAGAGTGTGAGTTTTATCAGTGGACTGAATTACATTAGAGTGTGAGCTTTATTGGAAGACTTATTTACATTAGAGTGTGAGCTTTATTGGCAAAATGAATTACATTAGAGTGTGAGCTTTATCGGCGGGCTGATTTACATTAGAGTGCGAGCTTCTTTGGCAGGCTGAATTACATTAGAGTGTGAGTTTTATCGGCGGACTGAATTACATTAATGTAATTCAGCCTGCCAATAAATCTCACACTCTAATGTAAATCAGTCCGCCGATAAAGCCCACACTCTAATGTAAATCAACCCGCCAATAAAGCTCACACTCTAATGTAATTCAGCCTGCCAATAAAGCTCACACTCTAATGTAATTAATGTAGCTTTTTCTTTTTCTTTTCGGAATAATAATATCTCAATTTGCATTTTTTGGCTGACTTGAGATATTGGTATCATGAGAATTGTAGTTCACAGCTAACACCTCTTATTGTGTATTCGGTTACCCATTTTCTCATAATCCTCAGCCAGGCAATTCTGGCTGAGCATTATGAGACATTTAGTCAACAGCCCATACAAAGTTAGCTGTGAACTACCATTCTCATGATCCTCAGCCAGCCAAAACACACCATAATGCTGACTGAGCATCATGGAAAGGGTGGTCCACAACAACAAACATACAAACTAATGTTAAGTGTCCCTTACCTTGTTAGGTGGAGAGGGGTCAGCTCTGGCTTCTCCCTGGCACTCTAGGATGTGGAGGGAGCTGCTGAACTATTCTTGCCAGAGACCAGCTCCCTCCATGCTGCCTTCCTGCTGCTCGGTGGAGGGGGCTGAGTCACGGGTTTAAGCCCCGCCCCCGCGTTTGATTGGCATCGGGCAGGGAAATTCTATTAGAAGCAGGTCTCTGCTAGAAGAGACAGAGACCTGCCGTGCCACAGCTGGCAGTGAGGTACGAATATAGCGTGGGGCTCCCTGTCACTCAGGGACCCCACGCTAAGAGCCAGCTGCTGCCAGCATTAAGAACTGTGCACTGCTGTTAATAATTTTAACAGCAGTGCCTGAGACTCGGGGCTATGGAGCGGAGACTCGGGGCTTCAGCCCCAGTAGCCCCCCCCTAGCGACGCCTCTGGGGACAGGGCTACTTTATAGCATCAGGTTTATCCAGTTGTTCATTATCTGATTTTTTAACTATATAATGATCTAAGATGATAATGAAATAGTGTTTTTAATATATAAACATGTAAAAATAACAGGTAAAAATAAGTCCTAACAGAAAGCCTAGGTCTTGAGGACGATAGGTCTATTGATAAATATTCAACAGCAAATATTAAGTTTTGCCCTGAGGACAATCAATAAAGTGAGGTTTGGGATTTTACAAACTGGCGGCACAGTTAAGCGGTGCACTTGATTCTGGCCTTGCTGGTGGCACTGTTAGGCAGTGTACTTGATTCTGGCCTTGCTGGTGGCACTGTTAGGCAGTGTACTTGATTCTGGCCTTGCTGGTGGCACGGTTAGGCAGTGCACTTCATTCTGGTGTTGCTGGTGGCACAGTTAGGTGGTGCACTTGATTCTGGCCTTGCTGGTGGCACAGTTAGGAGGTGCACTTGATTCTGGCCTTGCTGTTGGCACAGTTAGGCAATGTACTTGATTCTGGCCTTGCTGATGGCACAGTTATGCGGTACACTTGATTCTGGCCTTGCTGGTGGCGCAGTTAGGTGGTGCACTTCATTCTGGCCTTGCTGATGGCACAGTTAGGCGATGCACTTGATTCTGGCCTTGTTGGTGGCGCAGTTAGGCGGTGCACTTCATTCTGGCCTTGCTGATGGCACAATTAGGCGGTGCACTTGATTCTGGCCTTGCTGGTGGCGCAGTTAGGCGGTGCACTTGATTCTGGCCTTGCTGTTGGAAGAGTTTGACGGTGCACTTGATTCTGGTCTTGCTGGTGGCTTTTGGAGCCGGTGGCTTGAGGCTGTCAAACATTTACTTACAAGACATATTGTAAAAAGAATTAATTACGATGAATGCAAAGATATAATTAACCATTTAATGTTTGGTTTTAGCAACTCTTTGACTGATGCTAAGTATTATTGTTTAACAATTGGAATACCACAGATAAAAATGTGAGAGAATTATAATCTCAACTCCAGTGGGAACATTATATTGACTCCTTGTGTCTAGTCCCTGGGAAATTAATTGAGAAAGATGAAAGTTTTACAAAGCACTGAAAGCAATCTTTAGGAGATGGGTGTTGTCCTAATATGACCTTATTATCTGTAGCATATAAAATATCTAAAATATTTAATGTAATAATAAGAGACTAAAGAAGCTTATTTTCAAGACTTCACTAATTTATCAAATAATCCTCTTTTCACCATGACTTTTTCTTTAAGGTGTGCATTTTTAGAGATTACTCTACAGTATTTACTGAACAGTAATTACACTCTAACAAATATAATCCACTTTGGAATACATTATACATGATAAGCAAAGGAAGCAAAACACAAGGAACATATGTTGGACTTAATTATTCACTAAACTGTCAAAAGGTGAGATACAAATATTATGTTACTAGTTTGCAGAAAACATTGTACCTCTTTTATTATTAACCTAGGATTATCTCAATCACCATGCAATACAATAGAGCATGCGTCTACCCTTGTCAAAAAGACAAAGCATTATTTTTCTGTTATATTTATACTACGCAGTGGAAACTTTGGCAAAATAATGACTGGTGTGTGTAAAGAAAACAGAAGTAAAATATTGTGTAATTAAATGTATTTCTAAGCTTGCATGTGGTTGGCAACAAGAGCCGAATAATTCAAATATTTACTGTATTTTCAGATAAGATGGAAGAAATATATATTGTTCATAGCAAGTAGGGTTACCACCTTTTCTTTAAAAAAAAGATTAATGTCATTTTGGCCATTTCCCCATCTAGTAGATGATCTAACTCTTCTATTTGTCCAGGGGGGTATATAAATCCCACCTACAGTGAGTTACTGTAAAATTACCAAATTCTAATGTAACCAAACTGACTCTATGTTCGCCTCACTAACACTAAGTTAGGTTCGATTTTATGCTATCTTTCACATAAAGGACCACTCCTCCCACTTTCTTGCCTTCACTGTCTTTTCTTTTTAAATAGTACCCTGATATCGCTATGTCCTAGTCATTTTTCTCAGTAACAGTCACTAAATCTACATTCTCAGCTGGCATTATTGCCACAAGTTAATGGATCTTATTTCCTAAACTACAAGCCTTTGTATAGATGAAGCTTGTCATTTTTTAACACGTTACAGGTACCTGTTTTCCATGTTTTGGGCGGCTGTTGGAATGATGATTTATCATCCGGTTGCCCCCTCCTCCTTTAAATACCTCCTAGCAAAAACTCTATATTGAGAACATTAATTACTTTCTTATGTATGTGATGAAACCATCTTTTTTGTACAGTTCATATCTATGGCAGGTAGAGCTACAATGACAAACAAAGCCAAATCCTTGCTCCTGACACCCTTTAGCAAGCTACAGTGCCTAGTACTCAGCCGCCTATCATTCTGAATGCTATACACAGACATAACTTCAGAGACCGATAGTGTGGACAAAACCTGCTGTAAAGTATTGCCAAGAAAGCAAAAAAATAATCCCTTCACCATTGAAACCTCATTGCAAGCCAAGTCATTTGTCCCTAGATGGACAAGTACAGTGGATATAAAAAGTCTACACACCCCTGTTAAAATGTCAGGTTTCTGTGCTGTAAAAAAATGAGACAAAGATAAATAATTTCAGAACTTTTTCCACCTTTAATGTGACCTATAAACTGTACAACTCAATTGAAAAAAAACCTGAAATCTTTTAGGTAGAGGGAAGAAAAAATATAAAAATAAAATAATGGGGTTGCATAAGTGTGCACACCCTTTTATAACTGGGGATGTAGCTGTGTTCAGAATTAAGCAATCACATTCCAAATCATGTTAAATAGGAGTCAGCATACACCTGCCATCATTTAAAGGGCCTCTGATTAACCCCAAATAAAGTTCAGCTGCTCTAGTTGGTCAGCAAAAGCCATGGTCCACAGAGCGCTTCCAAAGCATCAGAGGGATCTTATTGTTAAAAGGTATCAGTCAGGAGAAGGGTACAAAAGAATTTCCAAGGCATTAGATATACCATGGAACACAGTGAAGACAGTCGTCATCATCAAGTGGAGAAAATATGGCACAACAGTGACATTACCAAGAACTGGAGCTCCCTCCAAAATTGATGAAAAGACGAGAAGAAAACTGGTCTGGGGGGCTACCAAGAGGCCTACAGCAACATTAAAGGAGCTGCAGGAATATCTGCCAAGTACTGGCTGTGTGGTACATGTGACAACAATCTCCCGTATTCTTCATATGTCTGGGCTATGGGGTAGAGTGGCAAGACGAAAGCCTTTTCTTACGAAGAAAAACATCCAAGCCAGGGTACATTTTGCAAAAACACATCTGAAGTCTCCCAAAAGCATGGGGTATCCAAACCTCCAAAAAATAAAACGTGCAACAAATGCATAACAATTATTACAATGACCATGACTGCCATATTAAAGAGGAGGAGAATTGAAATCAAAGAAATCTTACTCTTCAGTTGTGCACCACCTCTTGTCTAACCTCAGATTACCAGATTCCAGAGTATCTCCAGAATAGCTCCAAATGCACTTTGAAAATGCTGCCAAGTGAAACTACCTTGTATTTCATGCCATTTACTTTGAAAGCAACATGTTCTTTAAAGATGCAGGTAAAGATCTATAGGAAGTCTAGCTATAGGATTAATATCAGTAGACGCCAAATGACGTTTGTGCTAATTCATGAAGCAGCTCTGTAGAACTCACTTCCACCAATGTAAAGTTTTACCAATAGATAATTCCTAATAAACCCTGACTGAACGTCAGATTCCTATCATGTCAAAATTCATGTCATTTGTTTCCTTCTCTATTGACAATATCCCAGTATAATGAATCGGCCCCTTGGCATTCTACACACACAAGTGTTCTACTGGGATTGTGTTTGTATTAACAATCTACAATTCACTTCTACATTCTCTAACAGCTGTCAGATCAAGTGATCTCCAGCTGAGAAACCACTTTTACAGCAGTTTTATTACTCTTACTTTCTGACAGCTTATTATGACTCAAGTGGAAATGTTATATAAAGGAATCTGCTTATGGAAACACTGTTGGTATCAAAGGGTCACTATTTTGACATGAAGTTAGTGGAAGAAAAAAAAATCATTGTTGTCTATGGAAATGAAGTAAACATGGCTACCATAATAACTCCATCCTTTTCCTTTAAAAATTAATCGAATGCTCAAGAAAATGAAAGGTTGAACTAAGAAATCTGCTCTCATTAGGAAAGTAGATTTGATACTTAAAAAACAACATGTTACTGGTCTATTCACTAAAATTCAACTTTAAAGGTCAACTTTCATAATGAACCTAAGTCAGAATCAGTACACAAGTTTGACTTAGAAAAAGGACCCAGGTTTGAATTTTCCGCATTGAAAGTAATGGGAGGTGAATTGATCAAAGCTATTTTTGAGACTAAGACAAATTTGGCACCTGTGCTTGCCTTAGTCTCAAAGATAAATTCAATTATTTGGCCTCCCATTACGTTTAATAGACAAAATTCAAACCTGTTTTTTTTTTTTCCAAAGTCAAACTCCAGTGCCGAATTTGAATTAGTCTCAAAATAAAAGTTAACCTCCGAAGTCAACTTTTAGTGAATAGACAATATATTAGTCCGGCACCTTATTTTAGATCACGGGTTTTACTGAAATGATACATTCAGACTTCTGTCTCCAGCATCTCAAGCTAATTGTAAGTCAGAACACAGGCAGAACTATTAAAATCAAATAACTCTAGTACATAATTCATTATTTAAACCTGATGTGTTTCTCTATAATATCCATTGACTGTTTAATGTTGTCTAAGAGCATGATTATCACTTTGTGCAGTTACATTGTACTATGCTGATAAAGAGCTGAGATACATGGTGTACAATATTAACAGTAACTATGTGTTACTGTTGATCTCAAATATAATTTACTAGTATATGTTAAGGGACTGTACAAACACAAGATATATGTCACAATAAAGTTGCTGCGTGAAGACAATAAAGGTAGTAAAATTTCCCTTATGTCACTAGGAGCTGAAAAAGTTCAAATTTCATTAGGCAAAGTTAATATAGGTACAACAGGATAGATTGTTTGATGTGACATTAGAAACTTGAATGATCACATTAGCAGGGTTTTTGGGAAAATCGCTAATGAAAAAAATGGAGAAGAATATTTTTAGTTTGTATATTGAATGTGACATTACTTGGGAGTCAAGCCAATGCAGTCACTAAAAACGAAACATGTGTGAACTGACAAGTGAAGTGCAAGAAAAGTGCACAAATCAGGACAGTTGGAAATGCTTTGAATACGGCTTTATGGTTTTTATGGAGTACTGTTTTTTTTTTAAATTATTTATACACAGATGCATGAGATTAAAGTGGCTGCAATAAAGGTAGAGGAAGTTTATACGGATGGTACCTCTAATAAAGCCTTTTACCTGTGAAACGCGCAGGATGTGCGTCACCTTTCAATGCGTTAATGGATTATCAGTAAAGAATTGTTTTCTCTCTGTGGATGATTTTGGATACTTTGAGGGCTTCATGCACTCAGTGTCTCCTCAATATGGTTGAAAATGCCATGATTTAAGGAGCCTTTACTTCCTATTCTCCATTAGGTGTGAAGCAGCCAAGACAGGAAGGTGGGAACGTTTTTACCAACTCAGCTTTTAAAGCCAGCTTTGTGCAGCTCACCACAGTTCACATTTTAGTCAATAGACCTTTGTGTTTTCACTTGGTAATAGTAAAGAATAGAAAGGGTATCTCTTTGTTACAATTAATACTTTATATAAGCCTTGGATGAAATCTGCATTTTTATTATATAACTGAACATTTGAATAAAAATAGTCTTGTCTGAATGGTGAAAAAACACAAAAAAATCTCAAAGACGTATTCATACTGTATAACTTTCCATTCATGTCATCACCTTTTACTTTCACCTGGATTATTTATTCCATAAGCTTTTTTATGTTTTATACAAATGCTGTTTTTGTAATAGGTTCCACCTTACTGTAATGCTTCAATAAAGCAACAATCTGATATTAAATTGACTCAGGCTTAATTTATGGCCCACAAAGCAGGATACTTTACACTTTCTGTATGACCAATCTTAGGCTGCTTTTCTGTGTTTCAGTGTGATTCTACCATATAAGCAAATTAAACACCTACTTAGAGCCCTATAAACCTCATCAGTGGGGAGATCAGTATTGAGACAGATAGCTAACACAGAGCACCCATACTTTAGGCATATTTGACTCGTAGGCTCTCTACCCACCGTGTGATTCCCACTTTCTATTGCAATGTATAGCTGTGACGAACGACATTAAACGATTATGCACAGCATTTACCTGGTCTCCAGTCGTGCATTCTTCCTCCTCAGGACGTCCCTCTACCCTCCTGTTGCCTTCCAGCTTCACTTTCAAATTTTAGGCCCCCCTAAGATCCAGAACCACTCATGTCTGTGTTAAACTTGTGTTCTGAAAAGTTGACTTTTTATGGGGGTTTTTTTGTACCAATCTAAAGCTGTTTACACCTGGAAACAGACTGTCTTTACAAATGCTACACTGAATAGTGTTTTTTTTTTTTTTTTTAGCACTATTGGCCTCAAAAGTTAAAATGTTATGGTTGTAGAAGTTTCGTTTTTGTACTTTTCGGGAATAAACATCCCAGAAAGGTTTTTTCAAGTTTAAATCTACTGTGAAACGAGCCCCTCTCTTTATAGGTATTTATAGAATGCAATTTAACCCATCAGTAAAGGAAATTGTTTCCAGCACATTGAGAAATTGATGTCACAAAGTAAAACATGATGTACGTTTTTCCTTGCTATCTGGCGAACGCTTGGCATAATGGACTAAACACTTTTAAAACTGTGGATTGGAAACCTATTGTACAGTTTTACAAAAGTAACTGCTATTTTAAAGGCACTGCTACCATGCTAATGGAAAATACATTCATGCCACATCTAAATTTAGTTAAAATAGTTTTAGCTATAAATGAAGACTTTGTATTTGCTATTATCCCTGTACCCTACATCCATAGCCCAGGGCTTACAACAAAATAGTTTTCTGAATAATATCAAATTAGACTGTCATGACATATCCAGGGTACAGGCACCCTCAAAAGTTAAAGGGACACTCCCACCAATAAATGAAAAGGGTTTATTATTTTTATTTTGCATTGTTGATTGCAGATATGTCTTTAGTTATTGTTATGTGAGTTTATTTTAGGAAATATTTTACTAAACAAATGTGGCTGGGTGCCGCCATTTTGTGAAATATAGTGTAGAGCAGGGGTGTATCTTTTAACATCACCATGCAGGCATTGGCCACAGTTGTAAAGTGAGACTTGCTGGAAGATTTTGGAGAATGTTGCATCATGGGTAAAATTCTCAAAATGGATGCTGGAGATAAACACCTCATTTTATTTTTACTTTTATATGCAATGAATTTAAACATAGAAAACTGGCATATGTCTTATATATGTGTTTGTTTTAAATTCACAGGTATTCTACTTACATCTTATGTAAGTGGTAGTGTCTCTTTAACATCAAAGGACACACAGTAGGTTATGCATAAAGATAAATACCGTATTTGCTCGATTATAAGACGACCCTGATTATAAGACGACCCCCCCAAATTTGTAAATTCCTTTAGGAAAAAACCTAAAAGCCTGATTATAAGACTACCCTATAGGAAAAAAGTTTAACTTGTATATATGTAAATTGCTTTTTAATATTTAATAAAAAATGTATATTGTACAAATGCATTTCTTGTTTTTATTTGTTTCTATGTGACAATGCGGCCTTTCTCCCGCTCCCCCAGCTGTCTCTTTCCTTCCCAGCGTTGTCTCTCACTCCCCCCAAAACTTCTCTCTTGTCTCTATCTATCCCCCCCTCCCCTTTTCTCTCTGTCCCCCTCCCCTTGTCTGTGTCTCCCCCCCCTTGTCTGTCTGTGTCCTCCCCCTCCCTTTGTCTCTCTCTGTCACCCTCCCTCCCCTTGTCTGTGTCTCCCCCCCTTTTCTGTCTGTGTCCTCCCCCCATCCCCCTCCCTTTGTCTCTCTCTATCCCCCCTCTCCTTGTCTGTCTGTGTCCACCGTCCCCCCGTCCCCCTCCCCCTTACCTTGATCCCTGGTGGCTAGTGGGGGCAGCCGGAGGATGTCTGCACGATACGTGCAGACATCCTCCATGCTGCCCGACACGGCAGTCTATTATGACGGACAGCTGGTCCGTCATAATAGACTGCCGTGTCGGGCAGCATGGAGGATATCTGCACGTATCGTGCAGACATCCCCCAGCTGCCCGATTCTCCCTGGTGGCTAGTGGGGCAGCAGAGGATGTCTGCGCAACGAGCGCAGACTCCCCTGCTGCCACCCGGCACACTCGCCGGGACTTCTGTGACGAAAGCGGAAGTACCCGGCTTCTTCATAGAAGCCCCGGCGGTCGTGCCGGGCGGAAGCAGGGGAGTCTGCGCTCATCGCGCAGACATCCCCTGCTGTTAGAGAGGGGGATCCAGGTCCCCTGCAGCTCTGCTGGGGACCTGGATCCATGTCTTATAATCTGACCTCAATTTGAGGTCAGATTATAAGAAGACCTCGAATGTAAGACGAGGAGGATTTTTCAGAGCATTTGATCTGAAAAAAACCTCGTCTTATATTCGAGCAAATACGGTAAGTGGCTAAAGTACCTGAAAAATCCCTCTGGCTCCCATAATGATTACTCCATTTTTAAAACTTTACCCATTTTATTGCTCTTAATGCATAGACCCTAAAGTACCCAGAGTCTCAACTATTAGCCAAAGATAGTATGTGCCTAATGCATACAGTTATTGGTATTGGACAACTAGGCTTCTTTGGTAGCCACAGAAAGAAGAATGTTTTCACTTTTGAATAAAATGTCAGCAATATATTTAATATTCTATAAAAGTTTTGATTTTCTAATCCCTGCCTTACTTACAGTAAAGGAAAAATACACATTTTACAATCATTTAAAAATATATATTTTATATAATCAATAGCAGCTCTTAATGTTATCAAATACTGCAAATCAAATACATTGGGGTCATGTTTATAAACGCCCGCTCTGCAAAGTGTTGGTATAGGCATAAAAAGGCACAATCTCTGTTTAGTTTGTATAATGGTGATTGTTCCTTTTTATAAATCACATCGACACTTTGCAGTGAGGTAGAGGAGCTTCCATCAACCATTCCGCCCCATTAATACGGTGGTTTTTAGTGTTTGGTTATTTTATACATTGGCTGCACTGGTGCCATGAGCATTGGCACAACCAAAAAGCTTGTAACCAGTAGACACATCGCAGACTGCTTTATGCGCACACCAATAATGCCATTATTTGGCGCTATCTGCATGTGACCCATGTTTAAACATGACCCCTCTGCCAAATTCCATTGGTTTCCATAACGATTCCTCCATTTTTAAAATGCTACCCCTTTATTGATCTTTATGCTTAAACCGTAAAGTGCCCAATACCCCATCTATTAGCAGGGAGTAATATGTGGCGTTGTGCTATATGCATGCAATTTATGCTTCTCTAGTAGTCTAATAGTCTGTAACAGTTCTTAATGCTGGATAGTAAATACATTGTTCTTCTCAGATAACATGTTTTATTAACCACAATACAGCATTTTATCAAAATGCAATCCAGATCCTTCAACTCCAGTACTTGTATCATCAGTTCTTACTTATGGCAAAATATATTGACAGGAATTTAAGAGAGTTGATTCAGATACTTGATTTCAGGAAAGTTTTTATTGGAAAAAAGACAAAACCAATGAGAAATATAGCTTACTATACTGAAACATAATAATTTTACTTAAAATTGCAGTTTATCACTTGATGGTGTCATACAAACAATGTGCTAGGTGAGCACACTGAGGAGAATCAAGGACAGGATCCACCTCGAGAGCCTGTGCAGGGCCTTGACCCTGGTAGCTTTTTTGGTGACATAGTTCAAGAGAGATAGCGTAATCACAGTTTAAATAACAAAATATTAGTCAAAGACAATTTTTATCCAGATCACCCTAAACAACCAGCTGTAGAATATCCTAACTGAACTAAGGGGACGGATGAGCTGGATCAGGTTTTACCTCATGGGTACACAGGTAAGATCATGATGAAAAGAACGAAGATAACAAAGCACAAATGTTCAACCAAATTCAAAATGTCCCAGTGTGTAGGTATTTATATAAGATTGGATGAATCAAGTTCTGCTTTGATTTCCGAGAAAACCCTGACAGAAATAACTCAAAATGTGTTATAATGATATCCACAGTGAACTGAGCTGTATGCTAGACTTTAGAGATTACCTATTTTCAGAGATTTCATGTATAAACACTTCAAAACTATTTAGTAGTTTTGCTTCTTTTTTTCCTCAATAAAATGTGTAAAATATTTCAAACAAAACTGCGATTCAACTCTTGGCACAGGGGGCATACTGCATCATTTCCTCTTCTTGCACAGTGGAATGCTGGGTGCAGTTAACTCCGCTCAGAAAACCCAAGGTTGTTGATTTATGTTTAGACATTTTTAAGTGGCAGGTGCATGCTATGAAGAAAATTAGCTTTAACCTTTGACATAACATGACCTAGGTCACAATGATTTATCTCTTCCAGCATCAGGGACGATCAATGCAAGTAGCTAAAAATCTTTGTATGTTCTTTTGTGAAATAAAACAGTCCATCCTTGAATTGTATTGTTGGATATCTGGAATACACATTATCTTGCCACATTAGGAACTCTTAGCTAGTTTTGGTAGTGTTGCTTTATAATATATAACTATACGTAATGATAAAGAGTTATTGTCATCACATAGTGAAATTAAAACAGTCTACAGTTTTCATTTTATACAATGTCACCCTCAAGTATACATTTATAAAGATATTGCTGAGTAAAACGGTGGTGGTCACACGTTACAAAGAAATGAGCAATTACAAAAACAATTAGCACATGACAAAGTAAGAAAATTATTCATAATAAAAGGACAAAAATATCTGCTACAATAACAAAATAATACCAAAAAGTAGTAAAATCTGTATTTCATTATTGAAGCCTACATCAAGATTAAAATGAACAAGAGTCATGCTAAGAGAACAAAAAACACTACCTTTGCTAACTAAGCAACTCAACTACAATATGGTATATTATGCATATTACATATCATTGCAAAATGCATCATCTACCATTCTATCATTTAAACAGAGCTGAACTAGGTTACATTGTTTTTTTTTTGCCTTTTGTTAATTGACACCACTAATCTAAAGAGCAAAACAATTTGCAGCTTGCTTAATGTATCTTCTTTCTTAGATTAGGCAAGCCACCACACGCTAATTACTACTGAATGCTTTTTCAAAGCAGAGATTTAATTCCCAGGGTGGAAAAGTAAACCTCAGCTGTTGAGAAAAGCCCAATAATAAATATATGCCTCCTGATCCAGCTCTGTACAAAGCAAAAACAACAAGTTATTAACAATATAATATATTACAGCACAGAACACTGACATCATAAGAATGTGAAGATGTGGAATATAATGGCAATTTATAATTATTCTTTGTGGCAGTTTGTGACTGCCTTTATATATGATGTTGAGTAAGGAAAGCCCTGTTGGCAGAAGTACATTTGTTTTACTAGATTCCCTATACCAATTACCACAATGGACATTAGCAAATACAAATGAACTGCCAGGATGACAAAATTATTGTTTTAATTATCTAGTTGATCATGAGTTATTATGCTTTAGGAGATTGTTTGAATCTGGTGTCAGCACTATAAGGACAAGTGTCAGTGGGATGTTCAGGGTATACCATATGTCTGGAACCATAGGAGAAAGGTATGGAATTCACTGCTAAAAGAGGTGGTGCTAGCAAATATAATAGATGCCTTCAAAAAAGGTCTGGATATTTGTTTTTTTTTTAGAAAAGAAGCACGTACAGGGTTAAATGATAGAATCAACACTAATATTAAGAGATTGTTGCTCCAAGTAAAAATCAGGTTGCCTTTTTGGAGTCAAGAAGGAATCCTCACCCTTTGTGGCAAAATTTGAAATTGCTTAATGGAGTTATTTGCCTTCTTTTGGATTCCCAGCATGATGCAGGTATAAGAGTTGAACATGATGGACTTATGTATTTTTTCAACCTAAACTACTGTGTTACCATGTTAAAAGGACACTCCCCCCCAAAAAATGAAAAGGTTTTACTTTTTTTATTTTGTATTGTTGATTTCAGATATGTATTTTGTTTTTCTTATGTGACTGTATTTAATAAAATATGTAACTAAACAAGTGTCACTGGGCGCTGCTATTTTGTGAAAATATAGTGTATTTGGGTACCACCCCCTAGTGACTTTACAGCACATATTTCTCACTTTGGGGCTAGGGACACATAATGCAGTCTATAAGTCTGCATTCTGATCCTAGACTTGCACTGAATGGGATGGTAATATAATTATTACATCACAAGGTGACAGAGTTATAAACCTGTTTGATCAGGTTAATCTCCTCTATGTTGGAAGGCAGATAAAGAAAAGTTGTACAAAGCCATCTAATCCTGCCCACTATGATACAGAGGAGCCAGTAAGAGAGCAGGGGAGTATCTTATGACATCATCATGCAGGCTTTGGCAACAGTTGTAAATTGAGACTGACTGGAAGATTTTTGGATGATGTTGAATCATGGGAATTATTCACAAAACAGATGCTGGAGATAAACACCGAATTCTATTTTTCCTTTTATCTGCAATGAATTCAATCATATAAAAAACAGTGGCATATGATTTATATATCTGTTTGTTTTAAATGACCAGGTAATCTAGTTACATCTTATGTAAGTGGTAGTATCCCTTTGATGTAACAGCTAACTCCCAATAACAGTTGGGCGTGTGTATTCTACAATGTGCAACAACAGCAAACTTTTGTGTGCTCCAGTGCTCTGAGCAAAATCCATTTATAAAAAAAATGTATGCCAACATTCTCCATCACCCAATCAGTTGTGGAAGCAAATCTCTACTTTTCAAAAAGAAAAAGAATGTCAGAATGCATGAAAAAATGTCCAATCCCTGTTGTAATATTATAGCATTTGCATTTTCACAGTATTTGTTTTCAGACTCTTGCACATGTGTTTGTTTTATAACCCCCGTACACATGGTTTGTGCATACAATGTGTATGTGCTATGTTGTTTATGGTGAGTACAGATAGCCATGATGACCATCAGATGTCTTAGGGCACATTTTAATGTTTAACATATTTGCTTTCTGGCAACTTATCCTAACTCCTGCATAACAGTTCAATGTTTCAGTAATATGCTCCCAAATGGAAATTTTAAGCAAACCTTGAGCCTTGATCTCCCAAGTCCAACAGTATCCCAACCACTTAACAAAACACGGATAGACAGATACAATTTGTTATAGGCAATGGTTTAATATTTAAGGCAATGCTGTAGCTATGAATATCTTTTTATTTTTTTAGTTGCATTAAAATGCCTTATGAGTTTTGAGCCCACTGGCTTTGAAGCGTAGGGTTTCCTATACAGTATCCCCTTACTTACAGCTTTCAAGTGGATGATGCCTTGTGGGATAAGCTAGCTGGCCTCTGCTAGGCCTTGAGGTGCGGTGTGTGGTACTGTCCGGCCCCTGACTCAGGGCCGGACTGGGAACAAAAACCAGCCCTGGAAAAAAAGTATATACCAACCCCATCGCATAACATTTTTAAACCAGCCCCATAGCATAATATAATTTTTTTGTTCATAGAAGGGAAAATCATGCATTTTTAAAAGCACATCGGAACAGTGTATTATTTATAGATAAGACTGATATAAAAGCCTGTCTAGGGCAATATATATACCTCCAATATGTACACAGAGTTATATGAATTGCCCTGTGCAGAGGTATATATCAGGGCAGTGTGTGAGACATATCCTGTAGCCTGTCTCTCGCATATCTGTAGCCTGTTTCTCGCATATCTGTAGCCTGTCTCTCTCTGTCCTTTCTGTGGCGTCTCTCTCTCTCTGTCCTTTCTGTGGCATCTCACTCTCTCTCTGTCCTTTCTGTGGCGTCTCTCTCTCTCTGTCCTTTCTGTGGCGTCTCTCTCTCTCTCTCTCTGTCCTTTCTGTGGCGTCTCTCTCTCTCTGTCCTTTCTGTGGCGTCTCTCTCTCTCTGTCCTTTCTGTGGTGTCTCTCTCTCTCTGTCCTTTCTGTGGCGTCTCTCTCTCTGTCCTTTCTGTGGCGTCTCTCTCTGTGTCCTTTCTGTGGTGTCTCTCTCTCTCTGTCCTTTCTGTGGTGTCTCTCTTCCTTCCTTTCTGTGGTGTCTCTCTTTCCTCCTTTCTGTGGTGTCTCTCTTCCCCCCTTCCCCCTTAGCATCTTTCTTCCCCCCTTCCCCCTTAGTGTCTTTCACCCCCTCCCCTTCCCCCTGTAGTGTCTTTCACCCCCTTCCCCCTGTAGTGTCTTTCATCCCCTCCCCTTCCCCCTGTAGTATCTATATATCTCACTCACTTTGCTTCCTCTGCTCCCTATCCTGCCGCCGGAACTGCTGCTGCAACATCCGGCGGCAGCAGGAGAACTTCTTAAAGCGGCGGAATTGTTTAAAGTGGCCCACCGCCACTTTAAGCAATTCGGCGGTTGTCAGCGCCTTAAGAAATTCGCCTGCTGCCGCCGGTTGTAGCAGCAGCCGGAAACTTAAAGTGGCGGCCGCCGCCAATCACTTTAACTGGCCAAGGCGGCCCAGGGGCAGGGTATCCCGGTGGGCCAGTCCGGCCCTGCCCTGACTAGATGCTTTATGTCATGAATGGGTCCAGGAGGTTATGGGACCCTGAGTGACCAATGCAGGCGTTCAATGTGCTGGAAATGGAGAAACAGGGCCTGGTGCTGGGTAACTGCAATCCGTCAGTGGTTTGAGACCCCCAAGTTCATGCAGCCACATTCCCAGGTCCTGTGAAGCAGCTGTGGAATCCAGTGATGCCTCGGGGTAACTGAAGTGATCCTGCAAACATCCTGCAGCAAGCATGGAGTATAACTAGAACAGGGTTAGCAGGATGTAGCAGGATAAAGCAAACAGATGAGCCAAGCAGAGCAAAACAAGTACAAAGGAACTGAGACAGAGCAGAGCAGAAATACAGAGTGCAGGGCTGCAGGACAGAGCAAGGTGCAAAGGGAGAACTAAAGCATACTAGGAAGGGCAAAGGATAGACAATAATAAAGGAGACATACAGAGATACATATATATAACACAGAACAACATACAGAAGACAGGATAAGGGCTAAAGGAACACAAGGGATGGAGTGAGGAGCCGAGATCCTCAGACACATCATAAGGAGGACCAAGCTGGACATGGGGTTAGGGGAGAGGAGCTGAGATCCTCAGGTGCTTCAGGGAGAGAGGATAAGGGCACATATATACATACAAAGAAACATGCAGGAACTGACCTAACACTATTGGATTTAACAATGAGGATTTAGTTAATTATGGCCATAACATGAAGCTTGCCAACCACGTCAAGGTACCTCACAATTAGGCAAGTACCTACGCTAAAATTGAAGTACCTAGCAAACTAATAACAATACACAGACATACAAACAGAAAAAATACCTGCAGAGCTGAAGGAAGCAAACAGAGTAAACGGGTGTGGTTACATTTATAGTGGAAGTAAGCAAGAGGAAACTAAGAAAACCTGGAAAGGAGCAATACAATAACAGAGCTAGAAAACCAGAAATGCATCAGAGCAGAAACTAAAGTAACAGAAACATGAGTATAACAGAGTTCTGAGACAGGGCTGAGATATTACAGGGAATCAGGATACTGGGCATAGGAACAGACTTAGCCTACAATTATATGAGCAACCTCCGGAGGTGACCAGCACTGCTGCTTTGCTGGACAGCTTCTTTAAGGGAACAGAAGTTATCACACGTACAGATTCCCTGGACATATTTCACAGGGTGCTCACAGGTAGGGGCTACTCTTGAACAGTGCAGGATCCGGACTGTAGCCGGATTGGCAAGGTTTGCAACTCTGTGGGGGATACCACTATGTGGCTGAGCTAGAGAGGGGTGCTACTCTGTGGGGGATACCACTATCTGGTCGAGCTAGAGAGGGGTGCCACTTTGTGGGGGATACCACTATGTGGCCAAGCGAGAGAGGGATGGACAAGGTACAGGTATGCAAAACAAAGGTAGGAACAAGCATAGGAAATAAGCAAGACAGAGGAAAGCAAAAGCAGGAGCGAGCATAGGAAATAAACAAGTGAGCAAAGCAAAAGTATACTGAGATCACTGGAACAGCTTGGATGAGTCTGCAAACTGGGTAAGGCCTTACAGGTACTGACTTCCTGTTTCAACCAATTCTCGCTACATTGGTTGACCCCTTGGAAGCCTACAGCACATTACACCATGATAACATCATCTGATGGAGCTGTGAGCTGTATATGGTGATTTTCAACCCTTCACCCGCTTCTGGGCTCCCTGGTGCTGACATTCCTGAGCAGAGTACTGCTCAGACAAATGTGAGTGGTCACTTTGCAGACTTTATTGTTTGTTTCACATTTGATTTTGAAATACTACACTATATTATGTTATATTTCTTTCTTTTTCCTTTGGATAACATATGTGTAAGCTTCACTTACTGAAAAGGGTAACTATATAGTGTGATAAGTGTTGGGTTTAGCGCACTAGTCACTTTTGTTGTTTTATGATTATATATAATAGTAGCTATGTTTCATCAGAAATAACAGGTTCAGTTATTTAAAATGCTCACAGGAAGTCTATCATTGATTTTAATTAGTTATACTGTATATATACATTTCCCTGTCATCTTCACTTTAAGTAATATATTATTAATGATACAATTAAAGCTCTCAGGCATCCGAGCACAAAAGGATTTAACTTGGACATAGTGGTTATCATGACTGTACTGATTGCAGACATGTCTTCTTATTTAACTATCGGGCTAAGCGACTAGCTAAAGAACCACTATTGGAAAATATCAAAGGTAACAAAAAATAAAACCACAGATGGAGCATAGATGGGTTTAAATTGGGGCTATTTGTGATACTTGAGCAAAGGTGTGTATATAATGCAGTTTAAACAAGTGAATACATGTTATTTGCTATATACCATAATATCATTAGTCCTTGAAAAATATACACATATAGGTGGAAATCTATCCTCACATATCAGGTCTCTTTAAACCTCAATGTCTATGCTCAACAATATAATTTTAATAACATGTTTATTTGTATTAATTTAACGTGGACATCAGACCTTTGCTTTGTAGAAGTATATAATGCTTTAAAATCTGCCTATAACATGTGTCAATCATGTTTAAATCTGTGTTTATCAGTTTTTTTTTTTAAATTAATATTGTACAGAATATTGTAATAAACCTAAAATTACTACATGTTCTCAGGCACATTTCATCATCAAGGAATTCTAATACTACATTGCCATTTCGTCCTAATCATGAATGTTAATCCTCTCAACACATTGGATCCAGGTCCGGAATGTTTGCTGACTCTTTTATTTATCAGTAACTGACTCTGAGGGGAAACTTGATATAATTTTAGTATGTCACATCAATACTGAAAAACAGTCATATATTCAAATAATAATTGCAACTCAACTTGGCATATCTTAGTAGCTTGTTTAGAGGGAATATAAATCTGTTTTAAATTGATTTCTGTAAAACTATTTTGTGGGGAGAGTTTTGTGGCACCATTGAGGAAGAGTCTTACTGCATTATATTTCATATGTGTGGGGATATTATTTATTAATTAATGGTAATATAGTAACATAGCAATTTAGGATGAAAAACGACACAAGTCCATCAAGTTCATTCCAGCTTTTGATCCAAAAGAAGGCAAAAACCCCTAAGTAAGTTATTTAGAATTTTGACTCCTAAGGGGAAAAATTTCTTCTTGACTCCAAAGGGCAATCAGATTTCTCCTGTATGTAAAGGTAAAGAATCCCTTCCTTTGCTGTCTATGAAATCTTTGCTCTTCCAGTCTCAGGGGGTGACCTTTTGTTCTTTGTACATTTCTGTTAATGAACAGGTCAATGTAGAGCTCTTTATATTGGCCCTGCACATATTTATATAATGTTATCATATCCCCTCTGAGATGCCTTTTTTCTAACGTATATAAATGCAATGTTTTAAGTCCCTCTTCATAACTTAGATCCTCCAATCCCCTTATTAATTTTGTAGCTCTCCTTTGTAATTTTTCTAGTTCCATAATATCCTTTTTAAGGATTGGTGACCAGAATTGTACTGCATATTCAAGATGAGGTCTTACCTCCCGTGATATCCTCCTACCTTGAATCTATACCTCATTTTATACATACCAATATCTTATTGGCCCTTGCAGCTGCTGACTGGCATTGAGCACTGTTGCTAAGTCTGTCATCTACAATTATTCTGAAATCCTTTTCATTAGTAGTTTTTCCCAGGGAAATACCATTTAAAGTATATGTTGCTTTGTTATTATTTTTCCCATAATGCATAACTTTACATTTGTCTATATTGAACCTTATTTGCCACTTAATTGCCCAGTCCAAATCTTCCTGTAAAGAACAAATATCAAGATTAGTCTGTATTACCTTACCTAATTTAGTGTCATCCGCAAACACTGAGACATGGCTCTCAGCACAACGTGGGAGATCATTAATAAACAAATTAAAAAGAAGAGGTCCCAAAACAGACCCCTGCTCCGCTCAAAACCCTGGTCCAATTTGAGGATTTTCCATTTACAACAACCCTCTGCATTCTTTTAGCCATTTTTTAATACAAATACATCCATTTGCCCCCAAACCTTTAGCAATCCTTCAAATAATTTCCCCACTACAGATGTTGAGCTCACTGGCCTATAATTACCTGGCAGAGATTTTGATCCCTTTTTAAATATTGGAATGACATCCGCCTTTCACCAGTCTGTTGGCACTATACCTGAACTGAAAGAATCCTTAAAGATCATAAATAGTGGTTTGGCCAGAATTATTCTCAACTCTCTAAGGACCCTTGGGTGTATACCATCTGGCCCTGGGGCCTTGTCTATCTTAACAGAGTTTAATCGCTTAAGCACTTTTTCCTGTGTCCGACAATCCCATGTTTGCGGTGACTGGCCCGTAACTTCCAGTAGCAGGGGCTTATCCATTGGTTCTTCCTTAGTATAAACAGAAGAAAAAAAGGTATTTAAAATGTCTGCTTTGTCTCTACCCTCACTAATCAAATTTCCCATTTCAGTTAACAAGGGCCCAACATTTTCCCTCTTAAGATTTTTTCCATTTATAAACTTTAAAAATATGTTGGGGTTAGTTTTACTCTCCTTAGCAATCCTTTTCTCCTTTTCCAATTTACCCATTTTTGCAGGCTTTGTTGGCATCTTTGTACTCTATATATAATAATGCTGAACCCTTGCTTTTATAATGTTTGAATGTCATTTTCTTGTTTTGTATTTCCGTGTTGTATTTTGTGTTACCGGTAAGCCACACTGGTTTTGATTTGTGTCTTTTGCATTTGTTTCCCAAAGGTATACATTGGGATGTGTACTTTTGTAATGTGTGCTGAAAGGAATTCCACTGGTCTTCTGTGTTTAGTCCAGAAAACAATCCTTCCCAGTCTACATGTTCAATCGATGCCCTCAGTCCATCAGTCCCTTCTAAAATTAAGTGTTTTGGTGGCGTAGTTACCAATTTGCTTTTTTGCGTTAATCTCAAATGAAACTAAGTTATGATCACTCTTCCCCAAGTGTTCTCTTACTTGGATGTTTGAGATAAGCTCCTCATTGTTTGTTATTACCAAATCCAAACAGGCATCCATCCTAGTTGGGGTGTCTTCTAATTGTGCCATACATTTGTTATTAAACAGGTTCAGAAACTTGCTGTCCTTAATGATTTTTGATTAAATATAAGTTTTCTTTCCATGTGAGGAAAAAAAAAATGAAAATGTTTCGATATTATTCTGTGTGATCATGGAGTAGATGTATACAAACTTTAGTAACACTTTAGTAAATATGAAGCTGTCACTCTGTATATTTTAGGTTCACATGGGATACATTTCAAAAATGTTTGTATATTTTAGTTTTGATGTAATATCATTTTTACTTTAAAAGTGGGATGTAAAAATAAAGAATTTACAAAAAATAAACTGAGATGTAGTGCCATGAAATTCAGTTATTTGGCAATTCCTCCACTAATAGGGAATACAGTGTGTGCCCAAGTGGCGTGTTCATACTGTTAGTCCCGACATGACCTGGTGATTAATATTGGTATACTTGTCTGTCTTAGAACCTTAACCTGTTGTGGTTTGTGATCTATACTAATTCTTAATTTTAAATCTTTAAGGAATTTTTAAAAAATATATATTTTATTATTACGTGTATTTATGATTATTTGAAACAGTAAATATTATATATAAAGCAGATTGTGATACAAGTGAAACTTGCATGTGTCAGTCACACCTTTTTAGTACTTAAACAGTTAATACATCCAACAACTGCTTTTGTACTGATGAAAATTGTAGAGCACAATTATAAAAGAAAAGTGTTCTATAAAACTAGATTTCCAAGGGTAAGTACTAACATATCTGGCATGAAAGGGTTAAGGTAACTCTTTGCATTCCTGTCACTCCACTGTACATTGCCCTGCAGCTGTAAAGAGAGGCAGCAGGCATTACAAGGTCATATAGAAAAGGATCATGTAATTTGTGTTTGGGGCGGATCTGTGATGGGATCCGCCTTAGCGTGGCTTCAGCTTTCCAAAATAAACATCGTTAATTGTGTTCCACTTGCAGATGATGGGTGAAACAGGTAATGAGGTCATTCCTGAGAAAGACAGTACAGGGTATTATTATAAAGGCGAAAGATCCAGGAATACAAACGGACAAGGTCGACCGATCTCACCAGAAAACAAAACCTAACCTGCATTGAAAAAAAGACATCAGCCTGCAGCAACGAAATATAATTTTGCAGAAGCTATTCTATAAAGCATAGGTTGTATGCCATACATTTAACATGGGATGTTAAGTAATGCAGGACAATTAACAGAAGCTGTGAAAGGAGAGGTATACAGCAAATTCTAATTGTTCAGCACCCTGGACAGCGCCTACAAATCTCAATGACAATCCTTTGGCTGTCCTGATGCCTGAGGCATGCACCTCTTCTGCTGCTCAGTCATCCTTTCCCTTTAAGGTTCCAAGCACTCGGGATTTTATTTGCTACATGACATTACAAAGTGCTGGCAATACTCGTCTCTGGTTACATACCATTATCTGCTAAGGAAAAAGTTTGGGGAAGTCCTCATGATCATGACGAGAGAAGAATCTTGATGGTTAGGTTCCTCTGCTGATCTGGAAGGAATGATGCCCGGAGCAGCATGTGTACCAGCAGTCAGATCATTGGAAGCCTCTTGGTGCTCTCTGTGCTGGAGATAGGGCTGGGCTTGTCCAGTGTGGCCGTAGGAGCTGTCAGTTTCATCAGGGTCAGGATGGAGGCCACACCGCAGTTGGGAGACTCTTCTCCGGTATGGAGCGGGGCGTGTGTACGTTAGCCATTTCACTACCTTTAATTATGTACCGTCCAGCAAGCAGTGGTAGGAGTGCCTACACCTTTATTCATGTTAACCTAATGTGCATCTGAGTATCATTGTGTTAAGAGTCCTTCTCATGTAACACAGGGTGTGAGAGAAAGATGTATGTATGTCTCTGCATATATAGCTATAGGATTTTATGCATAACTATATGAACATGCAGACGTCAATATCTTCACTCAACTATCAGTTTTTTCTATCCATCTATCGATCTGTAGATATTTACACACACATTCACATTCTTCATCTCTGTGTACCCCACAGATATATATGCTTAAAAAAAAATAATAATAATAAAAAAAAATGAAAAAATGTAAAAAAAAAAAAATATATATATATATAAAATACATTGTAGACTAATATGGATCTATAAGTAAATATGGAAAATGGATGTCATTGCTTGCCATTTACTTTTTTGCAGGTATATTCCATCAAATACAAATCTCACATAAAAGTATACAGATATAAGCATATTTATGTATCTAAAATACATTAATAATATATTTATATATTAGAAAAATGGATACTATGTTGCTTGGTATTATTTTCCTAAATGTGAATTATATCAAATACAAACCTCATATTTGTGTGTATATAATTATTATAACTAATATATTTGTGTTAAAAATGTATGACATATATGCACATACATATGTTATTTTTATACATTTTCCCCCTTTTTTAAACCCCAGTGGACTCTGTGTATTGGAAATCACCACAGGTTTGTTAAGTATCACACAGTTCAAGGTGGAAGCATTCATTAGGCTTGTGGAAAAATTGGTGAGAGGTACAATAGCACAGTTGATTGTATTTTACAGTTGGCAGGTTTTCCACTCTAAGAGGCCAAGGCATTTTTCCAAGGCTGCTGATGTCAGTATCTGTAACTGTCATATATTATCATGGCATGATGGCATGCATTAATTAAATATTAGAATGCTATGCACATGCCCACAGTGTTTTAAAGGAGCTTTCTATATTAGATTTTTCAAGAGTTCATGGTAGAACTAAATCAATTAAAATATATGACTGGCTAAATGAACTTATTGCTTTAATTCCAAAATTAAATACTTGGCTTTTAATTTTTCAGATAAAAGGAAAGTCTAGTGAATAATACTGGCCCTTTGCCTAAAATAGTATCAAGGACAGAGCTATCATCTTCCCTGAATTAATTTGTGGGTGCTCTAAACTAGTTTTCAATATATTTTTTATCATAAGAAATAGGATTAGCATTACATTTGCTTTAAAAAAGTGATTTACTAAATATACAAAAAAAAAATTGTTCATTTTATAAAAACAAGGATTTTTCCACTTGGTCCTCAAAGACAAGTTTCAGAATTTCTCTAATCATCAACCAATTACTTTGGTAAATTACTTTGCAAACAATGTGCCAATTATTACCATGAACATATTACAGAGATTATATATATATATATATATATATATATATATATATATATAAAAGAAGTCTTTATGGCGCAGTGTTTTAAATATGGAGCAGTCCTCAATAACAATTTGCATCCAGTTTTTAAACTTTAAGGCAGTTTTCGTGGGGGAGGGTATTAAAACAGAAATTATTGTGGGGCACTACTTTAAGTGTCACTTATTACTGTTTTTTAACTCAAAATTTCCTTTTAGTCTATAGGATTCAATGACGAGATAAATTGACTCAGGTTATTAATTAGACCCCATTATCTGCCATGTAATATATTCCGACTTAAAAAGAGTAAAAAGAGTTCTTCTACCTTGTGGTAAAAGCAGGCTAAACTGGAATTCTACTATATTTTCCAAGAATATATACAGTCATCAATTTTTGTGAACTATGGGAATAGTTATGCATTAATAACAGTTGGAATGTTTTGCAAGTTAGTTCATTTTTGGCATTGTTATTCCCTTGTTCACTTTTCACTAACGAACCTTCATAAAGGCTTTGTTTGTTTGTTTTTAGATACATTAAAGTGGAAATAAATGGAGATTGCAAGCTTGCAAGCAGGGCTCTCTACCTCATGGATCAGTTTGTTCTTGTTCGTCTAACTTAGTATGTAGACCCCCTTTATGCTCTGTACCTAGTGCTACATAAATCGTTAATGTAATGTAATAACAATAAATTATTAAGAAATACAAATTAGAGAAAAATAAGCACACAGTACTATCTAGCCAAGATAGAATTAGCCAAGACTTAGACATATAATATATACATGTTTGTTGAAAATAAGTTGCATGGAAGTTGTACTTATAAACTGTGACACACTTGTGTCCTCCATTGAGCAGTGTATATATTTTTAAAAAAAATATGAAATCTGACACTGAATTTTATGCTGTGCAATGTAGTCACTCTATATCATGACTTTACAACCTACTAAAAAATGTCTTGGCGGAAAAAATATAGTAACATTCAGAATGGACAGTTTTAAAATAAAAAAGGGGTTTGAAACACCGTAAATATTTAAGTGAATTCTATTTTTTTTATTTTATTTTTTTTAAAGGAGTTTAAACAAAAGTTAAATATTGAAGAAGTTGGTGATGAAACAATAGTTCTTAACACAATTAAAAAAAAAATACGAGTAAAAAGCTCTATCGACAGAAGAGAGAGTTGATGTAGTCAAAAAGTAGATGGAGACAGAGATATTGTTAAGCTGTGTGAGACTTGCATTTATTACATCTTCATGCCTGAAGTGGTATTGAAGTCTGTCTGATAGGATATACAATATTTCCTTCCTGCTTGGTTTAGACTGTACAGCTGTAGCCAGTGCTGTATTTACCGGATGCCTAGGGCGGCAAATTTTGGGGGGCGGCAGCACAGCACTGAAAGAAATAAAATAAAAAAAAAATAAAAAAAAAACGCGGCCCTTTAAAAAAAAAAAAAAAAGACTGCGCTTGCAGGCAGAGACGGAGGTGAGAGGGGATCGGAAGATCCCCCCTCACCAACGCTCTGCCTGCCAGGATGCACGAGGAGCCGAACAGGCAGCACAGAGAAACCTCCGTGCTGCCTGTTCGGCTCCCTGTGCAGTGTGACACGGAAGTGCCGACAGTCACGTGACGGGCGCGCTGACGTCATTGGTGCGCCCGGTCACGTGACCTGTCGGCACAATCGCCGGGAAGCCAAACAGGCAGCATGGAGGGACCATGCTGCCTGCCACTAGCCACCAGGGAAGTGCTGATGGGAGTCAGAGTGTGTGTGATGGGAGACAGTGTGTGTGACTGAGTGTTATGGGAGTCAGAGTGTGTGTGATGGGAGACAGTGTGTGTGACTGTGTGTGATGGGAGACAGTGTGTGTGTGATGGGATACAGTGTGTGTGACTGAGTGTGATGGGAGTCGGAGTGTGTGTGATGGGATACAGTGTGTGTGACTGAGTGTGATGGGAGTCGGAGTGTGTGTGATGGGAGACAGTGTGTGTGACTGAGTGTGATGGGAGTCGGAGTGTGTGTGATGGGAGACAGTGTGTGTGACTGAGTGTGATGGGAGTCAGAGTGTGTGTGATGGGAGACAGTGTGTGTGACTGAGTGTGATGCGAGTCAGAGTGTGTGGGATGGGATACAGTGTGTGTGACTGAGTGTGATGGGAGTCGGAGTGTGTGTGATGGGAGACAGTGTGTGTGACTGAGTGTGATGGGAGTCGGAGTGTGTGTGATGGGAGTAGGAGTGTGTGACTGAGTGTGATGGGAGTAGGAGTGTGTGACTGATTGTGATGGGAGTGTGAGCTTGGTGTGAGTCTGAATGATGGGGCATGTCTTAGGTGTGTAACGTGGGTGTCCAGCTTGGGTAGGGGGGTGCCCGGATTTTGTCTGCCTAGGGCAGCACAAAATCAAGATACACCACTGGCTGTAGCCCACTAATCTATAACTAGATAGTTATTAGTATTATTATTATTATTATTATTGCTCGGGCCTTTTTTTCATCCTTCCATTTTTAACCTGCACCATAGTCTGTCGCTTACGCCTAGAACGTTTCTCAAATCTGCACTTTATTGGTTAATATGCACAAAACACCCTGAGGTTTATTCACTAAACCTTCATTGACTATGACTCCTGAGACAAGTCTTTGGGCCCCATACTAACAAAAAATCCTGCAACCCCAATCCCAAGAATCCTTATATGCCCCCAACCATTAGCTTTCCAATGTCCTCTAGTAATTTCCCATAACCTTTTAGATGATTAGAGTCAGGCAATGTTTGGTATTTCAGCTTCTCAGTGGCATACTAAGGGTGGGGGGGGGGGGGGGCAGGGGGTTGTCCGCCCTGTGTGCCACTAGGTAGGGGGGTGCTGCGCAGAAGAAATGTGACAGATGCTACTCTGAGGCGGGTACACAGGGTGCACTGCGCCCAGGCGACAAGACACTCATGGACATGAGGGGCATCGCTTGTGTTCTCCACAGAAGTGCTTCTAATGGAGAAGCAGCAGGATCAGTCAGCTAGTCCGTTCAAGCACCCCTCCCCTAGCTGCGCACTACTGAAAATGAGCTACATCCGGTGCTCTGCTCATATTCGATAGTGCGCAGCTAGAGGAGGGGCTCTGAACGGACTAGCTGACTGATAGTGCTGCTTCTCCCTTAGAAGCACTTCTGTGGAGGACACAAGAGCTGCCACTAGAATGACATCCCAGTGCTCCCATTCTAAGAGGGACAGCAGCAGCCTCTGTTTGTGTGTGTGTATGTAAAGCTGTGTGTGTGTGAGTGTGTGTGTGAAGCTGTGTGTGTGTAAAGCTGTGTGTTTTAAATCAGTGTGTGAACTGTGTGTGTGAAGCATCCTGCATGTGTGAAGCTGTTCCCACTCATCTCGCCAGGTTCACCCTTGTCCCCACTCAGCACCCGTGTCCACACTGTCCCCATTAAGCTCTCCAGTCTCACCCCTGTCCTCCCTCAGCACCCCAGTCTTACCCTTGTCCTCACTCAGTACCCCAGTCTCACCTCTGTCCTCACTAAGCACCCCAGTCTCACTCGTGTCCCCACTCAGCACCCCAGTGTCATCCCGATCCTCACTCAGCACTCCAGTCTCACCCGGGTACTCACTCAGCACCACAGTGTCACCCCTGTCCCTACTCAGCTCCCCAGTGTCACCCCTGTCTCCATTTAGCTCCCCAATGTCATCATGTCCTCTTTCAGCTCCCCAATGTCACCCATGTCCCCACTCAGGAACCAGAGTCATGGTCCTGTTTTCAAGACAATGGGCCACGTTGAGGTCCGGAATTTGGGCAATTATGCAACTTATATATTGAAAATGTTGTTATATCTGTTTTTCTACAAGACCTGTGAGTGCATCGCTTTACATATGGACTTTTTTGTTTTTTGGATGTGAGTTGTAGCCACGCAGTTTAATGCTGATGGCATACTTTTTGGGCAGAGTGCAGACACAGTGGACTTTTTATTATATGTACGGTATATATAATTTATAATGGGGGGCTGAGGGGTGCCACACATAGGTTCTGCCCAGGTACCAAATACTCTAGGTCCGCCCCTGCAGCTTCTGCTAACTAAGCTTCCCACAATACTCAGGCTGAATTTATTCACTTAGTTAACAGCATATGAAAAGGCCAGAGGTTGGCTGTGGACTATCGCTCCAATGACACTTAGTCAGCCTACTGGTGTAATAGGAGGCATGCTGCACAGAAGTTGGGTGGCACATTGTATTCTCCTTCAGTATGGTCACTCGCCCTTCAGCAGTCCCTCCTCCTCTATCACCTACTCCTTCCTTATCATCTCCAATGCCCCTCACCTGAGCACAACGCTCACCAGCCTAACCTTCCTTATCCTCATCTGTGACCTCCTCTTTTGTGCAGTCCTCCACTCTTACCAGTCTTTTGTAGTATTTACCTTTTTAGTCAAGCTCCACCATAACATAGGAGAGCTGGCTTCATTCTGAAAGGAACAACAATACATGATAGTAGGCGTTAGCGCTATAGATGAGGTAGGACTTCTTTGCCAGAGTAGTACAAATATATAGTTTAATAAATATGAATCATTCAGAACACATACAACTATACATTTTAACGTTTAATTTGTTTATTAATGATCTCCCAAGTTGTGTTGAGAGTAAGGTAATATAAACTAACCTTGATGTTTGTTCTTTACAGGAAGATTTGGACAGAGTGGGGGACTGGGCAATTAAGTGGCAAATGAGGTTCAATATAGACAAATGTAAAGTTATGCATTATGGGAAAAATAATAACAAAGCAACAAAGAAATGGTATCTCCCTGGGAAAAAAAAATACTAATGAAAAGGTTTTAAGAATAATTGTAGATAACAGACTTGGCAACAGTGCTCAATGCCAGTCAGCAGCTGCAAGGGCCAATAAGATATTGGTATGTATAAAATGAGGTATAGATTCACGGGAGGAGGATTACAAAGGAGAGCTACAAAATGAATAAGGGGATTGGAGGATCTTAGTTATGAAGAGAGACTTAAAAAATTGCATTTATACACATTAGAAAAAAAGGCGTCTCAGAGAGGATATGATAACATTATATAAATATGTGCAGGGTCAATATAAAGAGGTAGTGCTATCAACCACAATAGATGCATTTAAAAAAGGTCTGGATGTTGTTTTTTTTGTTTTTTTTAGAAAAGCAGGTCATTCAGGGCTATTAATAATAGAATACGCATTAATAACAGAGCTTCTTGATCCAAGGATAAATCTGATTGCCCCTTGGAGTCATGATGGAAAATTTGAATCTCCCTTAGGGGTTTTAGCCTTCTTTTGGATCAAAAGCAGGAATAATAGGTAGAAGGGTTGAACTTGATGGACTTAGTGTTTTTTTTTTCAACCTAAATTACTATGTTACATCAAAAAGCCACCACTTAAAATAGCTTGTTCAACACAAATTTACAGTTTCTGATTGAAGATACCCTAATACTGTATACTGAAAGGAATCATCTGCATCACCAGAGGGGATTGATTCACAGAGGGTTGGTTGACACAGAATTCCCAAATGGCCATGACTAGTTACTCTACACCTCCTTTACTATTTGGCTATTGAAAATGTCTAGGGAAAGCTGTATATGTCAGTGTTAAGGTGCAATAATATCAAATATAAACACCCACCTTACTATAAACACCTGTAAGATTACAAAAGTACCAATATAAAATATGAAATTAATAAATATTGAACTAAATATTAACTGCAAACAATCAATAGAATATATATAAAAAAGAGCAAGTGAATACAATAAATAAAAAGGAGATAATGAAAAATAATAACAGTAAATAAAAACAAATCAATAAATCAAGAATAGATACTAAAAATATAAGGTTCAAATTTCCCAAATAAATATCCAGAACCAATACAAATCCAAATAATGATCCAATTAATAATCCAATCCAATGATAGATCTGCCTTCTCCAATCTGAGGGTGAATCCAAATAATCTGTACTAGAAAAAATAAGTCCCAACACCAACAGGTAAAATGAACACTTAATCAAATAAAAAAAAATAAAAAAAACACTCCCAAAAGACCATATGCAGTTACTGCTTCCAGAACTGCCAGTGACAGCTTAAATTCTAAATAGCAACAGCCATATCAATAAAACATTAAAACCAGCCAGCTAACAGTAGGAAGACAAAATCCCAAGTATTAAGGATACATCATAAAAATGTTGAGAAGTGGGCCCTGCAGATGTCGCAATCAACAAACATGCAAAGGAGACCACGGAGAGGGCTAGAGGTACTTTCTCCTTCCTATCAACCCCTAAATGACAAAATGTGCTCACTCTGTGATGTGTTTTGTGACCAAAGGATTTTCTCAGAGGCTATATATATATATATATATATATATATATATATATATATATATAAACAAGCATAACATACACTGTAGTCCATTCAATGACATGAGTTAATTTATCCCATGGCATTAATTCTGATAGACTGCAACAGGAAAATTGTAGTTAGAAACCAGTAAATAGTGATGTTTTGTGTCATTGAATTGGGCCCAATGTGTTAGAAAAATTACAGATGCTCAACGCTATTCATATCCATAGTCTCGTTTGGATTCTCGATGATTATAGCATTTGCAGCAGCCACTCATTTTTTAGGACACAATCCCATACTTGGAATTGTGACTTCCATACCTATAATTAGCCGGCTGGTTTAAATGTTTTATTGACGCAGCATTGATTATTTGGAATTGTGTCTATTACCATCAATTCTGGAAGCAGAACCTACTTTTGCGAGTGTATTTATGTTTTTTATTTGATTAAATGTATTGAGATATTTCACCATTAGTGTTGTGCCCCTCTTGTAAGTTTTTTTTTCTATCAAAAATGACTGTTTAGCAATTTAGGTAAATGATGGCTCATTTTGTCTGCTCTAGCAGGTGGTAGGATTGAATATAACCTTCCATTTTTTGTCTTCTTACTAGGACATTTATGTAACACTAGTCAGTTTCTTGGCATTATAAATGTTATTTCAGTGTAGCACATCAATAAATAAAGAAATACATTTTTCCGGGGAACATTTTGAAAGTCTCTTTAGGTGAAGATAATTGTTGTTTGTTTTTTTTACAGTAATTTAAATTGAAAATTGAAAAAAAGTCCATTAACAACAACCTTTCACTCTTCCAAACTGCTGCTGTTAATATAAAAGAGGGCATTAAAAACTAACTTTCAAGCTTTTTCCAATGTTGCTGTAAAAAGAGAAACATATTTTGTCTAAAATCCAAAATGGAATTCAAGTCTCCACCTTTTTTTTTTTTTTTAGACACTCAGACACTTACACAGCATTTGTACTTGAGTAGTGTAATAGTTTAATGGGTCATCCTTGTGTCAATTATATCCATTGTTTGTATTTTATAAATATTATTCATCTTTATTTAACATTTAAAACTTATATTCCTAAAACTCATGAGACACAGATCCATTCCTGTCTATAAGCCATTACTGCAACCCGCTTTCCCATTCACATTATGATCCTCAGCTATTCCTTACATACTCTCATTCAATGGTCCAGAGTACAGGCACGGGGTCCAGCACGGCAACTTCTCTTCCCAGTTTTGTGAATGCACAGTGCTCTATTACTACTTCCGTCATTTTTCCCAATTATTTATCCAATTCCTATACTGAGCTGCTATCATTCCTGACACGTCCCTCTTCCAACTTAAGTCCCTCTCCATCTTTAATTGGTGAAGTAGTTGCTCTTCCATCTGTAAAGCTACAAAAGGTAAGTTGGATTTCCAGTTCCTGGTGATAATTATTTTTGTAGCTGTAAAACAGTGTATTGCTATAGTTCTATTTTTTTTAGTTAGGTCTTTCATATTAAGATGTAGAAGAGTAGTCTTTGGGTCATACTTAGGGGCTACACCTAATTTTTTAAGTTTGGTGAAGGTGTTCTTCCACAGTATTTCTACCCTTGGGCAATTCCACCAAATATGAAGAAATGATCCTTCTTCATCTCCACATCTCCAACAATTTGGGGGGGAACCTGCATACATTTTGGATATCTTTTTTGGAGTCATATACCATCTGTGCATCAGCTTAAAGTGGTTTTCTACCAAATTCAAGCAGTGCACAGATTTAGACGTCTGGGAGATTGAGTTGTTCCATTCCCTCATTGATATTATCGTTTGGAGCTCCCTCTCCCAAGCAGCCTTAGCCGTCGGGGAGGAGGAGTTCTGAAAGCCGTCTAAGAGGTGTCGACACTTGGATGCCACTCTATGGACCTTTTTACCTGAGAATATAGCCTCCAACCGATCGCCCCCCTGTCCCATCTTTACCAAGTGCGTCTGTAGGAAATGTCTAACTCGTATATAATCAAATTTATCAAGCTCATTTAACCCCAGGTTAACTGCTAGTTGTTCAAATGGAAGTATTTCATGATTTTTTATTATCTCAGAAATACTAATTCTCTCTTCCTTCTGCCAGTTTTTTAGGGATAAATTCTCTATATTTACCTTAATACTATTCAATTTAGCTGTTTTTAGAATTTTGTTCTTTAAGCCCAGTATATTTTTTATTTTCTGACATTCTTGTATTAACTGCGTCAGGACTATCGAATTCGTCTGTAGATTACTTTTGTTATAGTTATTTAACCATATCAGAGTTTCCAACTCAGCCTTATCCCACGCTTCTGTCTCTATTTTGTACCATGGTTCTATCTTAGAATCCTCTTCCTGTAGTCTATATATGTGTGTCAGCATGTTTGCCTGGTATACTGCCTCAACGTTAGGGAACCCCATTCCTCCTGCCTTGGTTTTCCTTATCAGAATATGTTTTGCAATTCTCGGTTTCTTGCCCTGCCATATATATGAGTTAAATGCGGCTTGTAGCATATCTAACCAAGGCTTCGGCACTCTGAGGGGGACCATACTAAACAAATATGCCCACTTGGGCATCAGATAATAATTGTCTCCACCTTGATCAGTAATTATTTCTAGGAATTATTATAGTACTTATACTGGCAATGTAGAGCATGATAATAATGTCTACATTATTAACAGAATTGTAATCAAATGTATAAAGCAAGGGAAATATATTTATGATGTCTCACGTTTATGACATCACTTTTGGGGCTATTCACGAAAGGGTGAGTTGCAGGTGAGATGAAGTGAACTGAGATGAACATTTCAACTCACCAATTTAGCTATCCATTTTGCAGGGACAAACCTGGTGAGTTTTCTAAGCAGGAGAAACTCAGCATGTCTGTCCCTGCACAATGTATAGTTAAAATAGTGAGATGAAATGTTCATCTCACCTCAATGATCCGCAAATTACACACTCTCCATTGAGGTATGTAATTTGCATGACAGCACAACTAACACAAAATATATATCATTTTTATTCTCTACATTCGCAGTACAGACAATGTTTGGATGTGCCTTTAATTATATTAGCTTTGGAAAACTCCCATACTGGATCAGTAAACAGAATAGTTTGAGAGGTTCAGCTTCAATGGGTTTGTGTTCTTTTCTAACGTCATGTTTTTAATTGTGGCATTCACTAACACAAATTATGCAAGGAAACAGGGAGAGCATCACAAAACCTTTGCTGTTCACAAATCTCTGCCCATTTTGAAGTCAGCTATCTGTCAAGATAAATTCTACAACACAAATTACCATTTGTAAAAAAAAACAAAAAATACAATAGAGGCTTCATAATTCTTTGTACAACCAATCCATATTTTGTCAGTAATTTTTAAATTAACTTCTAATTTCTAATGAAATCTATAGGCATTTTTTTTATTTACTAGACTTTGCCTTGAAAAAAATGTAAGTGCATTTTAAAGCCAGTGCTTTGAAAATAAATACGCATTTGTTCGTTTTTTAAAATACTTAACAATATATGCCTTTTTCAGTCTAGTTCCACGGTAGCTTATCTGGAATAATTAGTTTATGAGGTCAAAGAAAACTTTCAAGAAAACTCTGCAAAATGTTAATTTCTTTTGGATTATTTCATAAACTCATATGTTTATGACGTTAGTCGTGTCTGTTAAATATATAGCTGTGAATACATTTTTGCATAAATCTGTTTAACAAGCCTGTCATTCTGTTTTGGGGCTAAATGTAGGCCTCTTTGTTTCATATATTAATATTAATATTATTATATTAACTTTTATTCAGGAGTATGTGAGAGAATATTTTTTATGTTACTTAAAGTGTTTTAAATGTTTTTCAGAAAAGCCTTTTTAAAAAAAATAATATAAGCTTTTACGTAGTACATGGAAAAGCTTCTCGGAGCTGTGAGACTCCTGTTTCACTGCTGTGTTCTTTGAAAAGATCTTGAGCCATATAATTTAGCAAAAAAAGAAAACAGTTTGGCGAGCCAGTCAGATTACTCCCACATCCAATTGGAGTACAGTAGATAATTGTGCAATAGCTGGTCTTTGACTTTAAAACATGTTTGAATATTTAATAGCTCCAAATTTTTATAACACTCTTTTTACCACATTTACAATTTTAAACCCCTTAATTGTATCATCCTCCCCTATTGTGGTGTATATTTTTGGTTTTATTTGAGTAGAAAAAGCTAAATTTTATTTTTAGATATTAAAAGTGAGAGTTTTGGAACTTAGGTAAATGATAGCCCATTTTGTCCGTCTTGGCAGGTACCTATCATTTTTCTTCTTACTTTGTCACTTACCTAAGGTTTTTCCCTTTCTTGTACCCATAAAGGTTTTTTCATATAGTGTATTGGAACAAGAGAATAAATACATAATTAATGTAAAGTCTGAACTTGGTTACTACATTAAGCTTGTCAGTGGTGTACTTATTTGATCATACAGTATGCATTCTCTGGCGACTCCGAGGTACAGTTTGGCAGCACAGCGGAAAGCCTACCAAAATCATGACTGTTGGGTGGCATGATAAATTGCAGGACACATGCCAATTACCAGCTTACATGTCGGATTTTGAGTTTCTGCAATGTTTGAACTGAAAGTAATTGTTGGAAGTATATACAACAGTTCTTGGGGTTTATTAAACAGTTAATTGTGATGAAGTTGAACAATTTAGACCATGGGAGCTTAGTTGGAAAAATTAATGAGAGGGAGCATTTTGTTCTTGTTTTGCAATTCAGTTGTTCTTTTGCTAAAAATACATTTTTGTGTTGCCCTCTGTGAAATTAATCAAATAGACACTTTTTTCTCTTACATTTGCCAATAATAACCAACCATAATCAGAAACACTTACATTGTTTCCTCACGTTGGGAGGTATATGTAGGGGAAAAAAACTATTTTATTTTTTAGGTAAACATTTTGTAGGACCATTTCTATAGCTTACTTTAGAAAACAGGAAAAAGAGGTGGGATGTATTATTTTTTCTCCAACTTTTCTATTGCAGTCTAGGGGGAGACTAAAGACTCAATTGCTGGAGACTAAAAGGGGATAGGCAAAAAATGTGAAATTGAAAGATAGAAGGTGAAAGTTGGTATCTTGTTAGCTGTAGAAACACAGGAGACAAGAACTCAAGTGAGTAACTTTATTGGCTATCTTAGTGGTTTAGAGTGCAAGCTGTCAGGGAGAGTAAAATATGGGAATATTAGTTAATGATTCAGTTTAACTCCTTAAATGACAGCCTCAACCAGGATAGAGGATTTCTGTCCCATCATCACATTATACATCAGCCTACAAACCAGACACCTAGTCCACACTAGAATTGTGAATGCCATTTGACACCTGCAGAGAATGACTGTAATATATCAGCATTGATTGATCTCAGAACTCAGGCCTGGACTCTGTTGATATTATCTTGTTTCCATTCTTAACAATGTGATGTGTACTTAAAAAAAAATGTAATTTGTAATGTGTATTTAAGACAGATGCTTTTCACATTTTTTTTTTGTATAACATGCCTGATGAAGAGGCCTAAGAGGTCTTGAACGCTTGCACTCTAAACCCACTCAATTAGCCAATAAAGGTATCAGCTTGACTCCTTGTCTCCTAATTGAAAGAGTGCAGTATAAACATTTAAATAGAAATGCCTTGATGAAGAATTCAAATACAGTAGGTTATTGAGCACGCTTTGCTCTGTGTTCAGTGGTACTGGCATACATAACTAACCTCTTTCAGGGCATTAAGAACTAGAGATATTTTGCTGCTACCATGCATAAAATGTCAAACTTCAAAACATTATGATAAGCAAAAAGTATGTTTTATTACAAATATCAAACAAAGAGAAACTGTATTTAATATTTAATGTAATGTAATCTATTGTTTGATTTCAAAATTGCTGGCAGTGTATTTGACATCACTATACTTAAAAAACCCCAACCGAAAAATAGACTAAACGAATCATGTGAGCATGGAACCATTTTCTAATCAACAATAAGTCTGCAGAAAAAAGTATTAAAACATGGTCAAATATATCACAAACGACTTGATGATGTTTCGTTTTTCTTTTAGTTGACAAATGTCTACATTGTCCATAGTGGACATGTACTGGATTTTGTTACAGATAACTTAATGATGTTCTATCAGACCATACAATAGACACTAGTGGACACTTTATATACCCCTTCCTTGGACACCTGTGGGTCTGACACCCTAAAGATGGGCTTATTGTTCTTTATTCGGGCACTGTCCATATGGTCATGCATTTTTACAAGTTTGAAGACCTTTACTGTTCAGCTTGTGGGACCCAGAAAGCTTTACAAGAAAAGTGTCCTTCAAAAAAACTTAAAATAGAAAGTAAAATAGTAGAAAAAGTCATAATTTGTTCCAATATCAAATAGTTGGGTAAAATATTAAAGTGGACCAGATATAGTTTTCTTATATCGTTATTGTGGTTCTGTAGATTTTAATTTATATACAGTTTCATAAACAATAAAAATGTAAAAGAAAGGAAAGAAAATAAGTTTTAATGTGATACAAACACTAAAAAAGTAAAATCAGGTTAAATATAATGGCAAATTGTCTCTCACAACTAAATCCTCTCTTTTTCCTGTGATTTTTTTTTTTTTTTTATCAGTATTTATTGGGTATCTTGAAGGAGAAGTGCAGGTTGGGGATGGAAAGTAGGGTATAGGTGTCACAGCTCTATAGTATAACATCCGATGTAATAAAAGTTAATTGTAACAATAATGTAGAGCATACAAATTGGCAAATATCAAGAGTAGTAAAGCGATTTACGGAGAATGCAGCATTATAAGAAGTGGGGAAGAAATCTCAGGTTATGAAGTCAGGGAAAGAAGTGTAGGTCACCCAGGTGGATCAGGTGTGTATGTATTTCTCGCAATTGTTAGCGATCTGTTCTTCCATAGTATAAATGTAATCCACTCTTCATTTGGACATGCTGGGGGGTTGGGGAGTCTGTCTGAAATGGAGTGGGGTAAGGCATTTTGCTGCATACAGTCAAGGTTTTGTTGATGTTTTTTTTTTATATGTTGATAGGCGTTGTGACGTATTATGAAGGAGCATCACTGCTAACTCAAGAGTTGAAGCAGATACATTGCTGGGAAATAGTTTTGGTGATTGTTGTGACATGGCACTGCCAATGTGAATTCAGGATGTTGTTTTTGTGTTTAGGACCTGTATAAATGTAAGCATGTTTGGGCCAATACCTTAGTATGTCAAGATATAAAGCCTAACGTTCCGGTACACTGTGTCAAATGCCTTAAATACAATTCCAGATATTTTTTATTTTTATGTCAATAAAATAGTCACAACTTTGACTATTTTGACCCTCCTGGGTGGCAGGAGATAAAAGCTCAAATCAGATTCCAAAAACAAATGGAAAAGCCCCTATCTAAATCAGAGGCAAGCTTCCGGGACATTTGGACCCCAATGAATAGCTATCTTGATTAACCTCCCTCCCCCTCATGGGACTTCCCCGCCCCTCCTCCCCAGGACCCATGGTCAGACCCCGGGCCACCGAGATAGCGAAGACGACGAGCTTTGAATGATAGTAAGTGTGTATTAGTAGGTATGGTGAGATAGACTACGTCTCTTGGTTGGATGTAAGTGAGATTGGCAGGAACTCCTTAAGCTCTACTTCTGTTCCCCGTCCTCCCCTCTTCTGGACATAGATCTTTATAATAAAATCAGTAGTCAGATAATCAACCAATGTTTAACGACCCTCCTAGAATCGGTTGACAGATTGTATATAATATTTAAAAAGAGTGGGATGAAATTAATAATACTATCAAAGTGCCTAATGTGATGTTCCTGTACTGTGATTTTGATTTTGTATGTATTTATTATATGTAATTTGCTAATAAATGTAAAAAAAAAAAAAAAAAAATTAAAAATAGTCACAACTTTATCATTTCTATGGACAAACAAAAACAACAAAAAGGTTTAGTGTACGATATTTAGTTACATTTCTTAGATTGTGACCCTAACACAACTTTAAGGCAATTAATAACCATGGAAATGTAATTGAAAGTCACCTAATTACTCAGACTACAGTCAAGAGGATCAATTGTAATTACTAATCCTCCTAGTTATTAAAGGAGTAGAGAGGAGCTGAAAGCAAAAAGCACAATCTCAGCAAACATATTAGAGATAAAACAAATAGGAGTAGTTAAAATATTGTATACTAAACCGGAAGAGTAATTCGCTTAGTTAACAATATTACATGGAGAATAATTTCGGTGAAGATTGAATAAGGTTGAGGTGGACTTGAATAGGGAATTGTATGTAATATATGTGGTCTGGAGTTATTCTTACTTGATAGTCATAAGCAGAATTGTAAATCAGCAATATGCCTTAGATAGGTCACTCTAAGATAGCCAACGGAGGAAGTGCCAGTGACTCCAAGGCCGGGTCTAGGACAGTTCTTCGCCGCATCTTCATCGCTGACAGTTCAGCGCGGCAGTTCGAACTCTGAACTGTCAGCAATGAAGTATAACACGGCCGTTTCACCGCGACTGCAGCTATGTAAGAGCTGACAGTTCAGTGCTGAACTGTCAGCTCTTACAAATCTAAAAGTAAAACTAAAATACCCCCCCTAATAAATGATTCCCCCCCAATAGTAACACTAAACCCCAATACTAACACTAAAATTAACCCCAATACTAAAATTAACCCCCAAACCCTAATACTAACCCCCGACCCCTAATACTAAAATTAACCCCCGACCCCTAATACTAAAATTAACCCCCTAAACCCTAATACTAACCCTAATACTAACCCCCGACCCCTAATACTAAAATTAACCCCCTAAACGCTAATAATAACCCCGACCCCTAATAGTAAAATTAACCCCTAACACTAAACACTAAACCTAATTCTAACCCCCTAAACCCTAATTCTAAACAAACTAAAATCGGTAAAAAACTTACCTTTGGCGATGAAATGTCCCGCAATGAAATCTCCAGCGACGATCTGTCTTGTGCTGTAGAGTCAGCGGTGAAGCGGCTGCGTGGAAGCAGCCGCGATGAAGAGTCCCATCCCCCCAAGGCCAACACTTCCTGTCGCTCATTGGATATGCACTTACCTTCCTTACAAGTCTTTCCAGAGTTTACCTGTCCTGGGTGTATATCCAGTGAGCAACAAGGGGTACTGACTTCTGGGTGCCTGGGAATTCCTGGTGCCCCCTTGGTTGGCTGGAACAACAAAAGTCTTTTTGCTCCTATAGCAATGGCCCACAAAGAGGTAAGCACTGTGAAGGAGTTTAAGCATGCGTGGGATAGGCATAAGGCTATACTAGATATAAGAGACTAATAAAAGTATTTAAATAATTGGGCAGACTAGATGGACTGAATTGTTTTTATCTGCCGACACATTCTATGTTTCTATGAAAACAAATCATCCTAAAGATGACAATTCAGTTATTTAACTTTGTGTGGCTCCCATCAACATTAATTCATATTTTTTTATTTTTTCCACCATAATAATATTCATTTAACATTTTTGAAGCATCTGTGCCCATCGTCATAAAAATATACTGTCATAACAAATTATAGTCGTAGGCAACTCTTAAATGTTACAAAGCACTATGTAAAGAGGTAATATAAGGACACTTGCAGTAACAAGGACAGTAGATGTTTGTGATTGACACTACATTTGGCAAATAATATAAGGATATTTGCTTTAATGAGGTGAATGTTTGTAATTGTCACAACATTTAGGATGATCATTATTATTTCTTTTGATTATATTTATGTTACCAAAAGTACCAACAACACTAAACACAAACAGATGATCAACAGATCGATGTTAAAGCACATCTCCCAAACATCAATATGAGAACTGCCCATTGATTCATTATAATGTGCACTCAGCAAATATTCATAGATCTTTATTGTTGAAATGAGCTCCTACTAGAAGCAGTGGTTCTGTAATTTACTACAACTGGGGAGAAAGCAGCAACGTCTGTAGGTTTAGCAGTGACAAGAAATTAGAAAACTATGGCTGCTTTTGGGTATTGCTTTAGGGATTGTTGGATTAATATGTCGAGTAATATATTTGTGAGTCAGAGGTGTTTTCAACTTGTAAATACTAGTCTGCTGGATGAAGATTGTTTGATACCAAAATATCTTCAGGTATACAGAAGGACCACATTAGTGGATAGATCTCCAAGTGCCCCGTAGAATGCCATGGATTGTTAATTTAAAGATAGACTGGTAGCAATTGTTTAATATGTAAAATTATCCAATTCAGTTTGAGAAACATTGAGACAATTCAATAATAATTAATTGAAAAAAATCAAACTTTAATAGCCGAGTTGGAAATTTGATTCAACTTACCTATCTTTCCAGGTCAGCGTCGAATGTCTGACTTTTCCAGGCCAGCTTCGAATGTCTGACTTTTCCAGGTCAGCTTCGAATGTCTGACTTTTCCAGGGCAGCATCTAATGTCTGACTTTTCCAGGGCAGCTACCTTACACAGAAAATATATGTCATATCTTTTATATGTTTATATGTCATATCAGTATGTTTTGGTAGTAAGTATAGGTGCTCAAATGGGTCTTTCATTTTGAGACTCAGACAAATTTGGCAGGGCTGTATATGAAATGATAAGGTTACTTGGTAGCTTGTCTAAAGAACAGTAATTGAGTTGTGTCAGTGTGCTTCTTGGTAATAATTATTTGCACCTATATTGTAGGCAAGGGGTAATATCAAGAATCAATGAAGGAAAAGCGATATATGCGCTCTGTGTACCAGCAAAATAAGAGGCTTACGCTGCTGCTAAAGACTTTAATGCATAAAGGAATTATTTCATAAATGACAAATCCTGACTGGCTGCTTGACGCATTTCGCACATTCGTGCATAGTCACAAGCACCAATTTGTGAAAGTGTATGATTAAGCATGAAACGTGTCAAGCAGCCTGGCAGCTTTTGCCGTTTGTGAAATGATCACTATATGCATTAAAGTCTTTAGCAGCAGTACAGCAGTCCATATGGTGCTTTTCCTTAATTGAATCAATTCTTTTTTGCTAGCTCCACCGTTATCGCTGTTTTTTTACATGGATGTCTGGGGCACAGTGATTGTGTGCTTTTCCTTTCTGTTCAAATATCAACACTCACCTATAATAATTTTACCTCCATGGGAACATCCTAAATCTTATAAACGTCCAGTTCTGATTACCACATTAGCCTTGGCTATTCAAATTACACACTGCATGTTCTGTTTGTTTAGTCATTTATTATAAATCTGAAATAATAAACCAATAAAATTGAAATAATGTTGTTTTTATTAAATATTCATAAACCAAAACCATTAGTGTTTATAAAAAAGCTGAATTAGATGTTAAAAGGATAGCTGTTCTTTGGTACATAGTCTAGATAACCGAGGTATGACACAACAAAACAATGGATAGAAGAACAGAAAAAACAAAAACAAAAAGATTTCCAAGGACCACTCAAACACTCATCAAAATAGTATAGCTCAGAAACACTATAGACAAAACAGCAAACCAGGAAAACTGTCATTATAAAGGACATAGTCCCATAAAGATATATATCAGACAGAAGAAAGCAGGCGAATAGACATATACTGCAAGAGTGTAAAAAAGTAACACATTTATTGCATAGAATAAACAGACTCACACATAAAAACAGCAAGAGAAACCAGCTCTCTTGCAAACGGCTTACGGTCGGGGTTATGAAATCCTTGCACAGATGGTATTTGTAAGTAAGGAATATATTTCAAGGAACCGGCCCTGCCCTTAAGGAGTTGGTGGTCCAATGAAACAAGTTGGGTTGTGTTTATACTTCCAGTGATTTTAGTTCATATACATTCGATTGATGTATTGGTCGACTGTTGATTCAGATCTCCTTTCTGCTACATACCTGAATAAGAACACCTGTATCCAGCCTGGAAGAGAGTATGGGGAATTGGCTGTCTTCTTTGCTTTGGATGGCAAGTTCCTGGGAATCTATTCCTTATCTACAAATACCATCTGTGCAAGGATTTCATAATGGGTATCCTCCACCCTAAGCCATTTGCTAACGAGCTGGCTTGAAAAAGACCATTAGGTTGAAACGTTGTCACTGGCGTGTACAGAATAAATGTTTGACCTTACAGTTTTGGAGTGCTGAGCATTTTTATTGTTTTCTACTGAATGACAGACTTCCCAGCACAGTAAACCTCCTTGTATGATTTAACACAAGTATATACTTTTCCTAAATTATGACACTTTAAAGTCTTTACTAAATAAAATGATTCCTCTGTGTGTTCTATGCATAAGCCAAAATGACTTTATTACAGGAGCCCAGAAGAAGACTGATTGTGTTTCTTTTATCCATTTCTTGCAGTTTCTGATTTGTGGAGTGTGTGGAATCTTCTGCGCAAAAAAAAAATCTGGACTTATAGTAAGTATTTGAATTGCTACACTGAGATATTTTACATATAGACACACCAAGACTACAAGACTATTGCTTCGGAAACACCTCTGACATGATATCCCAGGTTAGAAAACCTCTCTGAGTGTTGTTGAACACAAAGAAGTTGTCTTTCTGTTGGTAACCAAATCAGAAATTAGGAATGTTATTACCTCTAGTCATCCTCGTACTGCTCTGTAGTAAAATCATTAAAAAAAAGTGCAATAGCATGCTTAATGTCTTAAAGAAAACACATAATATTAAACTAGTGCAGTGAATACTTCTTGCACAGGTAGCATAAACACCACACATAGGAAACGTTTGTACATACGTTGTTCATACTTAAACATAGAAACATAGAATGTGTCGGCAGATAAGAACCATTCGGCCCAGCTACATTTCTCTCAAAAATTCAAATGGCCTAAGAGGGATACTTTGATATTTGTGGCAGTGGCTGAAGGTGTGTCCACAAACAGGGCATTACCAGAACAATTTCATTGACTATGGCCAATTGGCAACTATTTATATAATTTGATGTTCTTTAGAAAAATAAAAAAGTATTTTACTTGTACATATTACTATAAAACACATTTGCAGCAGTTATAACACAATTTATTGTGAGTTTTATTGGGGGGGTTTGATGCAAAATAGGGATTGACCCTCCTAAATAGAGTTTTGCATCTAGTATGCACGATTTTCTGAATACTTTTATTAGCCATTGGTCTTATCTTATATATAGGATCGTGTTATGTCTATACCATGCATGCTTAACCTTCTTTGACTTTAGCTTGAAGGTTATTCCATGAATTTACTATCCTGTCAGTAAAGCAATAAATCCTGATGAACCCTTTGCCCCTCTAATTTAAGACCATGTACTCTTGTTGTGGTAGTTTTATTATTTTACGTATACGCTCCTCCTTTTCTGTGTGGATTTCCTTTATCATTTAAATGTTTCTATCATGTCCGTACTGTCTTGTCTTTCTTCTAAGCTATACAAAAATGTCATGGTTTAGCAAGTTCTCTATAATATTTGTCATAGGTGGCACTTGCACATAAATAGTTCCATCACTTTGAACTCTCATGAAAACCTCATTCAATTATGTTATCAAAAGCTAATGTTTTACAGTATGATGGATTGAGAGTGTCCAGTTTCAAACCAAATAAAATAAGGGCAAATATTAACCCCTTGGCGACAGGACTATTTGAAAATCTTTGGTCTTGCTGGACAATGGCTAGTTTACATTTTCTGCAGTGTTTGTATTTAGCTGTAATTTTCCTATCCTATCTCATTCACTGTAATTAAACCAATTATATATATATATATATATATATATATATATATTCATATATATTCAGAATAAGAATGACTAACTTTCAATACCATTATTTTGGTCATTTATCATTTATGTCTCAAAACACATCAGGGCATTTTATAAAGGGGAATTGAGATACCTGTGTTTTGCAAGTATACACTAATCATAGAAAAACCAATGTAAATGGAAGACTGCTGCAGAGAGAAGCATATTGATACCCTTTCCAGGGCCACCATCAGAAATTCCGGGGACCCTCACAGAAATGTTTCCCCCTATCCCCCCCCCCCCCCCTCCATCGCTATATTTCCCCTCACTATCCTACCCTCCAAAGTAATTGCATCCTGGTCTTTATATATCATGCCAGTTAGGTGTACATGCACATTGATTTCAGTGACCATTTTAAAAATAGCTTCCAAAGCTACTGCTAGACTAGAGAAATCTGTGTTGGGCTGGATCAGACACAGTGTTTAGTCCAAACTCAATGTGATAAGAATTGCTGTGTGTAACTGATGCTCGTGGAGCTGGTTCACCAGTTCATGGCAGTGGTTGTTTCATTTCTTCATTTCCTTTACCTTGATTATTGATTAAACAGCACCTTATTAAATGAACCATTTAGCATCAGGAGCAACAGAACAATATATTCAATAGAAGGAGATGTTCTGTCTGTCCTGAGTGATCTGTCCCACGCTGAATGGGTATCTGCACTAAGAAGCTGTGTGGGGCTTAACAGTTAGCAAAAGCAGTCTATATAATGAGCATTGTTTGCAAAATGTATAATAAACCTTATATGTATTCTCTAAATTTATAATATACCCTATATGTGCTCTCTAAATTTATAATATACTCTATATGTATTCTCTAAATTTATAATATACCCTATATGTATTCTCTAAATTTATAATATACCCTATTTGTATTCTCTAAATGTATAATATACCCTATATGTGCTCTCTAAATTTATAATATACCCTATATGTATTCTCTAAATTTATAGTATACCCTATATGTATTCTCTAAATTTATAATATACCCTATATGTGCTCTCTAAATTTATAATATACCCTATATGTATTCTCTAAATTTATAATATACCCTATATGTATTCTCTAAATTTATAATATACCCTTTATGTGCTCTCTAAATTTATAATTTACAGAACACATTTAAGCAATGTATTTATTTCATTTACTACAGAATATTGAGAAGTGCTCACTTATTATAACCCTACATCATCAGTATTTTTGCAGCCCCTTGAGTTGTGATTCTATCTGGTATTTAAATTTACATAAAGGGTACTGCATCACTGTGAATCCAAATATTAAGGGCACTAGCCTGATTGTATAACCACAGGATACATTCGCTAGTTATTTGCACATTTGGTTACAGTTGTTATTGCTCAATTTGTGAATAAAATGTTACCAAGTGCTTTCTCTTGCTGATTACTTTCAGATCAAGTTAGCAGCAATATTGTTATATGTATACACAATATGTTGTTACCTTCTTACAACCTACGTTGTCACAGCTCTGAAATTAATTACAATTTTTCTAACAGCATCTATGCAGTGAATCAATTATTTGTGAAACTAACTTATATATTCATACATCTAATAACTTAGAAGCTCTGTATCCGACCTTCTAAGTTATAGCTGTTTTGGGAGACATTAGCATGAATAAGCAAACTAACATATCACTATCCATATTTTGTCTCTATTGGACTGTCTGCAGCACATTACTCCCCCTAAACTTATAGTATAGCTATCATTTAATTTACTATAAAAAAATAAATAATACAATTTGATGGAATATTAAGATAAAACACCTTTTCCTTGAAAACATTGTCTACACATATACAAAATCTAATAACAAAACCTGCTAAATATTAGATTCTAATATGTAATTTACAAATATGTATTTTACATATAATGGAATATTTAAAGAAATATCATAAGTTTTAATCCAGTGTAACTTTTGTGACAAACAAATTGTTTACCTTGTGCATAAGACGGACATAAACAGGTGTGATCTACGTCCATATGACATTGAAACACGAGTGAGGTGACTAGATTTGTAGGTTGGCTGACGCCCTCTGTATGTTGCACCATGTGGATTGCCCAGGTTGCACACCATAAAATCTTCTAGTATTAAGATATGTAGATAATGATCGCTTACTGTTGGCTATTAAACCATTCCTCTATTTCTCCTCCCAATAGATGATTCTTTTCTCAGCCTGCTGTATCTGTGGACTTATTGGTGGAATATTAAACATTCAGTTCCTGCGTGCTTTAACGAAGAGATCTTCAACACTTTACTCTTTGCATCTTACGTCCATAACGCTTGCATGCATAGGAATAAGTGGATGCACCATTTCTTCATGGCTCACTTGCCGACTAGCCAGCTATGAACAAAGGAGGATGTTTTTAGAAAGGGAACATTCACTTCATCATTCTCACGAAATGACGGAAAAGGTGAGTTGATTTGAGGTTCTATTCTGTTCTTGATGGTGTATTCAATATGTTATATATATTATATCTGTTCATTTAAAAATAGACATTTTGTAATTATTTTTGGATGCACTTGTACAGCTTCATGGGTCAGTCCTGTTTTTTGCTAGACACAGTAAATAAGTTTAAACAATGCATTTCTATAGGACAGACATAGTCTAAACACAAATAAGTGAGCTACAGACACACCCGTAGACCTTGCAGAGTAAGCTGGAGCTCTATCTTTCTTAGTCGACCATCATGTAACCCCATACCTCCCAACATTTCCCCTGGCAATTTGGGACACCGTGACTTGTGAGGGGTAGTGTCAATGCTACCATGTGAACCTTTGGGCTCTGCCCCCTCTTCCCTTACCTTCCACATCACAGCCTAGGATTGTTGACCGATATAAATATATAGAAATCATTTTATTTTCTATAAAGTGCTAAGCTGTTGTTTTTACATGATAGATACACTTTAAACACATACATATATATGTGTGCTATTCTATATGTTGCATATACTTATAACAATCTTCATTTTAATCTCTTTGCATTGTTTTTTTAACAGGAAACTGCTGAAAATGGAGGTGCACAACATGTTTTTAATGGAAGAGTTTAGAACATTCTAAATGATCATCAAAGCTGAATCACCATCTTTTAAGAAGAGACATTGGACCAGGTCTAGAATTAAATCGCCAGTATTTCTCTTTCTTAGTATTTGCTCTCGCAGTTGTTGCAATTTCCAAGTATTGCTACAGTTACAAAATAAAATAGACTATTATTGAGTCGTCTTCTCATTTAAAAACCTAGATTTTTGCACAAAATTCAAAAAAGCATGTCAAGCAGACCAAAGTTTCATGTTTCATATGAATACTAATATTGCTACTGCAGGAATATAACAATGGTTATGTCTTTCATTCTAAAGACTTGATGTATTACGAATGCTTTCAGAGGCAAGTAATGTATAAATAACATAATACTGTACATATCTGCAATTTCTGAATGAAATATTGTATATTTTGTAATATATAAGGAGGATTGATATAAAGCAATGATAGATCACTTATATTTCTTGATCTGATAGATGAATCATTTTTATGTTATTAAAGCAATATTTAGAAGGGAATGCATTTTATGTAAAGAAAATAAAAATGAGTTTTGAATATGTATTATGTGTTTTTTTGTGTATTTTTGTTGTACATGTTATTTGAAAATGATTTGAAAAATTACATTACTATGCTATGTTTAGTTTGTATCAGTGATGGCTAAACCTTGGCCTGCCACCTGTTTTTAGATTTGGCACCTTTTCTTTAAAAGAACATCCGACATGATATGTGGTATTTTCCCCTTAAATATTGGCTTCAAGACCTTCTTTTACCAGTCTGCTGGCAAAATAACAGATGGGTGGTAAGGTAAAGTAGCTATTATAGACTATGGTTCCCATGATGCATAGTTACAAATATGCCAGAACTGTCCATGTCATCAGGGTCCTATCCCATCAAATTTAGGGCTGCTCTGGTGGGGGCGGTATTGTGTATTGACATCAATAGCTTAAGTAGGTATTGTAGGCCCCTGTCAGCCTGATATATGCTGTTGCCAACCCCACTCCATTTCTCCTTTTGTTATTGCCCAGACATCTCTTGCCATAGCACCACCTTGCACAGCCATGACGTGCCACAGAACCCACATTGCATAACCAGGAATTAGCCCAGCCAGAACCCGCTTTGCATACACAGGGAATGCCCCAGCATACACGGGACATGCCCCCAGAACAGGCTCCATCATCACCCCCCCTGATGGTGGCCCTCTGTACCACAACAAAACATCATGTGGTCATATTCCCCTTAAACCATTCACCTGTTGTGTCCTGGAACCCAGTGGAAAATTTTAACATGTTTGCATGAAATAAGCCAGTAGCATGACATTTATTCAGGCACACGGTAGTTACTTATTTAACAAAGTCATAAGATACTGGTATAATTGGTAGTAAATATAATTTTAGTTATGTATGAAACCATCACAGCTCAAGGGCTCATTATATTATTATTCTGCATGTTGAATAGCAATGTAAATTTGAACAGTCAAATAGAAATGATGCCTCTAGAGATCTTTCTTCTCTGCAGTCGTGCATGCAGGTCAGGCTTCTCATTAATATTATTTTCTTATCTTCATGAATAACTGGATTTTTGATGACCAAAAGCTCCTTACTTACTGCTGCAAAAGAGACCACATGACCAACATGGAAAATACTAGAAAGGGGGTTTGATAGGAAACCAGTTCTACATGTTACATATGAACTAGAAAGATAGATGGAACACAGTATTATGAAAGCAGTATTGTCTATTGTGTGCTGTGGTAGCACTAGCATATAATCAAATTAAGAGACTGTTTCAATGGGGGGTTGACATGTTTCTATGGAAGCAAAGCACCTCCCACCTGCACTGAGACACAGAACAGCTGGTTGCTCCCACGTTGTACTTTCAGCCTTCACTGTAGGTCAACTCACTTAGACTTGTGGTCATGCGTAGCTGATGTGCACTCCAGAGTCAGTGGCAGTGCGCTCTGTACTGCATGACCAAGACACATTGCCAGTGATTTGTGGACCGTGATTTTTTTGTGCCAATACTGACCATTGCAGAGGGTGGACAAATAACTTACAGGTGATCTGTTACATAGTTACATAGTAGTTTAGGTTGAAAAAAGACTTGCGTCCATCAAGTTCAACCCTGCAAAGGGTTCCAGCCCATGTTTACCACTATTGATCCAAAAGAAGGCAAAGAAAAACCCCTTCAGCAATTTCAAATTCTGCGTTCAGTGGGAAAAAATCCTTCTTGACTCCAAATGGCAATCAGATTTCACCTTGGATCAACAACCACTAAATACATATTAATGCCTATACTAACATGCATAGGCCTCTATGCTCTGGCTCATTAAAAAAGTATCCAGGCCGCTTTAAAACGCATCTAAGGTGTTTGCTAGAACCAGTTCTTAAGGCAGTGAATTGCAGATTGTCCTTACTGTTAAAAATCCCTTCCTCTGTCGTAATCTAAATCTCCTTTCTTCAAGTCTTACTGGGTGACCTTTGTACTGTTCTGTTAGTGAACGGCATTACAGTGTGCCCTATTTAATTGTGGGGATGTGTACTCAGGGCAGCCTATAGGATCTTGGTGTGAGCACACGCTCCTAGTGCATGGTAAAAGATTTTGAAGTAAAGGGTATGGGGAGTGGGTGCCAATATTGAAGTGGCAAATGGTGCTATATTAATATATTAATCTATACCCATTGTCTACTGTTAATATGGGTGTTGATATGAGCATGTGACATCACCCTCTGGAGTCGAGAAGGGGCGGGAAAAGCATGCAACTGGGCACACGCATTGAAGCTCAGAGGAGAAATATCAATGTTTTGTTTTAAGTGCTCCCACACAGGGGTCTGGTTCGTGAGATGTATATAAGTGTCCTTACTTTCACGTACACTGAGGGAATACTTAAAAGTAGTATAGTGGTATAGGTCACGGCTCAGAGGGCCACTTTTCTATCTTTTTTTTATTATACAGGCTTTAATATAGGACAAAAGCCACCAACCCCCAAGAATCCAATATAAACAGACACTCATAATACAACTGGCCATGTGTACTACTATTTGAAGAGCTTTCAAACTAGTTATATTATTGTGACGAACCAATGTCTTTCCCTTTCCTTGTTTCCACTTTAATATTTGTTGTTTTATGGTTTAGGGCCACGAGCCGCCACTCACTGGAAATTTAAGGCAAGTGATGGATAATGTACACTTGGAGGTCCCGATGAATGGCCCTGTTTGGACATTCTAGCGTTCTTTCTTTTTCTTTAATTTTTCTTTCAGTTAATAAGTTAAATAAAAATGTATATATATAATTATTATATCTCCTCACGATTGAACCTCTGGCAGAGGCCATATGCCAGGACCATAAAATAAAAGTTTTGAAATCCTGAATGGTTCATTCAAAATTAATATGTATGCTGACGATATTATTTTAACAATTCAAGACCCAGTAGCATCTATGGCCCAGGTTATGAAAGGGGTGGATCTTTACTCAAAACATCAGGGATAAATACTGGTAATGGTAGCTTGTTACTCGGCAAATTATTAAACTGTTGAGATAAATTTAAATGGAAATTAAAATTGAATAACACCTTGATCAAAGCTCTAGCACTAAGTATATTGAAAACCAAAATCACAGACTTAAACCTGGCTACTTGGGAATCTCGGGGAATAAAATCAATAGAAGATCTCTATAATACTGAAGGGATAAAACCCTTTGATCAAATGGTAGCAGACCACAGATTACCAAGTAAGCAGATATTTAATTACCTGCGGGTTAAGTCCTGCCTAACTAGATATATTGGGATAAATATATATCCAAATGTTTTCAGTTGGTGACATTAGTAAAATAGAAGGCCCTCCTACCAAGTATAAAAAATGGGAAAAAGACCTGGGGACTCAGATCTCTCAGGAACTATAGGCTAATGGTTTAAAAACCACTTCCAAAGCTGCACATTGCCTCAATCTTAATGATATCCAGTTCAAAATAGCAAATCGTTGGTACTTGGTACCTACCTAGCAGAATCGCCCAAATGTATACAAACATTTAGTAACAGCTGCACAAGTTTAATGCATGACGTTCAATCTGCTGAAGTGTATTTAATTCATTATAGAGTAAATGGCAAAATACAAAATATTCCCTATTATTAAAAACACGATTATTTCTTTCATTGACTTTTATGGTGTCATGGAAATTTAGCAGTTACTTTGCAGAACATAAAATCACAGGTGCAAAACATTCACTCCACAGAAAGGTAATTGATTTAAATTTGACAATTTCAGAAGAGAGAGAATACTCTTTAAACAAAACAAGTAAATCACCCATGGCTCATAAAGGAAATCTCTATTCCTAATTTACTAAAGGAAAAACAAGTGGTATGCCTGCACACATATAGAATACAAGGTAATAATAAAAATTTGGATACCGACCCATAGCATCCACAAAAGAAAATTGTACAAAAGCAGAGAATACCTGGCACTCCAAATTCAAAGGTATTTTATTAGTATATGCTAAAGTCAGCCAACGTTGCAACACCACATTTGGGGTCTTCATCAGGGTACATGCACATCATAAAACAAAATGCAGGCCTGACTTTTGGTTTCTGCTGTGCATGTACCCTGACGAAAACCCAGATTTGTTTTCATTTTCACTGATTGATGACATTTTGGCTGACTTTATGACAATATGTAAACAGTAACAAAACCACAAGTGAATAATGCACTGTGCACCGCAGCGGTCAAAATGAGTGCTCCTCCGGCACTCCAAATCACAAAATACCAAAGTAAAGGTGCATGTACGGGGGGGGGGGGGGGGGGGATATAGTGTAATACTGTAGGTCGCTGATAACTTAAATTTGCATTATAAGTATAGCACTCACTGACACAGGATAAATGCATACATTTTTTCTCTTGATTGGTGCCAGCGAAACGCGTTGAAATTAATTCTGCACTCCCCTCCATCCGCGTGGCTTCAATAAAGTTTACAAAAAAAAAATTTGACCGAAGACTACATGGAGGAGACAACCGGGAGACAGAGCAGCAAAGAGGTAAGTACTGGGGAAGGGGACAGGGAGGTGCAAATAACAAGCATATTGAGTGACAAAATACTGGCATATTGAATGGCATATTGACGGGCAAAATACTGGCATGTTAAATGGCAAAATAATGGAATATTGAGGGGAAAATACTAGAATATTGAGTAGCAAAATACTGGCATATTAAATGGCAAACGAATGGCATATTGAGGGGCAAAATACTGGCATATTAAATGACAAAAGAATGGCATATTGAGGGGCAAAATACTGGCATATTGAGTAGCAAAATACTGGCATAGTAAATGGTAAAAGAATGGCATATTGAGGGGCATAATACTGGCATTTTAAATGGCAAAAGAATGGCATTTTGAGGGGCAAAATACTGGCATATTAAATGGCAAAAGAATGGCATATTGAGGGGCACAGTACTGGCATAGTAAATGGCAAAAGAATGGCATATTGAGGGGCAAAATAATGGCATATTAAATGTCAAAAGAATGGCATATTGATGTGCAAAATTCTTGCATATTGAATGGCTAAATACTGGCATACTGAATGGCTAAATACTGGCATACTGAGTGGCAAAATCCTGACTTACTGAGTGGCAAAATATTACTGGCATATTGACTAACTGCTCCCAACCACCCTCCATATTACAGTAGAACATGATAACATGCTTGTGAGGGTAGGTGGGGTGAGTGGGAGATATTGTCGATATCAAGACCGTCATGATAAAAAAAAGTCTCCTTAATGGGACTGAAACATCGCTATCAAGTTAAAGCTGTCTCATTCTACAAGGTCACTGAGTGCTCTTTTCGTCACATGGTTTATATATTATTACACACATATATATATGTATAATCGCTTGCTGTACATATGTTTAATGTGTTTTATTTATTGTTGGAAATGCGCATCTATATAGTTTGATGATAAATGTCATTACTGAAATTTTATAGCAAGCAATTACAAGTTTGTAAGCACGCCAGGCAAGTGTTCACAAGAGACGTTTGTGGTCCTCAAAAGCCTTTTTCCAGCATTCTTTGATGATACTTTTCTGCTTTTAAAATATTTCTCAAAAACCTCAGAAGATCCTGATTCTCAGCTGAAAAGCCTGACTTTTCTAAAAACAAATTCAACTTTGCCAAAAGCACTTGGATACGACATGTAATTTATTTTATTTAGGGATTTATTCATGAAAGAGGGAATTGCATGGATTTGACAAGTGAATGTGAAACTTAGTAGCCAAGGTAGCCAATTCTCCAAGCTGACCTTAAGTTTGAAATTCCCTTGTCAACCCCCCTTGTAGTCAGTAATTATATTAGGTTTATCGTTTCTGCTGTTTTCTCTCTGTTTAAATGATAGAATTATGATTAAAGGGACATTATCTATGGTATAGCCAAAATGCCTCGGACTAAACCTAAATACAGACATGACAGCCATATGGAGACAGATAACATTGGGCCCCAAAATCAGCCCAAATACATCCAAAGGCTGAATTCAATTTGAAATTTAATTAAAAAAAAATATATGTTTTTAAACGTATATTTGGGTGTCTGTTTTGTTGTGATATAAATCCACACCCCACGTATATATTTAATAGTAGCCTTTTATTTCCACAGTGTAGAATTTTGCATTGATTATCAATGTTGGCATCTACACTTTGGAAGTTAAATGGTTCATGACTACACGTTACATGATGGGAGGGTACACATTTCCCAACAGCTGATGGTCAATATCTGATGGGAATAGGAGAATGCCCGGCCTCATGGGACACAGGCATTTTTTTCAATACAAAAATAATGTATTTTTATGCAAAATACCTTAAGGCAGATCTTGTGCTTTAACACAGTTTTTTTGTGCACTCCGTTACCATAGAATCCCACGTTCTTCCAATTGTGTGATTCTATGGCATTTTGGACTAAAAGGTTAATGATCCTGTCCTGGTACAACATTAGTTGAGAATGGGGCAGATTGGCATCTAATTAATTAGGGGATCTCACAGAATCACACTGACATGTTACTTCTGGACTCATATTACATACTGCATTGTAGCATATAAAAGTAATATATGTCTTGTAAAGAAAGTCCAGCTGTCAGCTGATAACGTCACAGCTGAGTCTCTGCTAAAGGGCTTAAAACTGCATATTTTCAATGCATCATACTGTATATATTTTGATAAACAGCTTGTTAGCTGTAGTTAGCACAATGCTGACATTTATATTTAAAGTACTGCTGACACTGTCTCTGTGCGGACTACAGTGCCAACAGTCTCGCTGAGCTCATTCAGAACTAGTTTTTGGACTAGAGTTGTCACCTTTTCTTAAAAAAAAAAATACCACCTATACATTGACCATAAGCCATTTTTTTATATCTTGTATAAAGTATGAGTATATACCAAATCACGATGAATAAGACTGCTGGACCTCTTTGGTCATTTATTAATTAAGCATAACATATTCCCAGTAATTCCCATAATTCTATGGGCACGCTATAATGAAGGTAGTCCAAACACCATTAAATCGCGACGCTCCAGGCTTCCAAATCACAACGAATTATTTATTAATAACAGAGGCAGGGATGTAATTACCTTTCTCGTTTACTAACGCTTATTCATCGCAATATGAATAAACATTGGTAAATGCGAAACGCATCGTGTGTTTCTGCTGCCCCCTACTTGCTGTCTGTTTGTTATTAATAAATATGTATCTGGAAGCTTGGAGAGCAGCAATTTTTTGGTGTTTGGACTATTGTATTTGCCCTAACCATCAAGGGAATACAGTGTGCATCCGGTTCCATGATATCCGGTAATTAAGTTTTCCTCCTTATAATTTTGAGCAAAGCCCATTCCCCTTTTTTTTCTTTAAGATATCTAATATGGCAAAAAATATCTCCATCTGTTTGACCTCACATCCTTATGGCTGACCTGTTATGAACTCTTAACTCATTAACCTGGCCAGACAAAAAGTGGTTACTTACTGCATTACACATATATGGGCACTTTAGGTCAGTGATGGCTAACCTTGGCACTGAAGATGTGTGAGCACTACATATCCCATGATTGTCAGTTAGCCATAAGTATAGGACTAGGTCTGCAAATATATATATATTTGCATTAAGGCTGGGTGAGAATCATGGAATGTGTAGTTCCCAAAAATCTGCAGTACTAACTTAGGTAATTTAAATAAAGATGTACATACAAATCCACCTTTAAGAATGAAGAAATCTGCAAAAGGAATGTCATGTGGTGGAGTAAACAACAAACAACATGCCAGCCTGATATTATGTGGAATTTGCATATCACTATAGCTGATGTCATAAACATGAGACACCAGACACATTTTAAACATATATTTCTCTTATTTTATGCATTTCCTTGTAAATTTGCTAACACAATGAATATATTTTTTAACCCCTTAGTGACAAGACTAGAAAATGGCTGTTTTGACATTTCTGGGGTGTTTTTGTTTAGCTGTAATTTTCTTCTTTCTCACATACTGCACCCACACAAATAATATGTTGTTTTTATCGCATAAGAAGGGCTTTCATTACATACAATTATGTTCATCATATCTCATAATTTACTACAAAAAAATCATTAAATATGATGAAAAATTAAAACCCCCCCACTTTTTCTAACTTTGACCTAAAATATAATTTACACAAATACAATCATTAGAAAGACCCCTTCTAAATAGTTTCTAAATGTTGTCCCGAGTTCAGAAATATGCATGTTTCCATATTTTTCGGTATTTTTGGGGGGGCAAAAACCAAAAATAGTGTTTTTTAGTTTTTTCCTATATTGACCTTTTGACCCCAGCCCGAACCCTAAATTTAACCCTAACTAAATTTAATTTTAACCCTATCCCTTATGCTAAAAAATATTTAATTTTAACCCTATAGGCTAATCTAATACTAATACCAGTTTTAAGCTAATTAAATCTTTCTTTTCTTTTTTTTTAACATTGCAATGTTGCTTGCTGCCTCTAGGTGCAGTCAAGCAACATATTCAGAGCGACGGAAGTGAATTTTCTTTCACTTCGGAAGCTCTGACCACAAGAGTCCATTGTCGCGAAGGGGTTAAAATTATTTTATATTCTCCATATTTACAGTCTGAGCAATGTTTAGGTTGACACTGTCAAGGAGGTTAGTCAGTTTTACACACACAAAAAAAGCAGGCATAAATGTGCAGGGTCTGCTTAACACAACCGTTATTTGGACATTTTAACTTTCTCACTGCTGTAGGGAACACAAACTATGTCAGCTGATCAGAGGACACCATGTCCCAGCCTACTATTAGCTGTTTTGAAAAACCCGCCTGCCTGGGATATGGTGACTTCTGATCAGCTGACATAGTCAGCCAATCAGAAGTCTCCTAGAGGCTTTTAAATTAGGGCTAGTATTTCATTATGAGTCTTGCTCTTCCGGAGAGCGGTATCATTAGCTATAGGAAGGTGCAGTGATTTTCTTTTTGAGTGAAGTTATTTTTTAGCACTAGGAAGAGAGCCTTATATATGGAGGGGCTTCAGGCATGGGGGGCCATGGGCATTGCACCACCGGGGCCCCCCATGAGGGCATATAATTATATTTTAAAGTGACTGAAGTCCCAGGGGTGCATTATTTTTTATTTTGAAGGAGGTGTGGACGCTAGAGAAATGGGGGTGGCTGTTACAGCTCCAGACTCCTAGCTTATTTTTAACAGGGAATCAGGAATAATGGTGATTCAATGGAAACACTGTTATTCCCTTATCGCTGTACCAGTGCTTTAACGCACTGTACTTCTGCGGTCCTCGTTTGAGCAATAGTTTGCGGTAAATGTCCCAGGTCCGCTAATTAGCGGGGGAAATAGAATCTACCCAACTGTCTCCAAGTGAGGTCTCACAAGTGCTCTGTACAAATTAATGAGCACTTCCCTCTTTCTACAAAAATTTTGGTTAAATGCAAATATATGCATATCCCCTTGATTAATGCCGATGATTATAACAATGTGTAATCCCAAATCAGATTTTTTAAACTGCTTCTACTGATGTAATCTCCAGTGGTATAACGAGATAACATTATTCACTGACTAAGTTAGCCTTATTAACATATCTTTGTGCTTTTCTTTATATGTTAACTGTATAATTTTCTTTCTTTGTCTTCATGCTTAATCGCTACAATCTCCTTAAATCCTTTTAACCCATATCTCTCTCTGCCCCTACCTCATTCAATATTTATCAGGCACAGTCTCTTTCAATTTTAAAGAGCCTGCTGATCATGCACAGCCTAGAAAAAGAATATGTGTAATCACTGGGGTCTGCACAACTTACTCCAGGTGCACTTGACCTTTCTGACTTTCACTTTAATCGGCAGATCTCTCTAGCACTAATCTTGTAAGTCCTTTTACCTAATCGGATGATTACGTAGCCTTTCTGTTTGACTAGATGGCAAATGTGATTCTCCTTTATAGTAGTTTTGATCAAAGATCAAACATCACATGTACATCTGATCCAATGTCAAATTGGGGCCCACATAACTGAGGAGTGATAACAGATTTGGGAAAGAGGAGATAGAACAGATAGGGGGGTTGAATAACTGATATAGGGGGAGGAGGAGGAGACATAAGAGATATGGGAAGGAGGAGAGACAGACAGACATGGGGGGTGGGCAGAGGAGAGACAGAGAGAGAGAGACAGAAAGAGGGAGAGGAAAGAGACATACATGGGATTGGAATGAGACATAAAATAGGGGGTTGGAGAAATACAAACATGGTAAGGGAGAGGAAAGAGACAAACATGGGAAGGGAGAGAGACATACATGGGAAGGGAGAGGAAAGAGACAAGCATGGGAAGGGAGAGGAAAGAGACAGACATGGGAAGGTAGAGGAAAGAGACAGACATGGGAAGGTAGAGGAAAGAGACAGACATGGGAAAGGAAGGAAAGACACAGGCATGAGGAGGGAGAGGAGACAAATATGAGGGTAGAGAGAAATGGGCGCCATGGGAGTGGCGCGCACATGGTTTTGACAAAGTTGGGGATAGTTTAGATTTTCTGGAGTTTTCCTTTTTTTTCCACAAACATTGCTGTATTGTATGGCAATTTTTGCACACAGTGGCCTAGATGCAATGTCGCCCATTGATTAAAAAACTGCATTATTTGTTAATTATTGCGTCAAAGTAATTAAAGTCCCTCTGTTATAGCCATTAACCTGAAGAATAAAATCAATACCTACCAACCCCGTTGCCTCTAAGTTGCCCAGATACAGGGGGAGGGGGGGGGGGGGGGGGGCGATGAAATCTATGATATCCAAGTTAAAGTCTCAAAGGTTAGCCATAACTTCTGTGTGACAACAAGTCATCAGGTGTTCCAAAAGAACTCAAATGCTATGTAGACCAGCTAAATAATATGCAGGTCCGGAGTGGATTCCTGGCTATTTGCCAATCAACCCTTTGCTATATCTCCACCTGTTGTAAAGCCAGTGAACTCACAGATAGTCTGCAGAAAAACAGGAAACCATAGAGATTTATACAAAATTAGGTTTCATGGGCAAAAAAAGGTGAAAATCCATTTCAAAATCATAAATCTATTCTTCCATGTTATAATACTATTAAACATAAACACAGAGAAATATTGCACCAGATACAGAAGCCTGATCAGAAGCAGATGTGGTTGCATTCTGCTATGTCTTTTGGCATTTTTGTCTTTAATAGCTTAACTTTTTCCTACATCTCTTAACTGTGTTGTAAATATACACATTTGTATAGATAAACACATATATACATAACAAATACAACCATATATAATTATACATGACATACCTACAAAATGTACTTGCATAAATTATATATATATTCTAATACAATATATTAACCAATGTTTTCTTGACTTGTTTCTACCTTATAGTGTCAAGATTTGTTCCCCCATGTGCCCTTTTCACCACATGTGAGAATTTCATTATCCCCATTCCAAATATTATGCATATAATATTGAAAATGTTTTGTTTTTTCTGTATTGCTACATAATATACAGATTTACTTGAATTATTATTATAGTGAAGTTTTACAAATTTGATGGCAATAGAAAATGTTGATGGATTTTAATACTTGTATAAAACTATTATTTTTTAATATTCATAACTAATTACTTAATAGACTAAACTGAAGCATATTTCAATAAACAACAATTTAAATAGAACGCCAGGATACTGGAATTCAATTTAATCAGATGAAGATCACAATCAATGAGAAACCTGTGATTGTTGCTTTTTCTTCGCCAATTCTTGTACACATAGAGGAGTGCTCGATAATGCACAACGCTGGTCATTTTCAACCTCCAGACAACAAAGTTGAAAAGCCTGGCTCACCAAGATATGTCAACACACATGGAGGCAATGCATGGATAGCTCTTTCTGCCACTTTTGGGTCATAATCACACATCATAGACCACAATACTGTGACTGATTTCTCATCTCTTGCTCTGAATCAGTCTTCAACTCCAGAAATTCATCTTAACAATCATCAGAAACCTTTCCAACTGACAGTTTGTACGGATTTTGCACTAAATCCAACTCCTCACTGGGTTAATGAAAATTTTGGCTGATTTCGTTCTCCTGTGCTGTGAAAGGTTTTATTTTTAATTTAATCTGTGCCATACAATAAACTGTGATGTCATGTAGATTATATACAAACTGTAGAATTGTAGTTTGTTTAATAATTATCGCTGTTCCAACCATGTGAGTCTGTGGTCAGGGGGTGACGGGGGATACACCTGTCACAGGCTTGGCAGTGGTTTTAGCTGGAGAGAATAAAAGATCGAACTGCACCAGCCTCTCTATGGGCAAGAAGGCAGTATGTCTGTGCTCCTCCCATGCTGCTTCCTAGGTGCAGTCCTCAGGTCAGAGCACTGGAGATCATGCAACCTGCCAATGCTCAGACTTCAGAACACATGGGGAGCTTGAGATGCTGCATGGAAGGATGTCTGTGATCCTGGGCAGAGCATAGACACCATGCTGCCTTCCAATGGAGACCAGGGAACTATGAGTGCAGATTGGGGTAAGTCCTGAGTGTGCAATGTAGGTTCTATGCTATGTGTTGTGTCCTGGGGGTAATTCCTAGGTCTCTAATGTGAGTGCTAGGATATGTCCTGGAAGTGCAGTGTGGGTAATGGGGCATGCCCTGGGGTGTTCGGGTAAGTCCTGGGTGTGCAATTTTGTTGATGGGGCATGTCGTGGGTGTGCAAAGTGGGTGATGGGGTAAGTCCTAGGTGTGCAATGTGGATAATGGGGCATGTGCTGGGACATGTCCTGTGGGTGCTGGGGTATGTCTTGTGTATGCAAAGTGGGTGCTGACTAGGGTAAGTCTGGGTATGCAGTGTGGGTGCTGGGGCATGTCCTAGGTGTGCTATGGAAAGGTTTGTGGGCAGTGGTGGATGCTCCATATGTGCTAGGTATGCGCCGCATGTGAGCAGCACGCTATGTATTTCTAGGGTTTGTGTGCTCCGAATAGAGAGCCCGGAAATACATCCGGGGGACAGATGGCAGCTGCAAATTCGGCAACAGAGTCACTCACTCAGTTGCCAGTATGACAAGCACTAACAGTATACAAATATTCATATACTTTTAGTGCTTGTCGAATTGGCAACAGAGTGATACGCTCCTGGATGTGGGAGCAATAACAAAAGGAGAAATTCCCACCCTGAAATCTTAAAATTATCCCCCTGGTTTACAGTCTTTCGTGCATCTGCTGAATGATATGTACAGGGATATTTTGTCACTTTGTTAACAGTTCATTTCAGGCATGGACACTTTTTTCATAAAGAGTATTAGACGGAAAACATATTTTGTTTTCTTTTCATTGTATTGTTCTCCTTCCTGCCATATGTTCACTTTCTACTATGCAACAAAAGCAGGCAGTTACTGTCAACGCTATAACAAAAACAACAATTGTATCACACAGACAAATAATACGCTAAATGAGTGATTCTGAAAGAAAGTCCCTTTCCTACAAAGCTGCTGACTTCACTTCATTGTCTGTAACTGAATACACATGGTGTGTAGACTTTCAGAAGACTTAGCACAAAGAATTGGTCTGACTCAATGCAACTCTACAAAAATAATGTCAGTTTCTATAATATCGAATTTGTATGAAAACAAAGCTTTTCTGTTTTATATTAGTGACCATGAAACTACAGACATAAGTGTGTCATCATGCTAGATATACTTATCTAATGCCTAGTGATTCTTAGTGATGTACTTTATATCAGCCAGAAACAGAATTATCAGATTATGTGAAAATGTCTAGTCTTGGGAATGAAACACATTTGTATTTTTAAATATACAAGCTTTAATGGAAGGATCTAAATAAAACCCCTTATTGATTCCTCCTGCTCCAAATAGATCAATCAGGGAATGTTTAGAAACTTGGGTCAGATCTACCTTCAAATAAAGACATGTTTATACACAGGAATAGTGAAAGTGCCAGTTTCCACGGCAAGGTTTCTGAAGGTCCATAGAACATCATTAAATTGTCCGCCACACACACCGATGCTGTATGCCACTTAGTAACCCCAGTAAAGTAAGAGCGTTGCCAAGTATAATTATATGTATATTAACATACACCAATTTGCCATAACATTACCTGCCTAATATTGCGTAGGTTCCCCTTTTGAGGACAAAACAGACCTGACCCATCGAGGCATGGACTCCACTAGACCTCTGAAGGTGTGCTGTGTTATCTGTAAGGGGATATAAGTCAGCGCCAACTCGTGGAGAAAAAGTGTAGGGAAGAGACTGAGGAAATGACCGAGCTGATAATAACCACTAACAGTGAACATGGTTCCAAAGTTCAGAAAAGAAAGGGCAAGTACATAGGGAAGCAACTGTTGGCGCAGATTCTCAGGAGAAGATAATATGTAACGTGGTGACAACTTGGTACAAAAATGTTTAATCAGTATAAGACAACAATAAAAAATGCATATCATTTATAAAAATATATATTAAACTTGTACAATTATTTAATAAGAGAAAGTTTCTAAAAAGAAGATAAAGTTGACCAAAACACACGACGCATTTCGCTACTGGAGCTTCTTCAAGGGTAGTTGTACAGTTTGTACAGTTGCCACAATTATTAGCATCTTTATATTTGTGCTTGCAGCAGACACATTATGGAGGGATTCGTTTCCAAATTGCTGATGTGGTCACTTATTTCTGATCGTGCAGGCAAGGCAATGTTTGTGAGTTCCAATTCGATTGAGATCTGGGAATTTGGAGGCCAAGTCAACACCCTGAAGTCATTGTTGTTTTCCTCAAACTATTCATGAACCATATTTCCTTTGTCAAACTAACATCCACATGAATGGCAGGACCCAAGGTTTCCCAGCAAAACATAAATATGGCTTTTTTAAAATGTTATTTTCAGCTATTTTTGAAGAATAAAGGAAGCTTCAAATGCACCATAGGACGTATGAGGCTAACTTTTTAGCAAAAAAAAAAAGCTAGATTGGTAGCCTTGAGTTTGAGGATACCATTTTAGGTTATACAAATTCAGAATGAATTTGGTGGTTTTGATTTAAAGGACTATTTGGCTCATCAAAATGATAAATTTGACATAAATCCAGAGCTCTGGTTTTATTTACAAAAATCGGAGCTCTCTTAATAGAGCCCTCAGTTAAATAAAGCCTTCACCAACATAGAAACTACTCCTCAATCCATCTTTATTTATTTTGGCCTCTTCTGATTCCCTATAACAAGCTTCACTGAGAGATGGGCTAATGGTATTTGCTGTAGTTCAATCACATATAATTTCCCGGTACGTAGCAATAGATTTTGTTAAGGTTATCTGTGCCTGATTTTATAGCAAACAAAATTAAAACATATCTCTATCCTTCCTCCCTTCATCTCTTACACTTTCACTTTACATTAAAATAATAAACACAGTTCCTTGAAACTCTATAACACAGCTTGCTTATCCTCTTAATGCTTGAAGTTGTATACCGTATACTAAAACATGTTCAAAGTTCCAGTAATTGTATATGTTATTGTTACAGATTAACAGAATCTCATATTAAAAATACTATTCATTTACTCTAACAAAATAAAGATCCTTCAAAGAAATAAAAGTTGCTGATTTCATAGAAGCGATAATAAATGTAACATTTATTCATCTTTCCTGGAACATGCTACAAATAAAGCCCAAACATACTGTATTTGTGTTTCTTTCTCTTTGGAGCAAAAAATGTGGTCTGTGGGATGAGTTAATGCTAACAAGGCAGTGATAATGAGGAATACTCAAACAGCTTTCCATTGTAACTTTGTAGTTGTCATCTACTTATTTTAGAAGCATGGATTTACTTTCAGATGAATTATCTGCTTTTATGGGGAATTACAAGAAGTCATCCTGACTCATAACCCCATGAAAGAACCGTTATTGAACGTTACAGTGAAGCACGAGGTTCAAGGTTAAATTAACTTGAATAGCACAGTTATCTATTTTAATTTATCTCTAAAACCAAATATGTTACTAGTAATAAATTCAAGAGAAACATTCCCAGGCAACCTTATCTATTTTAGAGTTTGGTGGTAATTTATATTTTACTAATTGCTGTTTTTGTGTATATGATGTGTGTTTATACATTTTAATGAACACCAAAAAAAGTTTAAAAACAAAAATTGTGTATGTTACAGAACGTTGCACCACCCGATGGTAGCCTGCACATAGCACATGTCCCAATATACGCCATGTACTACACTCGAAAAGATTTGACATCTTAACACTAATTAAATTTAATAAGTGTTAGCGACAAATATCATTGACACATTTTAGAGCTCAATTTGGAAAGGAAATTAGTACATGATCATGGTGCTTTTAAAGTAAATAGCTGTTGATGCAATATGGTAAAATTATATTACATTATTGTTTACTTACATATTGCCAACAAATTACACAGCTCTTGCTATATAATTTAAAAGGTTATTTACACACAATTTAAGGAGAGTCCAGCTCACAGCTCTGTTCTTCTTGTAAGTGGAATTCACAAGGTCTGTCCATGCATAATGTAAAGTTAAGTCAGTCCCCTCAACTCACCTGCACCTCACTGATGTATGATGGGGTCTTTGTCAGCTACACAGGGAAGAGCAGATTGTTTTTAAGAGATGTATTTAGGTAAAAGTTTTATTAGCCTCTGTAAGAGGTGGCTTTGGAAGGACGTTTTAAAGACTGAGAGAAACAGTTGCATATTCTTTTGAAACAAATTCCAGAGGGGCAGAGAGAGTTAAGTCTTGTGCAATATATTTAGACTTTGAATGCTACAATAGTGTCTTCAATTATATGCATTCCATGTCCAGATAATGTATGTACGACCCTGTTTAAACCCCAGTCACTTTGTTTACTCAGACCACTTCTGGAATTGCTCCAAACTGCAGAAAAGTACCACAACTTGATCAAAAAACACAACAGCCGTGCACAATGCTTCCTAGCTCCTAATAGGAGAGCAGTACAGGGAGTGCAGAATTATTAGGCAAGTTGTATTTTTGAGGATTCATTTTATTATTGAACAACAACCATGTTCTCAATGAACCCAAAAAACTCATTAATATCAAAGCTGAATATTTTTGGAAGTAGTTTTTAGTTTGTTTTTAGTTTTAGCTATTTTAGGGGGATATCTGTGTGTGCAGGTGACTATTACTGTGCATAATTATTAGGCAACTTAACAAAAAACAAATATATACCCATTTCAATTATTTATTTTTACCAGTGAAACCAATATAACATCTCAACATTCACAAATATACATTTCTGACATTCAAAAACAAAACAAAAACAAATCAGTGACCAATATAGCCACCTTTCTTTGCAAGGACACTCAAAAGCCTGACATCCATGGATTCTGTCAGTGTTTTGATCTGTTCACCATCAACATTGCGTGCAGCAGCAACCACAGCCTCCCAGACACTGTTCAGAGAGGTGTACTGTTTTCCCTCCTTGTAAATCTCACATTTGATGATGGACCACAGGTTCTCAATGGGATCATGTCATTAGATTTTCTTCTTTTATACCCTTTCTTGCCAGCCACGCTGTGGAGTACTTGGACGCGTGTGATGGAGCATTGTCCTGCATGAAAATCATGTTTTTCTTGAAGGATGCAGACTTCTTCCTGTACCACTGCTTGAAGAAGGTGTCTTCCAGGAACTGGCAGTAGGACTGGAAGTTGAGCTTGACTCCATCCTCAACCCGAAAAGGCCCCACAAGCTCATCTTTGATGATACCAGCCCAAACCAGTACTCCACCTCCACCTTGCTGGCGTCTGAGTCGGACTGGAGCTCTCTGCCCTTTACCAATCCAGCCACGGGCCCATCCATCTGGCCCATCAAGACTCACTCTCATTTCATCAGTCCATAAAACCTTAGAAAAATCAGTCTTGACGTTTCAGCTTGTGTGTCTTGTTCAGTGGTGGTCGTCTTTCAGCCTTTCTTACCTTGGCCATGTCTCTGAGTATTGCACACCTTGTGCTTTTGGGCACTCCAGTGATGTTGCAGCTCTGAAATATGGCCAAACTGGTGGCAAGTGGCATCGTGGCAGCTGCACGCTTGACTTTTCTCAGTTCATGGGCAGTTATTTTGCGCCTTGGTTTTTCCACACGCTTCTTGCGACCCTGTTGACTATTTTGAATGAAACGCTTGATTGTTCGATGATCACGCTTCAGAAGCTTTGCAATTTTAAGAGTGCTGCATCCCTCTGCAAGATATCTCACTATTTTTGACTTTTCTGAGCCTGTCAAGTCCTTCTTTTGACCCATTTTGCCAAAGGAAAGGAAGTTGCCTAATAATTATGCACACCTGATATAGGGTGTTGATGTCATTAGACCACACCCCTTCTCATTACAGATATGCACATCACCTAATATGCTTAATTGGTAGTAGGCTTTCGAGCCTATACAGCTTGGAGTAAGACAACATGCATAAAGAGGATGATGTGGTCAAAATACTCATTTGCCTAATAATTCTGCACTCCCTGTATATTGGAACACAATGCATTGAACTATTCTACACTGAAGAAGCCTTAACCTACTGTAAAATGAAAAGGAATATAAAAAAATACTGAAGGGAGGGCCGGGAAACCCAGAGGGAGTTTGGTACTGGCATTGATCATACAGCTGTGAAGAGCAAGTGCACTGAATGTGAGAGAAACAAGTGGCAGTTTTTCATTAATAGCTTACGACTAACCATGGTCATGGTGCGTTTGGCCTTTTGTGACATACAGCAAATAATAACCCTGTCCCTAATAGCCTGCTTTTATGCAGATTTTGCATATCCATTATATGTGACCTTTTAAGAACACACTTTATAATATCCCATAATTTGCTGTTACTAAAATCTAATCATGTAAAAATGAATTACACACTGAAAAAGAACACTTTATAGATGCACAGCCTCAAACCTACTCTGTTTTCTATATATTTGTTGTAAATATAAAAAGACTGCACTTCTCACATTTATAAACTTGTTACCAAGTGTATGAATCTAAAAATCCAAAATACAGCTAAGCTCAACCTTTGCATCAACGTCGAGTATGTATACTACCTTTTATCACTGGATGAAGGTTATCAATAGCTGTGTGTCCGTATAAATAAAGAAGAAAGTTCGGTGTGTATGAAGATTGGTGGATAGTCAGTATAGCTGCCGATCCTTTAAAGTATTCCTTGGAATTAGTAGCATTAGTAGGTGTATTTTGGCTTTATGCTGCCCTATGCAGACAAAATTTGGGCAACCCCCCCCCTACTCACGATATGACCCGTAAACCCGTTGCACACCAAGGACATGCCCCATCACCCCATTTACATACCTCCATCACCCCATTACATACACATCGCCAATATTATTTGCCATTAACATTCCCCAACCAATTTGCCCAATAATATGCCAGTATCATTTGCCATTAATATGCCCCAGCCAATTTGCCCAATAATATGCCAGTATTATTTACCATTAATAAGTCACAGCCAATTTGCCCAATAATATGCCAGTTTCATTTGCCATTAATATGCCCCAGCCAATTTGCCCAATAATATGCCAGTATTATTTGCCATTAATAAGTCACAGCCAATTTGCCCAATAATATGCCAGTATTTGCCATTTAATCTGCCACTGCCAATTTGCCCAATATTATGCAATTATTATTTGCCATTTAATATGCCCCAGCTAATTTGCCCAATAATATGCCAGTGTTATTTGCCATTAATATGCCCCAGACAATTTGATCACTAATATGCCAGTGTTATTTGCCATTTAATATTACCCAGCTAATTTGCCCAATAATATGCCAGTGTTATTTGCCATTTACTATGCCCCTGCTAATTTGACCAATAATATGCCAGTGTTATTTGCCATTTAGTATGCCCCAGCCAATTTGCCCAATAATATGCAAGTGTTATTTTCCATTTAATATTCCCCAGCCAATTTGCCAAATAATATGCCAGTGTTATTTGCCATTTAGTATGCCCCAGCCAATTTGCCCAATAATATGCCAGTGTTGTTTTCCATTTAATATTCCCCAGCCAATTTGCCCAATAATATGCCAGTATTATTTGCCATTAATATGCCCCAGCCAATTTGCTCACTATTATGCCAGTGTTATTTGCCATTTAATATGCCCCTGCTAATTTGACCAATAATATGCCAGTGTTATTTGCCATTTAGTATGCCCCAGCCAATTTGCCCAATAATATGCAAGTGTTATTTTCCATTTAATATTCCCCAGCCAATTTGCCCAATAATATGCAAGTGTTATTTGCCATTTAATATGCCCCAGCCAATTTGCCCAATAATATGCCAGTGTTGTTTTCCATTTAGTATGCCCCAGCCAATTTGCCCAATAATATGCCAGTGTTTTTGCCATTTATTATGCCCCTGCTAATTTGACCAATAATATGCCAGTGTTATTTGCCATTTAATATGCCCCAGCCAATTTGCCCAATAATATGCCAGTGTTATTTGCCATTTTGTATGCCCCAGCCAATTTGCCCAATAATATGCCAGTGTTATTTTCCATTTAATATTCCCCAGCCAATTTGCCCAATAATATGCCAGTGTTATTTGCCATTTAGTATGCCCCAGCCAATTTGCCCAATAATATGCCAGTGTTATTTTACATTTAATATTCCCCAGCCAATTTGCCCAATAATATTCCAGTGTTATTTTCCATTTAATATTCCCCAGCCAATTTGCCCAATAATATGCCAGTGTTATTTGCCATTTATATGCCCCAGCCAATTTGCTCACTAATATGCCAGTGTTATTTGCCATTTAATATGCCCCTGCTAATTTGCCCAATAATATGCCAGTGTTATTTGCCATTTAGTATGCCCCAGCCAATTTGCCCAATAATATGCCAGTGTTATCTGGTATTAATATGCCCCAGTAAATTTGCCCAATAATATGCCAGTGTTAATTGCCATTAATATGCCCCAGCGAATTCCCAATGCATCACCCCATCTCTCCCAATGCATCCCCCCAGCACTTACCTATTTCCCTGGTGGCTAGTGGCAGGCAGCATGGAGTCCTCCATGCTGTCCGTTCGGCTGTTGTGCCGACAGGTCATGTGACCCGGAGCGCGTATGACGTCAGCGCGCCGGTCACGTGACCTGTCGGCACTTCCGTGTCACACTGCACGGGGAGCCGAACAGGCGACACGGAGGTTTCTCTGTGCTGCCTGTTTGGCTCCCCGTGCAGCCTGCTGGCAGAGCGATGGTGAGGGGGGATCTTCTGATCTCCTCTGACCTCCGTCTTTGCCTGCAAGCGCGTTTTGTTTTTTACATTCTTTTTCTCAGTGCTGGGGGCGCGCTGCCGCCCCCCAAAATTTGCCGCCCTAGGCATCCGCCTAAATACGCTTATTCAAATGTCTTAACAGTCAGTGGTGTAGTAGCATACAAAGATAACATTGGAACAACGTTTACATGTTTTTGCTGTTTAGACTTGAATGACATCAATATACCTGCGAATAAGTGAATTATGGTGTTATTCTCTTATTCAGGAGTTGACTCCGCCAAACATAACGGACTGAATAACAGTTCTAGTTTACTTGCAAATGTTACAGCTGCACTATCATAAATTGCAAACTAGCTAACTATAACTTTTCTTTGATAAGAAGTAGAAGGGGGGCTAGATGGTGATAAAAGAGAGAAGTCTAAGCACAAAGTGAAAGTGGCAAGAATAAAGAGCAGTGAGAGAGCAAGGGAAGTATTCTGATGAGAGCAAAGATGGAGATCAGAGGATAAATATGAGACAATATAATAATAACAATAAGTCTTGCAGTCCTAGTAAATCTAACCCATTAAGTAAACTCAAAACAGTTTTAGGTGAAACCGAGCTAAGGATCAAGAAGCAAGGCCACCTTGGGGCCATCACCGAGTGACTGCAACAACAGCAAAAAAGGAGAAAACACATAACCCACTCAGATGGTGTCCAAGTATGTAAGCACAATAACTTGTGTACAGTAATTTTCACTTTCAATTCGGGGAGGTTATTTTAGGTTCTATGGGTGTGAGCAAACAAAGGTCAAGGATGCTTTAGAAGGTCCATCCCTCTTAATTTCATCTGAAGTCTACTTCTGTGGCCAATATTGCGGCTCTGTCATTCACACTCCGCATCTGAACAATAGTGTCCTGAAGGGATTCCCTCGGGGCTATAGGAACCCAGAAAACATCCTCCATATTCAGAGATCTGTTCTGCTTTCCCAGGCTTAGGTGTGAGAAGAGGCACCGAACGAAGTGAGTTTAGTCCTGCAGTTCAATATTTTAACTATTGTCGATGAGCCGTACATTGGTGCGCCGCAAATTATTTCTCCAATTCTTCTATTCTGAGGAGCATAGCTTCATGGTTATTGTCTAGGTGGCGGCTACATTGTTCTGTGGCATTTGTTTCTCCGGTATCCATCTCCAACTTGGCTACTTTTAATTCCAGCGCCTGGACATTTGCTTGAAATTTCCGCTGCTGCCCATTCTATAGTTTGTATCACCTACACCACAAGTGTTTGAAAATTGCATTTTGTTACTGGTGGGTCCTCGACAATATGGGTTTTTGGAGGTGGTGGATGGGAGTACGGACATGCTTGCCTTTGCAGGGTATGTCATAACTGGACTCCTCTGAGAAATCTGTTGTGTAGTTTGGTGGCACAAGGCTACTTTGCACCTGAGGAGGCCGTGAAATGATCATACCAATGTCCTGGGGTCCCCGACAGGGGACATGATTTTTTACATTTCTTCCCCATGGCTTTGGAACCTCCCTCCTGTATATTTGAAGGATATGTTACTGTCACAGCACCTGTTTTATTACCAGCCTAGGATCCTCCGTGGTCCCCACTCCACATGTGGCATCAGCCATACTGTGTCCATCCCTCCAGAATGTCTCCATCAGCTGTCCTCCAGCTGAATGAAGCACGCATAGCACAGTCCTCTACGCATGCACAGTGTATTTTGGCCACCTGCCCTTCTTTGAATTAAAAACATAATTTCAGCCAATGAATGTTCAGCCAATATGCTGAAAGGTTATTTAAACTCTCAGTTTGCATTACTACCTTGCCTGTAACAGTGCCTCTGAGCCATCACTAGCGTTCCTGATGTTTTTGACCTTGCTTTGCCTGATCCCTGTGAACTGTCACCTTCAGTCTCTTTTTGGTTCCTAAGATCCTGCCTGGCTATTTTTAGTTCTGCGGTCACCTCTTTGGTGTTAGTGGTATTTAGACAGAGTGAAAAATACTTGGGAGGGTAAAACCTGAGCCTCAACCATTCCTGGTGGATTCCTTTTAGGCGAACAACTCTGCCCTTGCGCCCTGTTGGTTACTCTGTACCATTTCTGCATTGCGGTTCCTCATCCAGTAGCAAAACCGTTACATTTACCCTTTTCACAGAGTAGTAGGGCCCTATCTTCTGACGAATGCATGTCCACTCTAGTTGTCTGTCAAGCTCTGCTTCTCCATTACTGTTTCTTTATAGTTTTGTTATGCCTGATTGATGTTTATAAAAGAATGGAAACCAGGTGTTCATACAGCTCCTTCCCACTCTTTCTCCTACTTTAAATGCATGTAAAATATTGTATTGGAAGTGAAAGCGGGATTGGACAGGAGCCCAGGTGAAGTTGTGATGATTCAGCTACCAGCACACTTGTCATGAGCAGTAGTTCTACCCATACTTTCATTTCATTGTGGATATAAAGATTGGCACTGAGGATATTGTGATAAATCAAAAGGGAAATAACATTTACATTAAGCTGAATATTATTTTTAGCAAATGGAAAATATGACTCTACAACATAAGACCAAGAGCATTTTTTTCTACATGTGTTACACAACTGTAAATATTATTTATATGTACAGCTTAAGGTTATTTACTAAGTGTGTTTACTACAGTGCATGTTTGGAGCCCTTTTTGAGTTTTTTTTTTTTATCAAGTTAACTATATAAAATAAATAGGGAATAAAGTAAGAGGGGTAAGGAAGAAATTTGGTACATAACTATACAATAGGAAGAATTAGTTTATATTTACTAGTTTACAGGAATACATGCAAGGAAACTAAATATTCTTTATCATATAACATCAAACCAGTTAAGAAGACAGAGAGGGAAGAGAAAAAAGATAAATGCATTTAACCATATGGATTGACAGAGAAGAATTTGTAAATATTTTGGCACTGCACTGTGTGTTTTTTTTATCTGTTTCTGGCATAGTTTGCATATTGTTAATTTATTTTTAATGGATTGTGCAGATGTAACTGTCTGTGAATTGTTCCTGGTGGCAGGAGTGGTACTATGCTACACAAAATCAACTAGTTATCACCCAGTGTTAAGCAAAGGAATTGTATGGCCAAAGTCAAATAGTGAAGACAAATAGCAATCAGCCAAAACATGAGCTACAAAACTGTTTATGTTATTCTAGGGTTAAGATCAAACAATATTCATAAGCAAAATCCCCCTTGTCATGAACAACTGTAAGCAAAAAACAAGTTTTAACTAAAAGATTGTTTCACGTTGTAACAAACCACTTCTAACACAGGTAGGATTTTGTCACAGATCTTACAGTAACCACAGCCTTCTAGGGTATACAAAGTCAGGACACATCCAGTACAGTTTCCCTTTTTATTTTATGAGCAAACAGGTGCTTTTAAATAAATATAAACAAAACAAAATTCATTGCTCTTACTTGAGCTCTTACTAAACAAAAATATCTATCTGTAATTGGGTGGCTTTCCCACTTACCAATTTCCAAGAAAACAAAAAGGGATTTGCAATAATCACAATTATGCTCTCTCATTGCTGGCTTTTCTCTTCTCCCTGCAGCAGGCTGATTTCTTACTTTAACCCCTTCGTGACGTTAGGACGTACATTGCCGTCCTGACTTTAAGTGCCTTAAAGTCGTTAGGATGGCATAGTACGTCCTGTACTAAACAGCTCATCGCGGCTCCCCGCGATGAGCTGTTTTCGGATCCCGCTGCAGGCACTTACAGCGGGATCCCACCTGTCAGATGAGGCCACTTTGAGTGGCCTCAGTCTGACAGGGAAAATGTAGCCGGTGCTCAAAGCGAGCACCGGCTACATGTTGCTAAATCGCGCTGTGCCCGAACTTCCGGGCACAGCAAATCCTGGCATATTGAGGGGCATAATCCTGGCATATTGAGGGGCATAATCCTGGCATATTAAGGGACATAATCATTGGATATTGAGAGGCATAATCCTGGGATATTGAGAGGCATAATCCTGGGATATTGAGTGGCATAATCCTGGGATATTGAGGGGCATAATCCTGGCATATTGTGGGGCATAATCCTTGCATATTGAGGGGCATAATCCTGGCATATTGATAGGCATAATCTTGGGATATTGAGGGGCATAATCCTGGCATATTGTGGGGGAAAATCCTGGCATAATGAGGGGCAAAATCATGGCACATTGAGAGGCTAAGTCCTGGCATATTGGGGGGCAAAATCCATTGGTGTTTGTCTCCAGTCCCCAGAGCCAGACTGCAGCCAGAGACCAGATCATCTTAATGTCCTGGTGGTAAGTAGACAATTCAATATGTTTATTATTTAGTTGTTTAGTTATTAATACTACATTGGAAACTAATGTACCTCGCATTTAAAGGACACTATAGTCCCAGAACCACTACAGTTTAATGTACTGGTACTGGTGTCTATAGCCTGTCGCTGCAGAGAAAAGACACTGTAGAGTACTGGTGTTAAAGGAGCACTATAGTGCCAGGAAAACAAACTCATTTTCCTGGCACTATATAGTCCTTAGGAGTGGGGCACCCTCGTGTCCCCCTCCCATTTACCTTACTCCAGCGCCAAAGCTGGGAACTTTCCTCCCCGATCCTCCTCTCAGCTGCGAATGTTTTTGTTGTTGTTTTTTTTTGGATGTTCCACGTCCTCCCACTGTAATGTTCACAGTGAGAATCACGGAAGCACCTCTAGCGGCTGATAATGTGTGTGTGTGGGGGGGGGAGGGGGGGGCGGCAATTTTTATTTTGCCTAGGGCAGCAAAAATCCTTGCACCAGCCCTGAATAAAAGGTGCTTAATTTCTATTTTTTCATTAAAAACATTTCTGTTTAAAATGCCTAAATTCACTCAGCTAAACATAACTTCATTTTTTTCCAGCAGTTGCCCTTTAATAAGGAAACACAGTTTGATATTATGCTTACCATTTACCACATGCCCCAACACTGTCATATATCTTGGGCTTCTATGGTGCAGGTGTTCTTCTGTCCATAGGGAGGCTCAAACTAATGCTGATTATGTACCAATATAAAATAGATTATATTACATTACCTCTTGAAATGATTAATGACAGGGCACGCCACCTTGAAGGACAAATAACATTTTTTTAACTCTGAGTCAAGTTAATTAACTTAAGTGAACCTACTGCTAGGGACTCGAGAGATACCCGACTTGTGAACTATGTGTGCACAATCATACACGGTTGCATCTTCTTTCACCGCAGAATCATGGGAAATGTTGTTCCATTGATTAACCTTTAGTTTAAAAGCCGCAACTGTGCATGCGCGTGCACTATTGGGTATTTTACAGAATTGCATTCCCAATACAGCCTTTGTCAGCAATGGAATTCGGATGTAACATTCAGCCTCTTGGTTCATTTGTGTCGGCGACACAAGTGAGCCAAGGGGTCAGAAATTAAAGTAGGAGGGGCTGGGGAAAAAAGACAGTTCAATGTTGAAAAAGTTTGGTTGCACTTTAAGCTTCTGTATGGTATGCAGTGCTCCACTGTTATAGTGTAAAATAGAACTAATGTCAAAAAGGCTGGCAACCTATCACAAAACATATCAGATAATGGCATTTATTGTATTACCGTAATTAATAAACACAGGAGTTATTATCTTATTACAAAAAATTGTACAAACAAGGCATAAGTGAAACTGAAAACCAGGCACATCAGCATGCAATGTTATTACGGTAATGTCGTTTAAGTGTTTTGCATTTTTTGGCAACAAGCTCAAGGTTATTCTTCATTCCAGCTTGCCAGCAAATTGCTGCAAGTGGCATCCCATCATTAACGCACCAAACAATGTAACTATTCAAAAGTATTCAATAGTTGAATTTAGAATGTGCGCTGTACAGTGTATCCTCCGAAATTGCCTATGAAATGGAAAGTGTGGCCTTAAAATCATATTTTCATTTTTAGACCACCTAACGCGACCTCACAAAAATATTACTGAATACCAATGTTCCATGTTTCCTATGGGATTCAGTGGCAAGATGGGAGTTCGAGTTTGATGCCAGGTATCAAATGGTGGTCGAGTTGGATCCTGATTTTAGTATAGTGAATAGCTTAAGTTTGTTGAGTTGGACACCAAAACTCCAAGTGGTGCTGCCAGGTCACGGAGAACCATTTATGCGATATGGCAGCGTGTAAGTCAGTGTTTGACTTAGAAGGTAAAAAAGTATCAATTCTTAACTGGAATATTTAAAACAAAAATGTCATGTCACATAGTGTTTAAAGATTTAAAAAAAAAAAAAAATCTAATTCGCTTCACTGAGTAAGACATGTAGATTTCTCACTCTAGGTTTGAATATAAAAGCCTTTGATTCATATTTTATAGACACAAAGCACACACACATAAAAATAGAGGTGGAGCTGACTGGTAAAATGAATATAACTTAATTTAGGTCATAAAACATAAAGGCTTACAAACATGAAATGAAAGTGCACACACCGAAAACTTCAGAAGGTTGTCATGATTACAAATAATTAATTATACTATATGTCTGTCTGTTACTGCAAATCAGAGCCACATTGCATAGACCAAACAATAACCTTTTGTTATAATTAGACCTCATCTAACAAAAAATAAGGTAAAGCAAATGACGCCCTCTGATTGTACAGTACAAATATAGGTTAGTGTGGTCTATTCAATAAACTGGGAATAGTGACAGGAATAGCAGGCATTAATAGTTGATTTGGAAAGATAAAGAGTTTTTGCTCTGGTTTGATTAATCCTAGTTCTCTCCCACGCCCTAAAGGTCCCACTCCAGCTCTGTTTTGAATCCCATCAGGTATTTGCTAAGTTTGCCTAGTTATTTTGGGTTTTACATATGTAAAATGAAGCCTATCAAACAGGTGTGATCATGCTGCAAATACAGTGTAATTGACTGTACAGTGTGAAAAATAGACTAAAACTGGTTGCCCTTCTCACCCTAAAAAAGCTGGCAACAACTGTAAAAACATAATATAAATGAGAGGCTTTGGTTATATTATTGGCCAAAGCACAATTAAGCTCACTCCCCATGTCAAAGCACACTGTCAATAGGGTGAGAGCGTGTCTTGATGTGGCAGGTGCCCCCTCCATCCCCAAATGCTGCTGCCCCCTCCATCCCCAAATGCTTCAGCCCCCTCCCACCCCAAATGCTGCAGCCCCCTCCCACCCCAAATGCTGCTGCCCCCTCCATCCCCAAATGCTGCAGCCCCCTCCCACCCCAAATGCTGCTGCCCCCTCCATCCCCAAATGCTGCAGCCCCCTCCCACCCCAAATGCTGCTGCCTCCTCCATCCCCAAATGCTGCAGCCCCATCCCACCCCAAATGCTGCTGCCTCCTCCCTCCCCAAAATGCTCCAGTTTGAACACAGAGCAGAACAACAATGTGTTGAATAGTGAAGTATACCATATTTGCATTTGATCCGATAAGCAGAATATAGCAGAGAAAAGCACATTTTTATTTTACATGTTTTCTTAGATAATGATGTCAACTTCAGATTTGATATACAATTTCCAAAGCAAATAGTAGTTAGGTGACAAAGTCTTTAAGGCTGCATGCAAGTGGCCTTTAAAAGTACAGAACACAAATTACTAAAAATTGTATATCTGGATTACCTTGCATGGAAATTCTTGTCTTAGTTTAGAGCTATGTGATCAGTATAGATTCTATCCTGAGATGAGGACAACACTTTTATCATTGAAGCCAAAAGCTAATTACTATGTTGTGGTTAAAGTCACTAGGCCCCATGTGCATATTTAAAATGTTTTGGCAAAATAGATATGTCTGATGGAGAGTCAACAAAAACAAGACAAGAAAATTAACAACTCTCCTAAACGGTATAGAAACGTCAGAAAAACCAAAAGACCCACATGTGGATTAAAAGAAATTGTCCACATCCGTTGGTTAGGGTTTGGGATCGTGGGAACATGTACTTTGGTAAAGTCTTATTTGAGTTAGGTTTATTCATTTCTTTCTTTCTTTTTACAGGAATAAACATTTACTATTACCCTATAGCACCACCTACAGTACAGAGATGATACAAAATATACCAATGCCAATTACCTGGTTTTAGACTGTTATATAGATATTAAACAGAAAGTGATGCGCTGAAAGGAGAAGTGACATAAATAAAAAACTTATATACTTAACACAAGTTCCAGTGATGATCCAGTGGAACATACATAAAAAAAACAATAAACAAGAAATGTGTAATACTGATAACACAAAAAATGGAAGAAAGACCACACAAATGACCCCCCTGGTATTGCACTTACATATACCTTGGGCAGACTAGATGGACCGAATGGTTCTTATCTGCCGACACATTCTATGTTTCTATGTTTCTACCTGAGCCTTTTAACTCGGCTCTAGTTTTTAGGCGCTAGGTTTTAGGATGTATCCTAAACTCCGCTTTAAGAATTCTGAATTAGGGTGATAAGTGTGCAGATTGGGCAAGGAAATACAACTCCTCCGCTTTAAAGACCTTTGAAGAAGGGCCACAAGAAAAGCGACATAGTGCAGGCGGAGGGGGGGGGGGGGGGAGAACAGGGGAGAGAGAGAGTGAACACTAGGGGGAGATTGAACGCGGAGGACGGAGAGTGAACAGGGGAGGGGGAAACAGAGATGGGGTGGAAGGGGAGGGAACAGACGAGGGGGTGAAAACAGAAATGGGGGGAGAACAGAGGAAGAGGGGGAGAGAACAGAGATGGGGGTAGGAGGGGGAGGGAACAGAGATGGGGGTAGGAGGGGGAGAAAACAGAGATGGGGTTGAAGGGGAGGGAACAGACGAGGGGGTGAAAACAGAAATGGGGGGGAGAACAGAGGAAGAGGGGGAGAGAACAGAGATGGGGGTAGGAGGGGGAGGGAACAGAGATGGGGGTAGGAGGGGGAGGGAACAGAGATGGGGGTAGGAGCGGGAGAGAACAGAAATGGGGGTAGGAGGGGGAGAGAACAGAAATGGGGGTAGGAGGGGGAGAGAAAACAGAGATAGGGGATTAGGGAGTGAGAACAGATGGGGGAGAGGGAGATAACAGAAGAGGGAGGATAAAACAGATCCTAGGCGGGGGGAGAACAGAGATGGGGAGAGGGAAAGAGATATGGGGAGAGGGAGGATAGATAAGGGGTATGGGGAGTGGGAGAGTTATGGGATTGGGGGGGGGGCACCAAAAAGCACTATCGTCTGTGTAGCAAAAAATCCTTCCACCGGCCCTGAATCTAATCTTTCAAGTTTACTAACTTTTCTTTTATTGAGATATTGTTTACTATGATTCCATCATATAACTGTGTGTGAGATCAGCAATGAAATAGTTAAACATTCAAAATTACTTTTTGCAACTTAGTATCAAGCACTGCACAAAAGAACAGCAGATTTACATTTACAAACCATGCATCAGTTTGCAAAGTATACTGACACCTATTGATAGAATCAAGCATTGCAGCCAATAATCCCATCATTTCAAAAGGCAGTTTAGTATGTCACGAAAAATGTTATCCATTCATTACCATATCATTCTGACTAAAGAAAACTAATTTTGTACCGAAAACTGCCCATAAATGTGTGTGGGTGACTAAATAAAAAAAAAAAGAGATAATACACTGTTCAGTAACAAGATGTAAAAAAATATGAACATTTTATTAACCCAAAGCATGTCAAATTACCAGAAATCATGTGAAGGGTAAAATGTTTAGAAACATAACGACTTCAGTGATAATTTCTTGCACAAAGCTTAGCAATAAAGTTGTTCACTATATTGCCCACCTTACCGCTGATTTATGGAATACACGTTCATAACGAGGCTTGATCCGCACACTAAATTGAGTCCAAAAGAGTTCTAATCACTAAAGCCACAAAACATATCTCGGGAAGTCGAGACAATATTTTGCTGCAGCTAGTAGCCAATATATTCGCGTAATTAGTTAACTTCAGATAGCTTAGTGTATTTACGATTATAAATCATAGAACTTGAGGCATGGAATTCGTAAGACTCGATGACAGGTAAAAGATGTTTATCGGCGTCGTTGAAGACTGACGTATCACGACATTGCGTCATCAGCAGTTGCCGAAGTGACCTGGATGACATGTGCAGTAAGCAGCATGGCCGAACCCGAGAAAGTAACGGAGACTCGCATAACTGATACTGGCTCACAGCCCGTGGTCATTTCATGTTTGGAGCTGCCAAGTTTCTCCGATGCCTGTAAGCTGGTGAAAACCAGATACTCATGTCTGGTGGTGGAGACACACCGCCGGCACCTGGCTCTGTCCCCTAAATATCTGCAAAAGAAACGAAGCGGAATCCAAGAGCAGCTTAATACCGAGCTCCTGAAATATAGCACGGGGTGAGTCTGGGACCAGCTAGGAAACCATCCTTGGTAAAGTGGAAAATCATCACACTCTAGTTATGAGCTACAAAAAACGTTCCAGGGTAGAGCAATAAAAGAGGTGATGATTTCTAACAAAGAGCAGTTAAGGTGCAAAGTTGCCAAAGAGGCGTAAATAGCAAGGAAACTAGTGGATGATTGCTTATTTGGTTCACTTCTATAGCAACAGAATGTTTGTGATCAGTCTCACAATTGTTCTTTTATTACAACATAAACCACAGGGCGATAATATCAATATGTTTACAGGCATTTTACATAATGCTTTGTACAAATATATATTTCAGTTGACTAGCTAAACTTTCTTCTTTTTTTAAAGGATGGAAGGTGTTCCGGTTGCTTATGACAATATTAAACTTGTCAGCGAATTTGGTGATATCTATGATGATCTTGGACATATTCATGTAAATATTGAAGCCGACTTTGTGATATTCCGACCTGACTATGGACAGACGCTTGTTGTAAGTAAATCTTACCCAACATGATTTAATCTCATTTACCTACATAGTTATGGTATAGAGGAATATTAATACAGCACAAGTCAGTTGTTTTGGGGTCTCTTCTGCTATTACCATATTTTTTTTTCTACTGAGGGCGAGGACCTTTAGACCTTGAGAATATTCTAAAAGGCCATATTTGGTATTCAAAATTTTAAAAAAAAGTCATGTCCAAAAGAATGCAGTAAACGTAGATTTAAGTAATACATTTAAACATTCCGTTTTTGCTTTATCCCTTTTTACAGGATTCATTATTAGGGCAAGTCTGCTTTATTGATTTAATTCCTTAGGGACAGAGTTCTACTCTGCATTTGATGTGCCTTGAATGCCAGATTTCCATTATTTTGTCATAACTTTGCTGAACTCTTGTTCAGTCCACCCAGACAAATTATATATCACTTTTTAAAGGACAGATGGGGCTTTCTTTTGATACTATTATTTTCATCATATGATATAATTTACTATTAAAAATATATAAAATGTGATAAATATTCCCCTAAAAACTCTTTTTCTAACTTTGAATTGATTTTTTTTATACAATTTTATAAACTGTAAAAAAGAACCCATCTATATAGTTTCTAATATTTGTCCTGAGTTTGTAAATACCAATGTTTTACATGGTTTTTCTGCCCCCCCCCCCTCCCAAGTAATAGGGCAATAACCGATACTAGTGTTTTTTTGTTTCCATTTTCTCCTACAGTGACCTTTTGACCCTAACCCTAAATCTACCCCCACCCCTTAATCTAACCATTGTACTAACCCTAATTCTAACCCACCTGTAACCCTAGATCTAGGGTTAGCTTTTTCTTTATTTATTTTCTAACTGTAATGTTGCTGACTGCCTCTAGAGCAGCGCACCCCCTGGTGGGGCAAAGAAGGGTGTTGTATGATGCCTCGATTGAGGCATCATTGCAACATCTTTAACAAATAGGCTGTGATGTGTTTTCATTGCCTATTTGAGTTGAATGCATACGATCACATTCGCAGTGAGGATGCGCGGGGGAGGATGTGGGCCACGAAGGCACACTCAGAGGCTGCTTCGGATACGTCCATCTGCGTTAAGGGGTTAACTAAGTACTTTTCTGTTGACTACATGCAAGTCTGTTGCCATACTGACAATATAATTGTCTGTTACATATAAACCTTACATAGGTGCAAGTGCCTGACTTAATATTTATTAAGCATGTATTATAATGTGTAATATATAGTCTGAAAAACATTGTCAAATCTGGAATTTTCACTTGAATCCCCATACCAGTGGCATATTTTTGTTCCAGCATAGGGTACATGTAAAAATGACTTTTATAAAAATAAAATATTCTATACATCATGCAAGCTATTGTATATTATTATTTTTTTTTACGATTACCATTTGCCCCAAGATATAGAGGGGAAAAATAAGTTTTCCACACATCAGGTATTGCTGGATTCTGACATCAGCGAGGACCAGCACTTCTGTGTAACGGTGGGTTTATTATCTCAAGGGCAATGCTGGTCCTCATATCACTGTCATGCGGTATAGTGTTAATAGAGTTCTGTGATTGCTCAATCAATAAGAGTACAGGACCAATAAACACTGCTGACCCAAGAAAAGTCTAACAGTCTGTAGAATGGCCCTCGTACAGAAATGCTTTATGTAGAGAATGTTATTTTTGCCATGGCTCGACAAACCCCAGGTCGCCATCGTATTGTGTGCCCCACATGGTGCACTTGCTGCTGAGATATTTTATTATTTTAAACTTTAAACCTCTGGCGCACGAGGGAGCAGATTGTGTGCACCGGGTGCACAAACTTCCTGCTCCACCCCCTCGCACACCTCGCTGTAGTACCAGAGTGCAGAGCTGGAAACAACAAATGTCTGTGCCTTTGTAATAGCACAGACCAACGTGGACTGAAAATCCCCCCTTTTTTACTGCAGTGAGTAGAATTGATTAAACAAAGAAACACTCACTTGTATGTCTGACTGTATGTATGAGTGACTGACAGAATGTTTGTGTATGACTGTGTCTGTCTCAGTCAGTCAGTCATACATGCATACAGTCACTCAGACTGACTGTGTGTGTGTATGCATGACTGACTGACAGACGGTGTATGTATGAATAGAATATGTATGTATGTATGTATGATTGCGTGTATGTGCCACTGTCTGGTTCCTATATTATTATTATTATTATTATTATTATTTTTGGTGGTTCAGTTTGTCAAGCCCTGATTTTTGCCATACAGATTTTAATCTGAAATGGTCTCCTGAGCTGGTGGCTTTGCCTGTGCAGCCACAATGCACCATTCCTGCACTGTAGGTTTGCAAAATTAATCTTTAGGTTATGTGCAAAACCTGCTTCAGGCTCAGTAAGTATTTTTACAGGAAACTTAACATCAAAATGTCACGTGTTTACTAGCAGTTTTTGTATGTTTAATCATATCATAGACTGTATTATACTTAGATGTTGAGAATGCATATTTTTGAATCTTGTCCGGTTTTCAAAACAGATTTTTTTGTTTGTTTAGGGTGTGGTCAACAAAGTAGCCCCAAGTCATATTGGCTGTCTAGTTCATGGCTGCTTCAACGCGTCTGTGCCAAAGCCCCATAAAATGCCAATTGAAGTATGGCAGCATGTTGAAGTAAAAATTGGAGACAATATGGAGTTTTCGGTATTCCGTCTAGATTCAGATGCTGTAGGTGTATTTTGCATTCGTGGGAATTTGGATTCAAGGTACAGTGTTTTACTTATTTTTAGTGTTTGTGTAAACACTGGCAATTTTTGTTGTCTTTATTATGATTATTATAACCCATAACAACTGCCTATCTATTTGATGGCATCAATTTTCACCTGATGGAAGATATAAAACAGTATCACTTCCACTGGGCAAAAGGTCTATCCTGATGTGGTCTTATGTGTGTGGAATAAAACTTCACTTTTGCATATATACACAGTGTGGTGTTAATTTTATTATTCTGCAGAAGTAGCTGAACATCTTATAATAATAAATATTTGTAAATTTTGGGGTCCATTCTATTTAGTTTTAGGAACAAGGGGAAGGATATTTACATAGTTCTATGTAAAACAATAACATAATTTAAGGCCCAGCAGTAGTTATTTTAGGAGCCATGACTTTTTTAGGTTCTGCATTATACATTGTTTATAAAAAGAGTAGTATATACATTTTTTCTAAGTCCTTATAACACACTTGGAAATTTAAAGGTGGAAAACAAAGCATGTTTTCAATATCAAGCTTAAATAAACCACAAATCTTGTTACATTCACTTATTTAAATTTTATTTAACATATCATATGACCTTTTCATTAATGTTTTTTTTTCTTTTGTTTTATTCACTCAGCATGGAAGCTTTGGCACTCCAAAAGCTAAATGACATAAATGCTAATAAAGTTGTTAACGATTCTTCAGATCAAATAGAAAATGTAATTGACATTACTGAGGCAGTAGTTGAGACAAATATCAACACTCAGGAAATACCAAAAAGAAAAGGCAAGAAGCAGAAAGTTCAAGAGACACTCATACAAGAAACTGAAGTGGACACACACAATATATCTGGTGACTACTCGGTGCTTGAAGATTCAAATGTGGAAAAAGCTTCAAAGAAAAAGAGAGAGAAAAAGCGTAAAAATGCAACCTTGCATGATGGTGTGCTTGCCGAGGGTGATACATCGCAGTATTCAGATACAAGCATGCTTGAACTGGATCAGGTAAAACAAACTAAAAAGTCCAAGAAACCAAAGCACCAGGCCAACACAGAAATCAACGCTGAATGTAGTTTTCAAAATGGGGTTATAGAGTCGAGTTTTACGGAAAGCAGTGCATTGGAAGATTTGTCATACATAAGTGAACACTTGCAGGAAAAGCCTAAAAAGAAGCACAAGAGAAAACATAGGGACTCACTTCTTCCAACTGAGTCAAAACAGGGCATTTCTAATGGCACAGCAAGTGCAGTGCATCATGATGAATCTATTGTCGAAATACCTGAGGTTACTCAAGAAGTACCAAAGAAACACAAACATAAAAAGAAACGCCGGGGACACTCATTGCTGGACAATAATGATTTTCAAGATGTTTCTCTAACAGAGTCTGAGCCTAAAGCTAAGAAGAGACGGAAAGAATGAGGAGGACAGAATTTTCATATGTCTCTATTTTCCTATGAAATTATATTTTAATTATGTGAATACAAATGTCTATGTTGTGATTGTACTCGCCATCTCCCCTAAACCAGCATATCTTGATGCTGTCCTATAAACATCCCCAAGCCCTCCTCCCAGAATGCACACTCTCTGGAATGATACAGTTGACTCTTTGCTAAGTAACCTTATAGGTCCTCTCACCTAAATATCTTTTTATACTGGGAATGTAGACAATAAAGAATCCTAAATGGCCTATACAATTACCAGAATTGCAAGCAAATGCTTAAACTAATAATAATTATTAATGTCTGTGTGTGCGTGGTGTCATGTTTATGATATCCCCATTTCGCTTGATATGTATGTTAACTAGTTTCAATGGTAAATGTCATAAACAAGACCTGCAACAGGCACATATATAATAAATGTCAATTGTCTTGCAATTCTAATAAACCAGAATCTCTCATTCTGTACATTCATAATATAAAGGCATTATCACTTATCGGCATTGAGAATTTAGGGCACGTAACAAATACTTGATACATAACGTTTAAAATCATGTACCTCTCAATAAATGCCTTTTCTTGCAGTTCTCATATTACAATGTATAAATCATATCTATGACCTCTCTAAGAAGCTGCATTGACTCTGAATGTGTAGTATATTTGCTTTAAAAAGTAAAGGGGGTACATGAGTTTAATAGTAAGTTTCAGCATGATGCTCTGGTTTGACTATTACATTGTTTAAATTACCACAATGTGACTTTTTTTTTTTTTTAAAGTAATTTAGGCTTCCTTTTTCCCCAGTAAACAGGTTAGGAACATGAGTTCTTTCTTGATTACTCACTATGTACTTCTTTGGTTTGAGAAATTATCAAAGGAATCTGTTCCTAGATGTGTCTCCTATTACTCCAGCGGTTACAGTTTTGAATTCATGTATTAAATATTCAGAAAGAATGCATTTCTGAAGGTTGAGCAATAAGTGATGAAATTTGCTACTGTAAACTGCAAAATGACAGCATGAGACAAATACATTTTTGTTTTAAATATCACGTCTTGCTTCATTAAAGTTTCCATAGATGTGAATGTTGTACCTTTTGCTCTGCTGCTTACCACTCATGTCTACATAAGCCCAATTGTTTCTTTCCTACTTTGGTGTTTACCTTTTCTGTGTGGTCAGAATGTTTGCCAAAGCAATCAAACTCACTATAAATTATTTTTTAAGGTATAGTAAGTGTGTTTAAAAATTTGTTTTTGTTTCTCATTCTAAGTGTTAAGTATCACCACAGTGCACATTCATAAAGGAAAAGATTCATCCGAACGCATTTCATGCCATTGTACTTAATCGTATAATACAATGTAAATACCCATGCCCTTCTTTTTTAATCTTTCCATGGAGGCCACAGTCGTGTGCACTGAAGGCATAAATCACAGCAATTATAATGACATACACATAATTTAAAACTACCTTTAATCCATATAAAAAGTTTATAACTTTTTAAATGTCTTGAAACTGCACAACTTTATTGTGACTCCTGGTTAGGTCTATGAACTTGTTGGATTTTTTTTTTTTTTGAGACAGTATTTTCTTTGTCTTAGACTGGATTCAGAGACTCCCAGGAATTAAAAAAAGTTGTATGGCCTGTGATGCAACTCCATTTGGAAGGCAAACACCTCTGTGCAGATTGATTATCTCATGTTGTGGTCCAGCCTGATCCTTGTCCTGATGTCATTAATCTTATTAACCACGCAGTGGTGAAAAGTGTTAAGGAGCAGATGAGAAGGCGTATTCCTGCCAAACACGGTTCTCAGGAGGAAGATTTTTATTTATTTACGGGCAATACTGTACTCGATCCATTAAGAATAGAGATCCATCATTCTTCAGATGAAGAGGAAGGTGATAAAACTATCCTAGGTACGAAATTTCAGACAAATACTTTGCCAACCTCCATGCTCTTCGTCCATCCTTCCCAGTGCACGAGTGCAATTTAAAAGCGGATTTGAAATACTGGAATGCAGACACCACATCCAAGAACTTTGTTCTATACCTTTTTGAATAAACTATTATTTTGTGCTGGATGAAGCCATCCGAAAAGCTTCAGAAGGGAACAAAATCCTTTTGCCGCAGGAGAGGAGAAGGCTACCCAGATCAGTGTGGAATGATTGGCGGACCTTTACTTCTTCATTTTGGGTTTCCAGACAAAACGGCAAGATCTAGTTTCCTGGAGAAGTGGATTCCGTGGTCAACCTAGAAATCACCACTCTCATCCTGCCTGTTCATTTCGCGGAAAATTCCAGTCATGAAGGTTTTCCTGGGCTGCACCAGTAGGAACTCAAATTCCCGCCTTTTCGACGATCAGGTTTCACGTCAGACCTTTTGGGTCAGAAATATGAGGTAGGCTACAGTTTGGAGTCTCCTGCCCTGTCTACATTCATCACAATGAAGTTTCTGGTCAATCCTGTAAAGAATGTTGTCTTCTCTGCAGCCATTTCAAAGGTGTATACTCCCCATTGTTCTTTGTCAAAAAAGCATCCGGGGTGCTGGAGACAGGCTCTCAACCTCTGCATTTTGAACAAATATCTACAGGTCAAGAAGCTGAAGATGGAATCTCACCAATCTGATATCCTATTCATTTGTTCCAGCGATTGTATGGACTCCATTGACCTGACAGATGCTTACTTTCATGTCCCCATCAGGATTTAACACCTGCTGGTTGTTTGCTTTGCAGTGGAGGAAGACCATTTCCAGTTCAGATCCCTTCCTATCGTCCTCAATACGGCACCCTGGACCTTCTCGAAAGTTCTGGTGGTGTATTGTGGAACTAGTAGGGCATGACTAGTTTTTCATTATCTAGACTATATCCTTATTGTGGTATCAACCAAACGTCCATTTCTAATGAGCGTTTGCTCCCATCTTTCTCTGGGCCCAGAAGTATGTGGAGCATCGGTCGGCAGTTTACCTGCCGGGGATAGAGAACCATCTTGTTGATTTCCTGAGCCGTACCAACATCAACACAGAGTTAAAACTGTCCACCTATGTGGTCAACCAATACTGCCTGTCCTGGGGCCACCCAGCACTGGATCTGATGGCAACTGATGCTGACACTCAGGTTCCTTTACTTTTTCTCCAGTACTTTTAATCATGTGATAGATGCTCTGGCTCTCCCATGGCCAAAAGGCTCTACCATACATTTTTACACCAGTTCCTCGGGCTCTTGAAAAGGTCCGAATGGAGGAAGGAGCGGTGGTGGCATTTCTCCCATGGTGGCCCAGGAGGCCGTGATTTCCGCTGGTCAATCAACTTTCAATTTGGTACCCTTTGGATGCTACCCCAAGACGGGGATCTTTTGTCACATGGCCCGGCTCTCCTCTCCTCCCATCATCAGAGGTTGTCTCTTCTCTATTTAAGGCTAGGAAATTTAACACGTCTTCCACCTGAGCTGCCTTTTCTGGCATGGACTCATGGCATGATCGCCAATTCTTTGTCCTTCTCTCTGCCTGACATCTTGGGTTTTCTCCAAGCTGGCCTGGATCTGAATTCCCTGTGTGTGCAAATCTTCGCTCGGTCACCATTCACATCATAGTAATTTAGGTTGAAAAAAGACACAAGTCCATCAAGTTCAACCCTTCTACCTATCATTTCAGCGTTTTGATCCAAAAGAAGGCAAAAAAACCCCTAAGGAAGCTTTTTCGAATGTTGCCTCCTAGGGGGAAAAAAATTCCTTCTTGACTCCAAAAGGGCAATCAGATTTCTCCTTGGATCAAAAAGCTCTATTATTAATGCTCATTCTATAATTAATACCCCTGTATGTTCTGCTTTTCTAAAAAAAACATCCAGACCATTTTTAAATGCATCTATTGTGGTTGATAGCACTACCTCTCTTGGCAGTGAGTTCCATAATTTTATTGTCCTTACCGTAAAGAATCCCTTCCTTTGCTGCCTATGAAATCTTTGCTCTTCCAGTCTCAGGGGGTGACCTCTTGTTCTTTGTACATTTCTATTAATGAACAGGTCCCTGGAGAGCTCCTTATATTGGCCCTGCACATATTTATATAATGTTATCATATCCCCTCTAAGACGCCTTTTTTCTAAAGTAAATAAATGCAATTTTTTAAGTCTCTCTTCATAACTAAGATCCTCCAATCCCCTTATTAATTTTGTAGCTCTCCTTTGCACTTTTTCTAGTTCCTTAATATCCTTTTTAAGGACTGCTGCCCAGAATTGTACTGCATATTCAAGGTGAGGTCTTACCATTGATTTGTAAAGAGGCAAGATGATCTCCTCCTCCCGTGAATCTATACCTCGTTTTATACATGCCAATATCTTATTGGCCCTTGCAGCTGCTGACTGGCATTGGGCACTGTTGCCAAGTTTGTTATCTACAATGATTCCTAAATCCTTTTCGTTAGTAGTTTTTCCCAGGGAAATACCATTTAACGTATATGTTGCTTTGTTATTATTTTTTTCATAATGCATTACTTTACATTTGTCTATATTGAACATCTCTTCTGTAGGTGTTGGATCCTTTGATTATCCGATTCTTGAAGACTTATGATTAGACCACATCCCCGCTCATTTGCTATTCCCTGGAATCTTCCACTGGTCCTTTATGCTCTGGTTGAGTCACAGTTATAACCCCTTCAAGATATTTCTCTGCGCCTGCTAACTCACAGATCTTTGTTATTTTTAGTCTTGACTTCAGCCGAAATATGTTCCAAATTACAGGACTTGTCGGTGGAATCCCTTTTTTAAAATTTTATTCCAGGATCATGTTCTCCTCTGTCCTACGTTAGAATTTCTACCGTGTTTTTTTTCCCCAAATGATGAGGATAGATGGCATAATCTGGATGTTCTTTGTAGTTTACAAGCATACATTGAAAAGTCTTCAACATGTAGGAATTCACCTAGGCTATTTGTCCTCCCACTAGGAGTTTGTCATAGGGACGCTGCTTCAGTCTCCACTCTACGGCAATAGATCGTTGTGGCCATTACAAAGTGCACTATTTTCTCTGATGTTCCTATTCTGTTGGGTCTGAAGGCTTACTCTGCTCTGATGGTTTCTTCTTCATGGGTGGCTGAGACATATGTTCCTTGATTTGCAAGGTTGGAAACTGGTCTTCTCGGTCCACGTTCATCCTGCATTACCTTTTGAATGTACATCCTGCGGAAGCTTCGCCCATTCTGTTCTATTTTTCCTCTCATTAAATAATTTTAGCAGTACTACTAGTTCATGTATTCATTTATTTTTACCCACCTCATGGGTACCTTCTTGGGTATGTCCCAAATGTCACTGCTGCCATGGTTAACCAGGGATATTGAAAATTGTGGTTTGTTTTTTTTAGGACCTTGGGACTTAGACTCTGGAGGTTAGTTATAGGGGAGTATTTTATAGATTTGAGTTTATATCCTGGCTACTCTGAGTGGCAGAGCGAACCCCTAAGTCACTGCTGCCATGCATCCCGTCCGACCTCGGAAGCTAAGCAGAGCCAGGCCTGGTCAGTACCGGTGTGGGAGACTGATTGGGAACCCCGGGTACTGTAGGCTCACTATTTTGTCCGGCCCCCTTAGCTGTTTTCGGGCTTGGACGAGTTAGTAATGCTACACGGGAGGGCAATCTTTACCTACAGTCATACTGGTCTGAGAGCCCCCGATCCCATCCAACCTTGGAAGCTAAGCAGATCCAGGCCTGGTCAGTACTGGTGCGCGATACTGATTGGGAACCCCGCTTGCTCTAGGCTCACTTTTTTGTCAGGCTGCCTTAGCTGTTTTGGGGCTTGGACGGGTTGGATGCTACCTGGCAGGGCAATCTTTGCCTACAGCCATACTGGTCTGAGAGCGCCCGATCCTGTCCGACCTCGGAAGCTAAGCAGAGCCAGGCCTGGTCAGTACCGGTGCAGGAGACTGATTGGGAACTCCGGGTGCTGTAGGCTCACTTTTTTGTCCAGCCGCCTCATCTGTTTTCGTGCTATCACGGGTTAAGCGTGCCAAGGAACATGATTATAAAAGTATGAACATTTTTTTTAATTTTATTTATATTTGCCTTGTAAATTTGTAGAAATAATGGCCATTATTAATGTGCTATGGGAATTAATCCCATAGAGATAACCTTGATTGACTAGCGTGGCAGCATGTAAAAAGTATGTAAAATGTTTTGTACACTGTGTTAGTGGAATTGCATTTTTGGACTGCTCTAGAGCTTCTTTGCCATATGCGAAAAAAAACAGGAGAATCTTTGCCAAATCCATTCTTATGGAACCATGATTTCTCTGCATATAAAATAGTCGAGATGTGTTAAAAAAAAAAACCCCACACAACCCCCACAATACCTGTTCTACAGAAGAAATGGCAACTGTGCCTTTTTCCTACCTTCCCCATACTTTTGTATGTGGGACTTTTTATAGATTTTCTGCAATATTTGTTTTAAATTTGTTTGTACAGTCTCCTATTTCCAACAACACCTGCCAGCACTATATGCAAAATATTTTCCATCGCAATCTGTAACAACCTAACCTTTTCCTCTTGCATCTGCAGCATGCTCACCTAGCTCCTTGCAGCTCCCATTGAGTTCCAGCGACGCCATCTTTCCGAAGTCCTGTAGTCAACAAAATGGCCGCACGGCACCCTATGCGCATGCGCGAAAGACGGAACTCAGGAGCTCTGCTCCTTGATTGGTTACACCCCATTTGTATGGAAACCCCTCAGTTTCTCCTTACCTTTGCTTGTAATAGGTACTTTGGTGCCTGTTAGCTACCTTGCGTTTCCAGTTATCCTGATTTCTGTATTCCTGACTGCCGTGTTTGACCATTCCTGCAATTTATTCCCGTGTACCAGATCCTTGGCTTCCCTTTTGATTATCCTGTCTTTCATTATCCTGAACTCGGCTTTACATTCTGTATCCAGTGTCTCAGTACCAGGTCGCCTGTGTGTCCAGATATCCAGTGTCTCAGTACCAGGTCGCCTGTGTGTCCAGATATCCAGTGTCTCAGTACCAGGTCGCCTGTGTGTCCAGATATCCAGTGTCTCAGTACCAGTTCGCCTGTGTGTCCAGATATCCAGTGTCTCAGTACCAGTTCGCCTGTGTGTCCAGATATCCAGTGTCTCAGTACCAGTTCATCTGTGTGTCCAGATATCCAGTGTCTCAGTACCAGTTCGCCTGTATGTCCAGATATCCAGTGTCTCAGTACCAGGTCACCTGTGTGTCCAGATATCCAGTGTCTCAGTACCAGTTCGCCCGTGTGTCCAGATATCCAGTGTCTCAGTACCAGTTCGCCCGTGTGTCCAGATATCCAGTGTCTCAGTACCAGTTCGCCCGTGTGTCCAGATATCCAGTGTCTCAGTACCAGTTCGCCCGTGTGTCCAGATATCCAGTGTCTCAGTACCAGTTCGCCCGTGTGTCCAGATATCCAGTGTCTCAGTACCAGTTCGCCCGTGTGTCCAGATATCCAGTGTCTCAGTACCAGTTCGCCCGTGTGTCCAGATATCCAGTGTCTCAGTACCAGTTCGCCCGTGTGTCCAGATATCCAGTGTCTCAGTACCAGTTCGCCCGTGTGTCCAGATATCCAGTGTCTCAGTACCAGTTCGCCCGTGTGTCCAGATATCCAGTGTCTCAGTACCAGTTCGCCCGTGTGTCCAGATATCCAGTGTCTCAGTACCAGTTCGCCCGTGTGTCCAGATATCCAGTGTCTCAGTACCAGTTCGCCCGTGTGTCCAGATATCCAGTGTCTCAGTACCAGTTCGCCCGTGTGTCCAGATATCCAGTGTCTCAGTACCAGTTCATCTGTGTGTCCAGATATCCAGTGTCTCAGTACCAGTTCGCCTGTGCATCCAGTAACTCAGTAACAGTGGCTGTGCGTCCAGTCTTCTAAGTCATCTGTTCGTGAACCTTCTATTAATAATGCTTCCTTATCCAGTGTTCGGAGAGAGGTAGAGGTCTAGCTATTTACCTTTTCAGCATCCTCCATGTCTCAACCAAGGATAGCTTTGATTTGGAACGAAGACCTCCTACTACCTCTGGTGATGGGTTGTACAAGAAGATCTCAAGACCCAATATATTCAGGCCCTGCATTGTGGATCCTATACTCTGATCGCTACACCATTACACAGTCAAGTTCTGCAAAACAACATTTGAGGCTCGGTACAGCTTGTGTTCCTCCTGGTGAACATAGCAAATGATTAACCCCTTCATGACCTTAGGAAGTCCCTATATGTCCTGTATTATAAAGAATGTCAGAAGTGATCATTGATGAGTACCATCAGTTGGGTAATAATGACATCTATAAATCAGCTGCCAATTCAGTTAACATTGAGAGCATGCTCTAAAGAGTGCACTGAGTCTCACTGGGAGAAGGGTACTATACAAATGCTAGTGATTATTATATTACTTTCATACATATGATGTGCAGAAAACATCATCTTAGATTAATCTGTCTTTTCACATTGTAATTTTCTTTATTACTACAGAAATAAGCATCAGGTACCACTTTAAGGGTAAAATACCCACATTTATTTCATGAAATTACAAAATATATAGATAAAAACTAAATAGTCTAGCTATTTATCTTACAGATATTCCCTTACAATGTGTGATAGCATTTAAAAAAAATCCTCTTTTTAAATTGCATTGCACATTTCCAAAACTTCCATGGAAAGAAACTCTGACCATGTTAGTATAACATCTGGGAATATAAAGTAAAGCTAAGATAAATCCCTTTTTATGTAAAATATAAGCTCCACTGTTAACCCTCCATAAATCAGTTCAACTAACATGGAAAAAATATATTTACAATTGTTCTTGATGATGGAATAGTCCTCAAAATTGAAAAGATATTAAGTTTCTCATTTGCTTTTCTCCCAAAGTCAAATACATTCATGTGGAAGTACCACAATATAAATAGCTACCTCTTTACTTTTACTACTGAATCGATATTCACTAAAAGGAACTACAAATATTTTACATTTACCTATTCACATCTCACACAGACATGTGGTTCATGTGTTGCTCGCTATTAAGCTGCTTAATGTCTTGTATTATGCTAGTAAAATTGATGTGCACTTTGACCCTTCTGAGCCAAGATGAGGTTCTTATCTTCATGAGGTAAAACACAGAAGAATTGCTGATCTATGTATCTAAAAAAAATACTGGCCATGCTATTGTCTCTGTAGACTTAATGTTGGCCTCATGCCAAATACAATTCTAAGTGCCTTTTTAAGAAATAGACATTATGGAACTAGAGAAAGTGCAGGGGGGAGAGGCTACAAAACTAATAAGGGGAATGGAAAGTTTTAATTATGTAGAAAAGTTATATTTGTACATGGTAGAGAAACGGCGGCTTAGAGGGGATATGATGAAGCCCATACAAAGGGCTTTCGAAAGACCTGTTTATTAAGAATACAGTACAAAGGATAAGAGGTCACCCACTAAAACGAATAAAGGAGATTTAGACCCCGACAGCTAAAGGGATTTTTTACGATAAGGACAAAGTACGTTAGATGTCTTTAAAAGGGGCCTGGATACTTTTTTTTATTGAGCCAGAACATAGAGGGCTTTGGATGTTAGTAAAGGAATTAATATTTATTTTGTGCATGTTGATCCAAAGAGAAATATGATTGTTATTTGGAGTCAAGAAGGATCCCCCCCCCCCCCCCCCCCCATTGAAAGCAGAATTTGACATTGCTGCAATAAGGGTTTTTTATTTGCCTTCTTTTGGATCAACAGTGGTAAACATGAACTTTTAAAGAGTTGAACTTGATGGATGCAAGTCTTAGTACTACAGGGTAAAGAAAAATAAACTAAAATGTCCTACACAGGTCTAAGCTACTTCAGCTGGTGTAAAAGCTAAAAGTTACACACAAATATAGCAGCTTTCTAAAAAAGTACATAAATATAAAATCAATATCAAATATCTTCAAGTTCAAGAATAAAAATTCAAGAATGTCATGTATATAAAGTCCAGCACAATTATCTCAGATTTTGAGATTATACAAACAATTCTGTCCATCAGCTTTAGTTATCCCCTTGTGTGTTGTCACCTGATACAATGTATACTTTGAGGTGAAGGAATGTTTTATGTCTCATAAAATGTCCCAAATTCTGTATATAAGAAAAAAACCTAGGGATATATTGCAGTATGCAACTTACTATACTAAGAAACAGTAAAAATATACATTTGGGTGTACAGGTTGAGTATCATTTATCCGAATATCCAAAAACCAAAATTACTCAAAATCCGAAATGTTTTTCCGGATGTGGGTCAGTTGGGATAAGGGATACTCTCCTTCATGGCTTCCAGTGGTAATGCCGCCGGTCCCAAGCATTTCCGATACGGTATACTCAACCTGTAATAAAAACGCAATGGGTATCAAATTCTGTTTTTTTTTTATAATTCCTTCTTACAATATAAAGAAGATTTTTTAAAATTACTTTTCCCATTGATTTAACTGCCCATAGCTTTCATCAGTGTAAGCCGTCTTTCATAATTACTACCTGTTCTCTATTGTCAGCAGATTTAATCACCAAGCAATGTACAGCATCCTGCTCTTATATGTTAAATGAAAGCTTTTTAGTTTGCATTCTCTCTAGATCATCTAATATGCTTTGTTAAAAAAATTGTCATGTACACCGATCAGCCATAACATTATGACCACTGACAGGTGGCAAGCCGGCGGTCTTTGCTGGGAAACCTTGGGTCCAGCTATTCATGTGGATGTTACTTTTACATGTATCAGCTACCTAAGCATTGTTGCCGACCGTGTACAACCTTTCATGGAAACAGTATTCCCTGATGCCATTGGCCTCTTTCAGAAGCATAATGTGCTCTGCCACAAAGGTGTTCAGGAATGGTTTGAGGAACACAAAAATCAGTTAAAGGTATTGACTGACTTGGTTTTCAAACTCCCCAGATTTCAATCCATCTGTGTTGGACAAACAAGTCCAATCCATTGGGCCCCATCTCGCACTTAGGACTTAAAGGATCTGCTGCTAACATATTGGTGCCAGATACCACAGCACACCTTCAGAGGTCTTGCGGGGTCCATGCCTTGACGAGTCAGGGCTGTTTTGGCAGCAAAAGGGGGCTACTCAGTTTAAGGCAGATAATCATAATGTTATGGCTGATTCATCAAATTTGATGAATTAATTATAAGGAAAGTTGAACAACTATATCCAAGTTTGCATGAACATCCTCAAATAGTCTATAAAAAAAAGCCCACAGGACATCTAGTACAAGTCATATACAACCAAACTTTCAAAGACAGAAGGATAAAAAGGGATTTTAACCGATTTTGCCTTTGTTTTACATCCTTGTACCTTGGTCATTCCTTGCTCGGCCACAATGTGGCACCCTGCCCTTCCCTTGCTTGGCCACAGAGTGGCGCCCTTCCCTTGTTTGGACCCAGAGTGGGACTTTCCCAGTTTGGCCCTAGTATGGCACCTGCACAGTTGGCCCCAGAATGGCACCTCACTTAGCTTAGCTACTGTCTGGCACCTACCTAAGCCTAGCCATAAGACCGGCACCTACCCAAGCTTAGACAAGGACAGGTACCTGTCTGTGTTTGTTTATTGTCTGGCACCTACCCATGCTTTGGTATAGGCAGGATCCTACCCTGTTCCATGTACCACTACATTTGTATCCTGCAGCCCTGTCTCAGTCCATGCCTGTATCAGAGTCTTGTTTAGTTCTGTCCAGTCTTAAAACCCAGTTAAACATTTTCCCCGTGTAATGCTTCTGTTCCTTTTTTCTCCTGTTGTGATTAATTTCTGTTTTTCCTGTTCTTTGTTGTTCTTTTGTTCCATTGCAGGTTTTCGATCTCTCCTCTTGCTTTGCTTGGTTCCTCTGTTTAAATTCAACCACACCCGTTTGTTCTGTTTCTCCAAGCTTCCAGTCTTTGCTGCTATTGGCGATCCCTTCTTGTTTCTGCTATGTTTGCATCTGCTCTGCCTTGTTTATTTGCTTTAGCCTGCAAACCACCCGCTATCCTATTTTATGTGTATGTCCGATGCACATAAAATGTCCAGGATGTCTGCAGGGTTCCTCCATTTCCCTCCTTGATTATAAATGGATACAGCAGCTGCACAAACCTGGAGCACCAGTTACCCTGCACCAGGCCCCTGTGTCTCTACATCATGCACATTGGACTCCTGCATCTGGGCACTCAGGGTGCCATGCCATCCAGAACCATGTTTGTGACACTTATTTTCCCATTTCATGTTTGAATAGATGGCGTCTTACAGTCTGTGTCTAAATTTGTCCGTCAAATGTAAGACGCAATATTTGTCTCAGAAGCCGAGATTTGCCTTTGAGCTGACATAAGGAGGGAGGAGTTTCGGCACTGGAGGACGTGCAACACTGTTGCAGGTAAGTAACTGTTGCAGGCTACAATTGACTCAATGAATACAATTGTTGTGTGATGGAAAAACATATTTTTCAGTGTTTTAGGGTTTTTTTCTTACCTCTTAATTATCACCCTGAATGTATACTATTTTTCATTCTCATTTACTATTACTAGCATGCACAGCATCTGAAATTATAATTCTGAAATTATAATTCTAAAATGATCCGCTTTTTTCTTACTAGAACCTTTTTTGTGCTGCAGTGTCCCTTTAATTTTTCAACAATGATGGAATGTGCAAACTATAAAACTCTAATAAAAGACTTCTACCATTCTTTAACCACAAGATGTCACTGTTGTGCTTCTAATGGAAGGAATCCAACTCTCCAGGTTAAAAAAAATAGGAGGATGGAAGGTTTAGTTTGCCCATGGTAGTTTACTAGGTTTATTATGTTTTATTGTGCCCATGAGACATTAATTCTCTACATACCTTTGCTTTACACTGCCCCAACTTCAAGATTGCCATGCTTGGCCATTGAAATGTTATAACTCTTGCTAGTGCCACCCTTCTTTAAAAAAAACAAAAAAAACTTGCCATTTATAAACCTGGAGCACGTATAATGGCGAGAATAAGCAAATCAATGCTTTGAAAAAAAACTTACAATGTGATAATATATTTATAGGTTATCTCACTATGAGAAACCCTTAGATAACTATATAAAATACCAGGATGTTGATCTAGCAAGAGTCTCACAAAAATCAACTCCTGTACTCTCATGACAATCTTGCTGCTTTAAGGATAGTCCTCATGAATGCCATATCTGGAAAAATTGAAAAGAAGATTCAGAATTGTAACCCTTTAACCAGGGTTGGACTGGGTATAAAAAGAAGACGACTGTAATTAATTTAATTCCAGCACAATAATGCATAAAATCAGCGCCCGTACATCTATGGAAACAAAAAAACTAAAATGCTAAAATAAGCAGATCAGGTTACCTTACATACCTTCATTTACTGCATTTTGTTGTGTAAATATCACATATCGTGCACCTCTCTGGATCACTACCACAGTGGGTGCCCAATCTTCTGAAGGAAACAAAGTTGAGTGCTCTCTCATGTGGCAGCTAGAGTTTACAAGAGAGATTTGTGTCATCGGAGGAACCGATCTAATAGTTCTCTCAGACAAGGCCAGAGGGACAATGGAAATCCAGGCCTGGTCATAGCTGTATCTCCTGAAACCTGTTTAGATACACCTCTAAATACAGGTTACCATTAGTATTGCTTACCTATACCATAGTAATGACAAAACAAAGACTCACTGTACAGACACGTAATGGTTAAATCCAGAGAGAGCCATTCCATTCTGGATCTGTCTGTGTATATTTTTTCAACGTGATGAATTCTCAGACAGACCAGACTGTAATTTCTGAATTTTGTCACTCCTCCTTGGTATTTCCTTTTTTAAATTCCAACAGTTTTTTTTGGCAGCACTACCATGGCAGTCAATTGGTTAAGTGCTTATCTAAAGCAAAAATATAGAAATTGCATATGCTGCATATATGTGATACAACCATACACTGTAATCAAATTTGAATACAAAAATTAATGCATTTCTGTGACATTTAAAAATAATTACATATATTTATAGGAGACTTTTGCTGAACTCATGGCTGATTAAATTGTCCTCTGATTGTCTTGTGCGTATCTGGTGACAGAGTGGTCATCTCTGATAGCTGTAATTGGGTTTTAATCTGGAAATGGTTTTGCATGGCTAGGCACATATTCCCCCATTATGATGATCTCCACAATGTAGCCAAATTCTTTTAATTTACTTCTTGGAAATTAAACTTTTTTTATGGGACCTGTGACTAGTTTATTAATTTATTATTATCCTTATATCCATGGACATTAAGCTGATTTGCACATAAGACCAAAAACGCTGCAATGTTTTGCAATAGTGAACAAAACACAGGAAGGAATACTTAAAGACTTAGTGCAGTTTCCCTCATGTGTGATGTCAAGAAACATTCTCTAATTTAAAACTTCAAAGGGTTAAAATGATACCAATGTCTCTCTGCTGAAGGGTTGGGAAAAACCGGGAAGGTTGAGGCACACGTGTCAACATCTTCCCCTGGATGTCAGGATGGCGATGCTTGGTAGGTCAAATGTACTGCATTTTTCTCTGGTTCCAGGACACCACTTTAAAGGAGACACTTGGGGGAATGTTGACATAGTTTATATATAAGGAAGATCTTATAGCAGTATTCAGTTCAATAAACAAATGATCATGACAGGCTATTGTATGTGTCTCATCTATCAGTTCCCCTTAACTTTTACAGTCTTCTATCAAGAGGGGAGTGGTGTAATTATCTACTTTGACACTGAATAACAACTACATTCGTACACTGCCAAAAGGGACACAGCCTGAGAGCAGTACAACCACATTATGTAGCCATGGCGTGTTAAGGATGACATTTTATAGAACCCTGTAAAGAAGCAATATCTGCAACCTCATGGATTTTAACCTGGATGGGAGGTCCCCCTAATCTTTTGTAGCCACACATTGAAATGTGCCAGAAAATGTACGCATGTTTCTCAATGTATTTTCTATCCATCATTATGATGAGGATGAAGCAATTATTACATTATTAGACATCTCAAACCCATAAGCTAAAAACGTCATACAACTATACACTAAATACAAAAGAATTGGAAGGTTCCACTCATTGGTGAGTTTACCAATATTCTGGTAGCAAAAGCAGTCAAAACATTAGATGTATGATTTAATAATGCTCTGGTTATCTCTCAAAGCTGAAGGTAAACACTGTCCTTTTACAGTTACCCCATTATTCATCCCGTTGTGCACATGCCTCTTTTACACCATGAACATATCTACACATTCCTCTTCTTTAGTAGGCAAAGCCTAGACTTATCTTGACAGCTTTACAATCACCATGTTTTTCTATCAATGTGCTATCTTTTAATTGTCTTGGTGCTCACATTAGTATTAACCCAAATAATGTAAAAATTAAGTAGAACGTTTTTTTTTTAAAAAAAGTAAGTTATTTATTTACATCAACTTGAACCATAAATGCATTTACAATTTTCATTGCAAAAGCCAAGTGTTCTTTTAATTGTCTTGGCGCTCACATTAGTATTAACCCAAATAATTTAAAAATTAACTTTTTTTTTAAATAAAGCCGTTTTTTACATCACTTGAACAGTAAATGCATTTCCAATTTTTATTGCAAAAACCAGGTGTTCATGTACTTATAGCATGAGCTACAACATCATACCTTCGCAACATGGTCCCCGGTAAAGCAGTATTCCTGGGGGCATGACTTCAGAGGGGAAGTGTCAGCTGCTATCTATGAGCAATCTTTTGTGCATGCACACGATTCATTCTCAAGTATTCGGGATTGTGTAGCAATATGCAATATTTCTAGGCTTATAATCACCTATGCCAGGGGTGTCCTAGTTTGTTTTGCAGTGAGCCACTTCACTGTAAATCTATTTGTGCGTGGGCCGCATTGATGTTTCATTGACAGAAAATGTAGGTATGTATGTATGTAGGTATGTATATGTACATTATATATATATATATATATATATATATATATATATATATATATATGTGTGTGTGTGTGTGTATATGTATATATATATATATATATATATATATATATATATATAAAATCCAAAGATCAGCGCACTCACCTCAAAGTAGGTAGGAGAAAAACTCTTAAAGCTATAGGTTTCATTAAAGCTACTTAAAAACACCTGTCTTACTAAGATAACAAAATTGGAGATTTAGTCACATATATGGCCATATTATGCTAAGCCCACCACTACGTCAAAGTACTCCAATATTGGTGGGTCCTAACACTAAATACTGTTGCTTATGGGGCTTAATCTCTTTATATGTATTACCAGGGACCCAAAGGCCTTCCTAGTGTATAATACAGAGACACTCCTGCAATTTATAGGTCTGGACACCACTTATGGAGCACCTGTGATGGGGAGGGGTGCTAAACCAGAGGCCTGGTCATAGTAATTTAAATTAAGTAATTTAACGCTGCCATCTAAGTTTATATGTTTTTTTTTTAGAGGACAGGTATGTCTTTCTTTTGGATACCAAGTACATTTATAATAAACAATTTAGTATTAAAAATACATTTAAAAACAAAAATTGTGAATTTTCTCCCCCACTATTTTCTTAATGTTACTAGTGCAGCTACAGAAAAAGACTCAAAAACAGATTATTTTATTAGTCCTGAGCTAGGGAGTGCCTGATATTCCTAGGATTTTAATCTATTTTTGCCAGTTACAGACCAATATGCCAAACACTGCCCCTAAAGTATTTATTTTCGGAGGCTTTTTTCACACTTTCCATATGCTCATTTTACCTCTGCATTCTTCTGGACAGAGTGTTCTGATGTCATTCCCGGAATCTATTGGAGCCCCTCTCCCAGCAAGGTGTCACAGCCCTGAGTGCTCCTATCACTACTGGGACCACTTTGGCCTTCACTTTGCACATCCTTTGAAGTTCCTTTTTTATGACCTAGTACTTCTCCAGCTTCTCATATGCCTTCTTCCTGATGTTGTCACTTGGCACCACTATATCTATTACCATAGGTCTTCTGGTCCTTTTCAACTACCACAATGTCAGGTTGATTGGCCAGAACCTGTCTGTCTGTCTGGATTTTGAAGTCCCTCAGGATCTTAGTCATGTTGTTCTCCACGACCTTCTGTGGACTCTCTCATCTGGACTTGGGAGAGTTTAGTCCATATGCTGTACAGATATTCCTGTATACAATGCCAGCTACTTGGCTGTGCCGTACAATGTATTAATTTCCTGCGAGCCTCTTACACCCTGCCACTATGTGTTGGACTGTCTCAGATGCCTCTCTACACACCTTGGATACTGTCTGGTGTGGTAGATCCATGCTTGTATGAATCGGGTGCTCAGTGCTTGTGCTGCTATGATCGATGCCTCAGTGTTGCCTTTCAGTCCAGCCCTCTCCAGCCACTGGTAGGATTTCCCAATGTCAGCCACCTTGGCTATCTGTCCCCCATGGTGAGGAAAAAAGGGAGTGGGTGTACAAACTCAACAAGAACACTATAATAGCCTGTCCTGGAAGATAGTACCTACTTGGGAGAGCAACTGTGTTTTTTGCTTGCTTACACCATTACAGAGGATCCACTCCAGTAGCATATGAGACTAATCCCACCCATAAGGGCAGTCCAGACCTGAAATGCATGGCTACTACCCTCTGCACGAGGAACACAGCAAACCACAGACATACATTTTGGCCTGCAAGGCCTCATCAGCGTGGTATGGCTGATGATCCTCTAGGTATAAGCAAGCCAGGGACCCATGGTCATGGGCATAACCTGTTAAATATGGTGAGCAAAAAAGGGGGAGAGTGAACAAACTCACCGAGAACAGAAAGCACTATAATAGCCTGTCCTGTAGGATAGTACCTACTCAGGAGGCAACTCCATTTTTTGCTTGCTTACACCATTAGCCAAGGCAAGCCAAGACCCATGCAAGGTCTTGGCTTGCCTTGGCATTTGATCTTCCTTCCATGTCTGTTGCTGCTTCAGGCATTCTCTTAGAAACTCATCTTTGGATGCCAACTTACTGTATGTATGTATGGCTCTGACACCCTCCAGACCTCTCCTGTCCTCTTTCCGGCTGTAGTGCACAACAGATTTTAACTCTGGACATTCCATGCCATCATTAGGTCCTAAAGGTATGAAATGTCCTATGGTCATTAAGAGGTTAAAGGGTAATGGAAATCAAAGCAAGGTAGCATTATGTAAAGAAAGGGATCCTTCTTCATTTAGTTATTCTGGACTGCAACCTAACTAATTAAGTTATAATTTTATTTATTTTTTTCTCATTTAGATTTCACCTATCTTTACATGTAATAGACAACCCACCTTCAATCATCACTTTCCGACACATCACCACTATTTGTAACTCTATAGCTAAAATTCCCAATGCGTAAGAACTTACTCTCAGCACTGTCAGTAGAATGCTATAGCATTTATCATGTGGATGCCAAAAAAACTGATGACATCATCAAACCGAGTCTATATGCTTTCCAGCTAATTAAGCTCCTCATTTGTCTTCTAGTTCCCCCCAGTACCGAGAGTATCACTGCACTCATAGCTGATTTAAAACCCCATATTTCTTTAAAAAAATTTGGCCGGATCTTTTTCCCTCAGGATTCACCTCAAAGTCTCTGTTACTTAAAATTGTTTAAAGCATTAAGAAATCTTCAATAAAAGAAGGTTCTACCCAATTGGTGTGAAGGGCTTAGCACCAAGAAAACTGAATGTCATGTAGTAAGCAGTTCTAAATACTTACACATCTTGCTGCAGCTGTTATACAAAAAACAGCATTTTGCTGAATATTGCCACCCAAATTTTGGCACGTACAATGAAGGCCCCACCTCCGACTTAATCTGTATTAAAACGTTCTCCCATCTTGATCATGTCACAAGCACCTTTGGCTGTAAGCACTTTGGAAATGGGACACCTCTCCCTACAGCTTGCTGTTATTAATTAATGGATTCTTCTATTATTAGTTTTTGTTTTTTTAACTTCCTACAAATTTATACTATAGAAAATATAAAAATCTGTGTGACAAATTCAGGGGTTAACCTCACATGTGATATATAGATTCACTCCACATTTCTAACACATCATCTGAGCATTCTACAGAAATAAAGTAAATCTTACTTACAAAGCAGTCAATAAATTCATAGCGAGCATACCTGTTTTCAAATTTTAAAGAAACATATAAACTCGTGGCTATTATTCCTGTAGTTTTTAGAGGAGGTGATTTATCAAATATTTAAAACAACACCCCCATCAAACACCTCAACTTGAAAACACTGCAATTTTAAATTGAGCTGGTAGTGTTTTTATTGCAGTTTCGTTTTTTTTTTTATAACATTTTTTTATTTTGATAACATAAACTAAAAAAATGAAAGACTTTTAAAAAATAAAGAATGTTGTGGTTTTATACTATGTTTTTCTAATTTTGAGACATGCATAGTTTAAATGGGGAACAAATGAGCTTCAGACACCTGGTATTTGTACCGGGGAGGATGGAACTCAAATTGAAGTGTCACATAATGTTGCATTACATCACATGAAGTCACGTGACTGTGCTCCTTTTGGCTTCATCCTACCACATTTCAGGTCCTAGTTCTGAGATGTGGGCACGTATGGTAATCTCCCTGGAAACTACAGGTTGCATTTTTTGGGTTCCATACATATTGCAACATTCAGTGACTTTGATTTTGTTTTGCAAGTGGTTAACTACTACACATCTGTCCATAAAACTTATTTATCTTTGGTTTGCATATGTTTGCATAATGCATAAAACGTATTGTTGCATACTTCCAACATGCTTTAAACATCTTTATTCCCAAATGGGGGCTACCATTACGTCATTTCTTCTTTTTCTGGTGCTCCTGACACCAGTGTATGAATAATGGACATGTGCAGAGGTTTGTGCATGTGTATTAGCTCTGTTTGAGACAGCTCAACAATGCATGTGTGGTAACACTAACACTCCTTTACCCAGGTTGCACTCCCAGCGTACCGTGTTGCCATTGGGAAGTGAGCTTTATGGCAAAGTGTAGCTTTGTGAACCTAGCACATACTTAACAAAGAGAGAATTGCAGGGAATTATGGTTGGAATTTCAAACTTGAAATCTCTAATACAGATGAATGGATCAAAAAAAGAAAACAACACACAATACACTCTCCTTGGATGGCATAAAAGTACTCCTTCAGCACTCACAAGGGTAACACATCTTCAAAATGGCATACATATAGGAGAGGAAAACATACAAAGTTTACTTTGAATGACCCAAAAGCTGTAGTAGGAAAGGTAATTAATGCACTCACATCTGCACATGTAGAAACAGGCTCATCATATGAAGTTTTCTTTAATTCTTCTTAACTAAAATATATAAAATACAGCTACCAAATGCCACAGTATCATTGAAATAAGTGGTAAGGGTAAAGTATTACAACAAAATATGGCACACAACAGATGTGCAAAAGCGCAGTATATACAGAGTAGCAGTCTTATAAAAGTCAGGGATGGTGTCCCTCATCCAGCAGCAAAAGTCCCTCCTAAAGTCTAAATGCATGTCACAGGATGACCTTCCTCAGGAGCAGATAGCAATTGTTCTTGAAACTTGCCCATGTACAAACAGCAGATAGCAGCTCCATGAGACTCTTGCAAAATCCAAAATGTTAAAGTCACCTGGTGTAAAGTAACTGGATTTACTTTACATCAGGATTTACCTGGTTTAAAGTAACTGAAAACTTTATATGATTAGCCTGTTTCAATCTGTGGAGATGTGAGTGTAAAAATAATTGCCCTCCCCACTACAGTTTTTGGTCATACCATATTACACTATGTTTTGTCTTTTTTTCTTTCCTATAATTATATCTGCCCCATTGTAAAGATATGCAGCTGAATGACAGAATTTTACCAACTCACTTACTCCGGTAAGTCCGGTCTCAATTCTCTGTTTATTGAGTTGTTTACATTATAGCATTTGTAACGTTCAGTTTTAAAAATCATTACAAAATGTAAAACCCATTTATGCTTTACAATATTTGAGCCATTATGTCACAGTGTGATAAACACAAAAGAGGTAGACAGATAAAGCCCTGGTTTTCCACAAAAGAATTTTCAGGGAGATCTCTGGAGTATGTTTTATTCTGAACTTCATTTGTCATAAAAGACATTAAAGATGAGTAGGCTCTCAGTACAAAAGAAACACCTATCTATACATTTTCCTTGGCATGAATTCAAACAACGGCTCAATTTTATTCAATTAATGTGTTGATCTAGAGAAACTAAACTACTAACTTTAATCAGCAGATAAAATACCCAAGAACTATTTTAAAAGTCTGCAAAATTGTCTGTGCTTCGGGAGAGCAAGAGAAGACCAGACACTAAATGTTACATCACAAGTGATATGCAGTACAACGGATGATGTCTATGGAGCATCATGTACAGTAGCTCACTACCCGAATGGGAGAAAGAAACTAAATTGACACTTGTTTAAATAAAGTTATGTCACAGTAACCGTTCAAGAAACTCTCACCAAAAAAAGCATTTTTTTTAAACTGGCATGAAAAGTCTGGAGTAGAGCAGGGTATCTGAGCCAATAGTGTAGGCCATAATAACTATAACTCTCCAATATTCAAGGGATCAATGAAGGCATCAAGAACTAGAGCTATGGTCGTTAACTGGCTCAAACTTTAAATAATGCTGCATCAACAACAACCAAGTATCAGTTCAGATGGGTATGAGCATGTCAAATGCAAATTCACGCCATTTACATAGATCAAAAAAAGACGATGTCACTACGAAAATCTGCTTAGACAAAAGGTTAATGGAAACCAGGAATAGGCAATGTGAATATACAGGATCGCCAGTGTTCTTGGCAAGATCTGTGTATAATCATAAAAAATGTGTGTTTTCTTACAAAATGTTCAGATAATATCCACCACGAATTATGTTGGTGCCTTCCCATCATGGAACATGCTTCCACAGTGGAGAAAATACCTTGTTGTCCTTTTCGAGACATCATTGTCTAGCATACACCTACAAAAGTGCTCAAACAACATGCTAAATGGTAAGGTGCTCGGACCGGGCTCCACTTGGTTCCCAGGTAGCTGATTTTATACTAACTTGGAAACATTGTGTTTGAATATTTTAAACATCTACCTACATTATGCCTCTACTTCACTAAGGTCAGTGCTAGGCAATGATCAAAAGAAACGGAATGGGCTGGCACTCAGTAGTAGTGAGATCAAATCTTTATTGTTCCAACCGACAGTGGCACATACAACAATAAAGATTTGATCTCACTACTACTGAGTGTCGGCCTATTGGGTTTGTTTTGATCATTGCCAAGGACTGACCTTAGTGAGTTAGAGGCATAATGTATGTAGATGTTTAAAATATTCAAACAGCAAGTCAGTACAAAATCAGCAACATCATCTGTACAGCTGCTAAAAATGAATGGTGGTTATTCTGGAGAAATGTGTTCTAGTATTATTGATGTGTCAGATTTTAACAAGTTAAATATGATTTATTTTATCTCATATGTTAAAATACAAAAGTTAAATTTAAACAGAATTATCCCAAAGCTAAAAATGAACAAAGGAGTTCCTATATTCTGTAATCCCAGACATTTCTATCAGTATGTTAGCTTTTCTTTGGACTGCATATTTCAAAATCCTCTTCGCTGAATGCAGTCTGTCATTGTTTAAGATAAAAAAACATACCCTTATATTTCACTATCATGGATGTATTTTCTGATATGCGTACATTGTGCACAATACAAACAGTCTAAATGTTTATTGATATAGAAAGTGTTTTACTAAAAACACTCATACATTGAGATTTCTCTAATTTTTAAGTACACCTTTAAAATGCCTCCTTACATCGCTGTTAATGCTGAGGGAAGGTACGGATATCACATACAATAGCAGTTTTATCTAAGGATTTTATTCACATAATAGAAAGCTCATCCAAGTTCACATTATATATGATATTCCCTGAGTATTTACTAAAATCAACTTAAACTTGCATTAAATGGAGCCGCCAGGCCCAAGATAAGGAGGAACCCACCCAATTTCAAAGTGCATAGCCAATCACCCTACTTTAATAAAGTTGGAAGAAACTGGCTACCAACTGTGGTGTGTATGTCCCCCTAACTCAACATACTCGAGTGTCCACTGATGTAGATGGTGACTGAACAAAAAAGATATAAGGTGGTTGGTGATAAGTAGCTCTCTCAAGACTTCAGACAAAAGTTCAGCATGAGTGCATCATAACTATAGGTGTGGGATATACTTGTTACCCCAATGTGACATGCTTAGGTTCAATAACAATGGGAAACCTCTGGTTAGGATATAAAAAAAAAACAACTTCATGATGCTATGAGAGATGCAAATATTTTATTAAAACATATGTAGTACATGAGAGTTTGAGTTTATGTTAATTTATTAAATGATTACTCCAATAGCTCCAGGAATGGCTCCAAGGAAAGAAGAGAACTACTAAAAGTTCAGTTAAGGTTCTGGTGCTTTTGACCCAGTGTTTAACTGGTCTGTTAGTGATTGAGATATCAACATCACTAATGCAGATGATCAGTATAGTCCATTTCCCAAGCATCTCATGTCGTGCCTCCAGACTTGCTTGGCATATCTCATTATGCTCCTGACTGGGTGGTTTTTCCTCTGACTCTCTGTCTCCTGACTTCTTTTTGATGCCCATAATTTGTTTTTTTGTGGATCTTACATCTGTTATGGTTGTCAGATTTGGTCTTGTTTAGGATCCTCCCTTGTGTGCTCTTAAAGAGACTTTAGCCCTCGTGCTACTGGAATACCTCTTCTGCTGAGTGGAAATGGACAGAAAATTATACATTTGAGTACATTTTATTTTGCTATGAAAACTCAACTGGGAAAAAAAATTGTTTTTTGGCCACTGTTGATGAAAATGTTATACCATCCCTGTTACTCATTGTACATAATTGTAAATTTCCTTAGTATCAAAAATAATAACACAGTCTCTGAACTCTTATGATGTTAATATAAAAGCCATAACACTATATCAGGGATGCACTAATAGCACCAACAATAAATAAATATTTTGGTAAAGTGTATACAAGTGTAATCAAAGCAAGCATACTAGCACTACGATGGTTTAACTTTGTGTATAAAAGCTCTGATTGTTCACTTATTTGATTAAATTTTTTTTTTTACACAGTTGCATATAAAAGTTCCTCTTCGACTGGGTGGTTGCCCACCTTGGTTGGTTGTCTTGTTGTTGTCCTAAGAATCTCCAGAAGGTGCAAACTCTCAAATGTGATTTTTTTTTTGTTCACTTTTCAGTTTATAGTTTTTGTTAGATGGTCTATTTATTTTAGTTGCTTAACTAAATGAACCTGATACAGCAACTAAAAATGTTTTAGAGTAATGATATTCCACTATGAACAGAGCTCTTTGTTAGTTTTATATTTGGTCTACCTAATATATCCTTTTAGCTGGGGGAGGCAACACAGGAAAGATAACAGATTCTTGTCATTGAAACATTGGTTAATAACATTTGAAAAGGCTTATCACCAGGAGTGACCATTTTCATTTGGAACATACAGTCCTTACAAGACAGCCAAAGCACATTTCATAGGAGTGAAATATTATTTACAGTTATTTTCTGTACCTATTATGTTGCATTTGGGAAAAATACAATATAAATGTCCCAGAGCTTTCAAAGCCATTTCATTAAAGCTTAATATTTGGTACATGGAATATGTAATAAAGAACTTTTTAATACACAAAAGTGTTCAGAAAGACAGCAGCTAATAATTGGTAAAACTGCATATTGTGAGTTCTTAAGGTTTGTCATGTGTAAATATTGTTTACTTACGTGTTTTCTAAAGAACAATTTCTTTAGAAAACACGTAAGTAAACAATATTTATTAACCCTTGTTGATATAAAAAGCTGCCAACAGGAATATCATAAGAAAGGAAAATCATGAATACTAAGAAAAACTTATGTCTACCAAGGATTGCCTACCTCTGGTTGTGATAGAACTTTATGTGGCCTAGCCACCAACCACTGTAAAAAGACAAAAAGGCTACTAAACTAGTGCATGGATAGCAGGATAAAACCTGGGAAGGTTAAAGGATCTTAGCATGTATAGCTTGAAAGAAATATGAGACAGATGAGATATGATAGGAACATGTAAATACATAAAGGCAATCAACACAGCAAATGAGAAGAGTATATTTAAATTACAAAAAAATCTATCACAACAAGAAGACATAGTCTTAATTTAGAGGGCCATAGGTTTAAAAGTAAAATCAGAACATATTTTACTGAGAGGGTTGTGGATGCATGGAATAGCCTTCCAGTATAAGCATAAGGCAATCCTACATATAGAATACGGCCAAGGGCTTATGAAATGCTAACAAAAGTATTCAGATTTCCGATTGTCATAAATTGGGCAGACTAGATTGGCCGAATGGTTCTTTTCTGTCGACACATTCTATTTTTCTATGTAACAAAATATCTTATCTAGTCATTAGGAAGAAACCAAAGCCAACTAAACATGACACCCATAAACTCTAGCTTTTAACTCATGTCCCAGTTATGACATTTATCCACACATTTCAATACAGTTTGGATTTACTTTTGATCAAATAAAATGTTTGGTATTCCAAATATAATAGAAGCTCTTTAAAAGCTGTATAGCAGTGTAACGAGAAGGCTCAGTAGCCAGATGTTTGATTCTCGTTTTAGGGTTCCAATATCTCCTTATCTTTCGAAATTGATTGTCAGCTCCCTGGTCAACACCCTTAGTAATACGAGATTTGTAGCAATTGCTGGCTACCAAGGATTTCAAGGCTAAAACAATTTATTGAAGACAAGGCAGTACATTTATACATTAAAACATCTTGTTAACAGATGTTTAAACAATACACTTATAACAGGATTGACTTCAATACAATAGCTAATACAATAAAATCTGGCACCAGGGTTAGGGGGGAACCAATGGGAACATACTTGGAAAAGTAGCGACCAATCAGACGGGAGGGCCGAAGCCGGGTTCCTCTAATCCCTTTAACTTTAGGGACCTTTAAACTCCTGGCCAATGAAATAGGCGCCTACTATTTTCCCCTTGAACCAGAACGACCAATAGGATCCATGCTGACAGCCTGAAGTGAGCATTCAGCAGCTCCCTGAATAAGCCAAGAGTGGGCAAAAGTCCCAGGTGACTAGGCTTAACCTTTATTGTGGCTGATCGCCTAGGGTGCCTCGCCGCCGGGGAACCACACTTGTCCTGAAACGGGATAAATCACTGTTCCATAATTCTATTTTGCCACACCCTTTGTATACATTTTGGGGCTCGGACCAGTAGGAGTGAGAACTACTTAGCCCTTTAACTCACCAGCCAATCCCCATTCTAGCAACTTTGGGCCGGGTCACGGGAGTTTTAAATTAACCAATGGGTGTCTGAGTGATGGGCTCTGTAGTCTCTAGGTCTATGTTGCAGTAATGGGGTCACTACTTGGGAGGTTGGAGTCGGGAACCAGGGGGAGGGTTACACACAAGTGATTTGCCCGTTTGGGGAGGTATTTAACTGGGGGAACATGGGGACACACTGGGCATTACAATAAGAACTAATACAGCTTTTGTTGACCGGCTCCCCTAGTCATGGAGATAAGTGACAAGCAGCTTTCACTAAACCATGGACTTCCATTATTTGGTTGTGTGTGTTAACAATTACTTCATTAAGTAGGCATTGGTAGGATTTTTTTTGGGTTGCCTCGATGTCTACTTGTTTGTAAGCTGGCTTATCATACTTTAGTTAATGTATTAGTGAGAGTGAGTTACAATAAGTACCACAAACAGAGTACTCCTTTCTTGTTTAAAAACAAAACAAAATAAAAAACAAATATATATATATATATATATATAAATATATATTGTTATTATATACCGATCAGCCATAACATAATGACCACCTGCCTGTTATTGTGTAGGTCCCCCATTTGCCACCAAAACAGTCCTGACCAGTCTAGGCATGGACTCCACTAGACCTCTGAAGGTGTGCTGTGGTATCTGGCACCAAGACTTTAGCAGCAAATCCTTTAAGCCCTGTGTAGGGCCTCCATGAATCAGTCTTCTTTGTCCAGCACATCTCAAAGATGTGCAATTCGATTGAGATCTTGGCAATTTGGAGGTTAAGTCAATACCGTGAACTTGTTGCACTGTTCCTCAAACCATTCCTAAACCATTTTTACTTTGTCGCAGGGTGTATTATCCTACTAATGCCAATGCTTATGTAGGTGGATAAGTGTCAAAGTAACATACACATGAATGGCAGGACCCAAGTTTTCCCAGAAGAACACTGGCCAAAGAATCACACTGCCTCCTCCAACTTTCCTTCTTCCCATAGTGCATCCTGGTGCCATGTGTTCTCCAGGTAAGCGATGCACATGCACCTGGCCATCCACCAGCATTAACTTTTTTTTAGCAATTTGAGATACATTAGCTCATATGTTGGATCAGACTTCTTGGGCCAGCCCTCTCTCCACATGTGCATCAATGAGCCTTGGACACTCGTGACCATGTTGCTGGTTTTACTACTTTTCCTTCCTTGGACCACTTTTGATAGGTACTGACTGCAGACCAGGAACAACCCACAAGAGCTACAGTTTTGGAAATGCTCTGACCGAGTAATTTAACTATCATTATTTGCCCCTTGTCAAAGTCGCTCAGATCCTTTAACTTGACCATTTTTCCTGCTTCTAACTTTGAGGAAAGTATATATAAAACTTTCAAAACAAGGGAGCCCTTATTTATACACAAAACACACAACAGAGAACTAATTTCTCATAAAGTCTACTTAAAAGCATAAGATAACAAGTTTGGAGATTTAGTCACTTTATATGGCCATATTATGCTTAGCCCACCACTATGCCAAAGTACTCCAATATAGGTGGGTCTGAACACTAAATACTGTTGCTTATAAGGCGCTTAATTTCAATTATTGTTCTTACCAGGGTCTTCCTGTTAGAAACTCCTGTAAATAATACCACACCATATGGACCACCTGTGATGAGGAGGGGTACTACCTTATTCTTGGTTAGCCCCCCATATACAAAATTAACAAAAAGGGAGCACTCAACTAAACAAGCATTTATTATAATACTGAAACCTATTTATACACAATACACAGAACAGAGCATACACACCGTATTTGCTCGAAATAGACCCCTCGTCTTATATTCAAGGTCGTCTTATAGTCTGACCTCAAATCGAGGTTACACTATAAGACTGGGATCCATGTCCCCCGCAGAGCTGCAAGGGGACCTGGCTCTCCCACGCTAACAGCCGGTGGATGTCTGCGCGATGCGCGCAGACATCCTCCGGCTGCCCCCACTAGCCACCAGGAGATTTGGGCAGCCGGGGGATGTCACACGATAGTGCAGACATCCTCCATGCTGCCCGACACTTCCGTCTATTATGACGGACTGGCGGCCCCCTTTAGCCACCAGGGAAAGAGAAACAAGGTGAGGTGGGGGGGGGGGGAGAGACAGGGGGAGGGGGGGAGAGAGAGACAAGAGGAGGGGGGAGAGAGCAAGGGGGGAGAGAGCAAGGGGGGAGAGACAAGGTTAGGTGGACAGGGGCAGGGCCGGCGCTACCGTAAGGCAGCACAGGCGGCTGCCTTAGGGCGCCCCAAGGGGGATGGAGGGAAAATCGCCCGCTCGCCCAGGCCCATTTACTTACCTTCTTGCTGCTGTGCAGGTCCATGGCTGTGAGGGAAGCGTTGTGCGCTCCCCTCCAGACGGGCGGATCAATAACGTTTGTTTAAACTTTTTTTTAAAACAAACTTTATTGAAGCCACGTGACTGGAGGGGAGCGCACAACGCTTCCCTCACATCCACGGACCTGCAGAGCAGCAAGGAGGTAAGTACTGGGGCAGGGGGGAGGAGGGAGGGGGGAAATCCTGACATATTGGAGGGGTGAAATCCGGGCATATTGGAGGGGCACAATCCTGGGATACTGAGTGGCACAATCCTGGCATATTGGAGGGGCACAATCCTGGGATATTAAATGGCAAATTGAGGGGCAACATCCTGGAATATTGAGGGGCATATTGTGTGGCAAAATCCTGGCATATTACGGTATATGGCACATTGGAGGGGCGAAATCTGGGCATATTGAGTGGCAAAATCCTGGCATATTGGAGGGGCAAGATCCAGGGATATTAAATGGCATATTGAGGGGCAACATCCTGGCATATTGAGTGGCAAAATACTGGCATTTTAAATGGCCTATTTAGGGGCAAAATGCTGGCATATTAAATGGCATATTGGAAGGGCAAAATCCTGGCATATTAAATGGCATATTGGAAGGGCAAAATCCTGGAATATTAAATGGCATATTGGAAGGGCAAAATCCTGGCATATTAAATGGCATATTGGAGGGGCAAGATCCTGGGATATTAAATGGCATTTTGGAGGGGCAAAATCCTAGAATATTAAATGGCATATTGGAGGGGCAAAATCCTGGCATATTAAATGGCATATTGGAGGGGCAAGATCCTGTGTCACTGTGTCTGTGTAAGGGTGAGTAAGTGTGTCACTGTGTCTGTGTAAGGGTGTGTGTGTAAGTGGTAAGTGTGTCTCTGTGTGTGACTGCACGGGTGTCTTTGTGTTTAAGGGTTTCAATGTGTGACAAATTTATAGCATTCAAGTTGAATATTTAGATTTATTTATTTTTTACACTATAATATATATATATATATATATATATAATGTATGGAGGGTTAATGGTGTAGGAGGAGTGGCGGGTCAGAGGAGGGGGGCACCAAAATGCACCTTCGCCTGTGTAGACGAAAATCCTTGCACCGGCCCTGGACAGGGGGGAGAGAGAGAGAGAGAAAAGGAGGAAGGAGGGAGGGAGGTGGAGAGAGAGAGAAAAGTTTGGGGGAAAAAGAGAGATAACACTGGGGGGAGAGAGAGATACAACGCTGGGGGGAAGGGGAGAGAGAGGCAGCATTGGCACATAAAAGGAAATAAAAACAAGAAATGCATTTTTTTTATATTATAATTTTTATTAAATATTAAAAAGCAATTTACATGTGAATATATACAAGTTAAACTTGTTTTCCTATAGGGTAGTCTTATATTCAGGCGTTTAGTTATTTCGCTTAAGGAATATCCAAAGTTTGGGGGGTCGTCTTATAATCAGGGTTGCCTTATATTCGAGTATACGTATATAGCAAAGAATGTGCATTCATGGATCTTTAGCAAAAGTAGCAAAGATAATTTATTGAAGCACCAAATCAAAGTTTCAGACTCCAGAACAGAGCTTTTTATCAAGTCTGAAAAATTGATTTTATACAACAATTAATTATCTTGGTTATTTTTGCTAAAGATATAAAAGTGCTTTGAAACTTTTAGTACTGTATTTATTACTGTACTGTGTTGGTCTTCATACACACCTTGTTTACCTTACTGTAAGTGCCTTTCACCTTTGGATTTATATCTACATGTACTTAAATAAAAATATGATATATATATGTTTTAGTAAAACTACTATGAATTTGTGTGTTTTTGGCTCAGACCAAAAGACACAATTTAGAAGTCTGACTTACACTGTCTACAATCCCACTATGCTTTGTTAGGCCAGTGTGCTGTGTGATTTTTGTGGTGTAGTGCATTTTAGACTGGTCTAGTTTGTGTATGACTTCATGCAGTCTCTTTATTTTCATTACCTATATGTCTGGTATTTTCAGAAGATACATTCTTCACGCTTTCCAAATTATATATATCCAAAGATGTAAAAACCTTTGTTCAACTGTATTCTTTCTTTCTTGGTTATTTTCCTTTCATAGCAATACATGAATACTTCCCTTGAATTCTTTCAAATAAAGTAATTGTAAGTTTGAGGCTGGGTTGAAAAAACATCACTGGTTAGTCTGGGTATTCAGAATAAAATGTTTTCTTTAGTCCCCCTTATCTTATCATTCTGCTAACAGACAGTTTTTATACTCTGCATAATCACCATTAAGCCTTTTCAGTGCAAGGAGACCAGTGACAAGTCTTGATGATTTGGAAACCTCGTAGAGGCTTGGAAAGGTTCCTAAATACATCTTAAAGTAATAAATAAAGTGTCCCACCTCTTTATTGTGGGCTGATGTAAATGTGTGCTCAAATATAAGAACAAATATACAAGTGAGGCCAGAGCACAGACAAAGTTAAAATAGTCTGCATTTAGGTATGATACCCACTTGACTTCAGAGGACCATTACAGAGGAGACCTAGAAGTATTATTATAATAAGACCAAAAATGGGCAACTACATTAATGACTCACTCTAGTCTGAAACAAACCTGGACAAATACATGCTTTTTAAAAGGTATTATTTTAAACATAAAAAGGGATTGTTTTGTACTTTTTTTCTCATTATTTAACCAGAAAGTATACCTTTTGCAGGCCTTCTCCTGGGGATTTATCTTCACACAATTTGTGTGTTCCCATAATCTCCTGGGAGCCAAGCAGAGGGCAACAGTGATTTTAAACAACCACACAGGTCCTCATACTAAGCATTGTAGGATGCCAACATTATCCTTTGGAGTGAATGCAGGCACATCCATGTGTTCTTCCATGTTGGCACCCATGCTTTAGGAGTTCCCTAATATGCACTTTGGGGGGAGGGGGGTGACCGGTTCACTTTAAATGCTTCCAAAGTGACTCATACTACTCTGTGAAAAGGTACGGAGTGATTAGAAAAAGAAAACAGTTACTTTAAATATTGACCTTGAAAAACATGTCAAAACAGCTTGTAAGTCATGTATATTGCTCAAGGTAAATAAGTATCTATGGGGGTATTTGCTAACATCCTTGTGCAAATCTATATACAAGTCCTCAGTTAAAAAAAAGACAATTCTCTCTTTATCATGGGAAACATTCTTTGTAAAACAACCCTGGATTCCATGCTTAGACGGACTGCACAAATAGTATGGACTATCTATGGAGTATGGACAATCTATGGAATTGCGTTGATTTTTGAGAAGTTTGTTCTTAATGGTTTTATTCATTGATTCATTGATAAATAATAATGAAGTATGTTAAGAATACAGTATCTATATTTAGTAAAAAACATGATATAATTTTAGGGAAACTCTGCTTACTTCTATTTTGTATTGTATATATTCATCAAAGAACATCTTAACTAGATGACTAATTGTTATTATTAATATTATGCTGCAACCAGTTCACAGATTGCATTGAATAAAGGGTTTTGATGGATGACTTCTTTAAAAGCATAATTGAGACCACATGTATCTTATACACAGCTTCAGATAACATTTAAGACACGGACACCCCACCAGCGGCCCGTGGGCCATATGCAGGCACCTAACTTAACTGCACATGTTTCATTAACTATTCTTTGAATAATGTTGATCTAAACAGGTTTTTAGACTGTTTTTGTATTACTGCTATATAAACAAACATGTTTCCCTCTGGCTAACAGTCTGTTATTCACAGTTGCTGCAAATAAAACAAATTGTAATGTGGATGCTGCACACACGCATTGATGAACATGTGGTCCACTTCAGAAATACTTGGATGCCCCTTGTATAACATAAGCCTGTTCAGCAAAAACGAAGCTGTCAGTGGCATGCCTAACATGCCAGGCAACTAGGGTGGCACTAGCCCTTCCGTATGGCCACGTACCTTTCTGTTGGCCATGTCCTGGTTGGGACCAGACAGGTTCAGGGGGGTGTTATGTTGGGAGAGGCGCAGGTGCAGTCAGTGGTACCAAAAACCAACTGTCACCTGTGGTAGTCTGCCTCCCCATCATTATGCAACTGGGTCAATGGAGTTTACTTATCAGTTGAATGATTGTGTCTAATAAGTGCAGTTAAGATTTGAGGTGAGCACATTTTTATTTACTCACACTTCTATATATGAGTATACATTGGGTTGGTACCTTTTCTTCAAAAATACTGGCCATGCTATTGCCTTCATAGACTTGACATTGCCCTTGAGCCAGTATTTTACCTGTCTGTCAGCATGGCAAACCCTATATATACACAGCCCTAAACATTATAAAAAATAAGAATATGATAATGTCAAAGTTACTGTCCAAAGATGGAATAATGAATTTGGGATATTTTTCCAAATGTAGGTTTAAGCTATTTATATTGTCAGTGCATTGTTAGTTTCACTCCCAAAAGCTTATCATTCAATTAATTTTAAAGGCCCTGATAGGATTATTCAGTAAAGGGTTATTACACAGAGTCAATGCAATTGTAAATGAACAGCCTGTACCCTACAAATAAGGATGACATATAGTACATTGTATAATTCTCACCTTGACTTTCATGGTTTTTTAGAATGTATATTGTTACAATATCGCACTCATGAGGTCCAGACAGATGGGAAATGTTGACTGGGAGCATCACTGATAATTTATTTAAAGTCTGTTCCACTGCATTTGAAATATGTGCGTCCAAGAAAGCTGTCATGCTTAAGGGTTAATATTAACTGTCAATCAAATGAATATGGTGAATATGCCATTTGCATTTTGTGCCACAAGTTGATGATGTTATAAACTGGGGACAAAACAGCTAAATTCAATGCACATTTTGCTAGTTGGTTGGACATACACATTCAATGTACATTTTTCTATTAATCTGTGAAGTTTCTGGCAAAGTGTGGTCATTAACTGGAGACAGCACAGACAGGGTCAATGCACATTTTTCTATTAATCTATACAGTTGCTCGCAAGATTATGTTGAAAAATAGAGACAGCACATACATGTTCAATATACATATTTCTCTTACTAAATGCAGTTGCTTGCAATTCTTGTAGCTCAATGTATTGATCATTTTTTATGTTATACTGCCACACATAGGGTTGCCACCCAGCCACTATTTTACCGGTAGGTTGGTAAAAATTTGGCAATTCTAGTATCACTATTATATACACATATATAAAACTTTGTAATGAGAACTTAAACAACTAAAAATAATTTCTAACGTCCCTTTCTTTTCAACAAAACTCCACAATATGAGAAATAAACATAACATAATATTTCTATTGCAATCAAATATTCTGGACAGAAACCTGTCTAAGATGTGCAATGTAAAAGTTGTCATCTATGTACTTTCTCTTTACTATGTTTTAAGTGCCTGATGTTTTTTTTTTTTTTTTTTTATCGCTTGTAACCAACTCTAACTGTCTTGAGAATGTAGTACAAATAGTATAAATTATATAACTTGACTATGCTTAAAAAAAAAATGAAATTCAAGTCCCCTTCATAATCTGCTTGGAGCACTTTCCTAACCACATAAACAAGGATTCCTGACATATAATATAATACTAGTTATTTATGGGAATATAGTTTCAGAGTGGCTAATAAATTAAGCATAATGTTGTAAATGTGTATACATTTTTTTTTTTACATTTTTTGCTCTTTTTTAAAACATTTTTGCAGAATGCCATTTTCCTATCCCTTGTGTTGTTAAAAAGTATGTGATTAAAGTCATATATGCTAAGATTCTGTGTGAAGTTGTATATCAATAGTTAGTTTTGTAATATTATACATAAAGCATTGAGCATATTTGAATACTTATTTTTTGCCTAAATTAATGTATTTCAGTCTGGATCCACAACTAGGCAAACGTCCAAACTCAGTAGAACATGTACAAGAATAACATGTAATTCTAAAGGGCCGGCAGGCCAACACCTAGTTCAATAAACTTATTTTATGTGCACTTATGTTTATTTCACAAAACCAGATACACCAATAATGTTTACTATTAAACCGAAAAATGTATACCATTTTAATACTGTTTGGGAGAGAATGCAGTTTCAGTTTTGTAACTAATATTTAACTCATTTCTAAACATTAGCAGAAAAAAGTTCAGATTTTCTCTCTCTCTCTTGGGATCTACACTTCATCTTAAAAAGAAACTATATATAAAACACAATTGGATATACATAATTTTGTTTAGGATATATTTGTATCAAGTAAGTTAATAAAATATACAGCAAGGTAACATTAGCTTAAACAGATACCAGTGTAACATGGTAATGTCTCCAACATTTACCAAACAACAAGAATATCAATTAGATTATAGTTAGACCTGGTGTAGGGTATCCTGGATATCTTGTGCACATCTTGAGTCTACTGCCTTTGATGTCTTTCCAAGACTACAAGGCTTTCCTTGTCACCCCCATGGATTATTTTCTAGGCAACTGCCGGCTTCAGGACCAGACCTTTAGAGGCCACTTAAAGTACAGGCCTAGAATAGTAGAAATGATCAGTAGACGTCTCCTAGCTTATTGACCATTACTATCAATGTTATCACACAAAGTAATCGTTCCTAGAAAAATATGAAGGGTAGTCTTTGTTAGCCATACACGTCGATGGGAAGGATGTGTGTCCCTTAAGAGTAAATGTATGGCCTGTACCCTGGCTGAAAACTCATGCAGGTTCTATAATATTATTTAATGAAAATTATGATTTCTGCCCCCCCAACCTAACATTCTGCATGATACAATAAAAACAACACTGCTCTTATATAAGACTAAATATCTTGCACAAGGAAAACAACTGGGGTAGTAAAGTCGACACATTTTTAAAGAAAATCATTATGGTAGTATCTCTCCATTTATTACCAATAAAGTATTATTGCATAGCAGTACATAGTTCTTACTTAGTTTGTAAATTATTAACATATAAATACCTTTTAAACAAATATATTTAAAAATCAAACTTAATTTTGTTACATAACACTGTTTCCCATGCTAGACTAGATTGAACCTTTTCTGGCAAGCATTTCTGAAAAACAACAAACACAGCTTAATTGTACATTATTAGATTTGAGAAATCTGTTCAGTATCAACATAATATCGTCGTGTATCCAAGAGACGTGTATGAGAAGTTGTGCATACACAGCGAACTGAAACAGATTTATGTCATCAGTTGTAACACTGTATTAATCATCTGCGAAGGTCAGTCTAAGCTATCGTAGTAAGTGCTTTTGGTAAAAATGCCAAGAGAGACATAAAATAGGTCATTGGTACACATTCAGGTGATAGAAAAACAAAGTTGAAAACGTTCTGAAAATTATTTCTTGGCAACAGACCTATAAAAGGGATTGGAAATAAAAGGGAAATCATTAATCAGACTATATAAAGATTGTCTGACGTGGAAATTAAGATACACTTAAAAAGAAAAATATAAATTCATAGGTATGGATGTTTTTTCTAAAGTGCTTCAATAAAATATCTCCCATGGCTATTAGACCCTAACGCAATACCAAGAATATATTATGTCTGTTTCTGTATTAGTCAGGTTTCAGTTTTATCAAAAGAAAAATATAATACAGAGCACAGTGAATATCCCATATACATTTTAATAACGACAATACAATATATTTATAATTAAATCAAATACATTGGATTTATTCACCCATAGTTCCTACACTGAATTTATTCACCTTTACTTCCTCTATATCTGAAGAGTTTTGTTGGTGAAGATTCTTATTTGAAAGGCAGAAACAGAATCGACTGAAAGTTTTGTCACAGAAATATACTGTTTTATTGTTTTAAAAGGGTTTCGGTTTTTACAATTAGAGATACCAAGTACACAAGTAGCCTGGAAATGTTCTGCAATTATTTTACTTGGCTTTAGCCACTTGTCACCAGTCTTACATACCTTGAAATCTAATTACAGTATATAGTAGCATAGTAAAATAGTTTACAAAACATGAAGTTCATCAAGTTTAATCTGAACACACCCATATTTGTTGATGAATTAGGCAAAAAAAACAAAAACAATAAGACTGAGATACTACAAATATCATCTCACATGGACTCACCCAGGATCAATGTTACCTAAGTTACTTTTACTTGGTAACCCTGTGTACATTCCAACAACCCCCCCCCCCCCCCATCTAACTGTTTTTTTAATATATTGATTAACTCAGTCACCTTCAGGTGACAAACTATTTAGCAATTTAACCACTCTACCAGTGGTTATGATTCTTCTTGATGTTTACAATGATAGCTTCTTTTTTCCAATCTTAAGGGATTCCCGTGTGTTGTCTGGAGGACACAATTTATAAAGAGATCTCCAAAACAGTATTTTTATTGACCTTGAACATACTTGTAAAGGTTTATTATATCCCCATGAAGGCATCTTTTCTCCAGAGAAAACAATTCAAATTTGCAAAACTTTTCTTCATAGCTGAAACTTTATATTTCTCATTTTTGTAGCCCTCCTCTGAATCCTTTCTTTTTCCATTATGTCCCTTTTTTTGTATTGGAAATAATTATACCATTCAGCTGCATTGAAGAACTATTCCAACTCAGCCACTTTGGCCTTTAGTTTGAAATTCCCTTGGCAATTCCTTGCAATTCTTTCTTTATTAAGTAGACACTAAAGTCTTTCTCTAGTGGCAACATTATTCAATATGCTAGAATTGTGCAAACTATGGGAAATAATTATCAGTGTGTAGAGAGCATCACTGTATATAGACAGAATATAATAAGGTATCCTACATTTCTTTCTGGAAACCTTACCCAAATAACTAGACATTTACTTTTCCATTAGGGTTCATAAAGTTGAGGCAAACATATTTCACTGGTGGTTCTAAACATGTTCATATAAACCAAATATTATGGGGATGATTCACAAAAAGGAAAAGTATGTGTACACAGCAGTGGTGTTAGAACACAGCGAAAATAATGTTAATTCCACCAGCTATGCAAAGTAATGCCAGGTTCTACAGGAGCAGATGGCAACATATAATTGTTGAGACCACTGGTGATCTCCCCAACCAACTAAGTCTTTTATTAAACAAATATCAGATGCTGTGTTTTCCCGGTGTGGCGGGACACTTACACCTTCTTCTCCTGCCCATCCAGATGTCCATATCATTTATTTGTAGGGATTAACCAATGCATTACATTTTTTTGTTTTATATTTGCTCTAACAGAGATCACCATATTTGTGTGATAAAAGAATTAAGGGAAAACAAATCTTAAAATAATTCTGACACCAAAATTAAGCACTATCATAATTCTTAAATAAGTTGCTATTTTTTTAATAGCAAAAGTGAGCAAAAGTTTAAAAGTACATTTAATTTTAAATCCCTTTATGTGAAATGCTAATGATCCATGAAATGGGAATATTGCATGGGTGCATGGGTTCCAATAAAGCCTTGAAATCAGTATTTATTATACAACGGCTGTATCAGATTACGCATAGAAATGATAATATTGCCAAAGGCCAGATTACTCATAATATCCAGCCTTATTTTCCCTAAGAATAAAATCTTGGACATTAAAATTTGTTTATGACCAGAATAGACCAATTTTTCTTTCACATGTCAAATGTTTTTTTTTCTACTTTTTTAAAAGTTTCCTTCCTTAAAAAAAAGTAAATCAAAACAATGCTAAAAGGAAATAAAATTCACATTTTTGCAGAAATTCTAATGTCTTAAGCAGATGCGTTTGGTTTCAGTCTACCTCCAATATACCTGACAAGGAGACTTAAGCTGATACATAACAAACTCACCATGTTGTAAGTTGGTATAAAGTGAGAAAAACTAATTGGCTAAAGGGTAAACATAATAAATTGTTAGGCAAAATGTGGTTGATCCGATCATAAAACAACCAGAACACGAATGTACTACATAATAAACTAAGTGTTACTGTTTTCTACAATCACTCCAGTCCCACTTCCTGATTAATTGCAGGTTCTAAATTACTGAGAAAATACTGTAGAAGTTAATTACCTCTCACACCTCTCCAGGAAAACCTTGTTTGGGCCTATAAAAATTTGTAGCATTTCGATCATAGTCAAATCTATAATCTGATTTTAATGGGAATTTGTTTGTCCACTATTCCAAAAATACCTGTAGGCATTTGAATATATCCGTACTGATTTTGTTGTTGTTGATTTTTATTCTTTTTATTTTTACGTTCTTTTTTTTAAACAGTAGTAAAACAATGTGCAACTAAGCCATTTGTGCGTATTGATCATTTTTATACTTTTTACCATTTTTGTTTAGGATATGTTTTAGCATCCATTTGTGAAAGAAAGCATGAACACCTGGCTACAAATGTGCAGAAGTTGATTTTCATGTCTGGGATACTTTGACTTTGACCTTACTACAAGAAACTGAGAATATATATTACATCATATTAACATTTTTTTATATGGCGACAAAAAATGACGTATCACTTTGTATAATTGAACCGAGACAGACAGATACATAAGTTAGAGAACTAACTTACAATCTTACAAAAGCTTACAATCTAGAGGGAGTGGGGAACAGGCAACACATAAGGTGAGTGAAAAGACAGGGAGTCCAGATGGTGGAAGTAGAAGTGCAATTTGGGGCAGGGACAGCTAGGTGGGTCTGGCCAGAGGTTATTTAATGAGTGTTCTAGTGGGATGAATTGTTACCGACTTAAAAGAGGTGAGTTTTGAAGGATTTTTTTAAGATTGAGTGCTCTGTGAATGTGGGTTCCAGACATAAAGGTTCTCTATTGAAGTGATTATAAGCTTCACTCCCCCCTCAATAAACTTCTTAAATTAGGAGTGCAACATATATTCCGTGTGGGAATAGAAAATATTCTATGGTGGTAGCGTGATCCGCCTACTAATGCGGTCCCCCGGGAACAAAAGTGCTGCACTTTAATTCCAGAGGGATGGGGCACATTAGAAGAAGGATCACACTACCATTGGAGCTCTAAGTGCTCTGTTTAAACTGCTTAGTCTATTTGCTCACTGCTGGCATGAACAGGCAGAGCCGGTTACTCACGGTATATTATTTTGGAATCTTTAATTCATTATCCAGATTATATAATCAGGTGCATCTTACAATTGGGGAATACAGGATATAATACTGATAGGAGGGGATGAGTAGACAGATTCAACAAGGATACAGTGCTTTCAATATTTTCTGGTCCATGCAGAAACCTATTATTATTATTAGCCAAAATAATAATAATAAACTATTTCTCAAATTGCGCTTTTGATCCTGAGCAGATTTGAAGGGTTTTAGCACAGACTCTTGATCGTAAGAAACAAAAGCGACTAGCACTCACAAGCAAAACATGGATTTGTTCCAGCAGCAATGTTGGCGAGCTCGAAAAATACCCTCCCAGCCCTCGTTGCTGCTATAATAAATCCATGTTTGCTTGTGAGTGTTGGTCTCTGTCTTTTGTTTCTTGAATTGTGGAGATCAGGGTGGAGATCTCGACCGGGCACACACACATTGAGTCCGAACCTGCTATAGTAAACAATTGTACACTCTTGATCGTCACCAGATCTGCAGTTGACAATCAATGCTACTAATACCCAGCTTAATGGTATTCATCTTATTGACCTTGGACAGAGGAAAGGCTTACTTAACTTTATCAATAACCCAACTTGCAATCCTGAGGTTTTACAACTGATAGACAGTACAGGAAGAACCACATTTGCTACTGGTATATGGCACTGGGACTAACCTAGGTGATACACTTAAAAAAAATTGTGATGTTGCATGCAAAGTCTTAATTGTTTGATTACATGCAGTAGATTCTATGTTTATAACCATACCCTCTGCCTAAACCTGCCTAATCCTGAAAACCTGTAATTTAGGAGATCCAGGTACCTAAAGAATATCCTTCACAGAGTATACAAAAACTCACTGAAACTTTTAAGAGAATTTCTATGGATTCAGCTGTAAACAATGCAAAGCCAATTGGTTTCCCTTGTCTCAAATACTAGTAAAGGTAAGTTTACCACAATCTGCATACTGCACCCATTACCAGCCAACAATAAAAAAAAAAACTAACGCTTCCATAAATATTCCTAAGTGTTAAAGGACAACGGTAGGCTGACCTGTTGTTGATTATGTTGACTTTGTAGTTTCTGATATTTATAGATGTGCAACAAACTAAAACATGAAGACTATTACATTTTAGGAAAATCAGGAATATCATCTCATGTCTAAACCATTATTTGTGATGATAATGAGTTCCTTCTATGTTAATATATCAAGATGCTTGTAATGTGAAACTGTACACCACGGAAAGACTTTGCAAATCAAGCCAGAAATTGTGAAATGTGGATGTAGCAGGAAAAGCATTAACTATTATCAGTTCTAATGTTCAATTTCTCTACATAGGTTAGTAAATAGTAGAAATGACTGGAAATAAATGTTAAATATTATGCTGGTCTTATATGAAAGAGCATCTGTTTACATACCTTAACGTGATTTAACGTATTCAATATAATAATATATGGCTTATACTGAGCATGATAACATAATTTCTGTCTTTTGGACTCCTGAGCACTCTTTACCAGGAGATGCAGAGTAAAAAATGACTTACTCTAAAACACTTAATCTAATGGAAAAATAGACACAAAAGATGTACACCATGACTTGATTATTGGCCAAAATGCGTGAGGCCTCGAACAAGATGAGGAAATTGTTAACTACCGACCCACAGATATATATATATATATATATATATATATATATATATATATATATATATATATATATATATATATATATAAATAAGTATGATAAGGCCTAGTAGTCACACATACATGTAGCACTATACATCTGACATAACCATGAGATACAATTGGTCAATTGACCTACCCATGTATACAGCATGTGTCTTTCTGCCAGGGCCTATACTTACATCTATGCATGCAAGCTGACCATACAGGAAGAGGGGGGCTGGAACTTGAGAGAGAGGGTGAGATGTTGGAAAATGGTGGGTGGAGTGAGGAATTTATTATGGGGTTTAAAATAGGGGGGGGGACAAGAAATAGTTTAGGGCTCATAAATGGAGATTGGAGCTCAGAAGTCATATACTTTGTCACCAAAACATAGCTTATACTATGACTGTAGAGACTAACAAATGATTGAACATTATCTATACAGGGAGTGCAGAATTATTAGGCAAGTTGTATTTTTGAGGATTAATTTTATTATTGAACAACAACCATGTTCTCAATGAACCCAAAAAATTAATTAATATTAAAGCTGAATATTTTTGGAAGTAGTTTTTAGTTTGTTTTTAGTTTTAGCTATTTTAGGGGGATATCTGTGTGTGCAGGTGACTATTACTGTGCATAATTATTAGGCAACTTAACAAAAAACAAATATACCCATTTCAATTATTTATTTTTACCAGTGAAACCAATATAACATCTCAACATTCACAAATATACATTTCTGACATTCAAAAACAAAACAAAAATAAATCAGTGACCAATATAGCCACCTTTCTTTGCAAGGACACTCAAAAGCCTGCCATCCATGGATTCTGTCAGTGTTTTGATCTGTTCACCATCAACATTGCGTGCAGCAGCAACCACAGCCTCCCAGACACTGTTCAGAGAGGTGTACTGTTTTCCCTCCTTGTAAATCTCACATTTGATGATGGACCACAGGTTCTCAATGGGGTTCAGATCAGGTGAACAAGGAGGCCATGTCATTAGATTTTCTTCTTTTATACCCTTTCTTGCCAGCCATGCTGTGGAGTACTTGGACGCGTGTGATGGAGCATTGTCCTGCATGAAAATCATGTTTTTCTTGAAGGATGCAGACTTCTTCCTGTACCACTGCTTGAAGAAGGTGTCTTCCAGGAACTGGCAGTAGGACTGGGAGTTGAGCTTGACTCCATCCTCAACCCGAAAAGGCCCCACAAGCTCATCTTTGATGATACCAGCCCAAACCAGTAATCCACCTCCACCTTGCTGGCGTCTGAGTCGGACTGGAGCTCTCTGCCCTTTACCAATCCAGCCATGGGCCCATCCATCTGGCCCATCAAGACTCACTCTCATTTCATCAGTCCATAAAACCTTAGAAAAATCAGTCTTGAGATATTTCTTGGCCCAGTCTTGACGTTTCAGCTTGTGTGTCTTGTTCAGTGGTGGTCGTCTTTCAGCCTTTCTTACCTTGGCCATGTCTCTGAGTATTGCACACTTTGTGCTTTTGGACACTCCAGTGATGTTGCAGCTCTGAAATATGGCCAAACTGGTGGCAAGTGGCATCGTGGCAGCTGCACGCTTGAGTTTTCTCAGTTCATGGGCAGTTATTTTGCGCCTTGGTTTTTCCACACGCTTCTTGCAACCCTGTTGACTATTTTGAATGAAACGCTTGATTGTTCGATGATCACGCTTCAGAAGCTTTGCAATTTTAAGAGTGCTGCATCCCTCTGCAAGATATCTCACTATTTTTGACTTTTCTGAGCCTGTCAAGTCCTTCTTTTGACCCATTTTGCCAAAGGAAAGGAAGTTTCCTAATAATTATGCACACCTGATATAGGGTGTTGATGTCATTAGACCACACCCCTTCTCATTACAGAGATGCACATCACCTAATATGCTTAATTGGTAGTAGGCCTTGGAGCCTATACAGCTTGGAGTAAGACAACATGCATAAAGAGGATGATGTGGTCAAAATACTCATTTGCCTAATAATTCTGCACTCCCTGTACATTGTGTTAGTAAAACTGCAAACAAATGCCTTAATTAGGAGAAAACTGTGTTTTAAAAGTATCTGTGGAGTCTTCAGTTTATAACATCACCTGTGACTTGATATGCAAATGAACTGGTTTTCAGTAGAAAAGTTGCAATTTGCAGATCAAGCCACAGGTGATGTCATAAACAGGATACACAGGAGGCATTTGCTTGCAGTTTTGCTAACATAATATATAGATCATTTTGAATATTTTTTTAATTGTCTACATGCACAGTAAAAATAATGTTTAGGTGATACAGTCCCTTTAAATAGAGGCATACATTGTGGAAGTAGAGGGTGAGAAATAATGAAAGGCACTGAGGAATATGGTAATCAAAAAATTTAGGACAGGGACCAGAAATGGTTGCTGGTAGAAATTAATAAGAGAGCATGCAATAGACTAGTTGACATGTGGCGGGGAGTTAAATAGAGAATTGGGGTAACGCTACCACACTTTTAAAATGTTTGAGCACCAGTTTTTCACAATGCAACTCATATGAATCATTAGTGGACTTGTGCCCTTATTATAGCACCTGGGTTAAAGAACTACTGTCACCCCTCTAACAAGTTCTGTGAAAACAAATCTTCTTACTCTGTTCTATTCAGCTTTGCCTTTTAATCTAAAGCTTTCCCCATGGATAAATAACAATCTGATCGAAGCTTCCTGAAGCTCTGCACTCTCTAAAAGGAGCCTGTGCATCGCAGCCATGTTACAAGCACACAAACGGCATGATGTGCAGTCTTGTCTTAGAGAGCGTGATCTCATGTGAGAGAGATGAGGAGCTTCAGGTTTAATTTAAAATGTTTATGTTTACATGTGTGTGCGAAAGAGAAAGAGACGGAGAGAGAAACAGAGTTTGGAAAGTGTCTAAAAATATGTCAGACATATTTTCCCATTTTGAATTTGTTGAAAGGTTTATCATTTAATTTAGTCCCACATACATTACTGTTTTACTGTAGATTTTTGTCCATTTAGCCATAACACTGCACCATAATAACTGAGCTCCAATACAGTGAGGCTACATCTGCTAAGTCTTTTGTGAATACTCACTTAGCAAACTCTGGCTTTTTATTCCTGCTGTGAGTCAATAGGGGTGTTTTTTTTAAACTCTAATGCTATCCCTTAATAATTTACTTATCCATTGACAATTGCACATAACAGTGGTTGATAAAATGGCACTTTAAGAACAACACCCTTCATGAATCATACATGAGCCAAAAGAAAAGTCTTAGAATCACTGCCCCACACTGTTGATTTTTTTTTTTTCTCTTTATTAGTATAACCCTGCTGGTGCATATAAAATATACCAATGTCTCAAAGCAAAACATGACTGAAAAGGAACACTGCACTAAGCCTACTGAGGCCAGTAAATACTGACTCCATGACAGAGTTACGGAACAGGAAGACTGTATATCACATGAGAATATCTTACTCAGTGCTTTGGAATTCCACAAGGCTAAATTATCACGCTAGCAGTATTATAGTCACTTGGACATATTAGCACACAAAAAAAGAATGTCATAACTTGTGGGTTAAACATTCAGGACAGGCTATGGCAATGGAGTCAGATAAATGAAGGTTTCAATAGATTGTGATATCATGTTTTAAATAAGGGAGATCTTCACAACATTCATGAAATACTATTTTAACATAAGCTTCCACATTGCTTCTTCAGAATAGACACAGCGTGTTTTCATTGGAGTGGAATCACTATGGCAACTGCTGTTGTGCTCTTATAACAAATGACATACAAATGGCTATAACAAATATATATCTTTCTGACAATCTCATTCTTACATACTTGAACTGACAAGTTCACTGCAAGTGACCTGCAAAAATAAGTCAAATGGGAAAGAGAGGCAGGTTGGATAATTGCTGCAGTTCATTTGTAGTTCACTTGTCAGTTCAGTTGTAGGAAATAATCCACACAGGCATTTTTATTGAATGCGTCCTTTTGTTAAAAAGAGCAGAAAAAATTAAAATTGAGGGGGAAAATCTATGTATTTTAATAACCAGTGAATTTGTGCACTACATTATTCACTCCATTAGTTACTATATGTTTGCTTTTGTCAAAATAAACACAAACGTTGTTATTTTGGGACTTTTGCTTATTATTTATTTTCTTTATCGAAAAACTCCCACTCACAGTACCATTTAAAGGACTGTAATGTAGCTAATCCAATAAAGTACCTTTCTTTGATCTAAGCAGCTTAAATGCAGTTGTTTTTTGTTTTGTTTTATTTCTTCTTTTTTTTTTTTTTTTTTTTATTCAGAAAAGAAACAAACCTCAGATCTGCCAGAGGTGGGTTTATCCCTTCAGGGCAAAGCTGCACTTCCTAAATTTCTACCAAATGGGGATCCTGGGATTCCAAATAAACATGTCTAAAGCCAATAAAATGGGTTTCTAGTGATGTAGTAATGTAAACTGTTATTTAAAGCACATAAGAGCTTTACACTAAGGAAACACTATTTAAAATAGCACGCTATAAAAAAATAAAAAAAAAGCCACGAAAGCAACATAGAAAACAGAATATTACAATGATCCTGTGCACGTTTATCACAAACGCTGCAGCAGGAGAAATGGATACCTTGTATCTTGCTCCAAATCTTTAAAGGATTAATTTGCTATGGACGGATGTAACCTTGTAACAGTTTCCTAACATTTGCCTGTTCTCGTCCAAGCACTTTGTAAAAGCATGCCAGTATGCCACAGTTTATAGCTTACTGCACTTTGCAAATCATAAGGACCAGCTTAAGCAGATTGCAAAAATACAGCTCTGTTAGTAGGAAATCTGAGTGTGTTGAAGTGGGACTCCCTGTTGAGTTCACTTGGCAGAGTTAAAACTCCTGGCTCAACCCAATATTAAATGTGAGTCATCAGTTTACTCACACAGCAGGCCTTCACTTTGTACTTCTTATTCTGAGCAACTCAGCAGAATGAATGAATTGGATTTTGCAATTAAAGGAACCCCTTTAAATAAACTGATTTTTTTAATCACATTTTTATTTTGGTATAAGTTCTAGTAGTTAGCTATAAAACACAACACAAAGAAGTATTCTTCAGTTCTTTTAGAATAACTATGTAAATGTAACAATTTAAAGAGGTTGTTTTACTGATTTAATGGGGGTTGCCACCTTATTTTTCCAAAAATACCGACCATGCTATTGCCCCTTTTAGACAATGTTTTACCAGCCTGCCAATAGAATACTGGCTGGGTGGTGACCTCTGTTTAATTGCATGTTTTTAAAATGATCTTTCTATTGTGTTTTAGTTTCAAAGATACTCCTTGTTAAATTGGGGAGAAATTAAGCACTAGGAGACCTGGTTTCTGAGATCTGTACTAGTGGATGGGACCTGTCACCGATGAGCACACCCCTCGATTGGTTGGTTAGACTGTCAATTTCATAGGTTAGCCCTTGCTAATGGATATCTTTAAAAATGTTCTTATCAGATTTTCAGACTGAGCAGCTGCAGATGCTATGTCCACAAACAGACACTGGAGTATGGGACCCAGTGCTTCACTTTTAACTTACACAACCAGCAATATCATCTAAAAAAAAATAGGATAAAAATGTAATTTTAAAAACTGAAAAAGTCAGCAAAACAAGGAAAATCTATTAAATGGTTTACCATTTTTGCATTATTTCCTCTGAAAGAATTTGGCAAAGGGGAGCAATTGGTCATTTTTTAAAATATTCTGGCTCAGTAGCAAGACCAAACCCAGCAACAACTGAGATGTCGAAAAAAGAAGACTAGGTTGAATAGTTATAATATAAAAACATCAAATTGAAAAGACCCTGCACCTGTGTGTAAAATGAAGTTAGAAAACACTTATAAATATATATAGAAATGTAAAGTGCATGTTATGAGTTATACCAGATCTCTGAAGTAAAATGGCTGTTTCTATATTCCACAGGTTCATACACTGACAACTGGTAATCCCCTAAAACAGGGGTGGGCAGCCCTCCAGATGTTGCAGGACTACATTTCCCATACTCCTCTGCCAGCCTCTTAGCTGAAAGAGCATTATGGGAGATGTAGTTCATCTGCAGCGGGAGGGCTGCAGATTCCCCACCCTTGCTCTAAAATGCTTGCTATACTGGACAGGTTCCTGTATGTGCACAGTTTGTTTCTTCAGTTTTGTCAGTCACCCAAATGGAAGTGGCTGGATCAGACTACATTCACACATATTACTTTCTGTGTTTTCCCTGGAGACCCACATGAGTAAGTTCCTGGAAAGGTTTATCATCAACATAATCATCAAAGCAGTCCGTCTTGGTTCTCATTAACACATTTAAAGTTTGCGATTATAGCTGTGTGACTGCAGGTCCTCTATATGTTGCATCATCGGTTATTTTAATTCACTAAATATAAACCTGTATTCGTTTGTTTTAATAATTCAACATATGAAAAAAAGGAAACACTTCTGGCTGCCAATTTTGAAGATCTTTCGCTCTGAGACACTTGGCAAATTTAACGTGAACAAGGGATAATGTATTTGGCATTACCTCATATGGGAATATTGGCAAGTAGTTAGGTGATGGAGCATCATAAATAAATAGGGGCCCTTGACATTGATCGGCTATAGTAATAAGTAGAAGACGGAGGCACTGAAAAATGGACGGTGAAAAGTTTATTATTTCATTTAGAACATGTATATTTTCATGAAAAGTTCTGTCACAAAGTTTAACCCGTTAGTGACAAGACATTTTCACCTTGACTTTCCCTTGGTGACAATGGCTGTTTTGACATTTCTAGGGTGTTTGTGTTTAGCTGTAATTTTTTTCTTTCTCACATACAGTACCCACACAAATTATATGTTGTTTTTATCGTCATAAGAAGGGCTTTCATTAGATACCATTATGTTCATCATATCTTATTATTTACTACAAAAAAAATCATAAAATATGATGAAATTTTTTTAAAAACCCACTTTTTTTTTACTTTGATCTAAAATATAATTTACACAAATAAAATCATTAAAAAAGACCCCATCTAAATAGTTTCTAAATGTTGTCCCGAGTTCAAAAATATGCATGTTTCCATATTTTTCGGTATTTTTTTGCGAGTTATGGGGCAAAAACCAAAAATAGTGTTTTTTGTTTTTTTCCTATATTGACCTTTTGACCCTAACCCGAACCCAAAATTTAACCCTAACACTAAATTTAACCCCAACTCTAATCCTTATTATATCCCTTAATATTTTTTAATTTAATTTTAACCCTATCCCTTATGCTAAAAATTATTTAATTTTAACCCTTAAGGCTAATCTATCTATATAACCTGTTTTTAATTAATTAAATATGTCTTTTAAATATTTTCCATTGCAATGCTACTTAACTACCACTAGGGGCAGTCAAGTAGCATATTCAGAGCGACGGAAGTGAAGTTACTTTCACTTCCGAAGCTCAGACCGGCAGATCGTGGGTGCCCCAAAATAGACATTTTGGTGATGGCTATTGCCATCAATGTAATATATAGGAATTCTAGAACGCATAGGATCTGCCTAGAGGTGCCCTAGACATATATATGACAAAACGAGGAACAAATAAGTGTTGAATTTTTGCAGCAGGTAAAATAAGCAGGCTCTCACGAATGCTAAACAAATTCAGGAATTTAATTTGGTGCCTAAAACTGAAGGCACCAATCAATGCAGAGCTGGGGAATGGAGCGACCAATTCCTGAGCAGGGGGAATGGTCACAACCAGAGTACACCCCTTTAATCCCATTAACTAAGGCATTTATCTCAGGGACCAATCAGGAAAGCGTCTAGCTCTGGAGGCCTGGTCTGTGCAACCAATGGCAAAAGCGCCTACTTGAGTAAACAATCCTTGCTCTGCCTACTTGCTGCATGTGTAACTGGTATAAACGTAACCTTTATTTGGCTAGCAGCTTATAGTGTTCTCTCACTTGGGAAATAACTGCACACCAGATGGGCTATATCACTGGGGTCGACCAGGAATATAACAGGGAACACATTACTGAGTGATCATCCCCTTCACAACCTTATGACGAGTTAACTCGTCATAAGAACTGCAGCAATAGCGACCTTATAACAAGTTAACATATCATGCAGTCTAGCCACCAGTTTGTTACTGTGATCAGTTTCCTTCCTCTCTATGGCCCTCATTTTTTCCCCAAATTTTTTTTAATTTTTGCTCTTTTAATGTTTTTTTTTTAATAAATACATTTTATTGTAATATATTAATTTAATTACAGTTAACCCCTGCATGCCTGTTCTGTGATTCTTATGGCTCTGACATCGCACTGGTCAGAGGTTTTTTTTCTGGGTCTTTTGTTTGGGAACCAATGTTTTTCTTTTTTATTAGTCAGTTAATTAGTTGGGATAAGTGGTTTAGTGTTGCACTAGTTGTGTTGCTTATTATTGGGAAAATAATGGGGAAAACATTTTTTTCCCCAAATTTTCCCCTTTTATATGTTTTTTTAATACCAAATTGTAGATTATTTTTATGTATAGGGTATCAAAAGAAAGCTCTAACTATCACTTTAAAAACAACATGTAACTTGTATGGGTGCGTTAAATGACAGAGAGAAAAATTATATTTCAACAACCACATATCAAAAATTGAAAAATCGCTCTGGTCCTGAAAGGGTTAAGTCCTATTGCAGGGGTAGCATAGTGCAGCACACCAGTTTCTGGTTTAGCACCCCTCCCCATCACAGGTGCTCCATAAGTAGTGTCCAGACCTATAAATTGCAGGAGTGTCTCTGTGTTGTACTATAGGAAGGCCTTTTGGTCCCTGGTAAGCAACATATTTGAAGAGATTTAGTCCCATATAAGCATAAGTATTTAGTGTTAGGACTGACCTATATTGAAGTACTTTGACGTAGTGGTGGGCTTAGCAATATATGGCCATATAATGTGACTAAAACTCCAATTATATTAAGAATGGTGTTTTACTGTGTGAATTTGAGAGAGTGTGCTGGCTTCTGGATTGTGTGTGTGTGTATATATATATATATATATATATATATATATACATACTTCCTGGTCTATTTGGCTTCTTTGGAAATCTAGGTTCAGGAGAGGATATTCTGATAATATCATATTATATATCTCATGCTATAGGAAATATGTGAGTCAACTGAAGATTACAACAAGGGAACAGGCTTTAACTTGAAATCCATGTGGAGTCTTGGTTTGTATCTCCTGTTCCATTAGCTAAGATCATTATTGTAAATTTACTGGAACTCTATATGGAGTTATAGTTTACCTGAAGTGTGCTCGTGAAATGGCTGGATCCTATGCTGGGATGCAGCACAAACAAGGTAGACGCAGAACTTAGATGACTCTAAATCTATGCAAAAATTGTATTCACCAAAAGCTTCTAACAGCTCAGAAATACACTCTATTTCATAGCTTTAGATTCAACATGGTATTGGATGTAACTAATAGTGTTTCACAAGAATATTTAACTGAAACTATGGACAATCTATATTAAAAATAAAAATGAGATTGGGTTCAAAATGTTCTGGAAATTTCACAAACATCTGCCACAATTTTGGCACAATCTGAAAGTATTAAGAAAGGTTGAACTGGAGGCTCAAAATATTACTATTAAAGAAAATCTTGCAAGGATGGAAGATAAATTAGCTTTATCGACTCTATATTATCTAATTATATTACATATACTACTCAATGAATAAATTATTTGCAGGCTATTTGCAGGGAAATGAGGCAGGAATTTTAAACTTAAGGCCAAAGTTGATGAGCTGGAAAAATTCTCCCATTCAGCTTCATTGTAGAATTTTTCCAACTTGGCTAACGTTTGACATTCCCATCTCAGTTCCCTGCAGTAATCTCATAATTGCCCTTATGTCTTGTGATTCATAGGATCGCTATATGTACAATAATGTGAATTTTAATAACTTTTATCACTTCTTCTAATTATATTTGTCATTTTTGTTTCCCCTTACATTGATTAAAAGATATATAGGAGGCTTTTTAAAAGTATATATATTTTTTTTAGATTGCACCCTCTCTGTATGCAACAGCACTTGATTGTTCCCTATATCGGTTTAGAATTGCTTGGGAAAATTAGCACAAATAGATTGGATGAGTGTGTTTATTAGAAGTTTGTTAGATTTGTTGGTTTTCATGTGAGTTCTACTTGGGTCATTATACACTCGATAAAGAAGGTGGGCATGTCTGGGGACAGATATAAATTTTCATCACCCTTAAAAGTGTAATTCTTAATACCCAAGGGCTTAATTCACCATGCAGATCTTTTTGACCTGTTGACGCATAATCAAATAGACGGCTGCTTTGTCCAAGAAGCACACTGGAATCAGACTGGGTCAATGTATTTTGAAATGCCATATATATCCTAAAATTTAAACCTCTGAATTGAAATATAAAAAGAAAAGAGGGGTTGCAATAATTATTTATTAAAAAGTCAAATTTTGATATTTGTTGTCCATGAAAGTGATGTGGATGAGATATATAATACTAGTATTTTGTATAAGATAAATTAAATAAGGGAACACTAGTTATAGGAGGGGACATGAATTGCATTCTTGACACTAGTTTGGACAAAAGTATCTTGCATGGGGCTAAAATGGACCAATATTTGAATCCTTATATGATTGTTTAAAAAAACAAAAATGATGTGTATGACATCTGGAGATGACAACATCCTACTTAAAAGGATTTTACTTTTTCTTCACATTCTTGATTACACATATTCTAGAATAGACCTCTTTTTGACAAAAGGTTTTTCGATCAGGGAATGTTTAAAAAAACGTATAGGTAGCATTACCTGTTCAGATCATGCTCCAGTGTTTCTGGAGAGTAATAATACATGATATTGTATAAGATATTCAGGAGACTAAACAAAACCATATTATACTCCAAATCTGACAAAAATTTGTTAATAAAGCAAGTATATAATGATTAAGCACAAGATGTTTGTATTACTTTGCTCTTCAGAAGTCTGTGATGATATTGCTAAAATAAAAGAAAGAATCTGCTCCTCTGGAATTCAACTTATTGTTTACTTGGACTGTTTTTATTTGACAACACAATTTGTGAAAGATTCCAATTGGACATCTCAATTTTTGGCAAGTGGAACATTCCAATTGGACGTTCAATTATTATCACAACTCAATGGTTAGAGTGCTTTTCTTGCATAACTGGCTTGGGTTTGGAGGACAGTTTTAGGCCTCAATGCAGGAATGTTTTACTGAAACACTTTTGATTTTTTACAAAATAATATAAATTACAGGTTTTAAAAACCCTATACGTGAATAACATTTTAGTAATTGCACAGAATAAAACAAGTTAAGACACTTTGGAGTATTGAATTAAAGCCATTTTGAATTATTGTCTAGTCAGAGCACTTAGAAAGTACATGACCCCTTCAGCTGTTTTCATTAGTACTGTATACAATATTTGTTTAGGTAATTTCTAACAAGGGTGGTGAATACATTCCATGAAGCCCCTGAGAACTCCTTTTTCATTAACAAGATTTTACGAGATATATAGTAGATGTGGCTCATATATTCAGTGGAATAGAGCAAATTTATGAGTGTAATTTAAATCAGAAGTATCCCATTATACAGAGGGAGTTTTCTTCAGTAGCTAGGATGAGTTATGATGTGACAAGGAACGATGGCAAATGCAGCTGTCTGAACAATATTAACAAAAAAAGAAAACATTAAATGACAATTTAAATCAAAATAACATATCACGGACGTGAAATTTTCTTGGAATAGACAAAATAAATTGTATTTCTCCCCAACCCACCACTCAACAGGAAATAATGTGCTTCTCACTATTTTACATCTCTATCTTCATTGATGGCTTGTAAGCTGAGATCCAATATCTTAAAGAAATAAAATGGCTCAAGTCAGCAATGTTTTATTTGGATTGAATTTAAAGATCCATTAATAAAATGCACTATATGTTCCCAATGAATGTTCTTACAAGCTTTATCAATCCGTAAAATGTAAAAAAGCCCCAAACTATGTTTTATATATATATATATATATATATATATATATATATATATATATGTTATATAAGTATTGATTTGGGACATGGCCTGACTGCTGAGCTGGATAGACGCTAGCTCTGGAGTTTTGCCACCATTATAGGATTTAAACGGCACAAACATTTTTTCCAGCCATGGTAAACATTTTTTTTCCAGTCATGGTAATATAGCATTTTATTGTGTGAACTCCATAAGACTTACCCGAGATGTATGCTAGGCACTTCAAGAAATCAAAGCGCGCAAAACTGTCTGAAAAGCTTTTGTTGTTTTGTATCTCTGTCTTAATATCTCATGTAGCTTTTTGTATAATCAATTATCCTGGAACATATGTGCTAAAATTAGCTGTTTTTATTGCTTTGTATAATATGGTCAGCTCATCCCCCCCCCCCCCCCCCATAATTTTATATATATATATATATATATATATATATATATATATATATATATATATAATGCATATTTACATATTTTCTCATATGCAATGTGCACACTGTGCTTTTACTAAGCTATTTAGGCCAGTTTTTTTTTATAATTATGACGTGTATATATTTACTCTTCTTTTTCAGTTTAAATCTTTATCAGTATAATGTTTATTTTATCATATTGTCATATTGTTTGTTATATGATGCTTTTATTTTATTTTTACCTAGGGTGTATATAAAGTATAACTTCTATGGTTCTGAGGTAGTGTTTGAGAAAGTTGCTGTGTGAGTCCAAAAACATAAGCATGTATATCACAGATCAGTGATTGAGAACCTATAGCATGGGTGTCACAGTCCTCAGTAGCCTCTGAGGGGGTATTTAGAATCTGACTGCTTTGTATCCCGAAAAATTGGAGATGGGTCATAATATAGGGAAAAATGGCACTCTGAGTTCATTAACTTGGTTTATTGCATAAAAATAGGCACTTGGGCTCAAAAGCCTTTGTCATAGAATTCTATTCTTCTGGTGGCTGGATTGGTCAGCAGGAAGGAAAAAGCCTTCACAACAGCATGTTTCTGCTTGATCTGTGTTGAGCTCATTGTCTGCAACACCGGGGCTCTTATGAGTTTATTTGACCCACATGGGACCAGGGGCTTTCAGAACACCATTCTGGAGGCAGTCGATTTTTACCAGTCCTCAGTGAATCACTGTTTTTTTCAGTAATTACTGCACAGTACACTGTTTCGTAAGCATTTTTGTAATGGGTGCAGTAAAAATCCATTCCAAATACAGGGTATATTTTAACGGGTGTGGTAATTTTTTTATGAATGCGATAATGAATATACTGCACCTGTTAGCTTCATAGCAGCGGGACTTGAATCAGAAATGCCTGTTAATTTACCGCTAATGGCTGTTTGGGATTTAATAGGCAGCAATGAACATGGGACAGTTTTCTTTAATCAAATATTTATATTGTCCTTTTCATTTTTTATTGCTTATTATTATTTGCATAGAAATGTTCTTTTTATTTCTTGATTATTCAATACTATTTTTTTTTATTTCTTTTCGGAGTACTGCCTGTTGTTTTACTTGATGTACATGTGGTTGATTTTGATTATATTCTGGTATTATACATATTTTAGTGCTGACTAACAAATGTCTACTCTTTGTTAGAATCTTATAACATCCTTCAAAATAAATTATTTACCTAAACTAATGTATCTCTTTGGCAAGTAACCTAAGCTTCCTTCACTCTATTCAGGTGACCTTAACCAAATTTATATGGACTAATAAAAAAGGTAGTTAGATCTTACAGCTAAAGTGTCTCCAAACCACATCAAAACAAAAAAACCCTCTACCCACGATCCAGACACCTGTCTCAAATCAGGGACACAAATACAAAACAGAATCACTGGTACTATGTATAAACAAGGTTGGCCATGATGTTTCCGAGCACTTACAATCTTTCTTGGACAGAACATAACAAAACAGGTACAATATCTTTCATATTGTGGTAGTGACCCCAAATCCTACCAGATATATAGAAAAAAGAAGTTTGATCCTTCCGCCAATTAGACTTCGGAGAAAGTCTTTTTTATTTAATCCAGACATAACACACCAAAATGTGGAGACAAATACCCTTAAATTGGGTAGAAATTGATTAACTGGCACATAGGCATCCTACAGCTATGGAATGAAGTACACGTTCTCCTAAGAGTACCCTTTCCTTTGCCATGCTCTGCAAGTTTCTTATTATGGAACATGGTGCCCGCAACCATCCCCAAAAATTAAAATCAATAACGTATTTTCTTTGCCAATAATTTAAAGCATAACTTCTAAACAGCAATTTATAGGTTTTTATACCAGTGAACACCAATTCACTTGTTAGACAGGGAAAAAGACTTTGAATTGAACAGGTGTGAGTGATGGAGAGTGACCAATGGTAAGATGAATGGCAGAGGCGGCTCTAGACTTTGTGAGGCCTTAGCGAAAATTCGAACATGAGGCCCTCACGGACACGCATTATTAAATAAAATATATGCAAGTGATAATAAAAATGAAAAATGTATAAATAGCATATTTCAAGATCAGACTTAAATCCCAGATTCTAGGAATTTACAGCTCCTAGAATTTTATTTGTCTCATAATTATTTTACAAATATCTATAAACATTTGGTATAGATAAAAAGTGTGTGGCTGACTAACTCACATTCTTATTGCTGTGTCCTACATGTGAACACCAAGACATATCACACAGTCATGGGTGCCCGCCGCTGCCTTTGATGTAACAGGGAGCTTAACGCTGGCGTTAAGCTAACTGTTACACTAACCTTAGTCATTTCCTCCGTGCATCTTCCCTCCTGCACGGAGGAAGGAAACTCCGGTCGCTTTTTAAAAAAAAAAACTTTATTGATGTTGCACGACTTCAATAAAGTTAAAAAAATAAATAAAAAAAACGTGACTGGAGTTTCCTTCCTCCGTGCAGGAGGGAAGATGCGATGCACAGAGGAAACAACCGGATAGCAACAAGGAGGTAAGTACTAGGGAATGGGGGGAGGAGAGTGGCAAAAAATAAGCAAATCCTGCCATATTGAGTGGCTAAATCCTGGCATATTGAGGGGCTAAATCCTGGTATATTGAGGGGCTAAATCCTGGTATATTGAGGGGCTAAATCCTGACATATTAAATGGCTAAGTCCTGGCATAGTGAATGGCTAAATCCTGGCATATTTAGTGACTGAATCCTGGCATAATAAATGGCTAAATCCTGGCATATTGAGGGGTTAAATCTTGGCATATTAAATGGGTAAATCCTGGCATATTAAATGGCTAAATCCTGGCATATTTAATGGCTAAATCCTGGCATATTAAGGGGTTAAATCCTGGCATATTAAATGGCTAAATCCTGGCATATTGAGGGGTTAAATCCTAGCATATTAAATGGCTAAATCCTGGCAAATTAAATGGCTAAATCCTGGCATATTGAGGGGTTAAATCCTGGCATATTAAATGGCTAAATCCTGGCATATTGAGGGGTTAAATCCTGGCATATTAAATGGCTAAATCCTGGCATATTAAATGGCTAAATCCTGGCATATTAAATGGCTAAATCCTGGCATATTGGGGGGTTAAATCCTGGCATATTGAATGGCTAAATCCTGGCATACTGAATGGCTAAATCCTGGCATATAATGACAGTAAAAATATGCCCCCCCCCCCCCCCCCGAATGTTTTTTATCCGGATGCCCATGCACACAGTCATTCATAGACACACTCAGCCAGCACACACTGACTCACAGACACAGTCAGCACACAATCAAACTCAGCCAGCACACACTCACTGATACACTCCAGAAGGAAAGGTGCTCAATGCTGAAAGTGGTCTCACAGACCACGTTGTGCTGGAGGTATGGCACTTTGTTCTTTCTCACAGCACCTGATGCACTGTGATTTAGCCATTCAATATGCCAGGATTTAGCCATTCAATATGCCAGGATTTAGCCTCTCAATATGCCAGGATTTTGCCACCCAATATGCCAAGATTTTGCCACTCTATGCCAGGATTTTGCCCCTCAATATGCCAGGATTTTGCCCCTCAATATACCAGGATTTTGCCACTCTATGCCAGGATTTAGCCATTTAATATGCCAGGATTTTGCCACTCTACGCCAGGATTTAGCCCCTCGATATGCCAGGATTTTGCCACTCTTTGTCAGGATTTTGCCCCTCAATATGCCAGGATTTTGCCACTCTATGCCAGGATTTTGCCACTCTATGCCAGGATTTAGCCCCTCAATATGCCAGGATTTTGCGCCCCTCTTCTCCCTTCCCCAGTAATTACCTCCTTGTTGCTGTATCTCCGGTCATTTACTTTTTTTTACTTTATTGAACCCGTATGACTTCAATAAAGTTTTTTAAAAATACGCGACCGGAGTTTCCTTCCTCTGTGCTGGAGGGAAGATGCACGGAGGAAACAACCAAGGTTAGTGTAACAGGGAGCTTAACGACAGCGTTAAGCTCCCTGTTACATCAAAGGCTATAAGGTGAGTTAGGCAGTCGCAAGGCCCCCATTGATGAGTGGTGATTGCTAGGTATGGAGGAGGGGTACTGATAAGGGGGTACTGATTGAGTAACTTGGGAACTGATGATCAAAAGTATGCTGGAGATTGGATGGAGTACAGAGAGAAAAAGAGGAAATAAAGGATAAGTGAATGTCTGTAGTGGAGTAGAAGAGAGTTAATGCTGGAATGAGATGAAAATATGACTTTTGAAATTGATGTTGGAGAAATTAAAGTGGGGGTGGAGGAGAGGTCAATACAGAGGCTATGAGAGGTATTGGAGGGTAGCTTTAAATGTCAAAGAGGATGACATTGATGCTATAAAATATCAAAGGGAAACATGAAGAGGAAAGGTGACATGTATATTTTTGGAAAAAAAGGGGTACATGGGATATGTGAATAAATATATGGGATAATCATTGTTGAGAAGGAGAAAGAAGATGTGAAGGACAAAAGGGACATTCAGATAATTAAAAACAGAGACTGGTCTGTTGAAAGGACAAAGATGAATGGGCAGTGCATATGATGGCTGGGAAGAACAAGGAATAAGTGGTAGGATGGGTGGTGGGCACAGGATGTTTATTTGGTACTTGTTTTTAAGACAACTTATGCTAGCCCGGGTAATGAAATAATAATAAAAACAAATGTTTACTTGCAACTTGTTATTTATGTTGTGATGTTTAGAATTAGCATGTAATTGTATGTATTACTGTACCTGAACTCCTTTTAATTTAAACGTGTGCATGCATATAGAGAAGGAAAGGCAGAATACAAAGCCACAAGATGCATTAAAGTTAATTACATCTTAGTTACTAGAATGCACAGCAATGCACCAAAACACAGACATCATATCTTCTTTTGATAGCAAAAGTCTAATTAAACAGTGGGAAAGAATGCTCCAGACATTTCAGTCCTGATGGAAAGGAAACAGACAAACGTTTTGGCTTAAAATAAATAAGTAAACCTTTCATTTGACAGGTTAATGGCGAACCTACATATTCTACTCTAAGGAGTATTCTAAGGAATTATTCACTGAATCATGTAAATATGTTCCAGTTTATTTTTCTTCCATTTATAAATGTAAAAAAAAATCTATCATCAATAATTTACACTCAGAATATTAAAATCTACAGCAATAATATGCATTCATCAAAGCATCTAACATTATATTGTTATAGAATAACGAAGAAACCTTGGTTATAATATTTAGGGAGAAATATAATATATTCCTGTATATATTTTAGATGATAATCTCAATTAAAACTTACTGCAGCTGTTAAACATTTTAGGGGTCTACTCAATAGCTGCAATTCAGCTACTCAATATGGCCGATTTTGGACCCAAATTCATATATTTTTGCCAATTTAGGGGCATGGATTCCCCTTACTCTTATAAGGCCAAAGAAAAAACGTAACTGGCCTGAATTAGGCTTAAATAGCCAAATTTCGGGAATTTCATTAGAAGTGTATATAAAAAATATTTAAAAAATGAAAAATAAAAAAAATCAGTACAGTTTGGTTAATTATATTGTAATAATATAAATAACACAATATAATATAAAACATAAATCAACATTTTTGTTTTAATGTACCATCATAGAATATTTAATAATAAAAATATTATTTATTTTTTATTCAAATATAGTATTATGGCATAAATGGTACAATTACCATGTCAGTCAACACGTCATGTAATAAGCATTACACATATATCCCATATGCCACTTGGTAACCCCAATACAAATTAGGGAATTATACATATATGTTAGTGTATGTGCATATTATTTTATACACCATTATTATTTATAGTTTGTGTTATTATGTCACAACAGAACATATGTATGTACAGTCACTGATTGATGGAGCATGGTATAAAACAGCACTACTCTGTAAATATTAACAAAACATGTGGAACTAATATCTCTAATGAGAAACTTTTTTAAACAATATTTACTGAGGCTAGATTATTTCATCAGGTAGGTTAACAAAATAGTTTTAAGAAATATATAACTAGTGAGGGTATTCCTATTTTAAAAATAAAAAATGAATGCACTGTTTATTATTTAATATTTCATACAGATATATATATATATACTTCCATTATATATATATTTATATTATATTAATATATATATATATATATATTCAAACAGATGATGGCTAAAAAGTCTAGAGTCTCTCTGTGGTTATGTACGAACACTAGGCAGAGATATAAGTGGAGGGGAGCTGCATGGCTTTCTCTCCATTAAAAAATATAAAAAAAGCATATGGCAAATGCATATTTCCAAGGGCACATCAGGATAAACAGTAATCCCGGAATCTACAAAGGGTCATAATGATCAAATCATACATTTATTTATATGTTTGCAAAGACATGGAGTGAGCAACACCCTCTTCGAGAAACATCCTTCGAGCACTGTTTATCATGAAGGGCACTCGCTGCTGTGGTTGCTGTCTCCTTTTCTTTGGTGTTTTGATATTTTTTTTTGTGATCTTTGATATAATAACATTTGCAAAAGATTTTCTTTTCCTTTGTACCTTTTTTGTTAATAAAATATGGACCACACAGAAATGATTTATTGTGAAATCTGTTTGTTGGAACTGTACTGAAGTCAATATAAGTGTGAAAACCAAATGAAAATATATTCTTTTTTTTTTTTTTTAAATTTGGGGGATAAATCTTCCATTAATGGAACTAATACCTGATCTTTTGGAAACCATCTTGACTTTAAAATGTCAGTGGCCCATAATTATACTAATTTGATATGTGCCACTAAGGATCACAAGCAAAATCATTGGCTGGAAAGACTGAAGTCTAGGTCTCAGACGTCTTATCCTCATTCCTGATCCATCCAAATAAGATTGAGTCCATTTTTTTTTTAATGTATACAGAGCTACCAGTCAAAGAGTAAGAAAAAGGCCATTCAATTTCCGTCTTTTGGAAAAAATCCAAAATTACATTTTCTACATTGTTAGTTTTGGCAGAAGGGAAGGAGAGGAAAACATCACTGGTCTGTTAGTGATGGGTTTTCTATTTTGTTTTTATTAAAAAAAATGTTGAAACATGGGCACTGTGTCAAAAAGGTTTTATAATGGAAAAGCTGGGTGGGGTGAACAAACTTATACAATCCACAAAGTTATTAACAATGCTGATAAAGGAGAATCCTGCTCTGACATGGAGAAAAAAAGAAATTCTGAGACAATACATTTTAATGTAATCTGACTAAAGTGCACAGCTCTTAAATTCACACAAAATCAAAGGTTAACCTACTGGGAGGAATTTGGCTATGTTGTTACCATCTAAAATTGTATTTGTTAGCTTCAAAATGATTCCCTCAAGGCTTGAAATAAAAATAGTTTTCATTGGCTGAAGATTTGTGAGGTCTCTCGGAACTTCATGTCAAATTGTTCCAAACCAGTGTAAACGAGGTGTTGGTATTGTGATTAGAATTAATGTGACCACTGCCATCACCATAAAAGCATCTACAATTCCTAACTTTGTCTTATCTCTCAACTGAATATCAATATAGTAAGATCAAATAACAGTGTAAATGATGGAGAAGCACACTTTTTCTTTAGACTCACACAAATTATGAATGGTGGGGAAATAACAACTGAATTGCAAAAAAACTGAGCTGGAAATTGAGGTAAATCTGAGAGTTTTTCCACATCAGTTATTTAAGATCCACTCCATGCAGAAAATAATAAAGAAAAAATCCATCTCAATCACGCATTCTGAATTACTACCATTTTCTTCCCATTAACCTAAAAGGATTGTAAATTATCTGTTTCAAACGTATGAATGTACATTTTTTGGAGGTGCAAATATGCAACATTTACGTGCTGCCCTGCAGAATACATCATGTATTTGGTTTCAGAGAGAAATCAGTTAATTAATCAAGGTAGTTCCTATGCAGGGGCTGACTGATCATTTGTTTTATTACAAAACAGGCTATGGCATATTAATGGGCAAATTATGAGTGAAGATCACTCTTCACGTTGGTTTGTGAGTGTATTTATCACCATTTATACAGTTTATTGTGGTGTTATACAATATTGCACCATTATTGTGTATTTTTATTTTTAATTTCAAGGTACCAACTATCTCGCGCCATTCTGCTTTTTTGCTATACATTGTTTATGAGCATTCTGGAGAGTGCTTCAGAGGGCTGTGTTTGTGTGTAGTATCGCAAGTATTACAATTACACTAATTTTAGCACTTTGTTTATTTGCACAAATCACTTCTTTTTTTTACCCTGGATCTTACACAGGGCTAATCAGTTGCCAGTGGTCATATGGTAGGAAACCTATCAACGTCTTATTCCTTTGTTTCTCCGATTTAAGAGAAATAGACTCAAAGTTATATTAATGGTTTTAACATCTTTATGAGTGAATTTATGTCTTACAAGGGATACATAATCCAGTACTAATTTTAGTCTGACCAAAATGATTGTATAGATTTAATTAGGATAGTATGGGTTGACCATCTAGAAGCCTTTATTTTGGTATGATGATAAAGTGCTAGTTTTGAGGCTTTTGGGTTTTCACCACCACATTTACATAACTTGGGTATTTAGAACAAGATAGAAAAAGGGAGGAGAGAGGTTTCCCTGCGGCCACACCTGCAACACACCCTACGTTCGGCATCCTACGTCATCCTCATACTCCTACTTTTTTGTTCTAGCCTCTCAGCCCTGCTAAAGACCAGATTGTCACTCAGAGCTCAGGGGCTCAACCACCTGGGTAACGAGTGATTGCTTTTGTCAGAAGAGTTTGCTGATCTGGCTGCTGGACTCAAAAATCTGTTAACATCAGTATCATTACACAGTGGCATATTAATGGATATATTATTAGTGTCATATTCATGTGCAAATTATCAGTGACATAATAATGGAAAAAATTACAGTGACATAGGAAAATTATCAGTGGCATATTAATGGGCAAATTAACAGTGGTATATTAATGAACAAATTATCAGTTGCATATTAATGGGCAAATTATCAGTGGCATATTAATGAACAAATTATCAGTGGCAAATCAATGGGTAACTTAACAGTGGTATATTAATGAGCAAACTAACACCATCATATTAATGTAAAAAAAACTGGCATATTAATGGGTAAACTAAAATTGGCATATTAATGGGTAAACTAACACTGGCATATTAATAGGCAACTCGCCGTGGCATGTTAATGGATAAACTAACAGTGGTATATTAATGGGCACCTGTCCATGTTTTATACTTAAAGACTAATGCAGTGCTGTTTGTTCTCGGGCATTGTAGCACCCACCCCCCTTTTTTTGTCGCCATAAGTATCAGGGTATGCCTACGGCCGTGGGTCCCTGGCCTGCTTGCACCTAGAGGATCATCAGCCATACCACACTGACGAGGCCATTGTAGGCCGAAACGTACGTCTGTGGTTTGCTGTGTTCCTCGTGTAGAGGGTGCTTGCCATGCATTTCGGGTCTGGACTGCCCTTATGGGTGGGATCAGTCTGATAAGCTAATGGAGTGGTTCCTCTGCAATGGTGTAAGCAGGCAAAAAATGGAGTTGCTCTCCCGAATAGGTATTATCCTACAGGACAGACTATTGCAGTACTGTTTGTTCTCGGGCATTGTAGCACCCACCCCCCTTTTTTTGTCGCCATGTTTTATACTTAACTGAGTTTTAGGAGCCAGCAAAAAAATCTAGGAGCCAGACAATAGCACATACACACAATCATATGCAGTCATATACAGACACACATTTGTCACATACACACTCCTACATACAGTCTGTCACATACACTCATACATACATACATACATACATACAGTCTGTCACAGACACACACTCATACATACAGTCTGTCACAGACACACATACATACATACATACATACATACATACATACAGTCTATCACAGACACACACTCATACATACATACATACAGTCTGTTACAGACACACACCCTCATACATACATACATACATACATACAGTCTGTCACAGACACACCCTCATACATACATACATACATACAGTCTGTCACAGACACACACTCATACATACAGTCTGTCACAGACACTTACACCCATACATACATACATACATACAGTCTGTAACATACACTCATACATACATACATACATACCGTCTATCACAGACACACTCATACAGGGCCACCACCAGGAATTTCAGGGCCCCTTACTGTACAAATTTTCTGGGCCCCCTACCTCCCCCCCGACAATATCTCCCACTCGCCCCACCTACCCTCACAAGCATGTTATCCCGGTCTAGTGTAATATGGTGGGTGTTTGGGAGCAGTTGGTCAATATGCCAGTAATATTTTGCCACTCAATAAGTCAGTATTTTGCCCTCAATATGCCATTCTTTTGACATTTAATATGCCAGTATTTTGCCATTCAATATGCCATTCTTTTACCATTTAATATTCCATTATTTTGCCATTTAATATGCCAGTATTTTGCCCCTCAATATGCCATTTAATTTGCCAGGATTTTGCCCCTCGATCTGCCATTCTTTTCCCATTTAATATGCCAGTATTTTCCCCCTCAATATGCCATTTAATATGCCAGTATTTTCCCCTCAATATGCCATTTAAAATGCCAGTATTTTGCCCCTCAATATGCCATTTAATATGCCAGTATTTTGCCCCTCAAAATGCCATTCTTTTGTCAAGTAATATGCCAGGATTTTGCCCCTCAATATGCCAGGATTTGCCCCTCAATATGTGAGGATTTTTCCAATTAATATGCCAGGATTTTGCCCCTCAATATGCCTCAATATGCCATTCGTTTGTCAATTAATATGCCATTCATTTGCCAATTAATATGCCAGGATTTTGTCCCTCAATATGCCATAAATGTGACAATTAATATGCCAGGAATTTGCCCCTCAGTATGCCATTTGTTTGCCAATTAATATTCCAGGATTTTGCCCCTCAATATGCCAGGATTTAGCCACTCAATATACCAGGATTTTGCTAATTAATATGGCAGGATTTTGCCCCTCAGTATGCCAGCGTTATGCTCCCCCATCCTCCCCCCTTCCCCAGTACTTACCTCCTTGCTGCTGTCTCCCGGTGCTCTTCTCTGCAGGTCCGCGGCTGTGAGGAAAGCGTTCTGCATTCCCCTCCAGCCGTGCTGATTCTATAAAGTTTGTTGAAGCCGTGGGACGCAAGGGACGCCAGTATCTCCCATCACCCCCTGATTGCGGGCCTGCACTCATACATATATCCATACATACATACAGTCTGTCACATACACTCATACATACATACATACATAGTCTGTCACAGACAGACACTCATACATACATTCAGTCTGTCACAGACACACACATACATACAGTCTGTCACAGTTACACACTCATACATATAGTCTGTAACAGACAGACCCTCATACATGCATACAGTCTGTCACAGACACATACACTCATACATACATACATACATACAGGCTGTCACATACACTCATACATACATACATGCATACAGTCTGTCACAGACACACACTCATACATGCATAAAGTCTGTCAGACACACACTCATACATACATACATACATACAGTCTGTCACAGACACACACACTCATACATACATACAGTCTGTCACATAGACATATACACTCAGAGTCAGTCACATAGACACACACACTCATACATAGTCTGTGACATAGACACACACATTCATACATAGTCTGTCACATACACTCATACATACAGTCTGTCACATACACTAATACATACATACAAGCATACATACAGTCTGTCACATACAATCATACAAGTGAGCATTTTCTTTTTCTTAAAAAAATTATGTTCCCCACTCCCTGATGCTATCTCTCATTGCAGGTAAGGGGAGCATTTCCATTCCAGGTTTGTCTGTGCTTCTTACAAAGGCCTGGTTAGTACTGGTGAGGTAGACTAATTGGGAACCCCGGGTGCTGTAGACTCAGTTTTTTGTCCGGACACCTTAGCTGTGTTCAGGCCATACTGGTCTGTGAGCGCCCAATGCCATCTGACCTCAGAAGCTAAGCAGAGCCAGGCTTTCTGAGTACCAGTGCGGGATACTGATTGGGAACCTTGTGTGTTGTGTTCTGTCCATTTTTTTTTGTTTACTCTCCGACTCCCTTGATTGTTTTTGCAGGCTGGACGAGTTAAGAGTGGTCCCAGCAGTGTAGTCTTTGCCTACAGCCATACTGGTCTGAGAGCACCCGATTCCGTCCAATATCAGAAGCTAAGCAGAGCCAGGCCTGTGCAGTACCGTGCAAGAGACTGATCGGAAACCCCGGGTGCTGTATTCTGTCCATTTTTGGGGGTTTACTCGCCGACTCCCTTGGGTATTTTGGTGAGCCGGACGAGTTAAGAGTGATCCCGGCAGTGTAGTCTTTACCTACAGAAATACTGGTCTGGAGGGCCCAATCCCATCCGGCATTGGAAGCTAAGCAGAGCAAGGCATGGTCAATACTGGTGCAGGAGACTGATTGGGAATTCTGGATGCTGTTGGAGAATGTCCATTTTTTTGGTTTACTCTCCGACTCTCTTGGGTGTTTTCGTGGGCCAGACGAGTTAAGAGTGGTCCCGGCAGTGTAGTCTTTGCCTACAGCCATACTGGTCTGAGAGCGCCCAATCCCGTCTGACATTGGAAGCTATGCAGAGCCAGGCCTGGTCAGTACCGGTGCAGGAGACTGATTTTTAACCCCGGGAGCTATAGGCTCACTTTCTTCTCTGACCACTTTAGCTGTTTTCCGGTTTTGACGAGTTAAGAATGGTCCTGGCAGTATTGTTTTTCCCTACAGCCATCCTGCTCTGTGAGCGCCCGATCCCATCTGACCTCAGAAGCTAAGCAGAGACAGGCCTGGTCAGTATCAGTGAGTGAGACTGATTGGGAACCCTGGGTGCTGTAGGCTCACTTTTTTGTCCTGCCACCTTAGCTGTTTTCAGGCTTGGATGAGTTAAGAGTGGTACCAGCAGTGCACTGTTTGCCTACAGCCATACTGCTTTGAGAGAGCCGATCCCATCTTACCTCAGATAGCTAAGCTGAGCCAGGCAGGTCATTACCGCCGTGGAAGACTGATTGGGAACCCCGAGGGATGTAGGCTCAAATTGTTGTCCAACCACCTTAGCTGTTTTTTGGCTTGGATGAGTCAAAAGTGGTCCTGGCAGTGCAGTCTTCGCCTACAGCCTTACTGGTCTGAGAACTCGGAAGCTAAGCAGAGCCAGGCCTGGTCAGTACCAGTCCGGGAGACTGATTGGGAACCCCGGGTGCTGTAGGCTGTTTCTTTTTGGTTTATTCTCCGGTCCCCATGTTTTCGAGGGTCAGACGAGTTAAGAGTGGTCCCAGCAGTGTAGTCTTCGCCTACAGCCTTATTGGTCTGAGAGCACCTGATCCCATCTGACCTCGGAAGCTAAGCAGAGCCAGGCCTGTACAGTACCGGTGCAAGAGACTGATTGGGAACCCCGGGGTGCTGTATTCTGTCCACTTTTTTTTGCCGACTCCCTTTGGTATTTTCGTGAGGCCAGAAGAGTTAAGAGTGGGCCAGAAGAGTTAAGAGTGGTCCCAGCAGTGTAGTCATTGCCTACAGCCATACTGGTCTGAGAGCGCCCAATCCCGTCTGACATCGGAAGCTAAGCAGAGCCAAGCTTGGTCATTACCGGTGCGGGAGACTGATTGGGAATTCCGGATTGGGAACTGCAGATGCTCCGGCCCCCTTGGGTGTTTTTGAGGGCCGGACGAGTTAAGAGTTGTTCCAGCAGTGTAGTCTTTGCCTACTGCCTTACTGGTCTGAGAGCGTCTGACCTCGGAAGCTAAGCAGAGCCAGGCCTGGTCATTACTGATGCGGGAGACTGATTTGGACCTCTGGGTGCTGTCGTCTGTTCATTTATTTTTTGGTTTGCTCTCTATGGCTGCATGTCTGAGTTATGAGTGCTTGTAATGTTTGTGCAATGGGAGTGATGGGGCATATCATGGGTAATGGAGCATGTGATGGGGACATGTAATGGGGTAGATGGGTGCATGTAATGGGGGTGATGGGAGCATGTAATGTCCGTGCAATGGGGGTAATGTGTGCATGGAATGGGATAATGGAGCATGTGAAGGGGACATGTAACGAAGGGGTTTGGGGGGGGTAATGGGGTGATGGTGTCATGTAATGGTGAAATGGGGCATTTAATGTGTGTACAATGTGGGTGATGGGGCATTTAATGTGTGTGCAATGTTGGTGATGAGGCATGTAATGGGGCATGTCCTTGGTGTTTAACGTGGGTGATGGGGTTTCAAGCACATTGTACCCACAAATTGAATGATTTTTGTATATACCTCATGCCTATGGCAGACTTGGTCGGACAAAGTGTGCCTGGGACATTCCCCCTGTAATTTGCTCCTGTTAGCCTTATCTAGGGGCTTGCAGACCCTCAGGCAGAAGTATCTACTAATATAGTCAGAGGGGTATTATTCAGCAGATTTAGGGTGCTGAAGGACATCAGGGTCGAATAGGGGTTCCCTCTACATATCTAACGAGTGTTGAGCGAACCCGAACCGCACTGTTCGGGTTCGTACCGAACTTTACGGTTTTTGGACCCCGGACCCAAATACGGACATTTCACTGTATGTCTGTGTTGGAGTTCGGGGTTCGGCGATTACATTGTATGTAATGCTATTGGCTTTCTATAAACCGAAATAGAGTCCCCATTCATTAGAATTTCTTATGAATGGGGACTCTAGTTCGGTTTATAGAAAGCCAATAGTATTACATGTATTCCATAAGCCGAAAGTCTATAAACCGAACGACATTCGGTTTATAGACTTTCGGTTTATAGAATAGCAATAGCATTACACGTATTCTATAAAACGAAAGTCTATAAACCGAATGTCTTTCGGTTTATAGACTTTCGGTTTATGGAATACATGTAATGCTATTGCTATTCTATAAACCGAAATAGTGTCCCCATTCATACGAATAGGTCAATTGACCTATTCTTATGAATGGGGACTCTATTTCGGTTTATAGAAAGCCAATAGCATTACATGGCTATTGGCTTTCTATAAACCGAAATAAAGTCCCCAATCATACAAATAGGTCAATTGACCTATTCGGGTGAATGGGGACACTCTTACCCACATTTTACTTCATTTTGCAGCCCTCTAGTCCTTTCCAGGACTTTTTTAGAGGCATTTTAGTGGCCAAAAGTTCAGGTCCCCATTGACTTCAATGGGGTTCGGGGTCAAGTGCCTGTCCTTATGTTTCATTGCAGTTTTTATGATTCCCTCTGCCTTGTCAGTTTACTTCTATTTAAACCACACCAGTTTCTGTTCAGTCCTTAGTAATGCAGTCTACAGGTATTTCCTCTGTGTCAATTCCATGTATGTGTCTTAGATTCTATTATTTATTCTTTGCTAATATTATGTCTTAGTTAGGGACTTGCCTAATGTGGGGTACCTTGACATGGTTGGCAAGCTAACAACTAATTGGCCAATTGGTGAAACAAACCCCCACCTTTACCATCTTTAGTGTAAGGCTAGTTCCTTTATTTATGTTTGTTCCTTTGTATGTTTCTTTTGTGTCCCTTTTACCCTGTGTCTTGTATTATTTATCCTTTGTTTGGTTTCTGTTTTATCTTATATCTTGCCTCTGCTCTCCCTCAGTTGCTTTTTCTGTTTTAGCTCTGCTTGGTTATCATTTAGTTCACTTCCTCTCCAGACCTGGGACCTGGATCCAGCAGATGCTTCACAGGGCCTGGTTGTGGCTGCAAAAACCTGGGGTTCCAAACCTTGCAGTTACCCAGCACCAGGTCCTGTGTCTCCATCCTGCAACATAGCTCCTGATCTTGGGCGCTCAGGGTCTATTACCATCTGGGACCCCGTGCGTTACAGAGTCTATCAGCCTCCTTTATGTCAGACTCAAAGTCTGAGGTATCATTAGCGGCTTTTGCCTTTTTCAATGCACATTTCAAATTTCCATGCAAATTTAGCCCTGCTCTGGGCCTCATTTCTGTGGTCGAACCACGTTCTCAGTGGCAGGTGGAATGGTGCCTTTCATGTGAGGTTTGGAGGCATGGGACACAATATGATGAGAATTTTTTAGAAGCCTTGCATCTTGGTATTGTGGGTGATGCTCATGTCCCTTGGGGATCCACCATATATGAGGTAGAAGTCTAAAATGCTATAAGTGCAGAAAGAATTGACTGGGCGATAGTGGAGGTCATAACTCCCATCGCAGACTTTTCCACAGTGGCATCAAGGAGGTTAATAAATTTATCATGGGCCTCATCACATTTATCAATATCCCCAGTGGTAAAATGTTTCTGGGAAGGGGAGTTACCCTCATCACCAGTGCCAGGGTCAAACATAATGGTACAGGTAATATTTACCACTGAAGGACAAGGTAGTACAGATGAGAAGCGGAAATCTTGTCGCAGGACCCCGGAGAGTGTTCAGACAGTGATGGCGCTGGGAAGATAAATGCGGGAAGAAAAATGGGTGGGAGTAAAGAGGCGGGTAAATTGTGAGAACATAAAGAAAAAATGAAATACGCAAGAAACCAAAAGTCGGAGAAAGCCGAAGGTAATGAAAGACAGGAGCTGAAAGTCAACAGCTTCTATGTGACGAACAAAGAATTCGACACGGCAGTTGATGTTGGGAAGAACAACAGCACATACTGCATAACATGTATATAATTAGCACTTGAGCTGTAGATGGCGCTGTGCAGTTCACAGTACTTATATATGTTTTGAAGTTGTTGTTACTCACAGGAAGGAAGTTCTTTTGTATTTTCACTTGCTCTATGTCTCTTTTCCTTTTACCTTTCACCAAGCTGGCTGCTGTTTTAAGTCACTAATATGTTCTAAATGTTTGCTGTTTATCCACACTAGTAAAGCCTGATAAGCTTCTTCACAATCTGCCAGTGTCTCTTTTTGATGCATAACTAACAGTTAAAAAAGAACCAAAACGAGACCGAAAGTGTGGTGCCGAAAATGGCCAGTGCGTTGCACGCAGTATTCGGCCAAGAGAAATGATAGAAGTCTTTAGAGACAGAGATAGGTAAAACGGGAAGGAAGGGTATACAACCGACCCTTTGTATGGAAAAGTACAAAGCATAGTCAAACAAAACCAATGGGTATACAAATAAGAAAACTAAATATTGGCTAGAACATTAAAAAAAGGGTACTTAACTAAGGGAAGCAACAAAGAAAGAGGACGTAGTTTTGGTGTTACTTGCTTATATGGGGAGGGGAAGGTTTATTATGGATGTTTTTATTAGTTCTTTTTCTTGTCAAGTATTTTTTTGCTGCTGAAGGAATAAAGAAGGAGATATTGCATAATAGGAGCCTCCATGTATTTATAAATCGTGAGTTCTGTCTTCTGCATACCCTTGATTTTGTCCTTTTGGATTTGTACTTAACTACTCAAAGTCATTGTCTGGAGTTAGCTGGCTCTATTGTGCGATCATTCAAACAACTATAGAAAGATGGCATCAATATATATTTATATACATTTTATATAGAACTGCTTTAATGAACAAATACAAATAAAGTACATTTTGAGAACTTGCCTGTTATTTGCCCATTTGCCATCGTTGTTTGCCCATTTGCCAGTGTTATTTGCCCATTTGCCAGTGTTATGTGCCCATTTGCCAGTTGTGCCCATTTGCCAGTGTTATGTGTCCATTTGCCAGTGTGTTGTGCCCATTTGCCAGTTGTGCCATTTGCCAGTGTTATGTGCCCATTTGCCAGTTGTGCCCATTTGCCAGTGTTATGTGCCCACCCCCCCCCCCCCCTACTTACCTGTATACTGCTCATCGCACCGGTCTCCTCCACAATTAGTACAGCCACCGGAAGTGACGTTTCCGGTGGCTGTGATGGAAAGCCGGGTCCGATGGATGGAAAGCCGGGTCCGATGGATGGAAAGCCGGGTCCGATGGATGCGGATCTCACGACTGCTGCCCGACTGTGACTGTCTCCCCAAGAATGAATGGGCCCTGGGCAGCTGCCCCGTTTGCCCGCACACTGGGTACGCCACTGCTGCCCACTTAGAGAACTATGTGGAGTAAAGAATGCTGAATAAGGTACTTCATATTTATTTTATAAAATATCAACACTTGATACAATCTTTCAATTAAACAAAAGTCTTTTTGTTTCTTGGGATTCTTTATGTGTGTTTAACTGTTATTTCTCGGTTAATGTTCTTTTACAAACTATATACTTTTTTTTAAAAATTAAAAAAAGAAACATATGGCTTTCTTTTGATGCCATTTTTATGTCATGTGCCCTTATGGGGTTAGAACCCATAAACATAATTTAATCTATAGGTACAGTGGAACAGTTATCCAGTAAACCTACACCTGGAGCACATAATCTGACATCTGCATGCGACCCAACTAGAAGTTTTGTTCTGACAGGCAATCCATCTGAAACCCAGTTGGTGAATCACATAATTATAGTGTGAAGAGAGAGGAGGGAGATAATGTAAAGGCCATGTAAGTATAAATCTGCATGGAAAGTACAGTTGACAGGAATAGATACAAAGTGTAGGAGTACACTATGCAGCCAAAAATATTACTAATGCAAAGAAATCTCATCCATCATAGAGAGAAAATATGTACAGGTGGGCTAGACTGGGATTTCTAAGGAATAAAGATCCCACGATTAGTCAGAGCAGTGTAACAAACATAGTAACACTAGTTGTGGCAGCAGATAAAAAGCAATTGGCTCATCCAGTTGTCACATTATTAAAAGTTACTCTTATTTCACTTATTTGTTCTATAGAATAGCAATCACTCATTGGCTTTAGCTCCAAAAATGCACTATCCTTCTCCTCCAAAAAATGTGTTTATAATATAAAAATGGTGTGTTATGAGAAAGAAGGAGAGCATTTAAAGCCCTTAACCGCTTCCTGCTCATAGGTTGTTCTATGCCATCCACAATTCTGGGCTCAAAAATAGAATGTACAGTGCCCTGCAGCTCCTTGCAGCTCCCTGCAGCTCCCACAATGAACTGTTCTAAGTGAGTGGCCTCAGTCTAAGAGTAAAGTGAACACCAATAATTGAAAGTCCACATAAAAAAATAATTCATGCTCCGCTAGCCAGGTATAGAATTGAAAGAAGGGGCTAAAGGACAACTGTGGTCTAAAAAAATTATATATTTTTTTTTAATAGGTTTGGCACTGTTAACAACAACAGTGATGAAAATGCATAATGAAAGGAATAAATACCTACGTCTAAAATGCGTCTCCCTGCTTGCCATTGGCGTTGTGCATGTACAACAGGCATTTCGCACTTGCGTGATGCCATTTTGGAAATTGGCAGTGGCTGCAGCCTTCATTTTGGATACTGGCATCGTCAAGCATGCGCAAACCACCATTTGGCCTTATTAAAACCGACATTGATAGAATGGTGTCAAACCTTCCTATAGGTTCAGGGCCGGATTAAGAGCAGAATGGGCCTGGTGCTGTGAGTTTTGGTTTTGGTGGGTCTTTTTATGGCGAGGAGCTGTATCTGCGCCTCCCCCTCACCCATCATGGAAAAGTTAAAATATCACTTTTTATACCCTTGCGGGGCCATTTGAATTAATAGCACGGAATCTGCACATAAAAACTATTATATATTTATTTGTATCTTTTAAAAACATAAAGTTCATAAGGAAAACGTAATATTTTTTTTCTGATAGCATAAACTTGGTCTAACATGTCTAAATGAGCTATTAAATATCGTGGCAAAATGAGCAGTAATGTATAAACATGGCATATCATGGAAAAATCAGCAGTAATGTATAAACATGGCATATCATGGAAAAATCAGCAGTAATGTATAAACATGGCATATCATGGAAAAATGAGCAGTAATGTATAAACATGGCATATCATGGAAAAACCAGCAGTAATGTATAAACATGGCATATCATGGAAAAACCAGCAGTAATGTATAAACTTGGCATATCATGGAAAAATCAGCAGTAATGTATAAACATGGCATATCATGGAAAAAATCAGCAGTAATGTAAAACATGACATATCTTTTCAGCAGTAAAGCAATTATGGCATGTGAAATTTAGGAGCGAAAAAGAAAATATTACGTGCAAGCATTTGTTTTTACATTTTATTTATAATAAAGTAAAATTAGTAAAGACACACCAGATTACACAAAAAGGCAGCATCACTAAACTTTTTGTATCCATGGTATATGACACATTTAAACTGATTAGAGTCAAGACTAATCAGCCATACTTGAGGCTCACGCAGTCAGGTGTGTGATACTTACAGGTTTCCACCTTGTAGATACAGGCGCACTCAGTGATGGCACAGATTGTAGAAAAAGTCCAGTGCTATCAGAAAAAATTCATATACATTTTATTGTAGTAGAAATCTAAAAACAACAGTTGCTTCAGATAGACAACGTCTTAAGCGTTCCACTTGAAAGGCTTTTTAGAATTTTTTCTACTACAATAAAATTGATATGGATTTTTCTAGTAGCGCTGGACTTTTTCTACAATTTGTGCACCTGTATTTTTTCACAACTACCTATGTCTATATGACACACACACTATTCATTATTGTGAGTTTTATTGCAAGTCTGCGACACACTAACATTGCAGATTATTGTGAATTTCATTGCTGGTGAGTCTGTGATACACTTACTGTGAGGGGAGACTAATACTACAAGGTGGCATGTCACAGAGGGTAAGAGGGGGACTGGGGCTGCAGGAGGTAATGTCAGGGAGGGATTCTGCAGTGGGGGCATGTCAGGAAAGACTGATGCTGGAGAGGGAACTTTTTCAGGTAGGGAGAGATGACTGATGATGTAGAGGGGCATGTCAGGGAAGGAGAGCTTATGCAGCAATGGGCAGATTGGGGCATGTAGCAGAGGGAGAGTTGACTCGGGTGGCATGTTGGGGGGTGGGATGCTGCACTGGAGGGTGAGGGGGTGTAGATGGTTCACAGGAGGGTAAGATATACTGCACTGGAGGGTGGAAGATGCTGCACTGGAGGGTGAGGGTGACAAGATGCACTGGAGCACTCACACACACACATTTACTCTCAGCCACTCACACACACACTCCCTGTCACCCACACAAACACACTTACACTATGCCACCCTCATACACACACTCTCTGCCACTTACACACACTTACACTATGCCACCCTCATACATACACACTTACACTCTCTGCCACTCACACACTCTCAGCAACACACACACACACACTTGTACACTCTACCACTCACACACATACAAAAAAAAAGCATTCTGTATTTAATAGTTTTGCCATGCTATATTATAGATTCTTACCTGAAGGACCTCCTATGCGCATTCCAAAGCGGGAGAACCCACTGCGTGCTCAGATAGTACTACTCCTCTTTACAAGCCAGCGCAGATGAACGCCGCAAACCCCAAACATACTTTTTTCCCCTAAGATTTATCAACCGGCCCTTTGCTCTTACTGTGTGGGTGGCTGCCGGCTGGGTCTATTTTCAGGTAGGGGCCTGGAGCTATGTTTATCCGGCTATGTATAGGTAACTGCTCTTATAAAGGAGAGTGGTTTTGAAACTACCAGTCGAAATCTAAACTGCACCTTGATACCCTATTGACTTTGAAAGTGGCAATACCCCAAACTTCATGGGAATGCACAAATCTCTACTGGCACTTAATAGAGTTAAAATGTTTAATACGGTAATATTCGAGTTAAACACCAGTTTGGTGGCAACCCCATTTTAAATATCTATGTGATAATACCGGTAGATAAACCAGCAGCAAACAGATATGCAATAATGTAATGTCTATGATTTTTGTCCCTGTAGTATAATGTCCATAAATAATAAAATAATCCCTTATCCGGTTGGAGAACATGATATAGATGGAGCAGATGGTTAGAAGACTCCAAAAGAAAAAAAAAATATTGCGTTATCTCAATAGTCTCAATCTGTGTTGCTCTAAAAATAGGTTTTCTATATTTAAGGTTGTGCTTAAAAATTTAATGAAAATGTTTCATGATGCTTAGAAAATATATATTCTTGTTTTAAGAGAATCACCTTAAAAATGTTAATATTAAGGTAACATAAGAAAAAACATTAACCTGTAACCTGCAGTCATGGCAGTCTTCTCGTTCGTTTTTCTTTTAACACATAGGAATGTTAATGCAGTTCCTTTGATGCTTCAAGCCTCACTTCCTGAGAGGCCTCTTCAGAGTGCATTGCAGAATGCTCAAGCTTTGAGATTTTACAGTGGATTCCACACTGTTTGATGCAATGGATGGTGCAATGTATAAACATTCCTTGCTGGATAACAGATGGCTGGTTATTGGTCACATCTGTATCCTGCTATGCACGGTGATGCAATCCAGCGAATATATAGTTTATTTTGCCTTCATTTCCTTATTATGGTGCATTCAACAATTGCTGGTCTGTAAGTGCTAAGTTGTAGGTAAATTGGTTGGCTGCATTTGATAAATATGATATGATAATTGCAATATAGAACAATAGACTAGTAAGCATTACCTAAACATTGTATTGTAAATTAAGAGAGAAAAAAGCAATACTCAAAATTGAACTATAGTTTGTGTGAGCAGAATGCACAAATTAGGAGAAAAATGTTTCTTAAATATATCTGGGGTGTCTCATGACATCACCGTATTTTTTGACATGCAGATTTCTATTAAAAGAAGTTCATTTATATATCAAGCTACAAGGTTAAATCATGAAAATGAGTCAATATAGACATTTAATATACATTTTTACTTAACCTATGTGTTTGCTTGCAGTTCTGGTATTCCAATCTTATCTTGTCCAGAAAAACAAAAACAAAAAATAAGTACAGAAGGAGATTTGAATGTGAAGACCCATACGGCAGCATGTATTACAGAGACTGATATAAACGGCATTTTAAAGCAGGAAGTCCAGACACCTGACGGGCGAAACGCGTAGCGTGGACTGGACTTGCCTGCTTATCTTGAGATTTATTGGTTTTATTTGTTTTATACAAGTGTTAATTTTAAGCTGCTTTGCATTTTACTGTTATCAAGTACCTGCATATACAGTCGTGTTGGCCCCACTGCGCTTGTTATAGGATACCTAACATGTAAGAAGATGCTTTTTCTTATTAAAATATCTTTTGTATTACCACTAATTGGATATTTGTCTATCTTTGGAGCCTTTCATATAGAAGATCTACTCTTTCAAGACCTCCATTGATGTGCATTAATTACCTCTGGTTCTTGTGAGTGTATTACCATAAGGGAGACACAGCCTCTCCTGGATCTCATTATTGTTCACTGGAACTCACTTTATTATTTAAAGGTGTTGACACCATTGTATTTTTACAGTTTTTGTATATAGCGCACTTTTGTTTACCTGTTTGTCTGCATTTATTATCTGAGTGTGGTTTAGGGACACACTAACTAAGTGCTGCTCACGAATTTGATTATAGCGCTGAGTACACCTGTTTGCTTTTTTTAAAAATAAGTACAGATACATCACTCATACATGGGCCATATTTATAAATTTGAGTCATTTGGGATGCTAATTTTTAATGGTGTCCATGGATGTTTCTTATAGTAACTTCATATTTCGCAATTGTTCCTCTTTTATCCTGATAAATATGTCTACATGACTTTGGATGATTTATAGCTATGTTGTTTTTCAAGAGTTTAATTATGAGCTAAATAATTAGCCTTAAATCGGGGTTGTTATTTTGAATCACAAACATGTTCCTTAATGGTCTACCATAAGATGGGTTTGTTGCTGCATTGTCTCTGGATCCATTAGTTTGCTGCTCTGGACTGCCTTCATTAAAATCTTACCTGGCCACAACGATTTTGAACATCTGCATCTGCAGCCTATCAGGTTAAAACATCATAGCTCTAAGTTGTTGTGGTGCCTTAGAGGGACTGTCTAGTACCCAAAATGCATCTTCCAAATATTAATGCATATTGATGTGCTTTCAAAAGTACTTAAAAATGCATGTCTTACATTTTGCATTGCTTAAAATATAAAATACTTACAGCTAGAAGAAATTGTGAAATTACAGCAGTTTGCAAGAAACAAGAACTGCCCACACTAGATGAGTAAAAGTAATTTCCTTTTTTTGTTGAGAATGAGAATAATGCCATTCAAATTAATGGAATATCCTGTCTCTCTAGTGATGTCATCAGACAATGTGTTGTACTGTTAATAGATCCTACTGTATACAAGAGCAAGGTCACTCATAGGCCACTCAATAGACAAATCAAATCACACAGGGATAAAAGCCTGTGCACTATATAAGCAGTGATCTTCATCTTGCACCAAAGTGTGTTTGGGGACTAGACTGTCGATTTAACCCCATAAATTTGTTGTTTCTGTCTTGTGTAAGATCCTGTTTCCTGCTTCTTGTCTTTCTTGGATACCAGACCTATTGCATAATCAATGAACTTATTATTACTCATTTATCTTTGGACTTTACCTCTGTGTGTTTTTCCTGTGATTGAGAATTACTTATGTATGTACTAAAAAGTGTTGTTTTATGACCCAAATGTGGCCTTCACTCAAGGTCTTCTTCTGATCATGGATTAAAATGTGTTGAGATTCTAAGAGGAGCAGAGCTAGCTACCGACGTGAGCAGATGAAACGTACCACAGGTCCGATACGGATTACTGTTTTTTGGTCACCTCACTTACAATTTGACCGGCCATACTGAGTTATCACATCATGGGGCGGTCTGAGTGCATGAGATCAATCTTTTTGAAAGGAACATAGAGAACACTACACCTCAAACTGGCTACATAGGCGAAATGAAAACAATGATCCTGGATGAAGTGGGGATGGATATATCTGCTCTGAAGTCAACTACGAGACTCTTCAACAGGCAGCTGTTGAATTACATACAAAATACATTGGGGTTCACTTTGATATAAGCACTCTCTCTACACAAGTTTCTACTTTGCACGAACGAAGGATGGATGGTTGATGTTGCTACATGATGATACACCTCACTACTTTTTCCTTCCTCCTTCATAGGTCCTGTTGCAACCCTCCATCTTTCTCCTTACTTACTTAATTTCTACCTCATACCTTAAATTCTAATCAATTGTTTGCTCTTTCTGAATATATTCTGTAATGAACTGAATAAAAAGGAGATTTACCAAAATAAATGCATAGAGGATGTATTATATTACTCTTGAAATCATTGATGTTGCCAAGCCCCCAACCTAAGCTTCTGCGTTGTGTATGGTTCTTCCTATTGGAAAAAGTTGAAAGACAATGTTTTCGTGTGATATAGATATAATAACACATAACAGATGGTTGATCCACATATAAAATTCAGTCTTAGCTGCCCTGTATGTCAATATTGACAGTTTTCCATCTTCAAATGATAATTCTAGTTGCCATACTTTATTATGCTAATATTCTGCATAGCATAAATCAATTAGTAGTGGCACTCTAATGATACAAAAATAAAATTGTATTACGTAGAGTTGACATAAGTGTACCCATGTGTAAAGTTGTGTTTAGCAGTAAACATATATTTCATGCTTTTGTACTGTTTTTGGTGGGGTTTGCTATTTGTTATGTTATTTCTGACTTTGTGTACTGTATTTATATTCATAAATATTTTTTAATAAATTCTATTGTTGTATCACTTGCTTTGTTAACAGTATGTTGGTCCATGGTACAGGGCTACATGGGTTTATTTTAAATGTATTTACTAGTGGAATTATTGATTATTAATGATCTGCATGACACACATCCAACAGAACAACGAGGGTCTCTTAAAAGAACTCATGTGTGGAGCTGCAGTTATTATTGTAAGTTACATAATACACTGTATGGAGAATTATAAAATAGGTATACAACATGGCTAACATGAAAAGTTTAGAAATATTGGAACAAATGGTTTGCAGGATCCAAATTATTTTTTCTATGTGCAGGTACATGCAAATACAATTATGAATGATAGTTTTACAGTAAACATAACAATAAATATCCAGTTTAATCTGAACCATTTGACCTGATTATTCATCCTCATTAAGTTATTCCTCCACTTTGGTGCAAGTGGATTGGCACCAACAGCCAAAGATGGCGGATTGAGGAGGAAGAGAGTGGACAGTGATTTGTGGGGAACTAAGGAGAACATTTTTAAACAATCCGGTCAACTCGTAGCTCTTTTGGCCTGATTTTTGCAACTATTTTGTGAATAGAAAACATTGATTTTTTTAAAGCTGGTTTTGACCTACTAAGATGATATGAATGTTAAAACAGTTCATAACTAGTAATCAAAATCTCTAAATTGAAAAACTCAATGCACGGGTAGTTTTGTAATTAAATCTAGCAAATCGAAAGATAAATTGTAAAAAAGTAAAAATAAAAAGGTGATTTTGCATATGACAAAACTAATTGCTAGCTACTTTCTTTATAATCACTAGCTTTTCCACCCCATTATTTTTATATGAGAAATATAAGGTAGCTGATTGAAATTCCTGGGTGATTATTATTTCTTTTTCGGAAAGAATAAATTATGTATACATTTATATGAGATTTTTTTTTTAAATATGTATAAATTAAATTATTTTAAGAAACATATTATAACAATGTTATGCTATATAGTCCAATTCGTGTGATTACCCAGATTATAATTTGTCTAGTACCAGATTTGTGGTCGAAAAATGTTCTAGAACATATTAGATTGTCAGGAAATTGTTTGTACATTTTTCGACAACTATGCAGTGTCTTGGAAGGTTCAGCCATCATGCACTCCCCAAAAGTTTATGTTTTTCTCCTGAAAATCTGGCAGAAGACACTGCCAGTAAAAAGGCAAAGTTCACAGAATGAATGCAGAGTATAAAATAATAAGTGATCTTGGTGAAAGAAATTTAAAACACAGAAGGATCACAGGAAATAGAGATAATTCTGGAGTACACTGTGTCAGGTTTAAAACTGATGACATTAAAATTGAAACTCTACACGTTGTATGGATATGTACAGATTAATTGGCAGTCATTATAGTATCCTCATGTTTATCTATGAGTAATTATCTAGCTGTGCAGCCGAATAAACAGTGTAATTGAAAAATAATTCCCAGAGATGCAAAGACATCTGAACATCTAGCCATAAATAATATGACATAAAATGTTTAGCTTGGAGATAAGATTAATTCAAATACAAAATTAAACAAAATATATATAAATCATTGCTTAAATTTCTAAGACTTAGTTTCTTGCTTTTTGTGGTTGCTAACTCTAACTTTTCATATTTTTTCAAAGATAAAATAATAGATATTTGAAGTATCTATAAATGACTTATGGGTAAATATCCAATTAAATGTGAAGTACTTGACTAGAAAAAAAAATGTTGATATCTATTGTCCGTTAGATGTATAACAAATCCCTGACAAATGCTCAGATCACTAACATGAAATAAGGGAATATTTGTAAAATGCATTAATTTCTTATATCTTAGAATAAAAAAAAAACCAGATCACCAACAGGTGTTCATTGGATATGCAGTGCGGAGAAATAGCATCTAGAAACAGCTAATCTATTAATGAGAGAAGCAGCATTTTGCTTGAAAGTTGTAAATAAATAACAATTCCCACAGTGTTTTAATTGATATAGTATTTCAGAGAATCATTTTCATTTTAGCCCAAACCAATGTTGTAAATTACTGTCCAGATAGAATCTCAAAACATGACTTGACTGACACTCAAAGTTCAAGGAATAATGACCTTAACAGTGTATATATATTGTATTTATAATATGGATTTATGTATGTACCCAGCCAACACTGCTTTGACAATTGTTGCACAGCATTGATAGCTGATTTTGGGTAAGGGAGCAGCCAGGGAAAAGCAATGTCCCATCTGAAGATTGGTTTACCAGGTTTAAATGTAATAGGAGAGTTACTTTCAAACTTCTTCCAAATGTATTATTTGTTAGTAGGACCACTCTATACAATGGGAAATGATGGGGATTTTCCCAAGGACCACCACCAAAGGGGGCCTCATAGCTAGGTTCAGTTTTTTCCCTACTTGGAGAAACTAAACAGACAAACAGATTGGGAAGTAAGAGAGTGTGAAACAGGCATCTTGTGAGGTAAGGAACTCAAATATTTCTAAAATTGTGTTCCACCAGTGGCCAGGCTGTGTTATAGGCAGGTTTAAGTGGGCAAATGCCCAGGGTTCCATTAAGGGGGAAATGGTCATGGTGGGGGGTGAACATAATAAGGGGAAAAAGCTTGTGTTTCTTCAATCAAGAGTTGCTTTTTATAATGCATTGATATGTTGTGAGACTGAGATTGGGTGAGACTGAAATGAGGTGGGGGGGGGGGGGCAACTATAGAGAGCTTTGCCCGGGCCACACCAGTACCTTCAATCAGCCCTGTTTGTTAGCAATGACACTCTAGCAGTGTAGAAGTAATGTTAGTAGGCAGTACATTGCGGTACTGTGCTTCTATTATGTAACACTTACCTGTATCCTTGGGTAGGTCTGACTTTTGGTTATATTGCTGTTCGATGTCATATTATTATTCTTTCATATAGAATAATAATAATAACAAATTGTTTAACCAGAAAAGATATACTGAGATATTCTTTGATTTTAACTTCTGCGGATGTTAGTTTTGTCCAACATCCAAGGGATGCTACTATTACCCAATTTAATGGTACTCATTTTATCTACCTTGTAAGGATGAAGGGCTCAGTCGAAACCCCAAGAGTTGAATAGATGATGCATTAGCCCACTAAGCTATCTCACCGTCAAATACTTTACAATGCTTCGATGCTATACTTTTATATAGATTTTTACAACAGGAATTATATAAGCCTTGATTGTAGAAACCGGATCATAATATTTATTTCCTCTGACAAATTAAAGACACTTATCCTATTAATAATCAGAGGGAAACTTTGTTATGACGATCCCTCTCTAACAATGTGATAAAATCACGCATGCTTTAGCATTAGATGTGTGAAGGAAATGATAATCCGAATAAAACACTCATCTTGCTGAATAATTGTGTGTGTGTCTTAACTGCTGTATGTATGAGGAAGAAAAAAGCTGGTTAGATCATTGAAAATGACTAATTAGCTCACACTTATTCATTTGAAAGGTCACAAACTATTTATTGGGATTTAACTTCTTCGTTGTTGGCCATCCAAAACAGTTGACATGGAAAGGTAAACAATATTTAAAAAACAATAAAAAATGATGAATTCCAATATTAGTTACTGATCCTGGGTCTTGACTATCCCTATTAATAAGCATACAATGTTCCATTTTCAGAAAGTTACCCATATCTTGTGTTATTTATGCTGGATTGTTTTTTGGTATTAATTTAATTCTGTTTTCTTTGTTTCCATTGGTTACTTACTAAAGGATGTATGATCTGTGATCTCACTGATAACAAATGGCCTCACTGAGCTTCAAACAGGGACTTTCGCCCCTATAACATGTCTAGTGTCACCCACCTTTAACAGAATGTAAAAAAAAAAATACTAATACATCTCTTAAGGGGCAGTAGCCTTTACCACACTAAAAGTCCCTGCCCAGTGCTGGAATAAGGGACTGACTTGAGTACCACCTGGGCCACTTAATGCTCTTAAACTTTGTTTCTATGCCAGGTTTTTGACCCAGACAGCTCGGACATTCACCTGGGAAGCCATTAAAAGAAGGAGGCTGCCGCTGACCGTTAATGTAATGTAAAAAGCTTATATATATTTTGCTAGAACAAATCTGTAATCAATTTATATTTTTAAAGCATATTATCCCCTGCAATAACCACATATAATGTGCCATTTTATTGTGGCTGTCTGCTGACTCATCAAAAGGTTTTAAAACAACTCATCATGTAAAGAACAAGCTCCTTAAAACAATATGGATCCTTTTATCCTGCTTGTTGAACGTAGCCCCAATTCCATGCTACTTATAACTTCATTCAATTAGATATATAAATCACTTGACGTTGCTTAAAAAAAGATGGCAGTTTTAATTATTAGTCTAATGCTGCAATATTGTACTTACAAAATGTACAATGCAATGTGCAACCCAAAAAATCATACAAGATAAGTGAATATATAATCTTTTACATATAGCTGGCTGCATAACAAGTCTAGTGGCCATTACTATAAAGACCTACTGTCTGTAGAACTTCAAATGAATTAGTATCTTTGACCTGGCCTTTGAAGTTATCAAGACATTTTAGCCTGTGATAACAGGGAGATTATTTATAACCTCCTCACTTTATGTTTTTCCACTGACCCAGCAGGCTTTCTATGGTTTGGGGGATACGATTTCAAGAGCTGTTAAATTTCTGTGATGATTTTGTTGCCCCCTAAGGTGCATGGTCTACCCAGGATTCCGTAATATATGACAAGGGTTATGTGAAAGCATTCTATAAGCTGACAGTGCTGACTGTCCTATTATTTGTTACTCAGACTTGCATTAAAGCTAAAGAAAACAGCGAAACAGCATAGTTTGTTTTATTAACTTTCTGCGCCGCATTATCTTTTCAAGGTGATAGTGTGTCTTATTAATAAGATTCTGGGAAGTGTGAAAGGAAAAGAAAGAATACATGTGCGGTCAGGAAATAGTATGAGTGAGAGTCAACTGCTGCCTGAGGTGTAGGTGCTGCTAAATATATGAACTAATAATAGCCTCACTTAAGCAAATAAATGATTGTCTGGAAATTAAAGAGGAATTCCATTTAAGAGATTGTAGTATAAACAAAGTGGATATTGGAACTGAAAATGAAAGTGGTCTTTAAGAAAAATTACAACCTCCGTTCTGCCAAAGCTAGCTCGGTTTATTTTGTCTGGATCAAAGATATAAAAAAAAAGAGATTGAGTTAATAGGGTTTGAATTATAAAAAGACATTGCATCAAATCTCCCAACTCTATAGTTTCCCTTAATTGCATAACAGGAGATTGCACAGAGTTTGTGATAAGAACAGAATGGTGGATCATTATGTCTTAGGAGTGAAAAGTGACAAAAGTGGTCATTTTATCTGGTAGGGGTGTTCTCACCGTTTGTTATGTAGAACGGCGATTGCCTCTTTTTCATACATGGCAGTACATTTGTGTATGGGAATGGAATCTCCGTCAGAGTTTTTTTTTTACATGGGTCGAGCATAGATCAGACTCCTAACTTTCGTATGGCGTCCCCATTTCACGTTTTATGTACTCTAGAGCCAGCATGTCCAATCTTTTTTATAGGAAGGTTCCCTCTTAGCGTAATTCATATTTTCCCATGACACCTTGCATTGTCCTTGAAGCTACTTGGATGTACAAATTAGGTAATATTTTCTACATCCAAGTACTATAAATCAGATTGGCTATAATTATTTGTTCCATTCAGTTCTTAAATTGTAAAAGACATATTGTTTCCAATTTCCATAATGTATTGGTTCTAACCTGCTTTCCAAATCTTCCTGTGCAATCATATATTCTAATTCCACATATTGCATTTAACATCAATGTTCTTGGAGATACTGAGTGATTTTCAGAGGTTACAAACAGATTAATTAATGGGTAATTAGGCAATGTGTTACAGGGCCCTTTGGAGACTAAATAGTTGTAAAACAAAGGTGTTGAATTACAAAACACATTACAGCAAAGGCTTCTGTCCTTTGGCGGTAGTGACATAAATCACCACCCCACACACATTGCACCTGCGTGTACTGTTCAGTATGTTATTGTATATTTTTTTAGTTATTATTACATTTTTCTGAATGAAATCATTATGACATAGAGCATAATATATTTCACATTATATAGGTCTGCAAATACCTCTTTTTTTTTATTGTTTTCTTGGGAGAAGACAATGTTAGCAGTGTATGCAGGCCTATAATTAAGCATTATGTTAACAAAACATGTCACCATTTTCAAAAAACAAGCCTGTAATATCTGGAGTTTGCAAAGAAACATATTAGCTTAGGCCACAAGTGAAGCATGGATATATTTTCAGCAGTTTATTAACTTTTTTTTCCACAACTTTAAACTAATCACCTTTCTACTTCCTTTACTTAACTTTATATGCCCTGAATGTTTTGCTTGCTTAAATTTCCTTCAGCTATTAATACTTAACACCCATTCACACCTTCTTACTGTGCCAAGTGCTTGAAGGTGTTTGACTTCATTTTGGGCTAGCTTTTTAGGAGAGGTCATGCAGAGTTTAAAAGATGTTTGGAATAGAGAGAAAACCCTGAGAAAATTATTTTTGTGCTAATGTGATGTTCACCTCCCCTCCTAATGGTGGGACTGTAGATGTTTTGTTATGCTTAGCATTGGTAAACAAAAAGCATTTAAAGCTAAGACCATCTGTACATACAAAGTTTCTATTGTGAGATCAGACTGAAGGAGTAAAATATTAAATTATGCAGTTTGTTTAATTATAGTTGTTGTTGTTGTTTTTTTTTTTAAAAAAAACCCTATCCCTTCTGGTAAGGTGAGTCCCCAGATGATAGTTATATAAAACAACCTGAGTCAAAAAAAATTATAATAGGCTACACTCAGGGGTAAAAACACCCAAAGGTGTACTGAACAAACATTGAACTGACAAGAGAATTGCAAAAACAAACCAAAATAGCTTTAACTTTCCAATCTTTCCAACTTAATGCCTAGAGTTTGATGTTTCCTGCACAGGCCCCAATGTCTTCAGAAGTTAGTTATCATTATCACTGGCAAGGCAATAAAACATATCCTGGGTCTCATGTTTTGTTTTTATAATTTGATGCATTATTGGTCAACTACTCCCATCACTCCAACCATGCGCTGAACTCTAATACAAGCTCCACATATTATCATGATTTTGTAATTTTATTTTTAATGTTAATTTAGCTAGATCTTTATTGACTTACTAGACATATCAGGAAAAAATACAAAATCAAGTAAAGCAAAATTATCTGGCGAGGAAAGAAATTAGGAATAACATTTAAAAAAAAAAAAAGGAATAATTATGGGCTGAGTAAACTACTTACACATAGCGTTTGGCATTCCTTCAGCTTTTGCAGGGGATTTATAGGTCAGATAGGCTCAGCAGTTTCAGGCTATTGCCCACCCTAACCTAACAAAGCTAGCAAATGTTTGTACAGCTGTACTTGTGGATGTGTGCGTCCCAGAAGCCTTTACATCCCCTTCACCAATGCACCAGTCTATGAATGCACACAGAAAGAAACTGTAAAGAAATTGTCCGGCTAGCAGGTTAAAAGCTCAGAATTCAATCCCTGTTTATTTTCGTTTTTCAATATCCTGCTGTTACAGTAAGTAAATTGTTAGGTTTTTTTTATTTTCTTTTTTCCCTCTTTGTTTTAACCTGTTTGCATATAACAACACTGAAATATTATTAATTAAAAAACAAAATAATGTGTCTTTCTTCATGTATCAAGAGAAATCTGTTTCTGAAATTAAGGTTGATTTTTGGATTTGATATATTGAATAAATACCGAGAATTTGGTAAAAATAAATAAATATATATTTATATTTTTTGCAGACATTTAATAGATAATGTATTTTTTAAACATTTTAAAAAATAAGTAGAAAAAAATTGTTTCCAATTGTTTTCATATTTAGCTCTCTCCTATTTTTAAGATTTAGATTTTACAATATCATTGATGATATTACAACAAAAGTAAATATCAAAATCTCAGGACTGAAGCAAAAATTAGTCTGAAGTTTGAAGGGTCTACTCAATAAAGAAAGAATTGCAGGCAATTGAGAGAAGAATCTCAAACAGTAGACCGATGTAGTCAAGTTGGAAACATTCTCCCATTCAGCTGCATTGGAGGATTTTTCCAGCTCAGCTACTTTGGCCTAAAGTTTGAATGTCTCAATTCCCTACAATACTCATATTATTGAACAGGCCCTCTAATATTTGATTTAAATAAATATTACTTTAGAAAAGCATTAGTAGATACCCAGAACAGTAACCCTGTGTGTGAAATAGTCAAATTTCCCTCCAAAATGGGAAAGTGAGAGTCTAACTTCCCTCCAAAATGAACAATTTGTCATCAATAGTTTTAATAAGTTAAATAGGTGTGAATGTAAATTTGTACTCCCCCTGTATGCAGTCACTGAAAACATAATAGCAAACAGGAGGTGGCGCAGTACTCGTGCATAGAGAAAAAGAGAGTCATACAACATGTATTCCCTCAGCTATAAAAAGCAATGCTGTGCTCCCAATATATATATGATATATTGCTTAATTGATCATTTATGAAGTATACTAACCATTTTTTAATTTGTCTACTAGATTAATGTGGAAGTTCAACGATAGCGTGGACAGTGAATCAAATAAGCACAGAAGAGCCACGGAATATAGTAGATTTAATATCAGGTTTGCAAATTATCTCACATGGTCTGAATGTAAAGAAGTTCCTGTATATTAGTTATGAATGACACAGTTGGGTCTAAACTCTGCTCTTCTTTAGTATGTCTAAACCATCACCAAAGTTGGTACATTATGTCTACTCTAGCCATGGCATAATTCAGCAACACATAGTTCCTCATTATTATCCAATAATACAAAGCTTTGTGGACATTTCTAGTGTGGTCTGTTGTTAAAACTCCATGGACCTGATTCAGTGATATAAAACATCATTAATTACAGTTTTTTTTAACTTCAATTTTTCAATTGCAGTCTATGGGATCTTAATTTTGTGCTGCCCATGGCAGACAAAATTCCCCCCCCCCACCAACGTTGCACACCTATGACATGTCACCATCACCCCCATTACGTACCCCCACCATGTCTCTTACATGCCCACAGAAGGAGCTAAAGCTTTCTGAACGGTGGGGGAGGAGCGAAAATGTGTCGCACTAGGCGAGTGCTTTGTTTGCCTTGCGGAAGATACACTACTGATTCAAAGACATTAGATAAATTAACTCCGGTCACTAAATAGACACCAAGATCTGGATTCATACAAAGCTGCAATTGCTTTTATATATAGTATCTCTTTGATTGCATCTTTTCTTTTCAACCCCCCCCCCCCCCCCCCAACTTATTTTAAAATGAGCTTTATAAATGCAAAGCAAAACAGTGCTATAATTGAATGGAAAAAGTCCTCAATGGAGCACACTTTGTGGATAACGTCATAGATTTATATTTGTTGGCAATTAACCCAGGCTCACTTTTCACCCTGCTAGCCTAGGTCATAACCACATTGCTTTAAGTTCCTGCTCTAACTGTGCAGAATGCTCACTCTGGTTCACCAGCTGTCCTATGAGCCAAATACTTTAACCCCTGTATGGCCGAATTGTTTGCTCAAAATCTCCAGTGCTGGAAAATGGATGTTAACATTTCAGTGGTCTTTGTGTTTAGCTGTAATTTTCCACTTTCTCATTTAATGTCCCCACACATGTTCTATATTGTTTTTAACAGCATAAGAAGGTGTTGTTTTTTTTAAGATACTGTTATTTTAATCATATCATATAATTTAAAACAAAAAATTCATTAAATATGAGGAAAACTTAAAAAAAAAAAAAACTTTTTCCAAGTTATACATGCAGCCAGGGTACTTGTCTACTATCAAGCTTACAAGATATAATATCAGCTCATGTATATCCCCTTACAGGTCCGAAACAACATTTATATTGTTTCTATGGTACTATAAATCTAATTACTTGTTTTGCGCTTCTGCCACTGACTGGCTGAAAGTTTTGTTCACTCAGAAGTACTATTTACTACCATTCACAAGTTTCCTATAATACATCTCCCATCAGTGTGGGTGTATCCAGGAAACAAATGACTTTTTAGGATTTTTTGGAGTATTTTGGCTCTGAACATATAGACTATGTGTTGATATTATGTATATTTTGTAAATATTTTTCTCTATTTTTTCCTAGTGTATACACTTGGGCTATTACCATTGTTAGGGACAACATACCTTCCTTTTATTTCTGCCTGTATTGTCTACCTACTAAGGCACCACTAAGTGACTTCACAGAACTTTGGCTTAGACCACAATTTTTGGTGGACTGCCACAAATAAAATACCTTGTTATATCTGCCTTTAGGATATCTGTGCGCCTGGGACATCAGCTGTTTTCTCTCTGCTAGCGCAGAATTAAGATCGCTTGTCAAAACAAGGGCCTCTCCCTCTGCTTCCTTCTCTACTGATCGGGGTCTGTTGGTATTGCGAGTCTCTCTCACACCAACCATAGGTATTCAAGCGCCACAAGTGGGCCAGTCACAGAGGGGGATAATGTATAGTTAACAAATAATAAATTATTTTTATAAAATGCATTCCTTGTTTTTATTTTTGTCCTCTGCCCCTTCACAACATTTTTCCAGCCCTCCTTTCATTATTGCCCACACATTCCTTGCCATCACACCCAGAGCACCTATTTACACCCTTCTAAAATCCACAGCAGCACCTTGCAAAAACCCAAATTGCACCCCCTGGTCTTGCCACCTATATTGCACTCACATGACTTGCACCAGCACCCATATTGTTCTCACAGGACTTGCCCCAGCATCCAGATTGTAACCAGGACTTACCCAGCGTCCACATTGCACTTATAAGACTTACCCCAGCATCTGGCTTTCATTTTGTGCTCCTCATGCCTCCGTGGAGACTGAGTGCTGGCAGGTCATGTGACCTCTCTCTCTGCACAACCAGACCAATCTGCCTGATTGACACAGAAGCAGAGCAGCAGAGTGTCACCGGATAAGGTGCAATGTACTATTAAAAGTAAATGTCAGTTTATCCTCATACTAGGGGTACTCAATTGTTTTACTTGTGCTTCTATTTTATAAGCACAAGTGTAAAAAAGGATTGCCTCACTACTTTAAAAACAGGCTGTGTAACCTTAACCCCTTCACGACGCATGGTGCTTGCGTCCCAGACGACGCTAGCACCAAAACTCCACATTTTGTTCCTGGCCACCGATCACAAGGTGATCGGGAGCCAGGAACACAATGGCAGAGACCCGATCTGGGTCGCAATAGACGTCGCGGCAGCATACCCGAACCCGGAAATCAGTGCACACCGTGTTAAGGTAAAATGCAGCTGGTGCTTACTTTGATCCCTGCAGCCGGATCCGAGCACAGCTCATCGCGGGGGGCCACAATGAGCTGTTTAACGCTGGACGTTCTATGCCATACTAGCGTCTTTTAGGTCCACTTTCTAAATAAATAAATTAATTTCTTTAAAATAGTGATTTTCTCAAATTGTCTAGAAAGAGAAATAACCCCAAACATTATTTCTATATATGAAAGGACATATATCTTTGCCATATATGGATTTGAATGGTACTTCTGCAAAGTACCTAAAATCAAAAATCTTTTGAAGGATCATTTTGTGACACTGAAATTTCACTGAGCAAGTCGAGCAACAAGCTGTTATTCCTAGTAGTGTATCGGTGTGAAATGTGTAAGCTGGGGGAGGAAAGTATTTGTGAATTGAAATGCATATGAGAATGCAAAGAAGAATGATAAGAAGAATGAGAATGTGAGCCATTAAGCAGGATGACAGTGAAGTAGAAGTAGGTCTTAAAATGAATGACAGGGAAGTTGGAGGGAGTAGAAGGACAGTGAGTAAGGGGGAGCTAAAGCCTCAGAGAAATTAAATAAGGTGTCTGTACTGGAGTCAGGGCCGCCATCAAAAATCTCATGGGACCTTACTGAATAAGTAATTTCATCCAGGTATTTGTAAATCATGCCTCATCACCCACATTGCACATCCAGGATTTGCTATAGCCCCCCAGGACATGACCCATTACCCACATTGCACATCCAAGACTTACCCTATTAATATGCCACTTTTATCCAATTAATTTGCCATAGCCAGTTTTCCCATTAATTTTCCACTGTCAATTTTCCCATTAATATGCCACTCTTTGCCCATTAAAATTTCACAGCCAATATGCCCATTAATATGCCACAACTAGTGTTGACATTAGTATGCCACAGTCAGTATGCCCTTTATAATGACACTCTATGCCCATTAATATGCCACAGCCAGTTTCACCTCATCCTTCCTCCTTCCCCAGTACTTACCTTGCTGCTGAGAGACAGCAGTCTTCCATGCTGCCCCTCTTGAACTCTGCGCACACTGATCTGGTTTGAGCATCAAGAGGTCATGTGACCTCTGGCACTCTAACGTCAGACCAGTACATGTGTAGCGCGAGAGAGGCAGCATGGAAGCACAGACACCATGCTGCTGTCTCGCACGGAGATGCTGGCGAGGGGAGATCTTTTGATGGTGTTTTTCATTATTATTTTTAAAGCGCCGGGAGCTGCCCCGCCCTTGACAGGTGTATCGCCTGTTGTCCCCTGATGATGGACCTGACTCCAGTTGTTGGAGAAGCACAGAGTATGTTGAAGATTTGAGGGTATGTTCCAGCATATTCCACCAGATCAAAATTATTTAAAGGTTTAAGTAAACCTTTTAACATGGCATTTTTTTTTTATAGTTAATCCCTCTAGAATTGTATTATTATTGACTTAAAGCACAACACAATCAATCATAATGCAGAATTTTCTCCTCTCTCTTTAACCTTTTAATTATTCTGATAATAACTTTTAGGGACATTAACATTTTTTGTCAGTTGTAGTATATGTGTTTCTTTTTATAATATAATGTTTGTATGTATTTTGTTTTGCAGATATTTCATTAAAAAATGACAATAAAGAATTATCAGTGGTACTGGAACGCTACCTACAGGATACATGGAAGTTCTAAATTGTTCTTTATCATTTTATGCTTTATTTTGAGACTTTCCAGGAATGTCACAATATGACTCTGTAAGCTGATCTTTCTACCTTCCAAATAAACTATCTGACATCTTGAATCTTAAAAGGGTCACTCAATATAGACTGATCTGGTCTGAAAAGGGTTTGAATTTCAGGATTTGGAATTCTCCTGATGACTGCTTGGTAACTCAGACCCTATGCTATCTCCCACCTATATCTGAAAATACTTAATTGGACTGTCATGCCCCACCCCTGTGTAAGTGTATCAAACTACACAGCCAATGGCGCTTTGCAAAAGTCCCCTGCTTCTGGGTTCCAGTCCCTGTATGACTGACAGATATTCTCTTGTTTTCAAGTATGTCTTGGGGATGTTTTGCCCTAAATCCAGGAAATGTCGCTAAAATATAATTAATGACAAATGAGCTGTATCCATGGTAACAGTAACAGAGACAGTCATTCTACAGACATTTCTCCTTTCAGTCAGATATTTACAGAAACATCAGCTATGGAAAAAAATTGTGTGCTATTTGTGCTGTTCATATCACATGTCATGTCCAGCATTGTTCTATGGGCCTTAACTGACCTTGCCATGGACACTGGCTACATAGGGTTGCCACACAGTCATTATTTTACCAGGAGGCAGTAAAAGACTTGGGCGTCAGTATTTTTTTTTTTTGCTTTGTTTTTGTCCTTTAGGACAAAATTTTTTTTTTTTTTCATCCAGAAAAAAATGGAATGACTTTTTAGCCTCTATGGGGAGGACTGATGCTTATTTCAGGAGGAACTCAGTTTTTATGGAAATACCAAATCAGAAGTCAATGGGAGCACTTCAGTTATTTCCGTAATAGCTGAGGTCCTCCTAAAATATGCCAAAGTCCTCCCCATAGAAGAAGGACCCATTATTATAAGGGCCGAGTTTAATTTTTTAGAGGGGCACCTTTAGGGAAACCTTTGAGTAGAACCCAGTCCTGTTTATTATAGTGGGGCAGGGCCACGTGCTCATGCATTTTAGGTGACCAAGAGCATTTGGGCAGTCAGTGGCCCTCTTTATATGAGGTTTAGGAGGAGAGGGTTTCTTTTTATTATTTTTTATGCAACTGTTGCAGGAAGCATTTTGACCACCAAAGTCCAGCTCGCTTCCCAATTCGAACTCTCTTTGTGAATAGTAATTTATTTTTTGCTTTTCACTAAGGTGAGTTTGAAAAGCGAGTCTAAGTTAGACTTTGGTGACATGGGGGGAGAGGAAGGTTGACTTTCTTTTTCATGAATAGTACGAGGAGTTTGAATTGGGAGGTCATTTTTTTTAAAAGTGAAATTCAACCTCCTCTTACAATTCTTGATTTTTAGTGACTGGTCCCCTATGTGTTTGAGAAAGTAGCTTCAGACACCTGGTACTTGTTCAGAGAAAGTTGGAGTTCAATTTCAAAGGGTCACACAAAGTCATGTGACATCACATGACACTAATTGACTCCACCCCTTTTTGTTCTCCCCCCCTACTGTGGCACAGGACCCAGTCTCAGGATGTTGGGAAGTAATGTCTACATTAGAAAGACAGCTGTACATAGGAGGTTATTTTATTGTGTTTGTTTAATAGAATGTTTGCAGATTTCAGTTTTCGAGCCTGTGGTGGTCTTAGAGACATTAATAGGACCCAATGACATTTGTAATACCTTGAGATTCATTGCGATAGTTAGTCTGACATCAGCATTTTCCGCTGTACCCAGCTTCAGCTATTGTAGCTCTGCTATTTGGAAGTGTGGATTTATTGAAGTGCCTTGACATATTTTTCCTATTCATATTGTTGTTATGTGTTAGATTTTAAATCTTCCACCTTTTTCCACACAAACTGCATACGTTGTAAGGATACAGATTAGTGTTCCATAAAATTGAGTGGGAACAATGCTCCTCTTCAACACCAGCTGTACAATTTTATATAACACTTAATCCTGAACTGAGTGAGATTAAATCCAGTCTGTCAGTGCATTGTGGCCTACCCTTTAGCAGGAAGTGTTGTTTTTGGAACAGCAATTGCCATTTTACTGTCTACTGACAGAAATTAATAGTGAAGGCCTTACAGAACAATTTATCAACAACCTTTTGAATTCACACTATTTCAAACATCATATCTGTAGACTGCAGAGCCTGTCTCTCCTTGTCAGGGTGTCAGCAAAATGCAGAAACTGACCAGGGTATACTCTTGGGAGTAACTGATCTTAGATATGCCTGGTAAGGTTGATCTCCTTAAGGGCCAGTCTTGAAAGGAGCTGAAAGAGCCCAGATCAGTCTTCTGACTGATCACATTGGTAATGTAAACACAGATGCAGGGAGAAAACAGACCAGCCCTGAAAAAGGAAGTGTGCCAAAAACATTACAATTAGCACACAGCAAGACAAAGTACTGGAGCAGCCTCTTTGAAATAAACAAAATCTTTCTAACGTAATGATAAGATCTGAAACACCAGTTTTTGATGGCAATAGAATTAAGACTCCCCTTTTGCACAAATATAGCAGCATTTCAAAAAAAAAAAAAAAGGTAACAATGCACATGTTACATAATTTTGTATATGTTTTCGGAATTTTTTTATGTTTGATCTCCATACAATTACACTATCATACTCCCCCAACTATCCTGCTTTTGTCCCGCTGTCCCACCAAGCTCTAGTGGGATTCAGGTTTTGCATTGTGATTGCATTCTCTAATGTCTAAGACACCAGAGAATGCCTACTTCACAGCAATAGTGCTGACACTCAACCTCCCAATATCTGGCCCTCAATGTTCCAATTTGTCAGGGGGAAAGTTGGGAGGTATGCATTACAGTTGATATGGGAATATTTGAAGGGAACATTTTAAAAGTGGAGCAGTCTCCATGGAAACCAATAAAATGTTCTTCATGTTGGCGCCATTCCATAGAACTTTGCTCTATAATTGTGTGTGTAAAACAAACTTGAGAATCAGAGAAATGACAACATATAAATATCTGAATAAATCCTTTATTCATTTTAGGTAAAATCAGTTAAATTTTTCCTAGCCGTTATTTCGCTCTTATATGAATAAGAAATACAAGAGCAGAATAAAGACAACAACAAAACTAAGCATTGTTAACATTTGAGCTAAAAGAAAGGGAAATGAAGCAAGAAATGTTGAAGGATAAAATGATGATGTGCGTGGGTACAAATTACAGTTAACATAAACAGCTGAGAGTTAAAGAAACACAGATTGGCTTTTAGAAATGTAATATGTAGATAGGGTTGACACCCAGATGGTATTCCACCTTTTGCTATTCTAAGACCGGTATTATTTGCAGCAGGGGAGTGGAGAGAAGGCAGACTTTGCGTAGTCTGCATGGTCACAATGGTGGCTGCACCTGTAGCGCGCTGTGCGCATGTGTCCTTCATGTGTCTCACACCGTGTACATGAAGAGTGTACAGGCTCTCCCCTCGAGCTGCTTCCTGTACAGACTGCTAGCTCTGCCCCCTCGTACATAGAGCTGTAACATCAGAGAGCTGGGTGTCACATGACACCCAGCTCTCAGGAAGAACAAGAGATGGTTAGTGCCAGGAAGACCAGGCTGTGGTAGAAGCGTCCCTCTCCTGTTCAAGAAGCTACAGCAGGGAAGGGGGCCACATTGAATTATGCACCCTTTTTTCCCCTAAAATAATTAAAACCGGCTGCCTTGTAATTAGGATTTTCTTTAGTCTGTCTATGTTACTGTCTTTCAAAATATCTGTCTGTCTATGTTACTGTCTGTCAGTATGTCTATGTGACTGTTTCTGTCTGTCAGTGTGTCTATGTGACTGTCTCTGGGTATGTCTATGTGACCGTCACTGTCTGTCAGTATGTCTATGTGAATGTCTCTGGGTATGTTTATGTGACTGTTTCTGGGTATGTAACCCTAACCCTAGAACTATAGCCTTTTTTTGAAGTGTACTGTTGCTGACTATCTATAGAGTGATCCAAGTCAAGAAAACTCTTGCCCACAACAGGACAGTGCCATCGGTCTGTGGGTCACTTCCCCCACCAGATTTCAGTGTTGCTTAATGCCTCGTTAATTGTTTCCACCGCTCGTTTCAACTAAGGACGTTTCATGTCATCACTCTGTCCTAATGTCACAAAATGTCACAATATCCATCAGTTGTTAAGGGGTTAAAATACTGTATTTGCTCGATTATAAGACAAGGTTTTTTTCAGAAAAAAAAATCTGAAAACTACCCCTCGTCTTATAATCGAGGTCTTCTTATAATCTGACCTCAAATTGAGGTCAGACTATAAGACATGGATCCAGGTCCCCAGCAGAGCTGCAGGGGACCTGGATCCCCCTCTCTAGCAGCAGGGGATGTCTGCGCAACGAGCGCAGACTCCCCTGCTTCCGCCCGGCACGACCGCCGGGGCTTCTGTGAAGAAGCCGGGAACTTCCGCTTTTGTCACAGAAGTCCCGGCGAGCGTGCCGGGCGGCAGCAGGGGAGGTCTGCGCTCATCGCGCAGACTTCCTCTGCTGCCCCACTAGGCACCAGGGACAATCGGGCAGCTGGGGGATGTCTGCACGATACGTGCAGATATCCTCCATGCTGCCCGACACGGCAGACTATTATGACGGACAGCTGTCCGTCATAATAGACTGCCGTGTCGGGCAGCATGGAGGATGTCTGCAAGTATCGTGCAGACATCCCCCGGCTGCCCCCACTAGCCACCAGGGATCAAGGTAAGGGGAAGGGAGGGAGGGGGGGCAGAGAGACAGGGGGAGGGAGGGAGGGGGACAGAGAGACAGGGGGGACAGAGAGACAGGGGGGAGGGAGGGGGTTAAGAGACAGAGACAAGGGGAGGGAAGGGGTTAAGAGACAGAGACAAGGGGAGTGAGGGGGTTAAGAGACAGACAAGGGGAGGGGGGAGAGAGAGAAAAATGGGGGCAAGGGAAAGAGAAAGGCAGCATTGGCACATAAAAAGAAATAAAAACTAGAAATACATTTTTTTATATCATAATTTTTTATTAAAAAAGCAATTTACATATGAATATATACAAGTTGAACTTTTTTCCTATAGGGTAGTCTTATATTCAGGCTTTTAGTTTTTTTCCTAATGGAATATCCAAAGTTTGGGGGGTCGTCTTATAATCAGGGTCGTCTTATAATCGAGCAAATACGGTACTTACCTTTCCAACTTTCTTTCACTATAGAGGCTATTCACTAAAAGGTGTGAGATGAGGTTAGGTGAACATTTCATCTCACCAATTTAGCTATACATTATGCAGGGACAAACCTGGCGAGTTTGCTTATCATAAAAATAGATAAAATTAGCCCAAAAATAGCTAAATCAGGGTGATGAAATTGTTATATAACCAAAACTCACCTGCAACTCCTTTAGTGAATAGTATCCATAGTATCTGGAAAAAGTAATGTGCTTTTATTTAATAAATGATTATGCTTTTGTACATATAGATAGATAGATAGATAGATAGATAGATAGATAGATAGATAGATAGATAGATAGACTGATGGAGAGCAAGCCAGAAAGAGTGATTCTTTAACAGAAAAAATCTTTTTTTTTCTTTTATTGCAAAATAAGTACAAAAAGTAGTTAAAAACATATATAGGTGTCACAAATAGGGTCCTGTATGGCATGAGACCCTGAGTGCCCTGATGCGGGAGTCCAATGTGCGAGATGTGAACACACAGGGGCTTGTGCAGGATAACGCATTCCCCTGGACGCTTGAGGATCCAAATTGGTGCAGCCACATTCCAGGACCCTGTGGAAGCAGATGCTATACCCAGTTATAACCAAGGTGGGAAACAAAGGACATCCTGGAGCAGGCATTGGACGCAACCTTGATAGGATTGATGGATGTCTGTAAGCTGAAGCAAATAAACCAAACAGAGCAGAAACAAGATGAACGAAACGAAATGAAATGCAGATTGCAGGGCTACTGAACATATTTAGGAGTAAAAGGAGAACTAAAGCATACATGAGGAGGGTAAAACTTAAGATATAACTACAAAACTAAGGAGTACAGAGATACATATATAGCCCAGTACAACATACAGTGGCAAGGGCTAAGGAATACAAGGTATAGAGTGAGGAGCCAAGATCCTCAGATGCTTACAAAGAGGAACCAAGTTGGGATATGGGGAGAGGAGACAGAGGCCGAGATCCTCAGGTTGTTCAGGGAATGAGGGCAAGGGACATGTACATACAAATAAAAATACAGGAACTAACCTAATACTCTGAGATGATAAATGATATAGTACACCAATTGGCAAAATGATGATAAGCTTGCTACCAGACTGTAGCTGGATTGAGCAGCTGCCACTCTGGGGCCGCTATGAGCAGGTTCTACTCTGGGGCCAACAGGGGAGGTGCTGCTATGGGGCCAACAGGGGAGGTGCCTCTATGGGGCTAAGCAAGGGAAGGGTGCCACTCTGTGGGAGTACCACTGTGTGGCTGAGCAAGGGAAGAATGGCTCTCTGTGGGAGTACCATTATGTGGCCAAGCAAGGGAAGGATGCAAGGAAAAGGATACAAAGCAAAAACAGAAGTGAGCATAAGTAATAAGCAAAGCAAGGGAAAAAGAACACAAAAATAACTGGATACAACCTGAGTTTGGGCCTGGCAATAGGTCAACAAAACTTACAATACAGTCATACACTAGACACAAACATTTAAATTTAATTTACAAAATGAAATTCACTCCTATGATATTTTTGGAGACCAAGAAAAGACAGATTTGTCTTGATATATTTGATCTCTCCAGAGCATTTCTGTATACTAGGTTGAGTAATATGGGTGAACTCCAATCCAAGCACTGTTTGTATAGTCTGTCACTTTGACACCTAATGAAGAATAGATTCCTGTGGGCTGCACACTCTAAGGGGGTTTGAGTAACACAATTCCTCTTTTTGCTCATGTATTTTATAAGTTAGCAGTGAAAGAGCAGTTTCCCAGATCCTCACATTGCTCTGAAATGATCTATAATATCAGACTAGAAGTAAGAAAAATGCAATATTATGGAATAAATGAGAATACATAATCTGGAGGATGGGTAGTATGGATGTTGGTGCCTCTTTTTGTATCGTGTGGTGTATACATATATTTCTTCTATAATAGCCTGGCTTTATGTTGATTCAACTGCATAATGCAGTTACTACAGATTTTTAGGCCATGGATGCATTCCACAAACCGCCCATTCCATCTTCTCTTAAAAGGAACTCTACTGGCCTAAGAACTGTGGAGCAGCAATGCTTAGGTATTCTATTGATCTCAAATGATAGTCGATTGTTGTTAATGCGACCGCATGTGCGCCAAGAAGATATTCCTCACATCATTACACAAGCAGCAGCGTATTCTGTGGACACGACACAGAATGGATGTTTAAATTTGTGTATGCATGAATTCTTTTTATTTTTTTTTTATGCATGAATTCTTACCACCCTGGCATCGCTGAAATTTTCTAGTTTATCCAAACCAAACTTCATATATTGATTAGTGTTGAGCGAACCCGAACCGCACTGTTCGGGTTCGTACCGAACATTACGGTTTTTGGACCCCGGACCTGAACATGGACATTTCACTGTATGTTTGGATTGGAGTTCGGAGTTCAGCGATTTAATGGCGCGTTTTGAAAGGCTGCAGGGCAGCCAATCAACAAGCGTTTGACTTGTTTGCCCTTAGAAGCCATCACAGCCATGCCTACTAATGGCATGGCTGTGATTGGCCAGTGCAGCATGTGACCCAGCCTCTATATATAAGCTGGAGTCACGTACAAGTACATAACATGAGCTCTTCTTAGTGTAGGGAGAGGATGCTGCAGCTGTGAGGGACAGATTAAAAAAAATTCTGGTGTTGAAGCTGCAAACTACAGCGATTATTCAAACTAGAGCGATTATTCAAATTACAGTGATTATTTTAGTGGGTGCACTTCAAATCTGAGAGTCAAATAGAACAGTGAAATACTGTGGTTACAGTGCACTTTGAAAAATTCTTATTGTTTTGGGTGCTAAATAGTACATTTGCGTCTTGCGGTGCACTTCATATCTGAGAGTCAAATAGAACAGTCCAATACTGTGCTTACAGCGCACTTTGAAAAATTCTAATTGTTGTGCTAAATAGTACATTTACGGCCTGCACTTCATATCTGAAAGTCAAATAGAACCGTCAAATACTGTGCTTATAGCGCACTTTGAAAAATTCTAATTGTTTTGCTTGCTAAATAGTACATTTGCGTCATTCGGTGCACTTCATATATGAGAGTCAAATAGAACAGTCCAATACTGTCCAATTACAGCGCACTTTGAAAAATTCTAATTGTTGTGCTAAATAGTACATTTACGGCCTGCACTTCATATCTGAGAGTCAAATAGAACCGTCAAATACTGTGCTTATAGCGCACTTTGAAAAATTCGAATTGTTTTGCTTGCTAAATAGTACATTTGCGTCATTCGGTGCACTTCATATATGAGAGTCAAATAGAACAGTCCAATACTGTCCAATTACAGCGCACTTTGAAAAATTCTAATTGTTGTGCTAAATAGTACATTTACGGCCTGCACTTCATATCTGAGAGTCAAATAGAACAGTCCAATACTTTGCTTACAGCACACTTTGAAAAATTCGAATTGTTGTGCTAAATAGTACATTTACGTCTTGCGGTGCATTTTTTGCAGTCCAATAAACAAAAAGACAAAAAAATACAAATAAAAAACAGTGTTGGCTACCTCCTCCTCCTCCAGCGCCGCTTCCACCTACACCGCCACGGTCACCGCCTCCTCAATCTATGGGTCACTTAGTATAAACTGAAAGAGAATACCCTGCACTCCAACCCTCTCTCAAATGGATAATTCTGTTGATCCTCCTGGCAGCCATGCTTTAGATTTAGATTTATGTTCTTCCAAAGCTAAAATCAAAAATTCCATCTAGTGCTATTTTATGGCTCAGCTGTATTTGTAATTTGTATGTATTTTATGTTATTTTAAGTTATTTCCCTATCCACATTTGCTTGCAGGGCACTTGTCCTACTCTTACCCACATTTTACTTCCTTTTGCAGCCCTGTAGCTCTTTCCATTACTTTTTTAGAGGCATTTTAGTGGCCAAAAGTTCGTGTCCCCATTGATTTCAATGGGGGTCGGGTTCAGGGTCACGTTCGAGCACGGACCCGGACATTTTTTCAAGTTCGGTCGAACCTGCCAAACCCGAACATCCAGGTGTCCGCTCAACTCTAAAATTGATGCATTCAGTTTGTATTAAATTTGTCTGTTTTTTTTTAATTTTGACTAAAATGAAATTAGAGTAATATTATATATAATGATATAATACAAAATATTACAAATCAATTTTCAATTGGCATGGTAATAGGTTTAATTAAAAAATTAATTATTGTAATTTTTTTATTAAAAAATGCTATTACTGTGTACTTTATAAATGGTGTAATTTCCAGATCAATGAACATGCCATGTAAATTAAAACACACATTTCCATGGTGTGGATGGCCACATTGCTTGGCAATGCACCATTGTTCACTGTGGACATAAAATGTTACCAGGATACATGTGGTATCATGGTGGAAGGGTACATTTAACCTAACAACTGTTGATGGTGAACAATAACCGGTGATGTCATGCCAACCTATAGACTACATTTCCTATTCTGCTACGGTAGCTTTTGGCTGTCAGAACATGATAGGAAATGTAGTCACAAGCATTACATAATAAATACATGTTTTAAAGCTGCAATAACCGTATCCTACATTTTTCCCTGTACCTGCCACATAAACCTAGCAAACCTATACATGTGGGGTACCGCTATACTCAGGGAAGTTGCTGAACAAATATTGGGGTTTAGTTTGGCAATAAAAAAGAACAGCCCCTTTAAATTCATACCTAAGTTTCAAAGTGTGTGGAAATAAAACACACACAAAATTACTACGCCAAAACTTGTCAAAGATTGGTGGTAAAATGACAGAGTGAAAAGTGTCAAATTACCCCAAGTTGAATGCCCTGGGATGTCTACTTTATAAAAAATGTGTACATGTGGGGGGTTATTCAGTGATTCATGACCGACATCGGTGTTACAGTGTCACTAACGCTAATTTTTAAAAAAAAATGGTTTTGAAACAGCTATATGCTACTTGTATTTATTAACCTAAAACATGCAAAAAGCGGCAAAAAAACATATAAACATTGGGTATTTCTGAACTCAGGACCTATAGTCGAATCTATTTAGCAGGTTTTTTCATTAGCTTTTGGAGCTTAGTAAAAGAATTTACAAAGAAAAGTCAGGAAAAGTGTTTTTTTTTTTAAATTGTAACCATATTTTACTATTTTTTTCACAATACAATAAATGATATGAACAAAATAATGTCATGAAAAGAAAGCCCTTCTTGTCCTGAAAAAAACAATATATAATATGTGTGGGTACAGCAACCGACAAAGAAGAAAATCTAATAAAGTGTCCATCAAGTGTATAATGCTCATATTGCTCATACTGTGAATGAAGAGAATGAAATATTATAAGAATGAAAAATTATCTATAAATTGTGTTAACAAAATTTTAGGTAAATGTTTAAAATAAAAATATTTTTAAACATGTCTCCTATTTATGACATCACCTGTATCTTTATAGGCAAATAAAACATTTTCTATTAAAAAGTAGTTCATTTGCATGTGAAACAGGAGACATCACAGACATATTTGTAACATATATTCATCTTGTATTATCCATTTCTTACACGTTTGCTAACACAATTTATAATAATTATTCATATTTTTTTTATATCTTTTCGTTAAGAGACTCCACTACCTGAACATTTGTTGTACGGTGAATGTAGAGAATAAAACAAACTATTAAAAATTATCCATGCATGGTGAAAAGTAGTTAATTAACATATGAAGTCACCGGTGATGTCCTCCCATTGAGAGATAGTTCATTAACATATGAAGTCACTGGTGATGTCATCCCATTGAGAGATAGTTCATTAACATATGAAGTCACTGGTGATGTCATCCCATTGAGAGATAGTTCATTAACATATGAAGTCACCGGTGATGTCATCCCATTGAGAGATAGTTCATTAACATATGAAGTCACCGGTGATGTCATCCCATTGAGAGATAGTTCATTAACATATGAAGTCACTGGTGATGTCATCCCATTGAGAGATAGTTCATTAACATATGAAGTCACTGGTGATGTCATCCCATTGAGAGATAGTTCATTAACATATGAAGTCACTGGTGATGTCATCCCATTGAGAGATAGTTCATTAACATATGAAGTCACTGGTGATGGAAAAAGCAGTAGACACCACAGACACATTTTAAAAAATGTATTTCTCAATTATACAATTTTCATAACACAATTTATATTTAATTGTTCATATTTTTTTAACGTGCCTTTGGTGTCATAATGGCTCTGGAGTGTCTCAAATGCAAAAAGGCATCCCTTGAATTCTACTTGTAACAGCACTGATAAAAATATAAAAAATTATCTTCACCAAGGCCATTTATACTTTATTAGTATCCAGCGGAAGGACCGAACCTTCCTCATGTGCAAAGCAGGCTACAGTTAATGCACGGATGTTTTATCCATCTTCCCATATTAGTGAAAGCAAACTGCTGACTGACAGGACACGTCGGCATCTGTTTCTAAAAATAACACACAAATCGGTACTGCAAGTAAACTAACGTTCTCACAAATGGTTTGCAGTATTATATTACACCTGGAAAGCCACTAGATGATGTCTTCAAATTTGTAAATAAGTAAAATATACTAGCTTTCATTAAAGAAAAATAATTCACATGATAAGGTAGTATGATGAAGCAGAAAAATATGCATTAGTGGAAATGTAGAGTAAAATTGCTTGCTTTAAGGGTGGGCCTGGCTTGTGGCCATTGCACCTGGCTTCAGTAGTTAAAGATCTGCCAAGACTACTCTCAGAATATTATAAACTTTAGCATATTAATGACTTTCTTTTAATGTTAATGTTTTTTTGTGTCATGAGAACAAAATTACTTCATTCCAAGGAGACTTTTCTAAGTTAATAACTTTGTCACTTAAAAGGGTCTCCAGTTGGTTAATTTCATTTTCATTTAATTTGTTGCTTTTAAAGGGACAAAAAGAGCTAAAAAAATGTTTCACTGTAATAATTATTGCCCAGTCCAGCGGCAAATTTACATTGAGATAGACCGTGAGATGATGTATGGCTCCATAAGCAGCCCTACCTGATGCTTATCGGGTTAGCGACCATTTTTTAATAATGCTATCTAGGTGCCATCATCGATAGTTGGGTGAGGCAATCAGACTCTTCGGGTCACCGCCAGCATGCTTCATATGGGGAGCAGTAATATAAGAGTGCTTTGGAATGGATATAGACATGCCGTCCTTTTCCCTGGCTGCCCTAGGTCACTATTATATGTTGATGTCCTCGACATCTCCCTCTGAAGTTGAATGGTGGGATATGGTGTATGTGTACTTTACATTACATGATGTGTTCATTGACATGATGTGTTAATTGTACCATTTATGCTGTAAAAGCATGTTTAATAATAAATTACAATCATTCATTGTGTATATACTTGACTAGGGTATAGTCAATTCTCGGGTTAATGCCCCCTTTAAACCCCCAATAACGACAGACACCAGAATTTATGGAAAATAATTATGGCCATACCTTTAAATATGGCCATATCTTTATTAAAATAACATCATCTGTCATTGCCTAGTATAACATTACCCCACCCTTTATTCACATAAACTTGGCAATGACACCCCAAAAGATATAAAATAATTTGCATAATGATAACAAAACTTGTAATAACAATATTACAACCAAACACCTAAAACACATAACACACATAAACACATATAAAGGAGGGGCATACCGAGATCCCCCTCCCACCCGGTTTGAGCTACCAACTTGCTCAGAACCACCAAACACACCAACAACCAACTGGATATCATATTCAAACATACATAAAACTCTCCCTAAAGTGCACTACCCTTGCAATCTACGCATAAACACAAACCTACTAAAATAAAATTAGGGAGGGTGGGCGGGAAAATCAAGGTTGGTGAATCTTTTAACAAAATGACTGATCCTTAAAATGGCTGCTATCCCTTATATAGGACCTAACTCCTCCCTGTTATAACCCCAACCCACTTCCTTACACCCAAGCCAATAACCCTTTCCTAACCCAGTCAATGCCCCCTCAGGTTGACTCTGCTGCCCCCCGGGGGCTCCCTGACTAGGGTATAGTCAATTCTCGGGTTAATGCCCCCTTTAAACCCCCAATAACGACAGACACCAGAATTTATGGAAAATAATTATGGCCATACCTTTAAATATGGCCATATCTTTATTAAAATAACATCATCTGTCATTGCCTAGTATAACATTACCCCACCCTTTATTCACATAAACTTGGCAATGACACCCCAAAAGATATAAAATAATTTGCATAATGATAACAAAACTTGTAATAACAATATTACAACCAAACACCTAAAACACATAACACACATAAACACATATAAAGGAGGGGCATACCGAGATCCCCCTCCCACCCGGTTTGAGCTACCAACTTGCTCAGAACCACCAAACACACCAACAACCAACTGGATATCATATCCAAACATACATAAAACTCTCCCTAAAGTGCACTACCCTTGCAATCACCAGCCATCCATTGACACCTCAAACTGGATGCGCCCCCCCACCACGCAGCGCCAAAGCTCGCTCTAGACCTATTTGGAAACCCAGATTAAGCAAATCCAGACCCACATCATTCAGGTGAACCCCATCATACCTGTACACCCCTGGAAGCACCTTTTCTAATTCCCAATGGCGAATTACCACCCCTCTCTGGGCCCTAATAAAGCTAGCCATCAATTTATTGATCTTTCCCTTACTCTTGCTGAGCGCTACGTGATCCCTGGCATGCCTTCAACTTAATCTCGGGACTATTTCTGACCATACGATTTGCACTTCAGGAGCCACAACCTGCAGACGCAACAAATCCCTCTGCATTTGACGTACTAATTCCCTCTGGGGGATCAAACCTAGGACATTACCCCCAGCGTGAATCAGCACCAAATCGGGGACCCTGCCCTGCATTTTTGAAATATCTCAAACCAAATGTCACTCCAGCCATATCCCCTGAAGCCGAACCACTTAATGGACAGGACATTGTCAGGAAAGCCCAGTTGTCTACCGGCCATCCGAACTGCAGCTCTCCTTTTCGCCCAGAACACATAAGAGTGGCCGACAATCCATGCGACAAGACCCGTAACAGAAACTTAAAACAGTGACATGATACAAAACCATCACCACATTAAACCCGTAGGCCTTAAGTAAGAACGGAATCGCTGAGATTCCCACCTCCCAATTTTCTTAATGATATCCTCTTGAAAACTCAACCTGGCCGCTTCCGTGGCTGCCCCTATACGAAAAGAATGAGTGCCAAACTGACAAGCATCATGGCCCAACCTTGCCAAACTTTTCTTGAACACCTGCTGGAACTGAAACCTCGAGAGCGAGCTGCCGTCTGCATGAATCAACAACGAACCCCCCAGACCTACCACTGGGCGAATAGCCAAAAACCGTGAAACCCACTGGACAGGACAGCAACCATGCCCAGGTAAGGCATGCAGCGTGATCTTACAACCTTTCCCAAAGACATCCGTCTTAGATCTCCGCAACCAGATAAGCACTTTACCTGACTCCACCTGGGTATCCGATCCTTGAATCCCACCAGCTGTACGTTTGTTCACACTTACCAGCTCCCCCACTCTGAAAGCCCCAAAGAAAGCTAAAACATAAGCAGTCGAGAATAAAACCTCCTCATAAGCATCTTCACAGATAACATGCAAAGCCTCCAGCAAGCCTTCCAGAATGCCCACCGATACTGGCCTTCTTCTATCGGGAGCCCTCTTCCCCTTCTTAAACCCCCTCAATGCCAATTTGATCAGGAAATTTTTTGTGAAATCCGGCCAACCCTTAAATTTGAACAGGAACGCCAACGCTGACATGTTACGCTCCAGTACTGCTGGGGACACTCCTGCCAACATTAGCCGAAATATAAACCACAATAAGGTGTCCAATCTATCAGTGGAAGAACCTTCAGCACCTACCTGACTCAATAAATCTTCCCATTCCCCCCAAATTTTGCTATAAGCTTTCCAAGTTGACGGGGCCAAAGATGCCCTCACCCAATGTGCAAGCACGATGTTCCTAGCTTCCACATCTCCGGGCATCTCACCCCCACCTCCTCTGCCTCCGGAGCCACCAGCCGAAATCGGGAAAACTGAAACCGAGAGAGAGAATCAGCTATGACATTCAAATATCCCGGTACATATATATAATATGTATATTGAGGGACATGCACAAAAGCACCAGCCGCCTATGGAGCCGTATCACCGGCATAGAAGAAGCTGAAAGCCCATTAATTGCCTCTACCACCGCCTGGTTGTCAGAGTAAAAGACCACCCTTCTGTCTTTTAACCTGTCTCCCCATAGAGCCAGCGCAACCACTACCGGGAACATCTCAAGGAATGCCAAATTCCTAATCAAAGGGCATGATTTCCATTCCTCGGGCCATTTTTCAGCGCACCATTTACCCCAAAAATATGCCCCAAAGCCCACACTGCCAGAAGCGTCAGTGAAAAGGTTTAAATCCTGCGAAGACACCACCGCCTTCCGAAAGAAAACCTTCCCATTGAAGTGCAACAAAAAGGTATCCCACACTTCCAAATCTTCCTTTAATGGTCTAGTAATTCTGATCAAATGATGGGGAGCCGACACGCCCGCCGTAGCCCGTGAAAGGCTCCCAGTAAAGACTGCATCTGCCGCAGCGTCACCTTTTTTGCCCTATGCATCTCAGCTACGCCGTCCCTAAGGGCCACTAACTTATCCTGAGGCAACCTGCACTCCCCAGCCACAGAATCAATCTCAAGGCCCAGAAAGCTTAAGCAAGTGCTGGGACCTTCCGTTTTATCAGCCGCTAAGGGAACCCCAAAACAGCCAGCTACCCATTCCAGTGTGCGCAGCAAGAAACGGCAGTCGTCAGAGCCCGCCGGCCCAACGCAGAAAAAATCATCCAGATAGTGCACAATCCTGCGACTACCCGATTCCTGCCGGACCACCCACTCTAAGAAAGAACTGAATTTTTCGAAGTAAGAACAGGAAATGGAACACCCCATAGGCAAACAGAGGTCAACGTAAAACCGTCCCTCAAAACAACATCCCAATAAATGGTGACATTGAGGGTGAATAGGAAGCATCCGGAAGGCAGCTTCCACGTCAGCCTTTGCCATGAGGGCCCCAGGCCCTGCTTTTCTCACCACATCGACCGCTTGGTCAAAGGAGGTGTATGACACCGAACAGAGGTCTCTGTCGATATCATCATTCACAGAGGTACCATAAGGGAAGGACAGGTGATGTATCAGCCGATACTTCCCAGGTTCCTTTTTTGGCACCACCCCTAGAGGAGAAATCCTAAGATCTGTCATAGGAATGGATTCAAAAGGCCCTGCCATGCGCCCCAACATGACTTCCTTCCCTAACTTTTCCCTAACCACCTCTGGGTAAGAATCAACTGAAATCAAATTCCTATGGAAACGCCCCCCTTTTCTGGCAACATGGGGAATGAAGAACCCTGTGGAAAAACCCTCCCGCAACAGCGCTGCATCCTGTACATTAGAGTAAAGGCTTAGCCAAGGCAGCATCGCGTTTAGCCGCACCGGAGTGGCCCCCAATGGGAACCGCATTTCCTGCTGAAGCTGTGGCGGACCCTGCCTGACCGGACTTACCCTTCTTAAAGCAGCGCAAACTACTGTGGGAGCCTCCACAGTAGGTGCATTCATGTTTAAATTTGCACCCCGCTCCCCACTTACAAATTCCTTCATTGAACTGCCAGCAAAACCCCGGTTTGTGTGCGGCCGACGAAGCTGGCGCATTCCCCCCACCGACCCCTCCCTGAAAAGGCGCCGCTTTTTGCGCCATCATCAATTTTAGCCAAAGTGGGAGATCAATCTGATCCCAACGCATCCCCGGGGTCCCTGCCAACTTCTGCCTAAATTGCTCATCATACCGCCACCACGCCAATCCGCCGTAGGTGCGGTATGCTTCCCATATCCCGTCCAGGTAGCAAAACAAAGCTTCGCATACCTCAGGGGACTTTCGTACTGTAATGCCTGCCAGGATACAAAAAGCGCGCAACCAAGTCCCAAAGGTCTTGGGAATCTTCCTAAACCTCCGCTTTTTCTCTTCCTCCTCTTTCTTGGAGTCCTTTTTATCTTCCTCCTTCAGGTCAAGGAACTCCTCAAGAGGGAGAAGAGAATAAATCTCCACATATTCTCCTTTCACAACTTTTTCCCTAACCTCTGACCTCAAATGCGCCCCCAAGGGGCCCGCGAATGACATGTAACCGCCCAGCCTCGCTACCTCTGAAATATCCCCTACCTGCGCAGTATACTCAACACCCAGCAAAGGCCCTGATATTTCCGCTGCCTGCAGAGTACTAGGGGGAGCCACTGTCGAGATTCCCTCCCCAGGACTACTGCTAACTACCCCCTTTGCCATCCCCCTGTCCGGTGCCCACACCTCACCCACCCCTGGTGTGGCCCGTGCTCGTTCAATGAGTCTAACAGTAGCTGTAAGCCGTCCCTTAGCTTCTGCGTGTGTGAAGTGAATTCTCTGGACTCACCAGTTGGGCCCCCAGCAGTCGGCAACTTCTGGGCCGTGTTCCCAGTCCGTCCTCCCTCCGAAATCCCTGCAGAAGCTGTGTTGGCTGCCTCCGCCGTTCCTGCAGCTGTAACTCGGTCCCTCGCCACAGGTGTCGACATCCTCGGGTTCCGTCCTGTAGCCCTGGAAGAAACACTAACCCCAGCCTGGGCCGGGTCGTGAGCGACTCCACTTGGTACCGGGTTCCGTACCACCTGACTCCTGCCCTTTGTTTGCCTCCCTGTACGCTCCCTGTCGCTTTCCATCCTCTCCTCGGTATTATAACCCCTGGCGGGAGCTGGGCCGTAAGAACGCCGTGGGGGGGTAGGTGTCTGACTTCGGTGACCCCTTGGGCTACCCCGATGACCCGACCGTGGGCTTGCTCCTCTTCGTCTTGCCAACTCCCCCTGTCCCTGCCGGGTAGACCTGCAGTACCGGGCCGTCCGGCCCTGTGCTTCCTGACATTGCTGCTTCCTCCAATCTTCCCAACCCCTCCTGGGTGATGCGCCCCTAGATGTGGCCCTCTCAGACCTGTCTGCGTAATACCTGTCTGACCGGACCTCCCTCCTATACGATTCTGACCTGCCTTCGCTGGATTGGGCCCTTGATGAACCTCTGTCTTGGGACCTGCGCTCCCTTGTCACCGATTCCCTGCGACTGCACGGCTCACTATCCCTGCTAACCGAAACCCGATTCCTCCGGTGCACTGCATAACCTTCATCTCTCACTGGGGACTGACTCCAAAGTAAAGGTGAGGAACCCCTGGAAGTGCTCCTGGTTGCCCCTGCTCTAGGCCTCAAACTGGGTCCCAGGGCCCCCCCCCCCGTCCAGCCTCTCTCTGTCCCGATGGGGGGGTGCCTGACTCTCCATCTTCATCCCTGTCCTCCACGATCCCCGGGGTAATTATACTGGGGCCTGCCTCAACCGAATCCCTAGGCCCTAACACGGCCATTACCTCAGTTTCCTGGGTCTCCCACGCCATGCTGTCCGCATCTGCTCCCGGTAAGGCCGCAGCGCCGCCTTGACCTCCATGGCCTGCTGTCACAGCTCCACCTGTCTTCCGATCTAGGCCCGAAGGCCCGGGTCTCACCTCCTCTACTTCCCCCGCCGCCCTCCCGCTTCTGGACTCAGGCGTTGCGGAGGCCTTGTCTGCCGCACCGGGCGCGATGCTCTGTCACCCGCCGCTGACATCTGCAATTCGGGCCCAAGTTGCTCCCGCAGCCAGTCCGCTCCTCTGGTCCTCACAGCAGCACGGATCCCTTCCAGTAAGCCATCCAGATCAGCCTCCATCATCAGATTCTTGACAGGCGAAGATCAAACCGAACCTGCAAAACAAAAGACTAAAATCAAGGTAGGTGATTCTTTTAACAAAATGACTGATCCTTAAAATGGCTGCTATCCCTTATATAGGACCTAACTCCTCGCTGTTATAACACCAACCCACTTCCATACACCCAAGCCATTAACCCTTTCCTAACCCAGTCAATGCCCCCTCAGGTTGACTATGCTGCCCCCCGGGGGCTCCCATTAAGGAGTTTGGCAGACGAAATTTCGGCACGAAAATCGGTTGATTCGAGATGGTGGTCTCTGAGTAGACCAAATGTTAAGGCTATCCATATGACTGAAGTAATCTGATTGGGTTCAGAGCTCTGTGTGACACTGATTGTGTGACTCTGTGATTGGGACACTGTGTGCATGTGTGACACTGTGATTGTGTGTGTGTCATGTCTGGTTATGTGTGACTGACACTGTGTGTGTGTGTGTGTGTGTGTGTGATACTGTATGTGACATTGTGTGACTGTGTCTGCGTGTGACACTTAGTGATTGTGTGTCTATCTGAAATTGCCAGTGATTGTGTGTGACACTGTGTATGTATGTTTGACTGTGTTTGTTTGTGTATGGGACATTGTGTGATTGTATCTGACTGTCTCTGACTTTGTGCGATTGTATGTGACAATGTGTGATTGTGTGTGCCTTTGACTGTGTGTGACACTGTATTATTGTGTTTGTGGTTGTGTGTGACACTGTGTGATTATGTGTACAAATGACTGTGTGTGATACTGTGTGATTGTATGTGTGTATGTGACACAGTGTGATTGTGTGTGACACTGCACAGTACTGGGAGTTTCACTGCTATGTATATGGCACACACAAGCTGCATGTTACTATAAATTATATATATATAATTTTGTGAATGAAAATTGAATGTGGCCAACACACAAATACATTTCTAATTAAGTGGCCCAATGCAGAAAAAACTTGACACCCCTGGTATATAGCATGCTAGGGGTGCAAATAGAGTAGACACAGTGCCACCCTGTGCCAAAAACAGAACATGGCACAGAAGCACACCCTTTAAATGTGTAGAAAAAATATCTTTATAACATAGTGCATAATAAATAGATAAAATAGATACAAACATGTAAGTATACAAAATTCAAAAAGGTACAAACAGTTACATAGACAACTATTTATAACCAAATTAACAAGGTACAGATGTCAGCTGTACACTGATGGCTCAGAGCAAACAGGGCTAGGTACCCAAACATTTTGGTTACAAAAAGTTAATTGCTCATAAGCTTTCCACACTATTGCAAATAATAAAACGATTAAACAGAAAGGATTGAGAAAGGAATATTTCAATGATCTCTGAGCATTTAAATCATATTTTTGGTGATATTTATAAATACAAAGCTGGAGGTATTCTAGTGAAAATATTAAATTTAGAACAAAAGTAAGCATGAAAGTCACCAAGTTTCTGGCATGTGGATCAGTGGCATGTTTTTAGAGGTACATGCCATTTTACAGCCATGCCATACTCAGTTTATGAAAGAGAGAACTACAGGGAATTGAGAAGGGAATTACAAAGTTAAGGCTATCAGCCAAATGGAAGAATTTTTCCAACTAAGGTACTTTAGCCTTAGAGGACAACTGTGGGCAAAAAAAAAAATATATTTTAACTGAAAGATTGCATTGACTGTAGGCATTTATATAGAAATGAATTAATGAAAGCCTACAATTAAAGTACATTAACCCCTTTGTGACACAAGCACCAAAACATCACGATTTTTTCCTGGCCACTGATCGCAAGGTGATCGGTAGCCAGGAACACTATAGCAGACACCCGATCAGGGTCTTAATAGATCCTGTGGGTCCCTGGCAAAATATCACGAGACCTCCGAACCCGGAAGTTCGGGCACGGCGCAATTTAGAGAAATGTAGCTGTTGCTCGCTTTGAGCACCGACTACATTTTCCCTGTCAGACTGAGGCCACTCAAAGTGGCATCATCTGACAGGTGGGATACCGCTGCAAGTGCCTGCAGCGGGATCCGAGAACAGCTCATCGCAGGAAGCCGCGATGAGCTGTTTAACACAGGAAGTACTATGCCGTCCTAACGACTTTTAGGCACTTAAAATCAGGACGGCATAGTACGCCCTAATGTCACGAAGGAGTTAATGAGCTTTGTGCCTGTATAGCTCCATCAGGGGGATGACATTTTGTTCAAAATCTTGGTTTCAGATGAAGAAAGATCTGACCCTTCTGATCTAAGATGTTTACTCCCTGATAAAGCAAAGAGGGCTCAGTAAGGTGCTTTATTTGTTTGTTTGTTTTTTTATTAAAGACCTACAGTTGATGCAATCATTCAATTAAACATGGCTTCTTTTTCCCAACAGTTGTCCTTTAAGTTTGATGTTCCTTTTTCAATTCACTGCAATTCTCTATTTTATGAATAAAACCCAATGTAAAAAAATCCAGTGTCTGAAAAATATGTTTACATAAATACTCAAAAATGTAAATAAAAAGAAACATATTCTATATTATTTTTTCCTCAGCACTTCCTGTCTTCTAAAAATTACATATAAACTGTAAGAGATCCTGCTGCTGCAAGCATTTCTTGTGTTACATTACAGAGCACAACGTTGACTCTGCATCCCAAGCACTTGAAGCAGCTGAGCTCGACAGACAGAATATGATTCCACAGTAATGGCTAATGACAGCCCTTTCTCTGAGGGGAGTATGAAAACTGCTGTGTAAAACAATAGCCTACCTCCTATGTTCTCCCTATCACAGATGTAGAATTGGAGGCCGCAGTGAAATTATTTTAAATGTAAAAACAGGTAAAACATACCTAAAATAAGCCAGATGCATTTGCCACTGTACAGACACAAAATATATTTTTAACCCCTTAGTGACATTACTTTTTTGGCTTGTCCTATGCTTGGTGACATGGGCTGTTTTAACATTTCTGAGGTGTTTGTTTTTTGCTGTAATTTATTTTGGTCTCATTTAGTGTACCCACACAAACTGTATATCATTTTTATCATCATAAGAAGGACTTTCTTTTGATACCATTATTTTGATAATAGCATATAATTTGATGTAAAAAAAAAAAAAAAATATGGCAAAAAATGATTTTTTTTTTTTTTATGACTTCTATTTGAAAAATATACTCATGTACAAGAGACAACAAAAAAACACTGCTAAATAGTTTCTAATATATGTCCTGAGTTCAAAAATAGCCCATGTTTTATGTTTTTGTGCTTTTTTTATTCATGTTACAGGGCCAGAACTATAAGTAGTGCAAAGCTATTTTAAAATACTTTTTTTCAAAATTAGAGATAGTGACATTGTAACACTGATATCTGTACTAAATCCGTGAATGACCCCCAACATGTACATATTTTTGAAAACTAGACCACTCAGGGCATTTAACTTGGGGTATTTTGACACATTTCATGTAGCCATTTTACCACCAATCTTTGCCAAAGTTTGCAGAAAAAAACTTTTTCACATAGATTGCAATTTAGCATTACCTTAAAATGTGAAGGGGTATTTCCAAATAACACTTCAATATGTGTTCAGCAACATCTCCTGAGTACAGGGATATCACCCATGCATAGGTTTGTTGGTTTGTTTTGGGGCTAAAAGATTATATTTAGGGGGTGCGCATTTTGGTTTTCCAACTTGGAATTCTGACATGCAGAAAACCTGCACCCATGTCCCATTTGTGACATTTTTGAAGTCAGAAAGTGTATTCTACCCCACAGAGCCATATATTTTTGAAAACTAGACACCCTAGGGTATTTCAAATGGTAGTATTTTAACACTTTACATGCACTAATTCTACCACCAGCCTATGTCAATATTTTGGGTAGTAATTTTTTTTCACATACATTTTACTTTGGGCATGAATTCACAGATCCTGTTATATATCAGTGCCAAACAACACCTCCATATGTGTTCAGCAACATCTCCTGAGTACAGGGATACTACCCATGTGTAGGTTGGTTAGATTATTTGGGGGTTAAAAGGCCAGATTTGAGAGGTGCGCTTTTTGGTTTTCCTACTTGGAATTCTGACATGCATAAAACCTGCGCCCATGTTCCATTTGGGACATTTTTGAAGCCAGAATATGTATTTTACCCCACAAAACCATACATTTTTGCAAACTAGACACCCTAGGGTATTTCAAATGGTAGTATTTTAATACTTTCCATGCACTAATTCTACCACCAGCCTTTGTCAAATTTTAGGTTAGTAATTGTTTAATGTTTTGTTTACACATACACTGTATTTAAAGCATGAATTCACAGATCCTGTTATGTGTCAGTGCCAAATAACACCTCAATATGTGTTCAGCAACATCTCCTGAATACAGGGATACCACGCATGCATAGGTTTGTTGGGTTGTTTGGGGGCTAAAAGGCAACATTTATGGGGGGTGCATTTCCAAATTGGAATTTTGACATGTAGTCAGCCTGCGTCTGTGTCCTATACGGGATATATCTTTGAAGCCAGCCAATGTAATTTACCCCCACCAAACCAAGATCTTGAGCAAAGAAGAGGTTAATAGCTCTTAGAAGAGCCAATCTCGTACTGTAATACATTACAGTACAAAGAAATTAATCCATAAAAAAGTGCAGACAACAAAACATACTGTTGCTGTGCAAGATTACTGCTTATCCAGAGATGAATGGCAGGGAAGGGGTTAATACACAGTGAATGGCTTTGATAAAACCTGACAATTTTATAAAATGTTATTTTATATCACTCATACTGATCTGTCTCTTTCCCTCACAAAAATGTAAGTGAGGAGAGGGAGGCAGATCAATATTTGTGAATATTGATCCAACCAATTTTGATCTGACCAGGGCGAATGGTGATGCTCATTTGAGCAATCACCAAACCGCCTTTGCCACTAATCGCTATGCGCTGAAACAGCTCAAAAATGTTTTTACTTTACACGCAAACCCCTAGCGGGTGTGTGTAAAAAAAAAAAAAAATATGCAGACAGATTAAAAACTGCTTTGGCGTCAATATCATTGCGTAAGCAGTGATCAACGGCAAAAAAAGTGGTTAATAACTCTTAGAAGAGCCTTTGTAGTAAATAATAAATTACAGTACAAAATAAATTAACCCCTAAAAAATTCACAAACAGCAAAAATAAATGTGCTGATGTGCAAGATCACTGCTTACGCAAGATCAGTGGCAGGGAAGGGGTTAAACGCAGGGAATTACTTTTATAAACATTTTTTTATTGTTTTATTATTAGTGTGTTGTGTATTTATTATTTTTTTGTACTTTAACTTACTTTTCTTACTTTGATCTGTCTCTCTCCCTCACTAAAAAAAAATTTGAGGAGAGGGAGGCAGATCCTAACTGGTCAGATCAATATAGGGTTAATATTGATCTGACCAGGCAGTGGGGGTGCTCATCAGAGCATCCCCACTGCTTGTCAGTCTGCCTGCAGTCACAGATTGCCTCTGTGATGAGGCAATCGTGTGACTGTTTAAAGAGTACAGGAAGCAGCTACTTCCTGCCTCCTGTGCTCATCCCCCCTAGAAGGGAAGCGCCATCTTGGTCACACAGTGACCAAGATCGTGCATTTTTTTTTAGTGTTACTGATTGCCTCGACTTGTGAGGCAATCAGCAACACTTACAGAGCATAGGAAGCTATTAAATTGTGGAGAGAGACAAGATTAAAGTTGGTGGGACTAGATTTACGAAGGGCAAACAGAGATATGCTCTTTTTTGCTTCCAATGCTCTTTTTTGAATGCCCGCGTTTTAAAGCCACTGTGCCTTTAAAATAGGTATTACTATCGCTCTCCAGAGCGATCGAAATGCCGACGGGCATTTTTTTCAGTATTGAACGATCCTTCCGTACGGAAGCAACGTTTCAATATCGGAAAAAATCCGCTTTCAGTGCTCGTTTTGACACAGGATGGACTAGGTCCGTCCTGTGTCACTAACGCCTCGCCACACAGGAGGGACCTAGCACATCCTGTGTCGGCAAGGTGTTAAGGTTTTTGCTTCACATCTGATAATGTGCAGTTTAGGGCCAATGCCTCTGAAATACCATGTGGAGTGTAAGAGATTATAATAACAATAATGGCAATAATTACAACAGTAAATCAAAGGGACCTAGTTCTTTTTCTAGTAATAATTTGTTTACTTAAATTAATATTGACAATTTTGGAGATAATTAGGCAACAAAAAACAAATATACTATGCTATGAAATCCAAAAACTTTGAAATGGTTAATGGTTAACCATACATAAACATGGTTTCACAACAGCAAGGTAGAACATGTATACACTTTTGTATGCAGCAATTGATCAGAATAAAGTTATGCTAACCAGTAGTAATTGAATCAGTTAATACCAAATGGACATTTAATTATTAGAGTTATGCTTTACTTACTCAAACATGCCCATTGGCTTATAAAATATAAAAAATAATATTTTAACAATTGCAGTACCAGAATAGCATAGTTGCCAACAAGATGTCATGTTTCCAGGAACACATGTTCCATATGCTGCAGATAGGATATGCAAAGTACAGACCGGCAGTGTGTAGGATGCAGATACGCACAGACAGAATCCAATTAATTAATCACACTTGGTCCTATGTGATCTCCACCCTGATTAAATAACTGGGTTCTGTCTGTGCGTATATACATCCTACACTCTGCTGTTCACTTATTTAACACTTTCTGTCACTCAGTTCTCAAACAAAATTACAGAAAATATGTATACACATATATACCTGACTGTACATGAGGTAGATGTAAACTGGCAGTATAATTGAAATATAATAAAATGGCACTTAAACCACAAGACTTAGGAGTTACTTCTCACAGCAAATCAAGAGTCCCTTGATACAAGGTGCCTGGTTAGCAAGGTAGTATTTTGACTGATACCACATGCACAGTCACAGCTGTGTGTTAAGCCTTAAGTCAATGAAAATCACATATCCAGGCATAAGTAACTCACAAAAGGTTTTGTAGTAATGCTGAGAAAATGAAACAGTAATGTTTTGTCCTTGGTTTAAACTCACAAATATGTGGTGGTCTCTCATATTGCATCATTACGTGACAGGTTTTTCAGATGTGGCAGTGACTAACTTGCTTGTATTTAATAGATTTATTTTGTCCCATGTCTTAATAGCTGGTTCCAAAGGGATCTTCATTTGGATTTGAACGGATATTATTATATTTTCATTTAGCAGTCAACTTGCTTTTATCATGCTGGTTTTTAGAAGGATTACATATTTCTGGGATAATAAAAGATAGCTTGTATTATACATGTACAATGCTGGATAAATTTGTGATTAGTTAGAAAATTCTAATATTTTATTTAGTTTTAGTTAAACTTGTCTTTTGTACCTTCCTCCATATCTTCCAAGTGATGAATAGACAGGAGATTTTTTTTTTTCTCTATAAAATTATCATGCTCCATAATGGAAGCCACAAATGGTGCCAGCCTATTGTGTTTGCCTGAAGAAGGAGTGAACTGCAACTATAAAATATTTGTTTTTTTTCAGATCTGGGCTGGCTTTATGAATCCCATAATAACATGGAAAGATTTTCTCTGTAATGGCATAAGAAAGAAAACTTGTGCGCTGCTCCCTAGTGAACATGGCTATCTCTGTCTGTTTATCTTTGTTTGCCCTTGGTAAATCTGGTCCCACAAACTTTAATCTTGTCTCTCTCCACAATCTTTAGGGAAAACCCAGACTTGGTCCCCTTGTTTCCCACTCATTGAACAATATTAGCCACACCCACTGACAAGTCCAGGGTGAAAACAAATATCTAGGTTTACTCAGTAGGGTAAGACAAACAAGGCACTCGCCTCAGCCGGCACTTTGCCAGAGGGCCGCACCTTGCCAGAGGGTGTTAAAGCACACTTCTGCGGCTTCAAACATTTTCGCTCCCTCCCCCACCATTCAGAAAGCTTTAGCTCCTTCCAATTAATGATGGGGGCATGTAATGGATGTGGTGGGGGTATGTAATGAAGGTGACGTAATGGGGGTGATGGCACATTTAGTGTGTAAGCAATGTGGGTGATGGGGCATGTAATGGGGTGATTGGCCATTTATTGTGTGTGCAGTGTGGGTGACGGGGCATGTAATGGGGTGGTGAGGCATGTCGTGGGTGTGCAACGTGGGTGATGGGGCATGTTGTAGGTGTGCAACGTGGGTGGGGGGGTGCCCGAATTTTGTCTGCCTAGGGCAGCACAAAACCAAGATACACCACTGGGTTTACTGTCTTACAGAGAACACTTGACTGACATTTAGGATCAAGATGGACATTGACAGGTTCAATATTGGCAAAAGTCATCATACAGTATGGGTACCAGACTATGGCACAGATTATTTAAAAAACCTTTATGTCACATACCAGTTACCTGGAATACTGACTATAGCTGCAGAACAAGTAATTTTTACTATACAGACCATATAGATTTAATAGATTTAATTCAATCATTTTTTGGCGAGAAGGGAAAAATATATTTTATACAAGGCCCTGTATTATTTGTTATATTGAATTCTGCCATTCATGTGAATGTGTGTCTGAAATGTGCAGAGATGTATTGCACTGCCACAGTGCAAGGCAACTACTGTTTAACTGAATAAAATGTCAAATATGTTGGAGTAGTTTGACTGGCACCAAGAGTAAAAGTACTTTGACAAATGGCCCACTTTGTCATTGAATGAGGTGACTTTGAAAGCCATTTATCTTGCTTTCCAGTATACCTCGCATGTACCAGTTTGTCTATATTATTATTATTATTTTAACAGTGATAGTTGTCATGGATATCACTTGGATTGCTGTTTATTCAGCCATTTGCAAACAATGTTATCACAAAGCCAATATATGAGCAGTTTGTTCTCTGGAGAGAAATACAGCTACATGCTTTAAAATGTTTTAAAACAACATGCTATATATTAGGGATGTATTTAAAGGGACAGTTATACCTAAAGTGACCAAATAAATATATATTTTTTTTTTTATACAAATCTTTATTTTGTTCGTTTTTCTACATGAAACATTTAGCACAATTTAACATATTACTTACAGTGATATACATATAAAAGCTATCCCAAAACATGAAAATAAAAGTAGAGAAGGATAATAAAGCAAAAAATGAAAGAAATAAATATTTTTAGATACTGCATCATGCAAAGTAAGCAAAAAGAAGCAGATCTACCTGATCATATTTTCCTCTCAACATTTCCTTTGTAATGTATTTGCTATGGCAACAGTCCTGCCTATCTTTCCAAGTCCTCCTTCCACATGAAACTAAGTTTGGTAGAACTGCCCCTTTCATGCGACACTCACGTGTTATTATTATTATGTTAAATTGTAAACACAAAGGAAATTTGTGTTATTTATTAGTAATAATTATTGAAGCATAGTGCTCAGACTTTTATACAATTATATGATCATTTGCTTTTGGATATTGCTTGTGTTTAGATCTCTATCTTTTTTCTAGCTGAGATAAAACAACAGGAAGATGTTATGTCGAAAAAGGTCAGCCATAGCATTATGATGACTGGCAGGTGGCAAGCTGGCGGAGGCATTGTGATGGTTTGGGCAATGTTCTGCTGGGAAACCGTGGGTCCTGCCATTCATGTGGATGTTACTTTGACATGTACCACCTTCCTACTTATTGTTGCAGACCATGTACACCCTTTCATGGGAACAGTATTCCATTGACCTCTTTGAGCAGGATAATGCGCCCTACCACAAAGAAAAAAACATTCAGGAATGGTTTGAGGAACACAACAACAAGTTTAAGGTGTTAACTTGGCCTCCAAATTCCCCACATCTAAATTGAATCAAGCACCTGTGTGATGTGCTGGACATACAATCCCTGGACCTAAAGGATCTGCTGTTAACGTCTTGGTGCCAGATACCACATCATACCTTCAAAGGTAAGGGGACCCCATGGGTCAGGGCTATTTTGGTGTGAAAACGGACCTACACAATATTAGGCAGGTGGCCATAATGTTACAAACACCATAACATCCAAAAAATAAGGCACTAGTAGAGTCATCACACTGAAGGCAGGAACAAGGTTATCTAGAAAGGCAAGAACTACGAATAGATGAGTGTGATTTTTTTCCCCTGCCAAAGCCTAAATAAATGTCAATTTTAGGCAATTCAGTGAACTTTAGTAATAAAAAATAAAAAAACGAGTAACATACTGTGCGGTATGGCTTCGGAGCAAGAGTGTTCTGAACACAGAAAAATTTAAAAAAGGTGGAGCTCGGGAGAGGGCTCTGAATTGATAAATGATGAGCTTCCATTCATGAATGATCATCACCAAACACTGTTTAGGGTCAGATCAAATTAAAGTAACCATTGTATTCCTCATGTATAATTTTTTTTATGATCCTTTCTTTGGTACTAATGAATTTTCCATTTTAATAAAAATAAAACAGTGGCATTCCTACTAATAATAATGATAAAACAAAGAAAGTAAAAATGCCATATATTTAACAAATAAAGTAAAAAATATGTAGTATTATATGTCTGTTCTTATGCTCAGCATATTTTTGTGAATAATGCTTATCCGTGTATTAACATTTAATAGTTTGGCATAGCTAGGTTCTGTCATAGGACAACTCTGTTTATTTTCTTGAAGCACTGTGATAGTTCATCTCAAGTATCAAACTTTTTCTTTCTCCTGTCTTTGTTCAGAGTTCCATTTTCATCTGTCTTTAGTGGTCTTTAAGGACAAAAACAAAAAAAAGTGGATAAAACATTTTATATCATTGAAGGAACTTAATTGCACTGAGATTTAAAATAAAGACAGAAACTATGTTAAGGAGTTCAAATATGTATTCTCAATTATTCACTATTTGCTATTTGATATTAAAAAGGTTACTCATGGGACATCATAGGAAGACATGGTCAGACTAATTTCCCAGTGCGATATTACTAAAAAATGAACAATATAAATATCTACAAACCAGTGTAATTTAATTCTACACTGAACATGTGGCTATAACTGCACCTGTAGATAAATGGCATGATAAATTGAGTAATATTGTCTTTTTATTTAACTCTATTAAAGGGACAGTCTAGACTCCAAACTCACTTTTGTGCAAGATGAAGATTGCTGCCCGTATAGTGCACAGGATTTTTTTCCAGTGTGATTTGATGCAGCATTCTGCATAAATCACATTTTTAATATTTGACTCAAGCCCTCCCCCAGTGATTACTCTGCAAGTTTACTGCAGGTGTGGCAGACCTGATTATATAGACACTGAGCATATACAGTTTTGTAATTTATTCACTTCCTGTGCTACTGGCATAGAATACATTGTGCGGACTGTAATAGACTCGATCTTGTACACAGTAGGATCTCTGAACAGTACATTGCCTGATAACATCAATTGTTATTGGTTCCTGCAGCAAAAGAAAAAAAAAAAGGAAATTGACTTTTACTTGTGGCTTGACAGCTAGTGTGGGCAGTCCTGGTTTGTTGCAAACTGTTGTAATTTCACATTTTCATTTAGCTGTAAGTATTTTTTATTTTAAGCAGTACAAAATGTAAAACATACATTTTAAATTACTTTGAAAACACATTAATGTGCATTAATATTTTGAAGATGTATTTTGGGCACCAGAAATTAACTGGCTCTCCATTCCTTCAAGGATCATATTTCAAAATATTCATCATGACACACATTGGTCTCCCCAACAGCTGTCCATTTCCACCATAATACTCCTCTGCATTATTACTAAACATAGAACGTGTCTGTAGGGAAGAACCATTCAGCCCATCTACACTTCCCAATTTCTGACAAAATAAAAACAATCGGAATACTTTCATTAGTCCCTGGCCTTATCCTATATATTGGATAGCCTTATGCCTAGCCCATGCTTTTGCTGGAAGGCTATTCCTTCCTTGACCCTCTAATTTACGACTATGGACTCTTGTTGTGGTTGTTTTTCTTATTTTTTATACTCTGCTCCTTTATTGTGTTGATTCCCTTTATGTATTTATACGTTTCTGTCATATCACCTCTGTCTCATCTTTGTTCCAAGCGATATATGTTAAGATCCTTTAACCTTTCCTGGTAAGTTTTATCCTTTCTCTGAACTTTCCAAAGTATCCATATCCTTCTGGAGATATAGTCTCCAGTACTCCATATAGTCTCACTGGTCTCACCAGTGCGCTGTACAATGGCATGATCACCTCCCTCTTTCTACTGCTAACACTTCTCCCTATACAACCAAACAAATTTCTACCAGCATTTCCTTCTAGTTACATTGTCTGCCTACCTATTACATTGTCTGCCTACCTTTAAGTGCTCTGAAATAATTATCCCTAAATCCCTAACCTCAGATGTTGAGGACTGTATCAAATATGCTACATTCAGAATAGAGTCTTTGGCACACCTATTCATGCCTATGAAACCTCTCTCAAGGGTCCTGATGTATCTGGAACTTACATCCATGGAATCTCTAGCTCCCTGCTCATTATAAGTCTCAAAGAATCACTCCAAACACATTCAGATAGAATACACCATAAGTATCTTCATAATTAAATAAATTCCCCAATGCTCCATTTGCCAAGCCCTTATTTTCTACCTTATCTTCCCTACTCCCTGTAGACTGGAAGCTTGCAAGCAGGGCTATCTCTGCCTTATATATATGTCAGTTCTGCAGTTTGCAACACCTCTTTAAGTGCCAACTGTGCCAGACATAAACTGTCCAAATATACATTCATGTAAACTGTGAAATTAATAAAGCAGCAAGTGTTTATTGATGTATCACGTTAGGTCCAGCTAGGGCATTGTTGCCACCAATGGTCTTTTAAGTGTATCCTAAGTGTCAGAGTTTGATAGGTCTATGTATATTTCAGTTTGTATCCCATTATTTAAAGAAATACATTAGTATAAATCAGGATTGTAATAAAATGTATTTGTCTGATTCTGAAGCTAAAAACTGTTGAATCGATTTGGCAAATTCAGAAAAAAAAACTCTACTGAATATATATTAATATTACACAGTCACTATGACATTTATATGGTGAAATGTGTATATATACTGTGCATTGCTTGGTTCTATTGACACACATGTTGACAATAGCAATAGCATTCTCTTTTTATTATGACACAGCTGCTTTAATTCAGTTATACATAGACAGGAAATGGGAGAAAAAATGGTTATTATCCCAAAGGAAATAAAGCTACGGAATAGTCCTGTAAAACAATTACTATTTAGTATATTAGTCTCTTTAATCAGCAGATTTAATATTTTCTCAGCAAGAAATTTCTAAATGGGGAAGATATTACGTCTGGCATGAATGAAAATGTAAATCATTTATATTCTCCCTAACACATAACTCTATCATTCAGTAACATGATTTTAACACATTGGCTACCCAAGGATTGCACAGCACAAATACCATTCATGTTATTACTGACTTTGAAGTGGAGTGTTTGTGATTTACTGACCATATGATTTTTTTCATTGAATTAATCTTAAGAAGTATTAAAATCATGGAAAATAGAAAAGTTCCAGACCTGCAATGCGAGGTTGATCCAGAACTTAGGCCCTTCTGAGAAAGTCTTTGAGATTTGTTTTTATTTAAATTGGTGAATGTTTATCACTTGAGTATCTTATAATTATTGTACAGGTGGTGCTTAAATGTTGATTTAAACCATATTAACCCAATTTATAGGCAAATTAATAAAGATGTATTCAAGATTTACTCTAGTACTAGGATAAATTGGCATGCACTATTTAAGGTAGCCATGCCTCGGTTGTTGCTGACAGTGTCTCACTGATAGGTCCCCTCTGTTGGTGGCATTCAAAAACTCAGGTCTCTCACTGCTTTGTTCACAAATGTGCAGAAAGTATTTTACTTTTATAAACTTGATCCCATGGGGGTTATATATAATAGTCAATTGTGGGTCAAAGTTCTAAAAGTGGTCTAGTCGCCATTATAACCAAAGGCATATTCATGATGATTAAATCACTTTTAGTATTTTGCCCCAGAAATTATCTGTATAGATAACCCCCCCATGACTAAGCACAATACCTGTATCCCAAAGGGGATAAACTAAAACACGCATGAAGATTTTTCAGCAAACATATAAGGGTCTCCCCAATAAAGAAACAGAACTGGATGGAATTGAGATGTGAAATTCAAACTTAAGCCCAGAGTAGTTGATTTTCCCATCTCAATTCCTGCAATTCTCTCTTTACTGAGCAGACCCTATAGATTATAGTACAAATCTACTTGAAGCTGCATGTATTATCCACTAGTTTTGTGTATGACAGGTTCACGTTAAAAGAAAATTAACTTTGTACAGCAAAGCCAAGTTTTTTAATCTAAATGTATTAAATGATTTTAATGATTAAAATTCTCTTTGTCTTTGCCAGACAACTGTAAAAACATTACCTGCCAGTGTATGTCCATAAATTATGCAGTATCAGTGTATGGTATCAAGATTTAGTGGAAATACTTTTGTTTCAAATTTAATTTATACAATAAAAATAGGAAAGCACTGTCAACACCTATTTCTTTTATAACTAGGGACAAACATGAAAAGGTTTACACAATTTTCTAAACTTAGTTTCATGGACAGAACCTAATATTTTTGCTCATATAAGTTTCTATAAACATATGTTTACATATATGCAATTACTATTTATATTTAATTGTATTGATGCAACAGATGTTTGTCTCAGTTATAAATCTAACTAAAATCTCTTTGTGGGTGAACATCCCATTAAATTATACCTGTGAACACTAAACTCATCTGTATATTGGGCTAATGGAATTCCAATCAAATTTGATATTCTTGTTTAAAATAAAAAATGATGTTGCTACTTTTAAACCTCTGATGCTCTAATTTGAGATATCCTTATATAACATGGTGTGTTTATTTGTGTATAAATATATGCATATATAATATACATGGAAAGTGATGTGGATGAATATGGCATAGTGGAAAGTGATGTTGTGGTGTACATGGCACTGTGGAAAGTGGGGAGAATATGACACCGTGCAAAGTGTTTATTGGGAAAATCAACTTGGACAAACGTGGAGCTTATAAACAAAGAGGCAAAGGTAGTTCCCATAGAAAATGGACGTTACTTTGAAAAAGCATGATCTAAAATTGACAGTTTTTAAGGAAAGGGGATAGCAATAGACTCATACCCACATGAGGGAGCTCAAAAAAATTATTTCACCCAGGTGTTGGCGAGCTTAAGCTTGACCATGCTGGCGGTACAGCAAGTACGGCTTCCAATTTTTATTCCCAGTGCTTCAAAAAATCTTAGAAGGAAGTCCTCCAATTGTTTTTGAGATATATCTTCTGGAAAGTCCCTGATACTTAGATTATTCCTGATGGAACAATTTTCTAAGTCTATTAATTTATTTTCCAAAGTCTTGATCCTAAGTTCTGTTTCATGTTGCTTTTCTTGTATCATACCATATGGTTATCTTCTATCCCCTGTACTCTCTTTCTCTCGGCATATGATATCTACCTTAATGATCTTTGAACTGTGCAAAATTTCTGCTTTAATTATTTGAAGTTCATTCTCCAAACATTTAATTAAATATTCAGGAGTAATATTTCTTTGTGCAGAAGCTGTAGAAATATATTCAGATTATTACGACATAAATAAATGTCAGATCTCAGTGTTAAAAATTGAAATTGCAGACTTATCTGATCTTGTAGCTTATAGATGCTGCTTCGTTATTAGCAGTTAAGTCTCTCATTTTCTTTTACGCTGGTCCGTTAAGGATAAGATTTACGTCCACCTCCATGTTAGTCGCTGACATTTTTAAGCATCGGATCCAAAAGGCTGTTTTCTATGCAGGCTGAATTTATTTTTAGTTACCTCTTCTTCAGCCATTAATATTCAGTTCATCAAGAGTGCTTCCTTGCTTGACTTAATTTTTACATAGTCTGGCCCACACCATGTCAACCCACATACAGTATTGTTCTAGGAACATACAAACTCTCCTTTTCCTACACAGCCAAGAACCTCTCCATGAACCTATCAAGTTCAGACCTCTGTTTCCAACATGTATTAGGTAGTTCTCCAAGAGACTCTGCTTTTTTCGTGCCGCTCAGCTCCTGGAATACACCCAAATTTCGTCCTTCGACATGTTCCTGAGCAAGGACCACCTTTATATTTCCTTACTGAACATTCGTCATCTATGCCAATCCCATAAAACACGTAAACATATGTACATCTGCTAATATCTTCTAAATTCTAGTGATTTCAGCCGTGTTCCATCAACAAGACACTGAAAATTAACCTGGCAGCTCTTATTTTACCTACAGAGAGATATAAGGGATGATTTAGTGACCATAAGTCCTTCTCATCCTCCATACTTTGTCTATAGCTGCTTCCATTTTTAACGTTTATACAGAGATCCAGTTGAACAATCACATAGTGTAACGTCACTTGTTGTACTTTATATGAGGAATGTTTGCATCTTTTAAACCTCCCAAGATAACTAAATTTAAGCTGCCAATTAGCAGACTTACTAGCATAAGTCTGCATATATAAGGGTCCATAAAAGGTCCTTTTTTTCTTTTCGAATTGTCCCTGATGAAAACGCGCTAGGACAGCTGTGACCCATTTGGAACTTATTTTAATATCAACTCAATAATTACTTATAGTTACCATGGCCACTTAAGGGGACAATAGCTGATGTTTGCTCTACTGCATTAGAGCTATTTTCAGTTGAATTGTTTATGATATTATGCTTTTCTCACGATGCATTCATGTTAAAATCTAAGCTTAAAACTATTGGAGATTACTATGAATATTTAACTGAGGGAAAGGCTGGGGCGTTATGGAGATCAACTCGTACTTTTAAAGAAGCAGCCTTTATGGGCCTACTCATATTTATTGGAGTCTTTTATTATATTTCCCTGTTTTGTAATGTGTTTCTGTAATTAGTATTGTATTTAAAGGTATGTTTGTTTGTATTGTCTTTTTATACATGACAAAAATAAAAGAGATATTACATCAAAAAGTCATCTGTATATATCTTCCATAGCTGGAACTGTAAGGTTAAAAATGATAAGGACATGGAAAGCGATACATAATTGGAGAAATAATAGCAAAACAAACAGTTCTACAGATGCACTGGCCATACGCCAAGCTCAAACTGCTTTCTTCATCACTTATAAATGCTCCGTCTCTGACATGCAAAGTGAAATCGGGGTAGTGTATATAAGCAAATATCCATTTTGTGTAGTAAATTTCAATGGGTGGAAAAATATGTTCTCATCAACATTGTATCTGTTTTTGAATTAAGGTAGTAAATATCCTAATAGAAAGATACAATTGGGATTATTTATAACATCTTATAACACTTGAAAGTGTTGAGAGTTTTTCCCTGTCTTATGTATAATGGGAAGCGCACCTTTTTTAAAATCCTGATAGCGCAGGAGGCTCCTGGAAATGTAGACCTGAAGCATATAACGATAACGCCTAATATCTGTCAGACATTAGCACTATATATTGGCACACACGGCCACAGTGCCACTATTCCAGATGTGCCTATATTATAACCTAATACTCATTATTGTTTAATGCTAAAGCAGTGGAAATAGCTATAAGTGAACAGATTGCACTTATTATTATTGGGACAAAGAATGGGCAGGTGTCAAGATTTAAAGTCAGAGTCTCAATCCTAAAATGATCTGATAATCATTTTAAGACATAGATAGGGTGCTTTGCAGCTTTCATGCATGGATCAAATGCATATGAAAGAAAGTACTATCTACAGATGACTTTTTATGGCTCTTTATACATGCAGACCAGATATTAGTCTGACAATTGTCTACTTAAATGTACTTATCATCTGGAGAGATTTAAAAGATGCTAAACAAAGTACAGCAAGTGTTGCTTACACTATATAATTGTACAACTGTGTGTATGTATACACTTTTAAAAGCTGTGCATATATATGAGTGGATATATACATTGTATATATGATTCTTTTTTTTATACATTTAAAGAAAGAGAACAATAAGTCAATGGAATACGTGTTTTATTTCCAAAAATGTTCACAGCATCTACCAGTAATACCACACAAAGTTAATTATTTTTGCAACATATCAGGAAAAACCTTTGCATCACCAGAACGTATTTTTTAGCAGAGAAATTTCCATTTTGACATTATAAAAATATACAGTGAAAATCTATAAGGCTTTGATTAAATGTTGATACAGCTGATTTCAACACAGTCGAAGCCAGCAGTGACCATAAATGGAATCTAAACAACAGCGAGTAATTACAATGTCAAAGACGTGTATACACCGTGTGTTATGTTTCATTGTCTGGCATGCAAATAGAGTCTTGGTTTCCTTTGCAGTATTTCCAAATTCTAGTGAATGCTAACCAGAGTTCCTTCGTTTATACAAAAGAACAAGGCTCAATCATGTTTGATAAGTTGCAAATTACTGGTAATGCCACAAGTGTTGTTACAGCTGCTAAAAATGGCCAGGAGGATGTAAAAAAGAAAGGAAAAGCATGAATCAAAAAAAAAAAATTCGAAACAATCTGAATGATAGTGTGTTAAAAATGCTAACTTTAGCTTGCTAAACAAAGGCGAAATATTAAGAAAACATTCTGATTCTGAGGATCTGAACATATTCATTAAAAGAATAGGACAGAATTTGAGAAATTTACAGTAACCTGTAAAGATAATGCAAGGGATGATATGCTAAAACAACAGGGATGTAATCATTACGTTTACCTAGATCAGGGAATACCAATGACCAGGAAAAAGATGTTGCCCCAGAAAACAGTAGGGAGCTTTGTAACAATATTTTTGCAACTGACAAAGGGTTGTTGCCTCTCTTGGTACAAAGTGCTAATAATTTCTGTACAACAAAATAAACAAACTTATCTTAATAATAAAATCACTTCCGAGTGTTAAAAAAAAATATATATACAAAATACGTAATACTGTATGTATCTTAAAATTTGAAAGTATTGCAAATCAGCTTAAAAATCTTCCTCAGGATCCAGCAGCCTGCTGGATCCTGAGGAAGCCCATTAAAACGGGCGAAACGCGTAGATCAAGCAACACTCATATGAGATTGTACCAGATCCTTGTTTATCTTTGTTCCAGTTTTGTGACCCTTTGCTGATGTTCCAGATTTTAAGTGTAAGGTATTTTTTGCACTTTATATTAAATTACACTTTCTGCTACTTATAAAGAATGGGCTATGTTCGTAACAGCCCTCACTCACTCAAATGAGAGCATAGAAAAGCTCAGGTTTATAGACTCAGAAAACACACTTGTGCTTCAGTTATCAGTAATAATAAGGTGCAGCAATAGAGTCAAGATGTAAAAAGCAACACACATGAATTACAAAACTCTTACAATAAAAAAAAGATGCGCACACAATGCGTTTCGCCATATCATTCGGCTTCCTTGATGTTGAAGAAAGTACTTGCAAGCACCTTGAAGAAGCTGATTGGTATGCAGTGCACACTTCTTTGGCTATTAAGGTGTATTTATGGAGATATAGCACTGGTGTGGAAGCTAAACAAGTGATATATATTTAATACTTAATGTTAAATAACAAAAGGTATCTTAGTAATAAATCGACTTTAATTGCAGTACTATTGCTTATTAAGAAATGCTGCTTGGAAAAAAAACTGAAAAATTGTATTTAACTAATTTCCTTATTAATGTTTTTAATTTAAAAAAGTGATTGTGCTTTCTTTTGGTTGAAAGGTATTAAAGAGCAATTTTGCCATATTCTTGTATTAATAGTAATATTCACGAAAAAAATATAAATCTTAAACTTGAACAATGTGCATCTTTACTTTTGTGAAATGTTCATGGCATGTATGGTATGTCAACCTTGTCGTTTCACAATCATTTTTCTCCAAGCGCCAATATTAATGTTCTGAAACAATAATGGAAATAAAATAACAGTAATAAAATAGCAATAATTACATCATTTATTTACATCACAAAATAACAGAAACACATTTCTGTGTTATAAAATGATTACATACACAAATAAACAACCATACAGATAACAAATACTTATAGTACTTATATACTTATAGAAAAACAGAGTATAGGTGTCACTAAACTGGCTCTGATTATATTAAATTTTTACCATTACATTCCAAGTTACCAGTGAACTCCCCAATACAATTATTATATATTTACTAATTACTCATCTAGAAATAACCTTGCTGTTTTAAATGTGCACATTTATGCAGACAATGCCATAATCTATCACTAGCTCGTGTAATGGTCTGAATTTATTTATCTAACTTAGTCTGTAACTTCTCTTTAAGCTCTGGACCAAGCGCTGTGTACATTCTTGGTTCTGTACAAATAAAAGTAAATGTAATGCAATGTAGAAATCTTAACCTACCATAACTTGAGGCCACAATTAGCCAGCCTCTCAGGCAGTGGCGGAACTATCATTATCGCAGGGGTCGCAGCTGCGACCGGGCCCGTCACATCAGGGGCCCGGCTGCCCTGTCGACCCCTGCGATAATAATATATTAAAACCTGTACTATGCAATCTGCACTGATTGCATAGTACAGGCCCTCCGTAGAGAGATGTGGCCCATGTGACATTGTCACCGGTAGCCGCACCTCCGCTGGTCACGCGTGAGGGGGTGAAAGCTCCGCCCCCTCGGGCTCTGAGCTTCCTAGAGCGCCGGATGTCCATGGCAAAAACGGAGGCTGCATCAACCCCCCTCCCTGCAATGAAAGGTAACCGTGCAGGGAGGGGGACAAAAATCTGTGGGAACGTATGGATGTAATGTAAGTACTGTGTGTATAGATGTAAGTGTAAGTCTAACTGTATGTATGGATGTAATTCTGACTGTATATATGGATGTAAGTCTGACTGTAGGTATGGATGTAAGTCTGACTGTATGTATGGATGTAAGTCTGACTGTATGTATGGATGTAAGTCTGACTGTAGGTATGGATGTAAGTCTGACTGTATGTATGGATGTAATTCTGAATATGTATGGATGTAAGTGTAAGTCTAACTGTATGTATGGATGTAAGTCTGACTGTAGGTATGGATGTAAGTCTGACTGTATGTATGGATGTAATTCTGAATATGTATGGATGTAAGTGTAAGTCTAACTGTATGTATGGATGTAAGTCTGACTGTATGTATGGATGTAAGTCTAACTGTATGTATGGATGTAAGTCTGACTGTATGTATGGATGTAAGTCTAACTGTATGTATGGATGTAAGTCTGACTGTATGTATGGATGTAAGTCTAACTGTATGTATGGATGTAAGTCTGACTGTATGTATGGATGTAAGTGTAAGCCTGACTGTATGTATGGAAGAATGACTGTGTGTGTATGTAAATGTAAGTCTGACTGTATGTAAGTGTAAGTCTGACTGTATGTAAGTGTAAGTCTGACAGTATGTAAGTGTAAGTCTGACTGTGTGTGTATATGTAACTGTAAGTCTTACTGTGTGTGTATATGTAACTGTAAGTCTGTGTGTATGTATGTAGCTGTAATATTATAAAAAATATGATACATATAGCTCCGTGTGTGTATATATTTATATATGTATATATATATATATATATATATATATATACATAATTATATATATATATACACACGGAGCTATATGTATCATATTTTTTATAATATTACAGCTACATACATACACACAGACTTACATATATATATATATATAAAACATGGCTCAGGTTTATGTAATATTTATATAATATATATGGCTGGTTTAACATTACATTTTTATGTAATGGCACGAATGCCAATAAAAACAATTTAAACAGAGAAAATTCACAAATAAGCATTAAAAAGGAAAAGTACATTTTAAGTTTGGAAATTCAGTGACCTCTTGCCAATTACTTGGTATGTGGCTAGATCCTAAACTCTTATTTGCTCTCCATACTGATAAATTATCATCCAGACTTTACCACAAATAGGTACACCACACAGAAACATTTCTTGCATGAACCACTAATCGGAAAATAAAAAATTAAACTGGCTGGAGCTTGACACTAAACACTCATGTCACCACAGTATTATTATTGCTTGTTTGAAAAATGTTATCACTTTAAATAGGAGGGAGCATTCTAGGAATATGAATAATAAGACCAGATTATTAAATATAAAATGCATTATCATTTGTATTGTTATTAAACATGAGTATTCATGGGATCAGTTAGTGTTCATTGGCAGGTTTAAAATAACCTTTCTGTTTCAAACCCTAATATATTATATTAAAATGGTCTTCAATGAAAGAAGCACCATATTTGCTCAAATATAAGATGACCCTGATTATATCCCCTCCCCCAAACATAGTGTCCTAACATATGAAGAAAATAGAAAAATCCTAAATATAAGGCAATCCTATATGGAAAATAGTTTTTACTACCATATATTCTGTTTTTCATATTTAATAAAATATTATTGAATAATGCATTTCTTATTTTTATTTCCTTCCATTCAGTTCTTCTGCTCATTTATTACTGCCCCATAGTAAAATATTGCACCCACAGGACTTGCCATTGTACTCATATACTTGCTAATACCCCACAGGATTTGCCAGTGCACCCAGTGATTTGCCAATGTATCCACTGAGTTGCCAATGCACCCCTAGGCTTGCCAATGCACACACAGATTTGCAAATACATCACAGGGCTTTCCAGTGCACCCCCCAGGACTTGTAAATGCATGCCCATACTCACTAGGAAGGATGTCCGTGCGCTGCTTTAGCTATGAGGAAATCAGACTTCGAAACAGATGTCTAAAGAGGAAAATAAGAACATTATACACATTTATACAAGGTCAATACAAACAATTCTCCCAGGATTCCTTAGACACTGGAAGAATGATACAGCCCTGAGTGTCTGCCTATAGAGTTAGCAGCAACGTTTGTGTCTTTAATCATTTGGTAAGATCAAGGGGACCGTCTACTGGCTTATAAAATACTACAGAATGTAGCATTAATACATACTTACAGTTCTAACTAAAAAGTGAACTGGAGAGAACTGAGAAGTGAACACAAGTAGAGTCAAGTTAATACCTTTCAAGGTTTAGAAAACAAGCTCAGGAGCTCTCAGGTCTTGTCACCTGGCATGTTCTACAGTACTAACAATACCTAGCACATAGCCCATAGCTTAAATAAAATGGGGGAGAAGTATAGAGGTGGCATAAACAGAAAATACATCTATCAGAGGTGCAATATCTGCCTGCACTGTATAATGTTAACTCTAAGTCCTTAAAGAGGTGGTGAAATAAATTTATTTAAAAAAAAAATCTGCAGAAATTGAACTGGAAAGTTCTCCCACCCAAAGTGTAGCGGAAGTAAAATTTCAGATATAAGACATATTGGAGTGTGTAATAAAATATGCAATGTCTGTTAAAAATGAGATTACAGAGATTCCAACATTCTTTTACTTTTCTGATTCTGTATGTCTCCTGCTTTATACATCCCACGCCAAAGTGTTTTGGTCCGAGACAGCAGACACAAACATAGCAAAAAAGATAATAACAAAAAATATAGTGGTAACACATACTTAAACATTGATGGCTTACGTAGGTTTACAAGGAAGTCTGCATCTAAACAGCTGTTACATTCTCACACTAGTTGCCAAGCTTCATGTCATTATAAAAGGCAGAACTGCCACAGCAAGACACTTGCAAGCATTAAGTGCCGAGTAGAGTGTTGGCTAATCTTGGCTCTGCAGATGCTTGAGAACTACATATCCCACGATCCTCACCTAACCTGATGACCATCTGAGCTTCATGGGTTATGAAATTCCAAAAAATCTGCAGTGCCAAGATTAGCCATCACTGGATCTCCTAACTACAGTAGAGGGCCAACATCTAATAATGAGGATCTGCCAACTCAGTGTATTATATAATTAATTGACTAATCTGTAGAGCATCTTAGATACGTTTATTCAAAACTATTAAACAGCTGTACAATTGATATTTTCATATGATTAATGGTGATATTATTCATGGTTCCCTGCAATTCTCCCACAAATAGGATTTAGAGATGTCAGGAACAGTATGCTATTATATACCACAGGCCATCAAACAACACCACGCATATCTAATTCGTGATCTAATCCCCATCTGAAAGCCAATGGGAATAAGTAGTGTACCAAACAAACAATGCTATTACAACACAAAAAGAGTTTGTGATTCCATTGTGAGTCATATATAATCCAATATACTATTTTCAAACAAATACTCTTATTACCCATTGAAAATGAAGGGTTTAAAACGGTAAATTATATGAGACATTTGCTAGCGATATTTACAAAAACCACAATTTGTTTTAAGGCGGCCTATTTCTGTATATGTGAGATATAAACTTTTCGAGTTATTTATAAACGGCATGTTTATGCTGACGATATCCTGCCAGTGGTCCTCGATTCCAGGGTTCTGATCCTAAGAAACTAATTCTGTTACTTAAATGCCAAAAGTGCGAAGAATGTAAATCTTAAGAAGAAAGTCATGGGAAACTCTACACAGCTGGTCGATCAGCTTGCAGACACAAGTACGGATTAGTCAGTGTACCGACATATGGGTTGAGTCAAGAAAAGTGTGCTCGCTCTAGTTCATTCATTTCATAGGGCTTTTTTAAAAGCTCCAAATTGGTACAGTTTTACATTTTTTACATTTACATTTACACAATGGATTTACCATGACAGTGTGGTTTCTTGGGGGGGAGGGGGGGCTTCCTGTCCCATTAAATTTAGGTCTGTACTGGCTTCCCTACTGCATGTGCAAAATACTTGGTCACCATAGTTTAGCCCTGTGCACAGACAAGAGTATGACTAAACTGTGTGCAAGACATACAGAAATTGAGCTCAAGGTACCTGGTACCTGTCTTAGGGTGGTTGAAGCTCAGTTTCATACAATATTGCGTAACCTCGCCCCATTTGGCTCCACCCTGCTGCATCCTAGAACCCAGTCCCAGGATTTTGGCAGGTATGGACTATGTTCAGCATTAAAGCCTTCTGGTACTAAAGTATCATCACAATTGTGTTTGTGCTTTTATAGAATTAAAGTGACAGACCATCTTTTTTTAAGAAAAAGTCAGTGTATGGCACTTTGCTATATCACAGGCAAAAAAGTCTAACAAGTCTAACAATTCTTCGTCTACTGACACTAAAGATGGGGGTGCCAGTAAGAGTTCAGTACTGAATTCTGCTTCCATGGAGTATTCGCCCATGTGCTCTCCTGATGCAATATGCAGTGGCATTCCCACCATTGGTGCAGGGGTTGCAGCTGTGACCGGGCCCATCACTCCAGGGGCCCGGCCGCCCTGCGACCCCTGCACTAAAAGAAAAAAATTAAAAAACAAAGTGTGTGCAAACGGGGCAGCTGCTCAGGACCCATTCATTCTTGGGGCCCAACAGCTGCCCCATGGACCACCCCTGCCCCTGTGATTGTCTCACATGGAGACAGTCACTATCAGTCAGCAGCTGGGCAGGACCCGGCTATTCTTCACAGCTGCCGGAAGTGACAATGTTACATCTGGTGGCTGTATTTCCTGCACTCAGCGTGCGTGCAGGAAGCATAGAGAGAAACTTGCAGCATAGGAAACTTGGCGGCTGATGAGCAGCATACAGGTAAGTGCGGGGGGGGGGTCTGGAAAAGGGGCATATAACACAGGCAAATATCTGGCAAATGGGCAAAATAATGGTCATATAACTGGCACATGGGAAAATAACTGGGGCAAATAACTGGCACATGGGGAAAATAACAGGCACATGGGCAAAATAACTGGGGCAAATAACTGGCACATGGGCAAAATAACTGGCAAATGGGCAAATAACACAGGCAAATGGGCATATAACACAGGCAAATATCTGGAAAATTGGCAGAATAATGGGCAAATAACTGGCACATGGGAAAATAACTTGGGCAAATAATTGGCACATGGGAAAATAACTAGCAAATGGGCAAATAACACAGGCAAATATCTGGCAAATGACCAAAATAACAGGCAAATGGGAAAATAACTGGGGCAAATAACAGGCAAATGGGCAAAATAAAAAAAACAATATAGTGTTGCGCAAACAAAAACCAGTGTTGGTATATTTATCTTAAAATTGCAAGTAACTAAGCAAAAATACATGTAAAACAAACAATAATAAAAAAAACTATGTGTAGTATTGTGAAACAAATCTAGAGAGATGTATATTTCCCCCCAGTAGTACACCACTCACAAACTATAGAGCCCTCAAAACGGCTCTAAGTTTATGCGTAAAAAGGACTCCAACTCTTATTACTCTGGGTCGGACAAGGCAGAAATACCGTAGAGATAGTAGTCCAACTCTCAATCAGGATGGATTCCAAATGCGGATATAGAATAAAGGGAAGAATAACCAGATGTAGTAACACACATACAAAAAACTTTTAATATCCCTCCAAATATACAGCTTACATCTAAAACAATTAAAATCAATGTTAGTGTGTTACCAGTCTATCCAATAGCCGTCCCAGTTCAACACATTTTCCAAGCTTCTATCAGCAGTAGAGATTCAGTCGTTCAGCGGTGGATACAGTTCACTCGCCGGCACTTCCGGGTTCCAATCTCCTTGACGTCATAACAGATACATATTTGTTCTCTATAAAGTATAAACAATGCTTAGGTAACAGAGTCCCTTTAATTTTCTAACACAGCTAATTTATGTAATTATAAACATTCTAAGCCACATGACCTTTCAAATCTCAATCTTTAATATCTTCAATAAATGAAGATGTTTACAATCTAGGTAAAGCATGATAACATATTTTGGAAATTAGACATTTTACGTGTTAGCAGTATCTAGAGAAATTCTGTATTTTATTTCTATTTTCTTTGTTAGTGGTTGATAAGTATATTGTTAGGGAAGCAATTATGTTGCAGGCGTTGTCTGTAAATCCAAAAGTAACCATCAGAATTCAGTTTTATTTAGAGAAAGAAAAGATCTAAGGATAATTATACAACCTCAGACCACCATACAGGGTTTCGGATTCAGATAATAGCATTGTTTGTCCTTTTATGAAAGTATTGTGTAGTATTACATTTGTGTATCGAAGCTGGCGTTTATATCCTTTGGTTTTAATATTTACTTAAGAAATAGTAAACTGGTGACTATGAATTAAAGCATAACATAGAAACATACAACAGATGGCTTTTCAAAGAGCCACTAAACCTTTTTTCCACTTTTGGTTCTATTGCGGAAGCAAAAGTGTAAAGTTCAGTGGTCTTACTAGGTGGATACAATTGCATGTTCTTCTTAAAGATACTTGTCATTGTATTCCATTACTTGTAGCATGTTTCACTGTGAAGGTGGCAGGTTCATCCGGTCATCACTGCACAGAGCGATCCTCAATTTTAAATGTAGTCTACAGAGGGAACCCAGTGGCAGACATAGAAAGACATGGCACTTGTAAGACCCGAGATAGACACAAGTGGTCCATTCTCTTTAGCAAAGTGTGCATGAATCACTTTTTTTCCCTTCATACCAAGCACTAGGTTAACACTTGTGCATGATATTTTAGGTACCAGGGTCCCAAACTGAAGCTTCCACTGCTTCAAAGATATTTTAAACAGTTGTATATATTGTACAGTGGATATAAAAGGTCTACACACCCCTGTTAAAATGTCAGGTTTCTGTGCTGTAAAAAAATTAGACAAAGATAAATCATTTCAGAACTTTTTCCACCTTTAATGTGACCTATAAACTGTACAAGTCAATTGAAAAACAAACTGAAATCTTTTAGATAGAGGGAAGAAAAAATATAAAAATAAAATAATGTGGTTGCATAAGTGTGCACACCCTTAAACTAATACTTTGTTGAAGCACCTTTTGATTTTATTACAGCACTCAGTCTTTTTGGGTATGAGTCTATCAGCATGGCACATTTTGACTTGGCAAGATTTGCCCACTCTTCTTTGCAAAAACACTCCAAATCTGTCAGATTGCGAGGGCATCTCCTGTGCACAGCCCTCTTCAGATCACCCCACAGATTTTCAATTGGATTAAGGTCTGGGCTCTGGCTGGGCCATTCCAAAACTTTAATCTTCTTCTGGTGAAGCCATTCCTTTGTTGATTTGGGTCGTTGTCATGCTGAAAGATGAAGTTCCTCTTCATGTTCAGCTTTGTAGCAGAAGCCTGAATGTTTTGTGCCAATATTATTGACTGGTATTTGGAACTGTTCATAATTCCCTCTATCTTAACTAAGGCCCCAGTTCCAGCTGAAGAAAAACAGCCCCAAAGCATGATGCTACCACCACCATGCTTCACGGTGGGTATGGTGTTCTTTTGGTGATGTGCAGTGTTGTTTTTGCGCCAAACATATCTTTTGGAATTATGGCCAAAAAGTTTAACCTTGGTTTCATCCAACCATAACACCTTTTCCCACATGCTTTTGGGAGATTTCAGAGGTGTTTTTGCAAAATGTAGCCTGGCTTGGATGTTTTTTCTTCGTAAGAAAAGGCTTTCGTCTTGCCACTCTACACCATAGCCCAGACATATGAAGAATACGGGAGATTGTTGTCACATGTACCACACAGCCAGTACTTGCCAGATATTCCTGCAGCTCCTTTAATGTTGCTGTAGGCCTCTTGGTAGCCTCCCAGACCAGTTTTCTTCTCGTCTTTCCATCAATTTTGGACGGGAGCTCCAGTTCTTGGTAATGTCACTGTTGTGCCATATTTTCTCCACTTGATGATGATTGTCTTCACTGTGTTCCATGGTATATCTAATGCCTTGGAAATTCTTTTGTACCCTTCTCCTGACTGATACCTTTTAACAATGAGATCCCTCTGATGCTTTGGAAGCTCTCTGTGGACCATGACTTTTGCTGTGGGATGCAACTAAGAAAATTTCAGGAAAGACCAACTAGAGCAGCTGAACTTTATTTGGGGTTAATCAGAGGCACTTTAAATGATGGCAGGTGTATGCTGACTCCTATTTAACATGATTTGGAATGTGATTGCTTAATTCTGAACACAGCTACATCCCCAGTTATACACTTGCACACTTATGCAACCACATTATTTTATTTTTATATATTTTCTTCCCTCTATCTAAAAGATTTCAGTTTGTTTTTCAATTGAGTTGTACAGTTTATAGGTCACATTAAAGGTGGAAAAATTTCTGAAATTATTTATCTTTGTCTCATTTTTTTACAGCACAGAAACCTGAAATTTTAACAGGGGTGTGTAGACTTTTTATATCCACTGTATTTTCAAATTTTAATTAAGATGTATTTTAAAATATTAGTTAAAATGTATTTAAAACATTTTATGTAAAATATATTTTAAAATGTATTTAAAAATAAATGTTAAAATTCTATTCTAACTTATTTAAACCTTTACTTAAAATGTAAATTAAAACTTTATTTAAAATGTATTTTAAAATGTTAGAGACATTCTTCCTTAGAGACCATAAATAATTTTACTTTTGCCTCATGAGCCAAGCACTATATAAGCAAAATAAACAGTATTGTTTATGCGTGGATGTAAACTGAAAGCAATAACATAAATCCAAGCATTCTTCTACTCTTACAAACCCTGGAGAAACATTATCACCTAACCATTTTCCCTAGGTAGAAAGATACAGGAAAATCTCCCTGTATAATACTCCCAAAGCTATGATGTAATATGTTTCAGTTTTGGAGGTGCAGATTAAAGGACAAAACCTTCATGGAACAAGAGTCAAATATAGGGTGTAGCACATACGAGTTCCAGAAACGACATAATAAATCTGTATCAAACAATAGTAGTGTAGGCAACCATCCAAAATATGTTTTATTTGTTTAAACATTCCTCTAGATTTGAAGAAAAATAGAGCAGGCAGATATTTATACTAATAAACTTATTCAACAACATTTTTCAAATCTCCATCTATCAGTCTTTTGCATTTGCAGCTTTCAAATGGATTTGATTTGTAATTATTATTACAAGTATCTTCTAATATTTATTGCTAAAAGTTTACTTCAAATTACCTCCTTGTTCCTCTTCCTCACCATCTTTTGCCAAATACCCAATGCCTCCAAAGCAGATTTGCTCACATGCAAGGTTTGTAGTTGTTCACTGTTTGCTATGGCCATAACACTTTGCTGATTTTAGGTTCAATTATTTTAGCTTACGATAGAATAAACTTACATTTGTTTAAGTAGTTTCCAGGAGCATAGCCTACTTTTGTGGAAAATAGCCCTGTAAGCATAGTTGTGATTTCTGGCTATGACAACATGTTCCTGGGCCACTTATTCATGAGCACATAACCTCCAGATGTGAGGAGTGGTTTTAGCTTTGGTTTTTGCGGCCTTCCAAATTTCAGTCTGTACCTGCATCATTATGGTTAAAAAACTGCCTTCTTGCATTCATGGTCTAATGATCTCAAGTACATGTATAAGCTGAAAAACTATTACTAACATTAAATGGCCATATCAATGGTCTCATTAATAAAATATCATGTGATACAAACGGATAGTGATTGAGAAAAGGACCTAAATCGGAATTGGCAAGAGTAGACATTCTACTTTAATTATGGCCACACAAAAGTGTACAATAAAACTTTTTAGACTGTTGTACGGAGAGTTTTTTTTTTAATAGAATAAACAGCAGACTAGATTTTTCAATCCACACCCGCAGTCATAACATATTGTGTGTCACGTAATCATGTGTCAAATAAATTGATGATGAATGGGAGAAATGTATAAGGGTTTTAGACAAACTTGTAAAGGCTTTAAATATTTAAAGTAGCAAAGATGTATTTATTTGTCTGATATTTGAAAAATAAATGTTTATGAAAATACAATAGGGTGGAATTAGTCAATATACTGACCAGTCTGGTAGTCTGGTAGCTAATAAATTAATTTCTATTAGTAGGTTATTCAAAACTTTAATTGTCAGTGTTCATAAACTAGTGATAATCAATGTGACATAAAATGAAAACTGCAAACATGCTCCCTTTCTCTGAAATATAATGCACTTGTCCTTATGCTTGTGATGATTCTGTCAGTCTGAAACCACGTTTTCATGTGATTTTCCCTGTGATTTTGATTTCATGTTGGGTCTGAAAAGGTTAACTTCTCAAGGCAGATCAATCTGTATCTCTTTCTTCATTCACGCAGTTGTGCTCAAAAGTTTGCAAGCCCTTGGTAATATATGTACCATTTTTAAAGAAAACGTCAGTGAGCAAGCAAAACACATTTCTTTTATTTCTTATGGGATTCATATTCAATTGTAGGTTATAACAGAATGGCGCAATCAGAAAACAAATCATGGAAACAAAGAAACAAATTTTGCTTAGCCCACCACTTCGCCAAAGTACTCCAAACTTGGTCCCATCTCTAGCTTGGAAACGAATCTCTCTGACAATCTGTCTTGAACTAGAATTTATACAAATTTCACTGGACACCATATACAGACCAGCGTTTGGGCATGCACTCCACTCACTCACAGGTGCTCTGTATATGATATCCAGTGAAATTTGTATCAATTCTAGTTCTGGACAGATTGTCAGAGAGATTTGTTTCCAATTAAGTAGCTAGAGATGGGACTCACCAAGTTTGGAGTACTCTGGCGTAGTGGTGGGCTAAGCCAAATATGGCCATATATTGTGACTAAATCTCCAATATTTCTTTAAATAAGCTAGGTGCTTTTAAAATATCTAAAATTATTTAAAAATGTTTTAAATTATTAAGATAATATGTTGCATGGGTGCACACTGCATTTATTTCATTGTAAGTATTGTGGTCACTTCTGTGGAGCTCTGTGCAACATATGCCTGTTCTGGGGTGATGTCCAAACTATTGTCTTTGCATGTATCGATATTAAGGTCAGGAGACTGTGATGGCCAGATGATGCAAGCACCAAAACGTCACGTTTTGTTCCTGGCCAATGATCACATCGTGAGGCTGTGGTGACTTAGGCCAATAAAACAATATAAAACAATAGCACTGGTTTTATTTTTTATTTCAATGATAAGTGGGGTTTTAGTGTTCATGGTGTCCACTGGACAGATCTGGCTTCCTGCTGCTTGCATGTATCTCCCCTAACCTGCCTTCTCAGCATTGCATCTTGGGAACCTGCCTTGAGACAGCTCTGAGCTCAAGATTTTCAGCTTGATTTGATCACCACTGGTCACCTCTGTGGACCAGCGACAGCACTGGGGTTAGTCACATCGTCAAGGCGTCCGAGGCGAATTTACTTTTTATATTGATTGTTATATTATATAGTGTCCCTTATCTTATTTTTTTAGTCACACAAACAATAGGATATGGTACGAGATTTATAACAATTATTTGGGAATATCTTGCGTCATTAAGTAAAAATATTTGTTCAATGCTGCGATAAGAAGTTGAATTGATTACACTTTTGCTGATTTCTTTTTGCTGTGCATTGTTTTATTAATGAGCTGCGTTAACTCTTAAATAAATACATTCCTGTTTACATTGAAAAATGTATCTGGTTTTGTTTTATTAATTTTTAATAGCCCCATATACAGCTCTTGGCCTCATTCTCAAAGACTTTATAGTTTGTTATGATGTGATAATGGACCATTTTTCCCTTGTAAATGAGAATGTATACATCAAGCCTATATATTCTCTGGATCACTTAGTTTATTTGTTTCCAGTCCTTTTCTTCCCTTGAGCACCATGACACACCCACATTATTTTCGCAGTTCATAATGGGGCCATTGTACTAGCCAATATTCTTCATTATTTTAGATTTAAATTTTGTAAGTTGAATAAACTCGTGATTTTAAAACTGTATAGAGCTTTTTGGAACTTTTTTTTTTTTTACTTGTTTTAAATTCTAATAATGTTTTGAAAATATGAATTATATTTTATAATAAAGCAATGCTAATAATATTTAGTATAACAATAAGTATTTTTTTTTCTATTTACCAGTGTAGTAAGGGGGAGAGAAATGACAGTTTGAGACTGGATTGTTTAGCATAAGATATCAGCAAAAAAATAAGAAAATTACTACTTTATAGTGGCTAGGGCCACTAAAATAATGATTCATGGCTAAATATTAAACATATTAATTCAGATTTCATATACTGCACATTTATCTATAGCAGTGTTGTCCACTGTAAGCTTAGGTGGGTTGCTGAACATTATTCATTTCATGAGGTGATATAATAGAACCTATGGGCCTTTCAACCAAGAAACACAAGGGAATACACACAAAAAACTTGGGATGGCCACATAAGGCCTGTGGGTCGCCAGCTGGACAGCAGTGATCTACAGTAAACTAGATACACTGAAAAGTGATGGTAGCAGACATATATTGAGCTCCACTCAATGACATGAGCTAATTTATCTCAGGTCATTGAGTACCATGCACTGCAATAGAAACATTTGCATTAAAATCATCTAATAAGTTATTTCAAATATGTATTTGTAATAACATAAGGGTACCACTTATATAGAGTACACAGACACAGGATTTTTTTAAATTCTATATATCTTTATTTAGATTTATTAGGTAATAAACTGATCTTCTTAATATTACATTGTGTCAATGTGTCATTTATAAAATTGTTTAACAGATTATAGAATTTATCAGAATTATTTACAAAAGTATATGATATCAGATATCCAACTAAATATTAAAAGGGGAAAAAATACCCTATTGGGTTGATATTTCAGTATGCGTCTGTCCTCACGTCTGGCGCGCAGGGGAGGGTGATTATGCAGAGCTAATTTTTAGATTAGGTGGATTATTTTATTATTTAATAATCTCTTTCCCTCGGCCGAAGATGAGTGTTGAAGGAATTGCAGATCGTCTTCAGACATTTTTTTAAGGTCTTTTTTCTTTTTACTTGGCACCTGTTGTGTGCCAGGGGTGGTCAGTGATATTCACTGCCCAACCTCATGGCAATCAAAGGGTGGGTTTTTGTAAGAGGTTTCTTGTTTTTTAGATTTTATCCCCCTGCCTTACTTGGGCAACTTAGACGTAAGTGGGTTAGGTAGAGAAATATTGAAATATTTAAGGGTCTACTCAATAAAGATAATAATTGCAGGGAAATGAGATGGGAATTTTAGACATTAGATCGATGTGGACGTGTTGAAAAACAAAACAATGCAGCTGAATGGGAGAATTGTTCCAACTCAGTTTGAAATTGCCATCTTAATTCCCTGCAATTCTCTCTTTTTTGAGTTGACCCATTATTCCATTTTTTTTAGGGGGGGTGGGCTAATGGAGGGCCAAGTGCAGACACCAGCCCCGAAGATGAGGATTGAGGGCATCACAGATCCTTGTGGTACATTTTTTAATTACATGGTGCGGGCAAATTAGCCACTTTGACAAGCCGCGGACCAATTAATAACTGATGGCCCTTTGACCAGCCCCATGTATACTATTAATTAGGGGAATGGATATTTCGGCAGCCCCTGGCCCTGGTATTTGAAAACAACTGCCACACGGTTCATATTTTTTAAAGAGTTCTTCAAACTGTTGCAGTAATTCTAACTCACTCACATTCATTAATTTCACTATTGGAGGTGGCAAGTTGCACAGGGTAATTTGGACATCAAACTGCAACTCGAACTCCCTTTACTTTTTAATGAATAGCAATTTTTTTTGCATCCAATGAAGGTTCTGGTTTAGATGGGAGTCACTTTGTTGAGGGGAGTTGAGCTGGAGGGACAATTTATATTAGTGAATATGTCAAGGTGGTTGAGTTGGGAGACCAAATTGGGCCGACTCGATGGACCGAATGGTTCTTATCTGCCGACACATTCTATGTTTCTAAATTCAATTTGATACTAAGTCAAATTCGACCTCCCAACATAACCACCTTGAGACAAATTCGAATTTTAGTGAATAGTCCCCTGGATCTCTTTAAACCAACATGTACCAGCAGAACAAAAACTATCAATATATTACAATAGGTAAAATAGGTATAAAAATGTTAGAACAGCTTCCCACCAGGAAGGAAGGAAGAAAGGATTTACACTACATATTTTATGTTTCCAACATATTTCCAATGTTCTTACTTTGCAAGTTGGACAAAAAAGGAAACATGAAAAGAAGTCCCGTTGCTATTGTAGATAAACATATATTTTTTTTTTTTTATTTTTTTTTTTTAAATTGTCACATTAACATCAGGTATCACTTATTAGATTTGGTTACTCCCAACCAGGAATACAAGAGCCATAACAGGTGTGTGAATCAAACATGCAATGAAAATGTCTCTCTCATCATCAATACGATTTAACATTTTCTTTGAATTGTAACCTATTAAACTGTAGGATTATGACTGAACATATTTCAGCAGCCATTTTACAGTAACATAGTCCCTGTAGAATTAGATCTCTGTTCCTAATAGCTCACAGGAAATCACAGCTGATAAATTGGAAGGTTGTAGGCTGCCACGATTATTTTCTGTCTCACAAAAAAAGGAAAAACAGCCAATAAATACTACACATATAGCACTGCAGATTCCAAGAATTTTATATGGTGTAACCTTATCCTCTGAAAACCCAAGAATATTAAATGAACTTAACTGTCTTAGTTGGAAATCTCTGATTTGGAGTAGGCCTTTGATGTTTATTTATGAATCTCTTTGATGTCTCTGTATTGTTTCAGAATTAATAATAATAAAAAGACAATTCAAAATAATGACAAAATGGTGATGAATAACAGTGTTAAAAAAAGACAACCATGTTTCAAACCTTTTATCAAACACCAAAGGTCACCAAGTCTATTATTGATTTGTAACATATTCAAGAATTCCATAATACAAATATGTACATTTCACAAAGAGTATTTTTCACAAATAAACATGTGAAGAAACATAGAAACTGAGGGGACTATACACTCAAATCCAAAATTGGAAGTCGAGATTAGCACTAACCTTGACCTCCAACCTTGGACTGACTCGACCACCCCTCAGATGCCTCACCTGGACCTCACAAGATTATATTCACTAACTCTTTTTTGCCCGGGCGAGATGTGGAGAGTCGAGATAAGGTATGCCAAAGAGGTCGACATAGGCATGAGACTAAGTGAAACTCTACTGGCGATTGGTCTCATAAATAGCTTAGATAAATTTGCCTCCCATTATAGCCTATGGAAGACAAAATGAAAGTTAGGGAGACAGCAAGAGATTTCTCTAGCAAGAAAAAAAGGCCCTAGCAGGGAAGAGTGAGCAACTCATCTAGTGAGGATAGGGAGAAGTAGGCTAGTGGGGAGTTGGGTCTCTCATCAGGCCATGAATTGGGGGGCATGGGTAGTGTTCAGGCAGTTAGGAAGGCTAGGGGGTGGAAGTACAAGTCCGAGTTTACCAATCAGGATAACTGTGTGCTGGTGAGGAATAATTTGCTCGTTAATAGCCTGCTGATAATTTGTTCATTAATATCCCACTGATAATTTGCTCATTAATAGCACACTAATAATTTGCTCATTAATAGCCACTATTAATTTGCTCGTTAATAGCCCACTGATAATTTGCTCATTAATAGCCCGCTGATAATTTTCTCTTTAATAGCCCACTAATAATTTGCTCATTAATAGCCACTATTAATTTGCTCGTTAATAGCCCACTGATAATTTGCTCATTAATAGCCCGCTGATAATTTTCTCTTTAATAGCCCACTGATAATTTGCTTGTTAATAACCCACAGTAAAAGGGAACATGTAAATGTATTTTACCAGTATAATTTGTTTTCTATTAATCCTTAAAAGGGTAGTACCACCTTGATATTTCATGTATATTGTACTTGTGTTTATTAATGTGTAATGCATTTCTCATAACTTTAAAATCATAAACAGTTCCACTGCCAAATCACATTAGAAATCCTTTGCCCAGTGACATCGCTGTAATTAGCCTGAGGCAGACAAGACAAGTGCAGCACTTGCCCTCTCTGCCTGCAGGAGGGGGCTAAAAACAACTAAATAACAGCTTGTCAGCAGAGGTGCTGACTGGGGATGACTGGGGGTCAGACTCTCAGACATGTTTTCATGCTACCTTTTGTGCTCCCCGCAAATGTCTTGCGCCGGGGTGCCATGGGACACATGACCTGCTGCAGCCCAGACATCAAAGGACGGGGCAGTGCGAAAGGCCACATGGGAACATAATTGTGTGCCTGGGAAGTGCACAGATACCATGCTGCCTACCACTAAATACCAAGGAGCTGTGGTTAGTCAATGGGTAAGTCCTGGGTGTGCAATTTGGATGATGGGGGCATGTCCTGGGGTGCTGGAGTAGGTTCTGGGTGTGCAATGTGAGTGATAGAGCCTATCCTGGGTGATGAGGCATGTCCTGGATTTGCTGTGTGGAAGATGGTGCACATCCTGTGAGCTGGGGAAAGACCTGGGTCTGTAATGTGGGTGATGGGGCATGTGCTGGGGTATGTCCTGATTCTGCATTGTGGGTGATGGGACACATCCTGAGGTGCTGTGGTATGTCTTGATTCTGCATTGTAGATGGAGGAGGAGTGCCCGAATTTAGTCCACTGCCCAGGGAGTATAATCAAGTGACAATTAGTAATAAATGGAATAAAAAAATATTTTATGTAAAATCTTTATAATGTTTTAATTGTGCTGCATATATAGCCGGCCTTAGATTTTCAGGCGCCCCCCACCAAAACCCATTTATAGTCCAGAACTATCACCTGGCACACCACCTGCTGTTAACTATATCCTGCTCCATTGATACTGAGACTCATGGGAAGTGCAGTCAAAAGTAGATAATGATGTTAGCTGTTAACTACAATTCCCATGATGCTAAGCAATGTGTCCACCATGATTAGGCATCATAGGAGTTGTAGTCAAGAACTAACACTTGTCTCACCATCTCCTGTTAACTACAGTTCCCATAAGGCTCAGCCAGATAGACTGCATCCATGATGCTGGCTGAGCATCATGGGAAATGCAATCAACAGTAGATAAGAATTCAGATGTTGACAGTGAACAAGAATTCCCATGATGCTCAAACAAGTGTCCACCATGAATGGGCATCATGGGAGTTGTAGTCCAGAACTGACACCTGTCTCACCTTCTGCTGTTAACTACAGTTTTTAATTTTTACTAACTGGTAACTTTTAGAGTTTTTAAGATTTTGGCCACTTTTGCAAGTTCACAGTGGTTTATTCAATTTTCTGCTATTACTGACAACCTAACACAATTTTATGTTGCTTTACTTATTGCATCTCTTAAATAATCCTATTTTTTCTGGACTCCATTTAAACTGCTCCAGTCTGACAATGACTCCTTTACACATACTCTAATTTTAGGAAAGTTGGTTTATCTAAAATCTCAAACGTACACTACACAGGGCAGCAATACAATAACACAGAAACTGATGGCTGATAAGAACCATTTGACCACTTTGGTTTGCCATTTTTCTTTTTTTTTATTTATAATTCTTTAATGATTTTGTCATAAAAAAATAAAATTTTCAAGGAATTTATATATCGTACATTCAGTCTTACAATTAAACAGAATTATTGCTGATTCTTAATTATCTCCTTAATATCCAAATGGTCCCCTCTGTATGGAAAAAGACCCTTGGTTGTCTCTCCCCAAACCCCCCCCCCCCCCCTGATTATTACCAAACAATAGTAAATAAAGAGAAAGAAAACAAAGGCAAAAAGCAAATAAAAAAAAAGAGGGAGATAAAACAGCAAAGGAAATATGCAGATGTCACCAAGTACCCCTGTATTTTCTAACACAAGACAAACAAAGGCCATAGTAACATGAGTTTTTGTCATCTGTCGAATTGATTATAAGGCTTTCTACTAACAGTCTCCTTAATTATTACCAAATATCTAGAACGCTTGGAGTTCAACTCTCCTTCACACTAACCAGTGTAAAAACCATGTGGCCATTTTGGCCTACCATTTTTCTACCTTCTCTAAAAATGTTTATGGTCCTTGGACTCATCTTACGTTTATGTTAGTTTTATGCATACTCCATGTATGTTTGAATTAATTCACTGGATTAACAAACTCAGGACGATGGATGCATCAGAAAAAAGCAGAGCGAAGGACACTGAACAGAAAATAGCCTCTTACATTATGAGATGATAGAGGCTAATTTGTGGATGAATTGATTATGGACATAGCCGAATAGAAAATGAAAAGAAAAAAAAAGGTCAAGTAGCCCTGTCCCCCTCTTAAAAAACGGGTCTGAAGGTTGTCAAAATAGGTGGCAACTGGGCAAGTGCTAATAACCCTACCCCCTAATAGTACCCACCAAACTAACACCCAAAGAGTGTCCTGTGAAATAAAAATGATTGCCTGTATCCAGCCTTGATCTTCATCTGTCAAAGACTGATGCATCATGAAATCCCTTTTCTGAAAATGGTGATTTGATTTTAAGATAAAAAATCTGATTGACTGACTGTGTCTATTTGCTATTTGCCTTGATCCCCCATATATGTAATGGGAGCCCTGGGTCCATTTTTGTGCCTTTCTGACACTTTTTTAATAGTAGGGGCTACTTGCCCTGGTCCCCCATGATTTTTTAAGGGGCTGGGAACAGGCAAAACGTTTATTATTAGGTCTGGCCAGAGCTTTCCCCCCTAATTTTTTGGGGTAGAATTTTATTTAATTTATTTATGGGGCCACTGGAGGTCTGCTAGCCCCATGGGGAAGGGGATTTTTTGCCTTATTTTTAATTTAAAAAATTCAAAAAAAGGTGAATTTAAATTTTTGTAATGCGGCAATCCTCCCGAATTCAGGGTTGATCGACACATATTGTACAGCCAAAATGCTATGATTTTTAGAGTGACGCTATTCTGATCAGAATGTCTCCATGGCTTCAGTTTTTCAAATGGTCAGAATTGGCCAAATTTGACCTGAAATGTGGTAATGGATTTGGCTATTTTGTGTACACCCTTTTGTATTTCATGTCAATGAACAATAAATGCATAAACTTTGTATATCATGGCAACGAGTTTTCAATGCATAAACTTTGACTACCATGGCAGTGAGCTTTAAATGCATAAATATGCTTGTCTAAAACTCCTCACGCTGCATCTCTCGCTGCCTCATGTGTGTCCAAAGACCCTTCTTCTTACTGCGCCCCGGGATGTCATATCATTCTGTAGTGCAGTGCATCAGAAGGCAGAACAAGCAGTCTATCCCAATGACACTGGCACAGCATGTGTCCCCTTAAGCTGCATTTCCCTACACACACAGAAAAAACAATGGTGTGAGGCAGTGGTGTATCTTGATTTTGTGCTGCCCTAGGCAGACAAAATCCGGGCACCCCCCTACCCAAGCTGCACACCCACGTTACACACCTAAGACATGCCCCATCATTCAGACTCACATCAAGCTCACACTCCCATCACACTCAGTCACACACTCCTACTCCCATCACGCACACTGACTCCCATCACACTCAGTCACACACACTGTCTCCCATCACACACACTCTGACTCCCATCACACTCAGTCACACACACTGTCTCCCATCACACACACTCTGACTTCCATCACACTCAGTCACACACAGTCTCCCATCGCACACACTCTGACTCCCATCACACTCAGTCACACACAGTCTCCCATCACACACTCTGACTCCCATCACACTCAGTCACACAGTCTCCCATCACACACACTCTGACTCCCATCACACTCAGTCACACACTGTCTCCCATCACACACACACTGACTCCCATCACACTCAGTCACACACACTGTCTCCTAACACACACTCTGACTCCCATCACACTCAGTCACACAGTCTCCCATCACACACACTCTGATTCCCATCACACTCAGTCACTCACACACACACACACACTCTGACTCCCATCAGCACTTACCTTTCCCTGGCAGGCAGGCAGCATGGTCCCTCCATGCTGCCTGTTCGGCTTCCCGGCGATTGTGCCGACAGGTCACGTGACCGGGCGCGCGTATGACGTCAGCGCGCCCGTCACGTGACTGTCGGCACTTCCGTTTCGGCACACTGCACGGGGAGCCGAACAGGCAGCACGGAGGTTTCTCTGTGCTGCCTGTTCGGCACCCCGTGCAGCCTGGCAGGCAGAGCGATGGTGAGGGGGGATCTTCCGATCCCCTCTCACCTCCGTCTCTGCCTGCAAGCGCGGTGGGGTTGTTTTTTGTTTTTTTAAAGGGCCGGATTTTTTGTTTTTTTGATTTTATTTTTTTTTTTTGAATATTTTTTTTTTTTTTCATTTTTTTTTTTCCAGTGCTGGGGGGCGCTGCCGCCCCCCAAAATTTGCCGCCATAGGCATCCGCCTTGGATGCCTCGCGGTAAATACAGCACTGGTGTGAGGGGTGGGCAATGAGGGTGGCTTGCATAAAGTGACCACATGGGTCGATTGACCTGCCCAGCATCATTGCAGGACTGCCTCTTTACTAGCCTGAGTATCATCCTATAACATCAAGGTTTTTGCTCTTGTACACATTTAAAAGGTTTGCAGACCATTTGGATTTAAAATATTCTAATCTGCTCTATTGACAATCACATTATTAAAACTACAATATGGTGATATGTGCTAAGACAATAACAATACAATATTGCCCATCTCTATGCTCTATATAGTTCTTTAAAATGCATTAGAAAAAGTAATGTTTTCTGCAGGATGGAGTTTAAATCAAAGGGAAATGGGACAGGTTTCACCATATGAAGTAATTTACCTGGAAGAGCAATTTATTAGAATTGAAGCTGAAGCCTACATATGTTTTAGGTTTCTGGCATGTAGAAGATGAAAGGAAAGCCATAGTTGAAATTGAGGTTTCCGTTTGAAGTAAGTGAAAGGAAAACATAAAAATACATATATGTTCACATTAGTGAGTTTCCATTCGATGTAAAAATGTAAAGTCTATATGCTAGGATGCTCGTTTATTGCAAGTTAGTCTTGGTGTTATTTTAATTCTCTGTGTTTGCTGCTTTCTTTGGTTTTCTTTCTTCTACCAGGTGTGGACAACATTACAAAAAAAGTGAACATCAAAGAAAGATGTAGGTCAGGTTCTTGTACAGCTTCACTGCGGTTCATGATGTTAAAGGATGAGCAGGGATTGAACAGTTTTAGTTTAACTCCTTCGATAATATTTAGTATCACTTTTAACTACCCATTATTGGTATTACCATGGCAGTGCAGTTTCCTGATGGCTTCCCCTCTAATAAGTATGGTCCCTGCGACTTAGGTCTAGATAGTTCCTGATAAATGACAGGAATGTTGCTGGCCCTCCCGAGCAGTGTTATTTGCATTGACTTTACATTTTCATCATAGTTTTTGTCAATTGCATGTTTTCAGTGACTAAAACGAAACAATAACTAAATAAAATCTATGTTAATACGACGAAAATCCATTGCAATTTTTTGTCATGTGACTAAAATGTTAGAGATGGACTATTGCATTTTCCTATTTGGACTTTTTTTTCTTGCTCCTTTGGAACTCTACCAAATCCCAGTTCCCTGACTCTACCTGCAGCTGGATTGGATGAGATGCAGGCTCCCAGTGCCCTTCAAACTACAAAAGAAGAGGCTACTCCTCCATATGATTCGCCTGATACTGTCACATGACTGTTTTCCCTCCTATCTCCTTAGCAAGTTAACTTAACACTATGTAACAGCTTTGTCAGTCCCTCCCTCACTGCTGGACATTTAGCTGACTAAAACTAGACTAAAACTAAACTAATCCATGTGACTAAAACCAGGTTAAATTAAAATAGACTTTTAGTCAAAAGACTATGACTAAAATTAAAACAAACTTTATCATAAAAATGAACACTGCCTGTGGACTGCTTGCCCTATTTTACAGCTTGGCATGTGTCACAACATTTCAAAAGGAGAAAAAGGAACTCTTTTCATTTTCATTGAGTGGCAGAAGGTGTGAATATGGGCAGTGCAATTGCCAATTAATAAATATTTATGTAATTTGGCAATTCATTAAGAATAATTTTAAAATATTTTATTTACACCAATTCAAATTAAATTAAATTTACTGTAGCTTAAAAACACAATATTGTCAGTTTTATTTGCTCTGGAGCTATACGATACAGAGAGGGACAGAGGGGAGTTGGGTGCAATTAAGGGACTGTCTCTCCGAAATAGAGACACTTGGGAGGTATGTATTGGGGCCCATTATAGGTCTGAGGAAGGCTGGTCCTTTACATGTAGTTGTAAGCCCTGAACCAGGATGTTTGTGTCGCTACCAATTGCCAGGTTACAGCCAACACTGGTTCCCCTAGAGCAGCACCAGAAACTATTCTGCCCGTTCAACTTGTATGAACATAATAGAACTCAAATACCTTCACCTATGTCTGACCACCTGTTAAGCTCCTGCTGAAGTTGCTGGAAAAGAACGGTTACCATCCAGTGAATAAACAACTTTTTGTTTTTAATTGACCGTCTGGTCCCTAGTATCTTGCTATTGTCATCATCTCTACACTCTTAAACCCTGTTTGGTTGTGACCCCAATGATCAGCAGCAATATGTCCCTGGGGCACAGAATACTTATTTGCTTAAATTACTAATTATTTCTGTGGAACAATTATATTGCAATATTACAATAAAAAGAGGAAGAGAAAAAGCTGTGATATGTTGGAGAGTCTTCTCTCCACTTCTTAGGTATTTTAAATATGTCTGGAGAGTTAATGTCAGTATATAAAAGACCCATATTAACATAGACTTACATATCATGCACCACGGTTCTTTGTTAAAACCATTTATGTTGTTCATTATATTTCTCTGTATCTCCTGCACTATATCTTTTCCTCCATGCTATAACAATTTTACCATTGCTTACATATAAAGATAGTGTACATCCTAATAGTGGTGCCCATAGAACATTAGCTTAGTTATACTAATACTTATATAGTTAGCACTATGGGCAGTTCTGCATTTAGCATAGCCCGTTTATGAAAAAAATAGGTGCATAAATGCGCCTATGCAATAGCGGACAACCTCCAACAAAACCTTTTTAGCACACACAGGTGTAGCACTCGCCAAGTGTCAGTCTGTATAAAAAAGGTACAGTCACTTTTATATATAAGACCGACCTACTACACATTTTTTATCTTTGGGGGGAGGGTTTTAATTTTCTCCTATATGAATTTCAATACTGAAATTAAAAGAGTTACTGATGGGCATCTTTAAAAAATGGAAATTCCATGGGTAAATTTAAATGACAATCATCATCTGCTGTATGGTATGAGATGCAGTGATAGCAATCAATGAAATATACCTTTTATCATCCAATAATGAAATTGAATTGTTAAAACATATTAAATTAAAATACAAATGATCCTATAAAATATTATACTAATCTTGACTCATATCCTGGGTCGTTATCTTGTGGAATAGTTGCCATATTTGTGCTTTTCCCCTAATTTTTTATAACTATAACCACAAATTGCATTCTAGCAATCACAGCAGCTTTTCCTGTAGAAACATGGGCCAGTATCCACACTGCAAGGATTATTTCTCAGAAGTGTTAGCATGAGTAGAAAAAAAAAATCATAAAAAATCCAAATGATTGCTACATCAAATTATACTGTGGGTTTGCAAGCTAAAAACAGGCCTCATCAGTTTACATAATTAACAACAACAAATACAATGCATTTTACTGTTTATTGTAAATCAGAAATCCTGTTAAATGAAAAAAATAGTTTGTTGACAATATTAAAATATTTAATAAGTGCTTAAAATGTTCCTGTTTGAAATACATTAAAATAATGAAAATAAAACCAAAAACAATTGTTATTTGTTTATCAAATAAAAGAAACAACCCCACCTTGCAAATTGCAAGGAAAGTTTTTCTGCCCCGTCGGAAACATATTTGAACTTACTTTCAGGATAAAGCGGATTCCAACAGTTACAATTGGGAATGCAATATTGGTACTGCTACATTGCTTGCTTAGGCTAATGGAGGTCCTGTCATTCAACTGCCTTTGCACTGGGAAACAAGGTAAACATTTCTATCTGACCCTTTGCAGTCAAGGCTCCTCTTCAGAAGACCATAAAGAGCAGGCATACACTTGTCTCATATCAATTGGGAATGTCTCTTCCATACATCACAGATACCAACAGAAGAGGATATTTTTCCGTGTTGTTTATGGAAAACAGAATCTGTGGCCATCTACTTTGAAGAGTTGCTGTTCGACAACCCTTTTGGAACTCAGTGGGTGAGAGCTTAGAGCTATTGTAAAAAAGAAAAAGATCTTTCCTCAGCTTAACAGGATTTAAAAATCTTAACAGCTCCTTCCTTGGAACATCCACGTGTCCACAGATTTTGGAAGTCTATTTCTACCAACATTAAGATTAAACAATTTTTTCGCTCTCATTTTTACTTTATAATCCTGTTACCTACTTGTATATACATATCAATGTTCTAATTCTTTTTTCTTTGAGATGGTGGTTTCAAAGGAGCTTGACAAAGTAAGAAAGAACCTTGATTATTTCACACTGCCTAAGAGATACCAAGCAGGAACATAATTACTAAACAACATCACATGGAATGCCAGAAGAGTTTCATAGATTCTACAGTTTTTGACTTGGCCAATGTAACGGTAATGGATTTCTCTTGCAGGGAAATACAGCATTCTCCTAACACAATGATGACTCCAAATCCAAATGTGAACCTGTGTGATAGATTCTATGACTTTACATCATTTGGAGAAGAAGACCTTTCATTCCATGAGGACCCATCTTCCGTTACAAGATTTGAATATGAAGAGACAGAATATGAGGAAGATTTTAATTTATGTTCGCCGCTTGGGCGACCCAAACGAAAACGAGTGATTACACATACACAGCGCCAAGCTGCAAACATCAGAGAGAGGAAGAGGATGTTTAACCTCAATGAGGCCTTTGATTTGCTTCGCAAGAAGGTACCGACTTTTGCTTATGAAAAACGGCTTTCCAGAATTGAAACTTTACGTCTTGCGATAGTATACATTTCTTTCATGACTGAACTGCTTAACAGCTCTGAGAAGAAAAATTAGGAAATGTAGTAAAAAGGACTAAATGCTCCATTTGACATTTCATTTATATTTCACTGAGTGGACATGAAAAGACAGAGAATTTTCAAATCAGATTATTACTATTTGTGGTGCATAAATGTGGATATTGGTTGAGATCTGGAAATACAAAATTATTAAGGAAATTGAAAAGTCTTTAAAAAACTGTTTACTTAATATTTTAGTTGACAATTATCTAATGTTTGGTCAGCTGAATATTTTAGCAATTAGATTTTTCATATTTGAATATAATTATATTGGTAAAGATTTATTACAATTCTACAGTTAGAGGATGTGTATGGCGAATATTGATTTTATATTTCTTTTATGGTGTTGTATGTCATAAAAAATATATAACGTTTTAAAAATATGTATAGATAAGTCTTCCACTTCTACTGTTAATTACAAAATAAACTTAAAAAGAAAATCTGCCTAAAACACTGATCGTTGATTGGAACGGCTAGCAGATAATGAGCAATTCTTAAGAACGAATTGAAAATAAGACAGACTTTGCATGTGTATTAATATCTTTATTTTCTTAAGAAATTGTTGTTGTTTTTTTGCTTTTCCTTTTTACTTTTTTAGAAAATGCAGTTTTTAAAATAATGCATCACTTGCCATGAGTAAAGATTTAAAAAGTAGGAAGATCAATAAAATAAAAGTGTGAGATATATCTGCATTATTGGCTGTGACAAGCACAATATTAAAAAGACCAAGTGGAATGTTTGACCAAGGAGCCACTTTGTAGTTCTGTTGTTGGCACATAGCTGATGAAGGCCCTGGGAAACCCTGGAGCTCGTCTTTTGTGTCAGCCACTCTGAGCGAACTAATTGGCTTTTGATGGCAGTTGATGCTGCACTTACACCTGCAGGTGGGAGGTATTTAACTTCACAGGCTAAATCCAATACAAGAAAAACTTTAATTATTTTGGCATTATCTGATAATGCCTCAGAGGTCACTGTAACAAAATGCCAGAGGATAGTACTGACTTAGTGATGAATGAAAATAAAAATAATAATTAAAAAAACAGAGCAAAGTTATTTTATGAAAAAAAATATTTGTTTTATTTGTGGAAAGTCAAAATGCAGAGTCATAAAAGCTAAAGAGTGCAAAAACAGCTTAAAAATGTGGGAGGCCTGGGAACACTTATAACCCTGTGGTGGAAAGATGGGTTCCAGAAGGTATGTTTTACTAATTTATTGTACATATTATATTTACATGATATTTTATATTTCACTGATTCTGTAAACCAAGTCCAAAGGCCCTATTTAGCAAGGAAATTATTGCTAAAATAATAAAATATTATAAACATGGAACAAACAGCAACAATATTCATTTGGTTACTATGGAGATTGTTCCACTTTTAACCTTTAAGTTGCCCCATTGCTGCCCTGGTTAAGGAGACAAATACCTAGTAGACATGTTGTCATTATTAAATGTGCATTCATAATAATTAGTAGAATCCCTATATAACAGAACATAATAATAACATGTATCATGTACATTATATGCCTTGAAGTTGTAATTAGCAAGCAAACTTTAACAACTTAAACACTGCACCACAGGAGCTGCTTGTCATGTCAATTTGGTCTGGTTCTGGAAGTCTTTATCAGTACCAACACAGTAGGGAGATAGAGATACTGAGATCCTGTGGAAATAATTATTTCACTAGGAAATGGATATTTTTCCACACAAAAAAAATCATTTTTTTGGGGAAATAAAATAAAAAAATATTTAAACAATTGTACTGTTGTGGTAGAAATATTTTTGCTGTTGTTTGCTCTCACTCTCACTTCAATCACAATTAAAAATCTGTAGAAAGAAATTAAAAATTGAGTTTACAGTAACAGTAAACTGGTATTTCAGACAATGGTATTTCAAGCAATGTTTAGACAAATATTTTTAGAGAATATGGCATACTCAGTAATACTATGAAAATACAAAATGTATCGTGTAAGCATCTTAATCAGGCTTTCTCCTAGGCAATCAAACACAATTTGACAGAACAAAAAATGCTTGTTAACAATAATGCACATAACACAGTTTATATACTTTACACAAGTACATGTCAATCTTGTCACGATGCTGCCACTGCCCACTTCAGTGTCCTCTCGGAGCGTGACAATGAGGACGTTGCTTGAAAGCAATTCTTTACCCAATGTGTATAACCTTCATCTATTAGAAGAAGACAAGATAACTGAAAACCTATTAAAAGTTTTATTTTATTTGCATAATAATTTTAAATTGATTAAATACATTCATTTTACATTTTTCGGAGAAAAAAGCTTCTTTTGAGATAGCCATTGTTTGACAAGCAAACGAAGGGAGATTCTCAGCCAATATCAGGGGGCAGCCCCTCCAAGGGCTGGTACCCCAGGGAAATACCTAATTCTATTTACACTGGTCCCTCTAATAACTTTCTTCCACCTTCTGATCCTCAGTCGGCAGTTATCAACAGTCACCCAAAGTTCAAGTACATATGTAAAGAGAGAAAAAGGGAGAGTTTTTTTTTTCCATTTTTTGGGGGGATGGGGGCATTACACTCACTTTAAAACATAACACATACTGAATTAGAAATATCATAAAAGCCTGCATGATAGATAGCATAATTTGCCAACCTGGACCCTCTAGTCTAGAAGTACAGTTCCTATGATACATACAAGTCCCATAGCCCATCTTTATGTGAGGTGTAATTTAACAAGAGGTGGAGACCTATAAGTTGTCTGACCCTAATATATGGGAAGTGTTGTACTCAGTCTCTCCCTGTCCCTCCTGGTTCTGGTTGTGTCTGAAATATTACAAGCTGTTTTGAAGTAACCACATAAGAGGATTGACTTGGAAAAGGGCTAGACGAACCCAGGTTATACCCTCATCAAATGAAAATAAAGGCTTCAGAAACAGACACATAGGAATTTCTGTTAGTCATTCTTGTCAACACACTGTCCGCTGACATTCATGAGGTCCCAAAGATTTCAGAAAATGAATTAGATACATGATTTAAAAAACAACTGTTCCTCCTTTGTCCCCACAAGGAACAGACATTAATACCTTGATAGAATGACATATCAGCAAGCTGGCTGACATAAAACATAGAGCTGTTATACCAGCCTATCCTTGTGTTTCATGTGCTGCTACAGCTGTGTTTCCACTTATGTTTTCTGCCACTCAGCAGAATGCTGACACATTTTCCCTCCAAGGGCCTTGTTTTATATGAGAAGAAAACTAATAGGAATTGACAGAGAAGCTAATCAGATTGCGGCTTTTCTGTATCATATACAGTAAAAGCTTCAAATTCTAGACTGATTAAAGGTTTACATCACTTCTTGGTGACATAATAATTTCTTAACATTTCATAGGTATTAACTAAAAACAATGCATTCCAATATCAGTTACCTCAGTTATACAATGAATTACTGTGCATGAAATTATTTTTCAGGTAACCAAGCTTCAACTTTAAGGAGCAGTACCGTCTAGCTTTTTTTTTTTTTTTTGTAAATTGTAGATGTGTTTAATATACCCGAAACACACTTATTTTTACTTTAAAACAAGTTATGGTTCTCCTGTACTTTTACACTGAACATAATTTCACAGGGGCCTCTTCATTCAGTGACATCTAGTATGGAGGGCTAATATCTATAGCATCAGCAGAAAAAACCTATTATACTTTATTTGCAGTTTTTACACCATAGGAAGAGATGAGGTAAAAACTGGTCACAAATCTGTTGTCACAAATATCTTCTTTATTTTACATGATGCAGTAATTACATTTTTTACATATGTTGCATGATGCAGTAATCATATTTTTTACGTATTTTACATGATGCAGTAATTATCTAAAAATATTTTTCTGACAGGTGGAACTGCCTCTTTACAGTCACCTTACAAACCTTTGATGGATTAGAAAGCAAGATGGGCCCTCAATATAAGATGAATACAGCTGTTATTCTGAGTGCGAAACCTTGCAACTCACATGCACTTCACTTCACACTGGCTTCAAGTGATTTTTACCGACCTGCCACTAAATTACTGGCTGGGGGCAACCCTATCTTAAACTTCACACACTGAGGGTGTTATTCAGAATAGCTTAAGGTTTAGACTTCCCGTCTCTCAAAACGATGGTGCTGGCAGATGGGCAAAGCAACTCTGGAGTTCCATCACCATATAGAAGACTTTTTTGAACAATTACTTTATTGTTGAATGTATTTAGAGACATTCTAACTGCTGTCATTTGGAATCAAGAGAATGGTGCAGATTCCTTAGATGATTATAAGAAGAAATTGAGAACAGTATACCGTATTTTTCACTCCATAAGACGCACCTGACCATAAGGACCACCTAGTTTTTAGAGGAGGAAAACAAGAAAACCACCCAATATGCCAGTATTTTGCCACTCAGTATGCCAGGATTTAGCCATTCAATATGCCAGGATTTAGCCACTCAATATGCCAGTATTTAGCCACTCAGTATGTCAGGATAGTGCCCCTCAATATGCCAGGATTTTGCCCCTCAATATGCCAGGATTAAGCCACTCAATATGCCAGTATTTAGCCACTCAATATACCAGGATTTTGCCCCTCAATATTCCAGGACTTAGCCACTCAGTATGCCAGGGTTTTGCCCCTCAAAATGCCAGAATTTAGCCACTCAGTATGCCAGGATTTTGCCCCTCAATATGCCAGGATTTTGCCATTCAATATGCCAGGATTATGCCCCTCAATATGCCAGTTTTTTGCCCCTCAATAAGCCAGGATTTAGCCACTGTATGCCAGGATTTAACCACTTAATATACCAGGATTTGCTTGTTTTGTGCCACCCTCCTCGCCCCATTCCCCAGTACTTACCTCCTTGCTGCTCTCTGGACTTTTCCTCCGTGCAGTCTAACCTCCTGCATGGAGGAAGGAAACTCTGGTCACAATCGTGCAACTTCAATAAAGTTAAAAAAAAACAAAAAATGACCAGAGTTTCCTTCTTCCATCTGCGCAGGAGGTTAGACTGCACGGAGGAAAAGACCAGAGAGCAGCAAGGAGGTAAGTACTGAACTACATTCACTCCATAAGACGCACAGACATTTCCCCTCACTTTTGAGGAGGAAAAAAGTGTGTCTTATGGAGCGAAAAATACGGTACTTGTAAAAACATAGCAATTTTTATATAAAAGTATATGATGGCAAGTACAGTACAAGATAACATCTGTTTGCTTGAGAATCATGTCTTTGAGGAAAGTTATAGATGGCAAAAAAAACCTGACGAGTTTCACCCAGAAGTGAGGGCTTCCAAAGTGCTGTTATATTTGGTGGTGCACAGATGACTTTTCTTGTATTTGGAATTGATCCACTGATTTTAGCACAAGTAATAGATTTTTATATACAGTTGCAAATTTATTTTTATAATCATCTAAGGCTCCTGCACCAGATTCTACCTGGTACTTAACCCGTACCAAATAAAATACTCAACATAAATCTCAGAATCTCAACATACAGTACAAAAGAATAGTTCTAAAGATTCCATAAGAAATGCATTACAAATACAATATATTTATTGAATGTCAGTCTCAGACTTTGGCCTTCAACTACTAGAACTCTCAAAGAATTACTAACAAAACAGATATGTACAAGACATTGGATATGTATTTCTTTTCATTCTGTATCCAAACAATGCCTTTGTAGTCAGTCAACGATCTGCGGACATCACCAACTCTTTAAACTATAACTACTTCCTGTGTGTAACTGTATTCATGGACATAGAAGTGGTTGACACTGAGACCTTAACTAGCATGTTTCAGCAACCACACTATTAGTTCATGTCTGGAATTTGAATAATTGCAGTTTTATGTTTTGTTTGTTCTGTTATTTGCCAAATAAATGCAAATTTATAGCAGGGGAGTGGCGTTATCAATAAATTTTAAGAATCTGTTAGTAACAAAACAATGTTTATCCTATTGTCATCATTCACTGTTGCTAATCGCTGACTGTGGAGTGAAAGAGGAGAATAAAACGTATGAATCACTAAGGATTTTTGCAGATGTTACATTTAAAGTATTTACACAATAAAACAGTAACTTTATTTTTAACAAATGCTAGCATCTAACAGAACCATAACACATAGTTCTATGATAATCGATGTTGAATGTGAAATAGAATATGAAGGAAGGTGCATGCATATCTAAGAGGTTAGATTCAATACATTGGAGCAGATAGAGAACATCTGAAAAAACTATTTGAAAAAAAATAATCTTCACACTTTTTGTTTTCAGATTTAAAGCTGGGCTCACAATTTTTATAAATAGAAAACAATGGTGTTATATATATTTATACTAGAATATGAAAGAGTCACACACTTAGGTCTATTAATAAGTACATATTTATGGGAAATATTAACCAAACTATGATGGATTTCAAAAATCAGCTCAAACTTACTGAGAAAATTTACCAACTCACTAGTTTTCGATTGCAGCTATTTTGGACGGATGTTGCAAATTCATCAAAGCAGTGTTTCACGAATAGGTGATATACATGCCAATGCACGTATGTGTGTGTGTGTGTGTGTGTTTTGTATACATAGTTTTAACTTTAAGTATACATAGTTTATTTACACAACATATTAGAATCTTAGTTTTTGATTCTTCTGTATCTTTATTAATTGTGTTCTTTCTTTACCATTAGCTAAGCTGCCTGTACACAACATTCAAAGTGTTTGCTATTTATGTGTATGCCTTTTCATACCCTCAACTACTTTGTTAGTCCTAGTTTACTCTAAAACCCGTAATTATATCCATTTAGATAAATGTAGGAATGATGCCAGATATTAAATGCACAATTTATTGAACTGAATTAAACTGTCACCTGAACAATAGCATACATTAGTACCTAATTGATTAGAAGCAAATTTATGGAATTTGTTTATTGTGCACCTATAATGTCATATGGATCCATCTTTTATCTATATTTCTTTATTGTATGTATTTCTCATAAAAAATAAAAAAAAATAAAAAACCCTGATAAACACAACTTTAAAAAAGTATCACCAGAAAATATCTTTACATGTATCAGTTTGTATCCTGTAGTGACCAAGTTAGTGCCTGGCTCATCTAATGTGTGATCCCAACTGAAGAATATACATTGAATCAAGTAAACATGTAAACATGCTCATATAGAAAAATGTTAAAGAGGGCCTTCTTGGTGTGCACAGTCTGAGACCCCAATCACGATCATCTCCTTCCCTGTTATTTGCCTGCACCAATGACAGAGTGAGCCAGTCACTAGACTGGCTCTCTCAACTGTCACATAGTGCTGCTCCATGAGATTGAGGCTCCTGAGTCTTTGCATCTGCTTTTGCAAAAACTTGGGCTACATAGACTTTTGAATGGTGCACAAGTGATGTGCCATTAAAATTACAGTTTAAATAAGGCAAAAATGGCCTTCTGTCTCATTACCAAATCATTTCAGGGTTTAGTCTGCCTTTAAGAAGATGTATTCACTAATACGATTGGATAACTAAGATGCAAAATGCATTTGCCAAGTGGGAAAAATTCTTCAACTCTATTAAACAATTGTAATCTATGTATTTAACCTTAGTTGTTAAATGTCATTGCACATCAACTGACTTTTTATTGTAGAGAACCTTAGATTGTTTCTAAGGCTATTATAATTTGTCAAAAATTCTGCCAGATGCTGAATGGGATACCTGTTATGTGACAACACTTTTAGTTGAAGGTGGTTACTATCTCCAAAGGTGTGGTATGCCTATGGGGACATGCAAAGACAAGAATAGGTGTTCAGGAGCCCTGTGCCAGATCACCCACGTGGCGCCCTCGCCCCTCCTCTCCCTCTCTGCTAGTCAAAGTAGCTGGTAAGGTATAGTTATCATATAATACAATTGTTTCACAAAAATGCATTCCTCATTTTTATTTCCTTCCTCTGCCCTATCACTCCATATCACCAGCACCTGATTGCACCAGTATAACTTGCCACAGCACCCATTTCACTCACATGATTTGCCCCTGCATCTAGATTGCACTCATATAAATTGCCCCTGTACTCAGATTACACTTACAGGAATTGCCCCTGTACCCAAGACTTGCCCCTATGCCCATGGGCATCCACAGAATTTTTTTCCAGGGGGTGTGATAATGTCAAATAAGGAATGGACTCACAGCATGTGGAATTTATTGAAGAAAATTGGTGAGATAAATTATTGGAATCAAGAACAACCAAAATGGCTATCGTGAGGATGCAGAACTCAACTTCTGACAGCTCAACGCATTTCACGCTATTAGTGCAAAATATCCTCCCCAATACCTCCTACCTCCTCCCCATTGTCTACCTTTGTTGGCTCAGGAGAGGGGTTTTGTGGTGGGAGGCAAATGTTACAAAAGTTACCCATCATCAGGGGAAGTTTAGAATAGCTGGGGTGGTAAAGATTAGCCACTATTACCCCAGCCTACAATTCATATGGTATTCAGCAAGTAACGGGCTGGCTGTATATCATGGGAGCTGCGGTCAACAACAAAAAAGTTTGAGTGCAGTGTAACAATCCCAGTCTGTCACAACAAATCCAGTAAAATTAAGCTAGCAATATGGCTTATTGAATATTATTGTAGATGCAGTCAACACAGTTTAGTGTTTGTACTGTAGACTTACTGTAACCCCATTGCCTCGTCCACCTCACACAGCCCAATCCACAGTTAGCAACTAGTAATGTTACTTTCTTAACATCATGGGAGTTGCAGTCAACAAAAGTTAATGTTGTGTTGTGTAGTGCAGCTCTGTGATTCACAGCAAACATTGGGAAGCATTAAAAAAGGGCATTTAGAGGCAATAAAAAAGGAACATAAAGGCCTGGTTCCAAAGAAGGACACTTGGTAGTTATGCAGCAGTGGTAGTACAGGTGCTGTTATCACATTTCTCATGATGTTCAGCCAACCAAATGGATAGCTGAGGATCATGAGATGTGCATTCAACAGCAGCTGCAGTATCATTCCTTAATCATATAATACCTAACCTTTGGCAGTCTAGTTGTTGAATACTCTCTTTCCCATGATACTTAACACACTGAGAGTCATGGGAAATGTAGTCTGAACAGCTGGAGTATTAACTCCATTTTTATTTTAGAATCCAGGCCTCTGGTTGGTTTGGCATGAAAAGGGTTACAAAATAATGCTCTTACTATTTAACTCCTATACAGACAGAGGAAACATGAACAAAGAGGAGGGAATAAACAGAAACCAGCCAATTCCAAGGTAAAGGAAGTCAGAGTGACTGGCAGAGAGTCCAATAGGATGAAAGAAGGATCTAACGGAAGCTTGTCAATAGGATGAAAGACAGACAGTTAGTGGCCAATGGGGTGAATTAAATAAATGATAGTTAGAAGAAGCTAAGCGAACTTCGGCAATACCATGATGAAAGGGGTTTAGTGGTGAGTGAGGGAAAGAAAAAAAATGAATTTGATTGCACTCATATGACTTGCTTCTGCACCTAGATTGCACTCACAGAACTTTCCCCTGCACCCAGATTACACTCGTAAAACTTGCCCCTGCACCTAGATTGTACTCACAGGACTTGTAACCTGGGCTTACCCCAGCACCCAAAATATACTCACAGGCCTTGCCCATTGCCTGGGGCTAATGTCAGCACCCAGGATTTGCCTCAGCACCAAGATGGCATCCAGGATTTGCCCCAGCACCCAAATTGCACTCACTGTACTTGCCCTAGCACCTAGATTGCACTCATAGGACTTGCCCCTCCAACCAGGTCTTACCCCTAGACCCAGATTGCACTCAGAGCTGACCCCAGAACCCAGGGAAAACTACAGCACCAATGACTTGCTCCCAGCACACACAATGCACCAATGACGTGCCACCAGCACTCTAATGTACCAGTGACTTGCCCCAGCACACAGATTATGCCACTAACTTGCCCCAGCACTCTCATTGCACCAATCCCATCACACAGATTGTGCCATTGACTTACCCCAACACCCACAATGCACCAATGACTGGCTCCCAGCACACCCAATGCACCAATGACTTGCCACCAACACTCTAATGTACCAGTGACTTGCCCCAGCACACAGATTATGCCACTGACTTGCCCCCAGCACTCTCATTACACCAATGACTTATCCCCATCACCTAAATTACACCTTGCCCCCAGCATGCAGATTGTACTCGCAGGACTTGCCACCAGCTCCTTGCACTTGCTCTTAACTCCTCACACCTGTGAGTAGTCTGAGCTTTGGCAGGTCATGTGATCCCTGATGCTCTGACATCTTAGGAGCATGTCTGTGTGCTTGCGCAGCATACAGACATCGACTGCCTGTCATCCTCACAAAGAGGAGAGATCTTTTTAACCTTCCCAGCAAGCACCTCTGTGGTACCTTTGGTGTTGCGCCCTGTGCAGTTGCAAAGGTCACATATCCCTAAGGCCGACCCTGAGGCACATTTTTGTGCCTTCATTAGCCATTTATTCAAAGATAGTACCCCTTATAGAAATAATTTACAGTGGTACGTTTGATGTATCGAGGACGTTATGTGTATCTGGTCTGTACGGATAGATGACCTTAATTATACTTATTTATCTTTCATTAAAAAGATTCTATTTAAGCTACCTTATTGTACCCGCTTTGCTCCATATAGTTTTAACAGGGAGTAGAAAATTTGTTTGGCATCTTGGGTTAGATGATGGAAGAACTGAGCCATCTGACCCAAGATGTCCACTCCCTGACCAATCTATATAAATAGAGAGGGATTAATTAGGCATTTTTTATTTATATTCTTTTATTAAAAGGACTCTGTCAATCTAAACATTCCTTGTGCTGTGAATGTAGAAAATGTAAAATGATGAAAAACAGTGGTAAGAAAAGGTAAGTGAACCCTTTGGAATTACCAGCATTTATGTTTAAATTTGTCTTAAAATATGGTCTGGTCTTCATGTAAGTTACAATAATGAACAAGCACAAATTATTGTATTGTTCTTGCCCATATTGAATATATAATTTAAACATTCACAGTGTGTGAAGTTCAGCTGAACTTTCTTGAGTTTTATTTAACTTCTTAGCTAAGAGAATCTGGGAATGTTCGTGCCTAAAATATATGGATTAAAGAAAAAACAGTTGTTGAACAAGTGAAACCACCATGGCAGCAGTAAAAATGTAGATTTCTTCATTGTAAGTGGGCCAAAAATAATCTACAGTCAATGTTTATTTTTGGTGAACCAGTTTTACAAGGGTATGAAGATATGTAGTCTTTGTTACAACTATATCATTTAATTTGAACCATCTTCCAATTCACAATATTTTAGCCTTGTTACTACAGTCAAGGATGAGAGGGAATAACTTAAGACTTTATATTCACAAGGGACTTGTTCTTGGAAAGGGAAATCTAAAAGGGAACATGAAAATTCACTGTATAACGCTGGAAAGATTAACAAAACTGACCTTGACATACAAGGAAACTATGGAGATTCCAATAATAATAGACTAGTTTTATTGTACATGTCAATATATAAAGTAATCTTCAGTGGATACGTTTTTTAAATAGAACTGGTCTCCATAGATCTTTTATTCCTGGAAATATACACACAGAGGTTGCCAACTGTTACATACAAGATGTATAAGAATTTGTGGGCTGTCTCATCTGTGCAAATGACTTCACCAAGTACAAACAACGGAGAATACGTTGATTTAACTGCCACAACTGTTTCTTCTGGAAATCAACCAATACAAGAAGCTAATTCTACCATTCACATAAAGGAAATATGCTTAACAGAGGTCTTGTGCTACTGATGCCTACGACATCTCAATGCATTATGCACAGTGGTGATTGGAGTATGGACCATATGGACAAATTTGTTTTACAGTATGGGCAGGGTGTCCAAGTCTGAAGCACTTATACCAATGGAATCAATCAAAAGTGTTCTGATTTGGAAAGTATATGACATTTTAAGAAAAGTTTTGCTTTTAGTTCACAGACAGAAGCCATATTTCCCAGTTGCCTTGAATGACTTTATTTGAGGTAGCTTGCAAAACTTATGACTCCAGGAATATGGACAATAGTGTTACTTATTTACTTATTTACTTATATGTACTTTTGTTCACTTATTTATAAAGCACCACAATAGCCCATGATATTCTGAACTGTATCCAACAGATATTAGCAGTAAGTGGAATAACATTGTGTGACAAAAGGTCCTACACAAATGTGTTTTTGCCTAATACACTATATAGACAAAAGTATTGTTTATGAAATTGCATTCTAAATACATAGACATTAATATGAAGTTGGTGCCCCCTTTGAAGCTATAAACAGCTTCCACTCTTCTGAAAAGACTTTCCAAAAAATGTTGGGATGTTTCTGGGTTTGTCATCCCGCAGAGAGTTCTGTGAGGTTAGGCACTGATGTTGAATGAAAAGGTCTGGCTTGCAATCTTCATTGAGATCAGGGCTCTGTGTGGGCCATTCAATTTCTTTCACACCAAACTCATCCAATCAAGTCTTTATGGACCTTGCCTTTTACACAAAGGCACAGTCATGATGGAATAGAAGAGGGTCTGAATATGTTGAATCATTAAGATTTGCCTTCACTGGAAAAAAGGGCGGTATCCCAACCACATACTATTATCATTCCTCCATCAAACTTTACAGTTGGCACAATGCAGTCAGGCAGGTAACATTCTCCTTGCATCAGCCAAACCCAGATTTACCCATCACACTGCAGTGAACAGTACCCAGAACACATTTCCACTGCTCTAGAGTGCAGTGGTGGCATGCAGTACACTACTCAATTAGACCCTTGGTATTGTACTTGGCTTGCATGCAGCTGCATGGCCATGGAAAAACATTCCTTGAAACTCCCGCCACACGGTTTTTGTGCTGACATTAATGCCAGTGGAATTTTTGAACTCTACAGCTTCTGCAGATCCTTGGGAACTTTTACACACCATACGCAACAGCACTCAGTGACCCCACTCTATGACTACTACGTGATCTTCCACTTAATGGCTGAGTTGCTGCTGTTTCTAAATGCTTCCACTTTCAATTGTTTTGGTACTCCTCAGTTAGCCCTGTCTGTTACATAGTCATAGCCCTGTCTCATTGCCTAATCCTGTCTGTGTCACCTAGTCCAGCCTGTACTAACTGTTCCTGTCTGCACTGGCCAGTTATGTCTGTTTCATGCAGTCCTGTCTGTCCCTTCCAGTTATCTGTCATGCACTGTGGAGGACAGACTCCCCTGCTGCAAGACTTCTCCTTGACCTGCTCACTTAGGTTGTAACAATCGGTAGGTGTCCCATAGGATAGGCTATTACACCTTGTGTGTCTTCATTTCCTGTGGCATGAAATCATATCGCTGGTATGTTTGTTGGAGCACCCTTATCATGTCTTACTTGCATTTTCCTTAATGAGTTAACCTTTAAATAGAATGTAACAAACAGCTGTGCTACGTTTCTGACGGATTCCTTTTATTAACGACACGGGAGGAATATATTGTAGACCGTTTTGCAATGTCTTTGTGAGGACAAGAGGATTCTGACTCACCACAGAGTATACAGGAAGTTGACTTAGATTTCAATAAACAAGCTTGCTATTTTGATGCTAATAATTCTTTTTTCTCACTGTGTAGACTACATGAGACCCAGGGATTTGCTAATAAGGATTGGTATAAATGGAAGTAAAAATATGGTAACCACCTTTCTCTTTATCCTTCATCTTCTCAAAATCCAGAAGACAAGAAGATGCATGCTAATATCTTATTTATGTAATAATGACATGTCTAAGTAACAATAAATAAATGTATTGATTCATCGAATGTGGCCTTTAAAAGAAGTGGAGAAACTAATATTTTTCTACATTTTTTATTTTGCTATAGGAATTCATCCATGTTTAAAAATGTTAAAGGGACTGTCTAGTGCCCAAATGCATCTTCCAAATGTTATGTTGAAAGCATATTCATGTGCTTTCAAAGTACTTTAAAATGCATGTTTTACATTATGTATTGCTTAAAATATAAAAAAAACTTACAGCTAGTCAAAATTGTGAAATTACAGAAGTTTGCAAAAAGCCTGGACTGCCCATAGTATATAAATGTCTATATAAATCAGTGCTGCCGCACCTGCAGTAAACATACAGAGTAATCCGTGGGGAGGGCTTGAGTCAAATATAAAAATTTATGCAGAATTCCTGCTTGAAATCACACTAGAGAAAAGCCTGTGCACTATACAAGCAGTAATCTTCATCTTGCACTAAAGTGAGTTTGGAGACTAGACTGTCCCTTTAATGTGTCAAGACCCAAATGCTCAGAATAAGGTGACTAGCATTCTCAGTTTCATTGCAAAGTCTCTGGGTTAAAGCTCAGAGGACATAAAGTGTCCCAAAAAATGAAGATCATTGCAGACCCAGGACTTACCACAGCACATGCCCCAGCACTTAATTGCACACCCAGAACTTACCCCAGTACATGTCCCAGCACATTATTGCAGACCCGAGACTTGCCACAGCACATGCCCCAGCACATAATTGCAAAGCCAGGACTTAACCCAGCACATTATTGGCGACACAGGATTTACCCTAGCACCCCAGGACATGCCCAGGCACATTATTGCAAATCCAGGACTTACCCCAGCCAGCACCCACAGCTCCCTGGTGTCTAGTGGCAGGCAACATGGTGTCTATGTGGTGTCCAGGTGTGGCTTTAGCACAGGCCTAGCTATCAGATTAGAGAATGCTTTGATGGGGCAGCACTCACAGGCATATATGGTTTTCATATATGATTGAGCCTATATTTTTTGTATATATAAAAAGGGAGATGGAGAATTGTAATGTTGGGCAGTGATAGGTGTTTGGGATGCTTTGGGGAGAAGGCACTGAGATGTTGGTTGGGGAGTGAAGTCTATAATACTGGAGGACTGTGACACTGGGAATGAATAGAGAGTGTGATGCTGAAGGGCAAAGGGGCTGTGATGCTGGTGGAAAGAGGAGACTGGGCATTGCAATACCTTTTGTTATCATTGCTTCAAAGTCATAATGCTTAAAACTTAAATGTTAAACAAAACATGTCCCAGGACATTTAAGTAACCCTGATGTGTATCTTAATAGATACACGCGGGTTTACTAACTGCTGTGTCTGACATGTGAGACACAGAGGTTCCTGGTTGTTGCGTGATGACAAATGACAGCACACGCACGGCCAATCAGAGTGGGGGCTCGTCCCACTCTGACAGCTGAATGCGAGGGTCTAGTTAAGGTCCCCCTGCCGATCCCATGCAAAAACGAGGCGCTCTCTCTCTGTTAGCCAGGCAGCTGTCGGTCAGGGGATAAACTGGCATATACTATAAAAAGTACACGCCAGTTTATCCTCATACTAGGGACAATGGACTTTTCACTTGTGTTTCTATATTAGAAGCACAAGTGAAAAAAAAAGTTTAATGCCCCTTTAAGAAACTGAAATTGTATACAAAAGACCTACACTGGCAAACCTCTGACAGACCAAAAGTTGCACCTTCAACCAGTCAGGGCAATAGTGAGTGTAATCTAAGGTATATCAAAGACAAAGTACATAAATAGTCATTTTTTACAGTGTACCAGAGTAAGCTTTGCTTCATTTAATGATTAAGAATCACAACACAAATACAACTTTTTCACAGTTTAATTATGTCATAGATTCTGCTCTCCGACTTCTGTAAATGCTCACTGAGAGTTTATAGCTAACACCGACTGCTTGCTTTTAATCTCTCAATATAATGAAATCATCAGGATTTCTATGTCACGGCTAAGAGTTCATAAAACCCAGGCAATACAGTAATGTACCGTCTAAATTGTTGACAGTTACCACAACCCCTGAGTGACTTAAACCACCGCTCTCGAAAAAGCTCCATTCATCAATATGCAACCATAACCTCTTAATCAGTATGTATATTTATTATACTCAACAAATTTCAGTTGTTTTGTCAAATGAGAGCAATAACATGAATTTCTTTAAGTTATGTATACATCTCAGTATTTAAGTATGTAAACACCTTTCTGAAATGAAAACATCCCAAAGTTATTACCATCTGGCATGTGACTATATATAAATCTATCATTATACAGATCTGATGTGAAACTGTATTCCTGTCAAAATGTGTGAACAATTGCATTAACTCTGTTTAATTGACATCATTCTTGCATCCTATTCTATGGGGTGTTTTTTTTTTTACATTTCTTTCACTTTCTTTCACTGCTTATGTCTCTCTCCCTTTCTTATTTTTCTATCTCGACCTTAAATATCTCTATCACAGAAAAATCCTCTGCAAAAGAGCAAACATTTTCATGCTGGACTAATTCTGACAACAAATTGAACAGGAAGAAAACAACAAAGATATTTCGAAATATACGAAGTATATTAAATATACTAAATATTGTTAGATATCATGTCATTATACTATTGGTCCCAATCACACAAATAATTTAAAGCCAGAGGATTTTGAATAGACAAGCACAAAGACAGAGATTTGGTATGACCAGTATGAAAGGCAAGAACTGAGTTGAGTACAGTTTTCTAGAAAAGACATGTCTGGAATTACTGTATTTGCTCAAATATAAGGTGCCCCTTTTTTGTCAGGAAAAAAAGCCTTAAATATAAGGCTACCCTCCCTCTCCTTAGAGTAGTCCAATAGCTCTCCCACCCCTACTCTCTATCCCTCCCCATTCATGCTCACTGGACTTACAAGATCCTGTCTACTCCTTTTCCCTATGTCTATCACTCTCTCACATCCATCAAGACTACTTGTCACTATCTCTCTCTTCCCTTCTGCCAACACACAGCTCAGTTTGAGTAGCGGTGCTCCACCTGGTGGAGGAGGTGGGAATGACGCAGGTTATTTGTCTGACTATAGGACCACTTTGTTTATAAAAGAAGATTGCTTTTTCAGAAGCAATCTTGTTCTTCTGAAAAAGGAAAACTTGTGTCAATCCCGCAAACACAGTAACTTTAACCAAAACAAAGATTATTTTGATTTTACATTTCACACATTTGTGACATAGGGCAGAGAATGTCACAATATAATTGATGAGGGTGAGGCCTTGTTAAAGTGCAGTACAAATGTGACAAGAATTGAGTTGATAAAGGAATGGCAAAATATGATGAAGTTGACAACAAAACAAAACGCTACCTCTGCCAAATGCTTTGTTGTTCTTTTTTTTTTTTTTTCTTAAAAACATCTAAAATGTTATTATTTTATATATTATTTAATACAATCTGTGTATAACAAGAAATTACACAATATTACATGACATGTCGATCTTTGGCAACAATCATCTAGATATCTAACATCATTTACTACTTAAGATCTAGCAATTGATATGTTTAATTGTGTATAACATGTATGAACTCTATTATCTAAAAGTGTTTATATATAACAAGAGATAGTATATATCGGATGACAGTACATGTTTACTAACGCTTACAAAACCTGTATATATCTAGTAACCTCTACTTTCTATCTTGTTTGTATGCCAGTGCGAGCTGACTGAATCTACATGGTGAGTAGGTGTTAATATGGTGGAACTGGAAGGCATGTTATAATAAATTCCACCTCTAGAATGTTTAACCTTACATACTACTACTATTAGATAGACATTCAGTTACTACTGCTAGTATGCTGATTTATCTCAAATTATTCCTATTGTTCTTTGCAAGTATTTTGTAAGTAAAAGTATTACTTTTGAAATTTGTAAATCAAATATATGCATACATAAATATGGATGTATATATATATATATATATATATATATATATATATATAGTTACATATTTATATATGTGTGTATATATAAATATGTATATTTTATATATATATATATATATATATATATATATAGGTGTGTGTGCATAAATACATACGTATATATTATATATGTGTGTATATTTATATATATATGTATATATTATATATAGTGTCTGTATACATACATATTATATATATGTGTGTGTATATATGTATATATTATATATATATATTGTGTATTGTGTGTGTATATATACATACCGTATATACTCGAGTATAAGCCGAGTTTTTCAGCACAATTTTTGTGCTGAAAAATGCCCCCCTCGGCTTATACTCGAGTCAGTGGGGGGGGGGGGGGGGGGGAATCTAAAACTTACCTCGTTCCTGCTCTGTCCCCCGGTGCTCTGAAGCTGCGTGGCTGTGAGGGAAGCATTGTGAGCTTCCCTCCAGCCACGCGGTCAATAAAGTGTGTTTTTTTTAAACAAACTTTATTGACCGCGCGGCTGGAGGGAAGCTCACAACGCTTCCCTCACAGCCACGCAGCTTCAGAGCACCGGGGGACAGAGCAGGAACGAGGTAAGTGCTGGGGTCTGGGGGAGGAGGGTGGCATAACGAGCATAGTAAGGGGCAATATCCTGGCATATTGGGGGCAATATCCTGGCATATTGGGGCAATATCCTGGCATATTGGGGTCAATATCCTGGCATATTGGGGGAAATATCCTGGCATATTGGGGCAATATCCTGGCATATTGGGGGAAATATCCTGGCATATTGGGGGCAATATCTTGGCATATTGGCATATTGGGGGAAATATCCTGGCATATTGGGGGAAATATCCTGGCATATTGGGGGAAGTATCCTGGCATATTGGGGCTATATCCTGGCATATTGGGGGAAATATCCTGGCATATTGGGGGCAATATCTTGGCATATTGGCATATTGGGGGAAATATCCTGGCATATTGGGGGAAATATCCTGGCATATTGGGGGCAATATCCTGGCATATTGGGGGCAATATCCTGGCATATTGGGGCAATATCCTGGCAAATTGGGGGCAATATCCTGGCATATTGGGGCAATATCCTGGCATATTAAATGGCATATTGGGGGCAATATTTACCAGTAGCTGCCGCATTTTCCACCCTAGGCTTATACTCGAGTCAATATTTTTTCCCAGTTCTTTGTGGTAAAATTAGGTGCCTCGGCTTATATTCGGGTCGGCTTATACTCGAGTATATACGGTATGTATATATTATATATATATGTGTATATATGTGTGTATATATATATGTATATATAATATATATATTGTGTGTGTATATATACGCCGCTCTTCTTCACAGGGTGGGGGCAGACCTCTCACCTGATGCGGTCCGCCCCCTCCCATAATCTGCCAATTAAGAATGAGAAGGGGAGAAAACAGGAGAGGGGGAGAGAACAGAGATGGAGGATGGGGAATGAACAGAAATTGGGGGAGGGCAGAAAACAGAGAGTGGAAGGGGAAAGAACAGGAGGGGGAGAAAACAGATGGGGGTAAGGGGGAAGATGAGGAGGGGGAGAGAACAGAAATTGGGGGAGAGAACAGAGGAGGATGGGGAGAGAACAGAGATGGGGTAGGAGGGGGGGAGAACAGAAATGGGGTAGGAGGGGGAAAGAACAGAGGAGGAGGGGCTGAGAACAGAGATGTTGGGGGGTAGGAGGGGGAGAGGGAAAGAGTTATGTGGAGGGGAAAGAGATATGGGGAGAGGAAGGCTAGATAAGAGATATGGGAAGAGGGGGAGTGATGGGGTTGTGGTGGGGATGGGGGGGTCGCATAATGCACCTTCGTCTGTGTAGAAAAAAAATCCTTCCACTGACCCTGCATACCACTAATGGGAAAGTGGGGTCCAGGCCATTGGAACTAAAGTTTTTAGAGCCTCTACCATTTTAGAGAATAGATTGAACAAAATACAGTATGAACTCGAAATAAAACTTTTTAACAGGACACATTTTTTGCATCTGCTTAGAAAAAACGTAAAATAGAAAATATATAAATAACGATTAATAATAAAAGGGGTTAATTGTACTATTACTTACACATTACCAATCTCTCAAATTTAGCACATGTTTTGTAAATATTCTCCTTCTATCTCCTCTATCTTAGTAGAGGCCTAAAATTCCCATGTGAGACGGTTAATAGTCACTACAATATTTCTTCATTATAAAAACTTCATCAGTTATCTGGCTGAAATCATTGGACGTCAAACAACTTGATTGGCTTTGGCTTGTGGGCTATGCTATCTGGTTTTATTTTTATCATTATTATTTTTCATTTTGCCTTGATTTCCAAGTAAGGCATGCTTATGTAACTAATAACCTTAAATGACTACATCCTGTGCATTTTAATGCTATAGCTGCATATATACTGTGATATTGGTCTTTGTTCAGTGAGATACAGAAATGAAATAAACATTTCTAAGTCTGACCTCTATTCCAACAGAGCATAGCTTGGTGACCCAGTCATTTCCTGTAGTATCTCCTCTAACATTTTACAAATGGTTGGTGGTCTGCAGCATGGAAATGGGTGGGGTTTTCTAGTGCTTGAGAAAATACAATGAACTCCATAGAATGTCTTGTGTATATCAGCTGGCCACACAAATTGAAGAGTTTACTTAGAAGCACAGATCCTGCAGACTATCCAGTTACAATTATTATTCTGACATGTAAGCCTGCAAATAGGTATAAATGAAATCACATTGGAAAGGAATGATGAAATGTTTAAGCTTCCCGTACAAGTAAAAATAAGCAAATGATTTTACAGCCAAATGGACTTGTCTGCTGTTGCTAAGCAATTAAATCACATTAACAGATTCAAAGGATAAATGACCAGATAGCAATGTTTCACATATGATTCAAAAGGATATTACGTTTTCAAGGATGCTGTCAATGGAGATTAACTGTGAGACTCTTATTTGTTCGAAATTATGTATACATGTTATCTTTTCGCAATAACTGCTGTTAGAAATGATCATCGTCCCACCAACCAAGCTGGACGGATTACTAGTTGATAGATACCTGTAGAAAGTAATTTGCATAAGGTGCCAAAATTTGATGTTGTAAAATTAAGACAGCACATATAGATTTAATATATATATATATTTTTTTTTTTTATCTGTTTTTATTATTTTTGTAACATAAAAGCAAGATAGGTAAGTAGCATGCCTTACAGTTGGAAAACAATCATCAGATATTCGATAAACCTTGACAAATCATACAGCGTGTTGCCTAATTGAAGTAGATCATTTTCTTCTTTATTATTTTCTATTTCTTTGTGTATATCCATATAACTACCAAAAAAAGGAGAAAAGGAAAAGAGAGGAGCGCAAATATATATAGACTATTGTGCAATAAAAATAAAAAATATAAATATGTGGAAAGAAACAATGATAAATAATTATTGTGATAGAAAATAAATAAATTTTTGTGATAAAGAATATTTTTCAAGGAATACTTATGACATCAAAAATTCTGGATGATTGATTGAAGGTCTCACTGAGTACCAGGTATTCAATATATGAAAATAAACTGAGGGAAGAGAAATAGTGCTCTCTGTTTGCATTATTAAAGAAAGTTTTATTGAAGATATATCTCCTTCCTCCCCTGTCCTATTCTTTATGACCTCGAGGATCATCTGATTACACCTGTGAATTCAAGACCCCTAGAGGGGCTCCCGAATACCCATGACACTAAGCAGGGTACTGCTCAGGAAGATGTGAGTGGAACCCTCATATATTATATGTCTTTTGGTTCACTGATTAGTTTAAATATACTACACTATATTATTTTATTTTTTGTTTTTTTTTCTTCCCCTTACATTATACGGAGGATATTGCCTCCTAAAAGGGTAAATAACAGTGTGTAGTGTTTTGGGAAGCGCACGATTTCCCTTATTTGTTTTGTGTGTATTTTATGTACCAGGAGTGAAGCACTGGTTGTGTTTTTGTGCTGCTACTCCCTCCACAGTTAAAGGCGCAGTGTACTCTATTCTGTTTACTGTCAAATCGAGGTCTGACTATGAGACTGGGATGCCTTTCCCCCGCAGAGCTGCATGGGACCTGGATCCCGATCGCAAGCAGCCGGTGGATGTCTGTGCAATGCACTCAGGCACCCACCGGCTGCTTGCGATTGGGATTGCTTGCTACGTTTTGGGGGAGGGAGAGCCAGCATGGGGGGGGGGATGGAGGGAATGAGGAGAGCCAGCATTAGGGAAGGGAGGGAGGGGGGAGAGCCAGCATTGGGGGAGGGAGGGGGGGAGAGACAGCATTGGGCAAGTCTGGGGGGTAGGGGCAGCATTGGCTAAGTCTGGTGGGCAAATGGCTGCAGGGGGCAGATGGGCAAATAAAAGGAATTAAAAACAAGAAATGCATTTTTGTTTGTAACAATTTTTATTAAATATGAAAAAGCTATTTAAAAAGCAATATAAAGGAATATCAAAAGTTTGGGGGGTCGTCTTATAATCAGGGTCGTCTAGTATTTGAGCAAATACGGTAGTTTGAGTAAAAATTACAGGCCAGTGAAAATTGTCACTGGATTGTCAATCATGCCCCTCATGAGAGAGAGATGATGTGTACAAAAAAAAAGGATTATTCAATTTTATACAGTACACAAAGGGTTAAGTCTAAACAATGGTCTAAAATAAAGCTCTATCTGTCCTTAAAAAAAAAAACAATATATAATAAGCATGCCCTTTTTTTAATAGCTTGCTATTTGTTGTATCATTAAATTCATGTCTGCCTGTCAGTAGGCTGCCATTTGTTACATTCAACATTTTTATTATATGGCCTTGTTGTTAATCATGGGCTGACGAATTATTTAGGAAATGGCTTGAACCAAAGGTGAATGTCAACAGGCAAATCACCCTGAACATATGTCAGCCAAACAAGGATGCCTATCTGGCTAAATGTTTGGTGCTTAATGAATTATCCCTTTCATCTCATATGATTGAAATAAATAATAAATAAAGCATATTATTATAATCCAACATTAAATCAAATTAATATTACTTGTGTTTTAGGTATTTTTTAGTTTGCATTCACAGTTACTATTTTACTATTTTTACTTCCAGTTTTCACACACTTTTGCTACCAAAGGTTTTGAAAAAGGATAACATTACAACCAAATCCGCAGAGAAAAAAAACCCCAAAAAATGAATTTGAAATCATGGATAATTACATTGAAAAAGTGCCTGTTAGAAGATTTTCTATGGAATTGATGCTGTTTTTGATTTGCTTTTAGATTAAAAAGTATACAATCCAAATAATTAAAGTTAACTACTATCAAAAACAACTGATCGGAACTTAGCCCAGGTGCTGTGTATAGAAAGGGGAATTCTAGCTTAGTCAGACTGTAATAGTGAGTGTAACTAGTACAGGATATCTAAAACTAATAATGGCCTCTGATGATGTGGTCCTCCAGATCCAATAAAACCAGGGGGGAATTGGCACATAGTTAAACCTATGACGCTCCATGTTCTTTTCTTCTGAGTGCCTTGTCAGTTGTCACCATATTATTCCTTGGTTCAGAGTGGAATAAGACCTCTACGTGCTCATTATTATTTTGGGATTGTGTGTACAATATCTTATATTCACTCTATCACTATTTGTTTTGGAATTACTACACTATAAGTGTTGTTTTTATTTCTCCCTACATAGTTCTGCTCCTTCAATAAGTTTCTGCAGCATGCTGAGAGGAGACTAGAATGAAGGCAGCGTCCTAATGAACAGAATGTACTTAAATCATTTAAAGTCACAGTGTGGGTTGATTCACGTTGGTTTTGTGCGCTATGGTCATTCCCCTAGTCACAAGTAAATTTAAGTTTAGATTAGGAAGGGGATACATTGACAACGGATTTTCAAAACAAAGCCAAGTTGGAAAAATATCCAACTATGACAATGTAGGCCTATATTTTGTAATTTCTCACAGTTTTTTGCTTAGTAAATAAAATCCACAGTATCATTATTAGAAGGACTGGAAAAAGTATCTAAAGCCCTTTTTTAAATATTATTATTATTGTTATGAGTTATTGTGGAGAGCCATCATATTCTGTATTGTTGAACATTTCCCTTAAAATATTACTCCAAAATATTCCTAACCAGCCCAAAGTCTTCTGCAGTGTTGGATGAGCGCAGCGGTATGTGGTGTATATGTTTATATGTTCACAGCAACTAAACAGACAGAAATGTTTGTTTTGTTTGTGGGTGTTCTCCAGAGCTCTACAGCAATAGATCTCACAGTAATGTATCAGAGCTTCTCACACAGTATTGTGCACACACACTCTCACATGTTATTGTGCAAGAGCACGTACCAACAGGCATTTAACTGGACAAGACAGATAGTAGGTAACCTGGAATGATTGGTCAAGTATCAAAATATAATTTTCATTTACAAAGCCATTCTGAAGAAATAAATAGATTTGACCAATCCTTTTAATGGAAATATTGCAAGGAAACTTCAAGTCCAACCTTGAGAAACTATGTGACAAGGCATTACACTGTATGTTTACACTGGCTGAGAGGTTAATCCTAACTGATAGAGTGAGTCAGAGTCCATTCACATGGATAGGTATGCTAGATTTGCAGCGTAAATATCATACTCTAGTGACAGGATTGATAATCCTGTCAGTCAAAGTCACATGTACAAAAGGCATGTTGTTTTAAAAGCACCATGCCAGTTTCAAGAAAACATAAATGAGTAAAATGACTTGAAGATATTAAGCAGTATCTCCCTCCACCTGCTCTCATGCTGTCTGCATTCACTTCCGGGGCTATTCACTAAGATTCAGATGAACTGCAAATTAGAATGTTCTATTTCATCTAAAAATGTGTGACTCCGACTCTGGCATACGGCTTTCTCCAAGCCACAGTGAGGCCCCCGACGCCATGCTAGGCCCTGGATTAATGTGCAGGGAACTGCAGCTAGATCTAAGGTTGCCACCTGGCCGGTTCGGTAAAAAAAATTGGCATCAGGCCAACTTTAAGTCTATCGAGACAGTACCAAAGCTGGTATTTTTTTGATGATAAGGTGGCAACCCTAGCTGTATCCCTGTCAGATCGAGACCAAAGAAAGTTCTCATCTGACAGGTAAAATGTATCCGAGGCTCAAACTGAGATCTGTTTACATTCAATGACATTAAATGCTGTGTCCCTAAACATCAAGCATTTACATTTTGTGGCAGAGCCCCATGGGATCTGTAAAGACCCTCACTAGGTGTCTGCTACTGTGTCCCTGAGATCTGATCATTATGAAATCCAGGAACAATTCAGCAGCTGTGACAACACAGTTCAAAATACCCCTGAAACTTACCCATCCTTCCAACTCAGCCATTAATGTCTGTTTGCAGTTCACTTGTCAATCTTAGTGAAGTTGAATTTTAGTGAATAGTAGATTTCACTCTCCAGAATGTAAAAATGGCAGCATTATTTTTACTGTCACGATAGCATGCTCCTCCTCCTGGTCACTTTTATAATAGTGAGGATACTGTTGTATACCTAGAATTTCAAGTGCCCACTTCTTCCGACAACTGAAGATAATGGGGCAAGCACTTTGTATGTGTGATGGTAGCGATGTGCTTTACACATGTACACTATGCATTATTAAAATTAAATAATACATTTTAGGTTTAAAGTATCAGCTTTAATTAACATGAATTACATTTTTTATGGTAGAATCATCCTTTAAATCCTATTTAAGAATGAAGGACCTGTATGTGGGTTTACTGTAAAAGGAGAACATTCTTGAGGAGAGGAGGGAGGGCAGAGGAGGGTTTTCTGAATTGAGTAGGACCAAAGGATTTGTTTACATGTAACACAAGAGGTCAGTGTGACTTCACAGATTGGTAACTCTTAACAGCAAAACCAGTTCCACTTCAACAGATAAGCCAGCTCTACTGATAAGAACAAAAGTCACTAGCTTCCATCTCACAAATGCATTAAACACATATTAAAATTTGACTGCTCCGAAATGTTAAAGAAATATTATTTATGATTTTCATTTTATCATATTACATTATGATTATGAGAAATATCCTAATTATTTTCCCTAATCTTTAGTCTAATGTATATGATTATTTATGTGGGGGAAAACTAAGCTAAGAATTACAATTGGAACCTTGCATACAAATAATAAAACTTAATGGTACTCATTTGTCCATTGCTGACGATTTTATTTATAGACTTTTACGTGCATTCCAATTGCAATCTACAGAATTTAACTTTGTATTTCTGAATCTGAAGCAATAACACAGATTATGTTGAAATTTGTATACATATTGGAAAAAGAACATTATAAAGCTCATAAAAAGTAACTGATTTGCACCTAGTGTATGTTAAAATATACAAAGCTACAAGTATGATATTCTCTAAACAAATTTTAAACCAACAATCCAGCTGTTGTGCAGTGGTGTGGATACTAAGTTTGACTTCCTGTGGTTTTAATTTCTAGATATGAAACAAATAGATTTAAAAATGTCTCACTCTATTATTTTAACACAGAGATATGGAATGCATCTGCTCTGACCAATTTTCTGAATACTTTCATTAGTCCCTAGAATTATCCTATACCGAAGATAGCCTTATGCCTATCCCATGCATGCTTAAACTCCTTCACTGTATTAACCTCTACCACTTCTCCTGATAAAATAATACTTCCTGATATTACTTGACATAAGATTGACAAAGGGAAAACATAGTTGCCAAATTGTGTTAACCAATAATAAGGATAGCTTAACTCAAGTGTTTAAAGCCTGATTAGAAAGGAAAATCGTAATTATTAGCCATAGGCTCTAATTTCTCCAGCACCCAGTTCCCTGTCTGACTTCTGTATTTTCATATTTTTTAATAAAACTGTATTTTATTAGGTCTTGAAAAGAGACACTTTTCACACAACTGCTGCTCTCAGTGGTTTGTGGGAAAGTGTGTCCTCTTGTGGCCACTAGTAGTGGCACAAAATTATGTAAGGCATTTATATTAACCTTTTAAGTGCCACAGGGTTTTGCAACACATGCACATCTTGAAGTGACAAAGACAGCAAGGCAGTGGTGGTTAGTTCCAGACTTCTTATCACTTGGTATGGTTATGATCTGATCCATTGCTTGGAGACAGATGCCATTTGACCATTTCATAGGCCTGAGGCGTTAAGAGATGCTTCATGTGAAACTGTATGCTCTGACAAGTACTTGACGTCTTTATTTTTAAGAGAGACTAACTGATTTGTTCTATCACCTATATCGTGGACCTTTCTGAGTGCAAGGATGGCAATCGTGTGGCACTGAAAGGGTTAAATGTAGCTTAGTACAATGCCATTGCTGTAAAATAATACTTCCAATATACAGCTATGATATCTAATATATAACGCGTCCCTCAAATGAACCTGGAGACACAGTGCCACCCTTATCACTAGAATTACTACACATCGAAACCAAAAGCATCGCTTCCCTTTCCATCTGACTTTAGTGGCAGCCAAAAAGCGTTTATTAACCCAGAGACTGTAAGTGTTTCTTGCACTACTGATAATTATCATACTTGTATTGTACAACTGCAGCTCTGCGTCTGTGGCTGGACTACAAATCCCATCACCCAGAGATAGCGTTTGAGCCGATTGAGTACTGGAGCAACACTGACAGGACCACAGCTGCCCAGACCTATCCTAGCATCTCCTGCTTATAACTGAAAGATGTACTGACTAGTGCCCACTTTGTAGCTACAGATGTGGCTTTCAGAATAAAGAACCTGTGACCAGATAAATGTCAGATAAATGGCATCTCATTTCCGACATTAGAGACCAGTAACCTTTGACACTTTCACTTTTGTGGACTACGTTTCCTATGGTGCTCAGCTTGTCAGTTGACTGGCTGCACATCATGGGAATTGTAGTTCAAACCAGTTGGAAACTACTGTCTACCAATTAGCTCCTTCTCTGGTGTCCTGCTCACTGTGATCTCCTTTGTAATGATGTGCTTTTAAGATGTTAGTTTTTTTTCTGTGTATACAGTAAGTATTGCACAGTCCACGCCTCGCATGTGTGACTTCAATTGGCTTTTATCTGTCACACACTCTCCCCAGGTAGTATTTTTGTTACATTTTCTACTAATCCCTCTGCTTGCTTGTAGGATCTGGAGCCCAGATCAGTGAAGTACACTGGGGAATCCTTATCCAAAGACTTAATACATGTGTTAATTGCTCTTAACACTCACAATCAATGTCGTTTCATTGCTGATTAAAAATTAGCACGGGGTATTTCACAAGTATAATTTTAGTGTTTAGTAGTAAAAAAATAAAAACCTTGTAGGTTATACGTACAGGTGTAAAGTTATAACTAAGATATATATAGATGGTATTCCCCAACATACTACATACATCTGAGTTTAATGCCTAAGGATGATAGTAATTCTAAAAAATATGATGTTTTATTTTCCACATTTTTATAGGGGAACAAATTAATAGAAATATCAACAACTAACCCTCACACACTCTTTTTTTTATTTATATACTTTGTGTAGGTTGGAGGTAACCCAATCATTTCCCCCAATATTTAAAAAAATGTATTATTAAAAAGAACAATCATTACAAACAATACTTTTTCATTTTAAATAAACGTATGTTTGCTTTCAGACTGAAATAAAATTATATTTATTTACATAAATAAATGTCACCCATGACAATCTCGCAAAAAAATGTATTGGGCTCTGTTTATTAAAGAGAATTGCTGTGACAAAGTTACAAAAGTGGAGCAATTAGAGGCCACATTCTATTGGTTTCCATGGTGATTGCTGCACTTTAAAACTTTGACGCTGAATGTATTACTAAATGGAAAACTGTATTTCATTTCACAACCGAGATTATCTGAAATTCTGATGTCAGACTTGAATGACATGCAGTCCATGGTCACACAGGCATTTATATAACAGGATTTTCATAGCTATAAACAAGATACCAGATTAATTTATTAAGAGTTTACGTGTTGTAGGTATTCGTATGGAGCCAATAAGGGGGCATTACACTGTGATCCCTTATATAGCTCATTCTGCAAACCCTCAGGAGGAAAGCATTGCAATTTAGCTGGCAGCAAATTGGTTAACATATTACATCACGAAGGTATTATGCAATTATACAGAATTAAAGGGATATAACGGAATTTATGATTGTAATGTAAATGGCGATATGAACATAAAACCAGGGTATGTTGATAATAATAGAGGCCCACACATTGGTATTAGCGCAGCCTGATATTCATAGACCTTGTCAAAAGCAATTAACTGCAATCACTGGCATGACTTTGATAAATTAGGATCTCACGTTTCCGTTTAGCTTCCCCTGCCCCCTGTATTTGATCTGGTCCCTCCCTATTCACGCAGATTGTATCAGGCTTCACACGTTCAGATCCTCTGTAATGTTTCCATTCTTAAAAGCAAAATACTAAATGCCCCATCCTTTCCTCTTGGTGGACACAGCAATTCATAATATCTATGAATAGAGAATTAAAACGGTCATTTCTATTTCATATTCATTAATATCCCATTTTCCAGTTAGAACACAATATCTAACGTAATACACATTGACTATTGATATATTCAACTGATTAATTTCACGATATTTAAATGGTACTATTAAATATGAAAATAATTCGATTACAGGTAAAACATTCAACCAGTAAATTATTTAAGCGATTTATATATGAAGTACATGTAATAGAGTTTTTAAAGCGGTTTATGTAATATTGAACAATTACACTAAATTATCTTAATATCAGAAATGCTTCAACATAAACCACTAGAATACCCGTTTTGGCACCAAAATTATAAGGATGGACATATAAGTAATCAAACCAAGGTTTTTTTGAGTCCCAAATAGTATTTTTATTAGCAAATAAAGTCATAGGTATTAAAATGATGAGTCTCTAGACAATAATACTTTTATTAGCATTTACATCATTTTCAGTTGACTGTAGAAATGTAGATTGTTTGCTCTACAAAACAACAATAATTTAAAATAAGATAACCAAATTAGGTTCCTCTGCAGATTCTTCGTTTATTCTGACTCATTAACTCTTTGCCTGCAGAGTTTCCCTCTGTAATGTATTGCTAACCATTTTATATTAAACTTTTTTCTAATATAAAAGTTTAAATGACTATTTAGAAAAAAGAAAAAAATATATAGAATGGTATTTAAAAAAATAAAAATAAAATAAACTATATAAATAATAACTGCAATTATCCATGTTATAGCCCAGTGCTATTCACAGAGGACCCTGGATCTAAGGGAAACCGTTACTCCAGATCACACAGCCCCATACATTATATGTCCCAGGGGAATTGAAAAAAGGGATTATTTAGTAGGATTTATTAACAAAATATACCTCGGATGGATGGCAAAAGAATTGTTTCTTTCTTTCTTTCTTTGCCTTTTTTTCCCTCTCTCATCTTAGTGGAAACCTAATAAAATTTGGAGACGTGAAGGCACACCCCTATGACGTAGAGTGAGGAGGGGGGAGCACTCCACCAGCCAATAGCAAGTCTTTCCCAAATCTGCCAGCAACAAATATAAGAGTTCAGAAAAGTTTGCATCGACTCAGAAACACTTTCGTGTCTGGGACAAAGTGATAGGATTGGGTTTGTTTTGTGGATACTCAACCTTCTCCCCCCCCTCCCCTCTCCAAGAAGTCTATTGGAGAAGGGTTTTTCTTCTAGAGAGAGAAAGCACTGGAGATCAGTTGGGACAGTCCCCTGCCTTCTGCCAGGGTCTTTTCTCTCCATAGTTCTGGTAGAAAATGATGCAGGAAGAATCAAGCTCCCCTGTTTCGCCTGTGGATAGCTTGAGCAACAGTGAAGAGGAACTTGACAGACAGCAGAACAAGAGGGTATGCAGAAAGAGGAGATCTGGTAGGAAAAACCCTGAAGAACCAGAAAGCCCAACCTCTGTGAAAAGAAATAAGAAGGCAAGCAGCACAGGAAGCAGTCCCCAATCCTTTGAAGAACTTCAAACCCAACGAGTCATGGCCAATGTAAGGGAGAGGCAGAGAACCCAGTCCCTGAATGAAGCTTTTGCAGCCTTGAGAAAAATCATCCCCACCCTTCCATCTGACAAACTGAGTAAAATCCAAACCCTCAAACTGGCATCCAGATACATTGATTTCCTGTGCCAGGTTTTACAGAGTGACGAGCTGGACTCCAAAATGGCAAGTTGCAGTTATGTGGCCCATGAGAGGTTAAGCTATGCGTTTTCAGTGTGGAGAATGGAAGGAGCATGGTCTATGTCTGCATCTCACTAAACATTCCAATTACAGGCACAACACAACAGGGCACACTCAGGTAAGATGCCCCCCAAATGCCCCTTTCCACTCCAGCAGTGCAAGGATTCTTTCTAATCGATATATTGGCCAATACACCCTGTAGTATCCAATATGCAACTGCAAGAACTCTTAGTGTTCCATTCTCGTGTATTAACTCTATGTTTAAAAGTATAGTGTGACATAAGGATTACACATACAACACATACAAAACAAGAGAACTCTCAATGTATTCTTCCTGGCAAACACATTAAAAATATATTGTAAACATTAATATATTAATGTTAAACTCACTCCCCCACCTCCCTTAGCACTGAGCAGTTAAGAGGCACAATTCTCTGTTAGATCATAGACAAGGGGCCTAAAAAAAGGGATCACAATATAAACTTGGGAGTCCAAACCACATCTCTATAGTTTAGTTTCCAGACTGTGATTATGTTCTTTTATCTTACTGTATGGGACCATTTGTTGTTGTTGATGCTTATGTAGTGTATGCGTTTATTTTTTTTAACATTATAACATATTCTGTTTCACTTTTAAACCATCTCCTTAACATATTAGTTATATTGCTTGCATCTGTATTCTCCTTCCACGTCTTTTTTTTTTTTTAACCTAGGGAAGACAACTTCCTGGGTTGTGCACTACAATTCCCATGATGCTCAGCCAGCCATAAACGGGAAAAAAAGGAAAGCTTGTTGACATTAAGGCAGATTGCTTGGAAATATCAACAGGGAGAGGCTGTGCATTATGGGAACGGTAGTCAGCAACAGTTGGAGTGCTGGAGGTTAGTCAGCACTGTTCAAAACCGTTATTCGCATTCCTAGGCGGTCAGTAATAACGGTTCACTCATATGATAAGGTCTATGTTGTGATCTTGCCTTATGCTTTTGAGAGTGTGTTTAACCCTTTGGATTCCATAGTGTAGTTGCTTAGTTCAATTCTAATCAAGGGATTGCATCCCCCTTTGGCGCTTAAGTAGGTACATAACTATTACTATAACTATAGTTACTACAGGACATAAGACGAATATTCGAACAATATATGTACACTCACAATAAAACGTGTTCTCGTTTGTTTCTCTTCCCAGATGATACAGTTTCCAAATGAAGGAGGAAATGGACTGTGTATAGAGACTGAAGTTGGATACCTATAAAAAAAATAAAACAAAATAAACCCCTGGATTTTCATAAATTGGAAGAGATAGACGTAAAGAATCCAAAGGTGTGGGGAGCACTTACTGAGCACTGAGTATGAGCGAAGGCCCTGGCCTTTATTAATCAAGGTGGCTGCAAGGTCCACAAATCTTTTCCATTCTGATTCAAGACTGAACAATCTCTAATCTGTATTTTGACGAAGAATGTTGGAATTTAGATTTTTTTTTTTTTTTTTATACTTTTGTTTTGTTTTCTTGCATGCATTCCCACCAATCGTGCCTTTGATGCCACTTAGGAGGAACCTTTCTTGTGAAGGTTTCCTATTTTTCATGAACATTCCTTATGCAAACCCACAAATCCATTTTTTTTTATAGGAAAAGAAAAAAACTATTTTTGTTATTTTGAAACTTGGCTCAAAAAACTGTTTCAAACAAGCGGTTACATCTCTTTATTCTTCCTCTGAGAACAAAGTAAACATTTTATTTATTTATTGACCCATGTTTAAAAAAAAAAATGCAACTAGATCAGGTGTCTAAATGCATTCATATTTTTATGGCTGTTTTGTAAATATCAATGTATATTATTTTTCTGCAATAAATAAATATGATTGAAGACATTTTTAGTTTTGGTCTGTAATAAAAACCCCTTTGGTTAATCAATAGAAAATACAAAAACCTGCTTGTTTAGCTGTAAAGACACCCAAGGGAGAAGGGTTAAGAAAAACAAACTAGGGTCGAAAAAAATACCCTCAAATAAACAAGGCTACTGACAGACATAGAGATTATTGAAAGAGACAGCTTTAGCATTCTCTATAGCTCAGAACGCTGGAGAACTGCCCCTTCCTTCATCAGTACCCTAAATAATGTCAAAAGGTGGACTGATTTTATCCACTCGCCATGCAAAGCCAGATCCCTGCACTTAACAAGACACTTTTGCTTTCTGCTTAGTTAAGATCCAAGTGTAGAATGTCACACTCTGTTGTATCATTCTTCAGAGCAATTTGTGCTGTTCCTGCAAAAACAAATAAAAAGGGGGTATTGGAGCACACAGCCATTATCGATTCCTCAGGATGATCCTAAAACAAATACCCGTACTAAACCAAGTTTATATGTTTTCTGATTTCAAGGCATACTGAGAAAATCTCTCCTTATAGTGTATAATATATATGTCAGAATCGATCATCTATATATACGAATTATATCTATCACCTATATTGTGTGTGTATGTGTGTGTATATATATAAATAATACAGATATAGGCAGAATTTTCAATTAAAAATGTAGTTTGTCTAAAAGTGCAGTAATTCGATTATTTATGTTGTTATACATGCATATATAATTATATGTACATATATTTAATTTTATATAAATATATATATATATTAAAGAACGGTTTTTAATTTTTTATTTCACTAAATATTGGAAAAAGTAAATGAATTATAGACAAGCTGCATGCATTGATGCAGAGGTCCCTTCTTCGATTTTAATAAAGTATATCACTAATCTAACAATAATAGCCATAATAATAATAATAATAATGATGATAATAATAATAACGGTAATGTTGATAAAAATAATACTGATACAATGTTTTGCTGTAGTTCTGAGCTGGGAGTTAGGAAGTGAGAGCTGTACAATAGTAGGGTTTGTAATGGAGAGTTCATGCAATGTGTTTGATAAATATATTGCGGGGGGAGGGGGAAGGGGTCCTGTTTGTGTAGTGAGGGTTGGGGGTCACAAGTGCCTCTAGTGTTTTTGTTTCCGCATATTGCTATGTATTTGCTGACACTGAATTATTATAAATCTAATATTGTGCATAAAACAGGGCTGCAGATGTTTACAGAAAAAGGCCAGAAGAGTTTGTTTATATTATGGGATTAAAGGGGACTTTGAAAATTGAATGTGAGGTTAGGTGGTCCGCTTTGAAAAACAAGAGCTAATGGGGAATAATAATAAGGCAGACACACAGCTTTTTACAGAACTGGACCTTACCATTCAATCATCAAAGAGATGCTAGTGCAGGTTTAATTCTTTAATAAGATATGAAAAACATTCCAACTACATACCAGTTAATATTACTAGGGAAGAGAAAAGCAAGTGCCAGTATGCTGAATGTATATATACGGTGTTATATGCAGGCTGAGCTCTATATCTAATGCAAGAGGAAATAGATTGGGCAATTATGAATGATTGCCATAGTGGATTATATGAGTTTATAGTAATATTTAATATCTTTTGATTATATTATGACAGCATTTTTCCTGTGGCCAGTAGATACAGTACAAGATACTGGCAGTGCTAGTATACAAAATATCTAAAGTGTTTTATAAAGAATTGAACGTTTTGTTAACCGACTTGATCTTACTTAAAGCCTTCAGTCTCCTGGGACTATTTTAGGACAAGTTTCAGTATAGAATATATTACTACAATTCTTACAAATGTTCTGTATATGAAATAATGGTAAATGAACGAAAGAAAATAAATTAAAGGGTGTATTTTTTATTAGACAAAAGGAAACATTGTTTCTTTTATTTTAATAGTCTGCAGAGGATTTTTAAGTGCAAAATCCAATTTCCCAGCAATGATGCAATGTCCACTCTAAATCTGTCCTCCTGTGGGTTTTAAGTGTCTAATGGTGTATGTTGTGTAAGTATACATGTTTGCTTCGAATTTAACTATTAATATTACTTTTCATAAAACATGTGTATATGAACAAACACCAAATTATAACTGACTTAATTTGTCATACACAGCCACACTCACATATTTGAATAGCTTGTGGCTGTTATATTATCCTCAGTCTATATCCACCATACATTCCAATGTCCTTTACAGTATAAACCAGCTTAGTGATGGCTAAGCTTGGCACTGCAGTTGTTGTGGACTACAGATCCCATAATGCACAGTGAGCCCAATGGCTCCCTATGCATCTTGGGACTGTAGTCCACAAAAGCTGGGGTGCCAGAAATTAACCATCTCTGCACTCATGTCACTGTAATACATGTATAATGTCTCCCAATCAATGCACTTCCACTCACACTTTGCAAAGCCCACATTTCAAGGAGAGACTTTGGTCTTCTCTAGGAAACTAGAACATTTTGCACATTCCTTGGTTAGGCAAAGTGGGAATAGCTATTTTCTGTAGTCCAGTATCAAATTATACTTAAGCATATGATTTCACTTGAAGTACTGCCCAGGAATCCTTCAAAGTGAACATTTGTCCTACTCTCATGATGTAAGGCGGTTTCCCTGCATCTGTAATTTTAAGAAAAACAAATGTGCAGGGAACAAATGCTGAGGAGAAGCCAAATAGGACTCTGCAAAGTAAAGAGCTTCACCTGTGGAGTAAATCAACAAGACCAGGATCTGGTGCTGGAAACTAATGGTATAGAACGCTTGGATCCAAGGTGACCATGAGAAAAGTCATCAGGACATCTCAAGGACTACTGAAAGCATGCTGATCCACTGACCACAGTCTAATGCATTTACACATATACACACTATATAGGGCTATACATACAGATACATCACACACACACATATTCCCATTGCAGCTCACAATAACTGTGCATGGTATAGTATCTCTGTGTATAGGATATGTATATATATATATATATATATATATATATATATATAAATAAACACAGACACATATACAATATATATGTCCAATACGCTATATGCAGACACATATTTACGATGATAAATCTCAATGTAGTATTGTTTCTGGTTCCTGGTTAAACACATACACACATATAATAAGCACAGGGCCAATATATATTTACATCCACAGAATACACATACAGGTACACCTAGCTGTAGCTTATGTTATATATTAAACTATATTGATCATTCTTTCCAAAAATATCTTAAATAGTTAATGTAAAGCCTGTAAATTAATAAATGTATTTAGATATACACAATAAATATATATGTACATGATGTGCATAATATTAAAGTGATTGGCAGTAGTAGTTTAAAAATAAATCTGCCCATCAAATAAATGATATATTGTATTATGTAAATATAATATTTACATTACGTGACATTAATCAGGGTACATAAATATTTATGATGATCGTTTTAAATCTTTGATAATAGAAAGATTGACATGATTGGATGTCTCGTGCTATTATCGATAAACACATCACAGGACAATCCTTCTATAAACCCTGCTAGATGGGAATCTTTAATACAGTTTAGACTATCCTGTAAACAATACCAGCTATGAGTCAGCCTGTTAGTTAGAAGAGTGGATCTGTGCCTGTTTTAATTGCTCTGCATTTTAATCTCACAAACAACCAAATCGTTTTAGTAGTAAACATTTTTATAGGATTTATATTGCATTAACTTTTGGCAAGTAATGGTTTCTAAGGATTGAGCCTTCTTAATGCTTTTTTACAAATCAAAGCCCATGTTCTTTGAAGAAGGTGTGTAATTGGAGTTTGCAGCATGTATGGAATCTCCAGATGTCTATAAAATAAGAAGGGGCATTTGGCAGGTCATGTGAAGGTGGAGCAGGTTAAAATCACTTGCACAAAGTCCCTTTTTACAACTAAACAGTCTGCCATTTATAACCCAACTGCTAGGAAGCACATACATATTTCAGTTCCACTGTTTTCTGATTTAGGATGCGTGTGAATATGGAAAATTAACTCAACTATCGTTATTCCCCATTCCTCCTTTTTCCCTTCTTTCTTTTCCTCTTTTCTTTCTGTCTCTTCTGTCTCTGTTTCTTTCTTTCTTTCCCTTGTCCTTTATTCCTACAATTTCCTCTCTGTGTCTTTTCTTTCTGTCTCTCTCTTTCTTTTTTTCTACGTTGTAATCATTTAAAGATTTATGTTTATAAATGCATTATACACAGCTAAATAAGTTGACAATGTTCTATTGCATTATTACACCTACGGGTTTTCTTAGTTAAGAAGATTTTCTTTATAGTTTCCTTATAGTATTGGTGAATATTTTAAACAGATAGAAAACAAGCGATCAAAATAATTGATAGGGGTAAATGCATTTTAATGGTAGGTTAACAATTTTACACATAAAGCAATGCAAATTTATATATTTTTTAAATATATTTTACATTTTTCTGATTGATATCTCTTTATATTTTTTGATTAAGCTATTGGCTTATTTGATGCAGCGATCGCGAACTACAGTTCCCATGATGCTCAGCTTGCCATTGGTATTCCACAGATAGGACGAGTAGGATAGGTATCACCGACTCTGATTTGGTGTGTGCAAGGAATAGAGCTGGGTCTGACACAGCAATCAATGTTTAGCTATGTTGATCTCTTTTCCCCTACTGTGCACACTGTGCTGGATCGCAGAGGCACTGTATAGTGAAGAGTTAAGCAGGTACCTGGATGCAGTTTTGCTTTGACCAGATGTTAGCATTTTCCCTTAAAATTGTCATGTGAAATGAACAGATGTGCAAGTTGCTAGTGTAGCCCAGCCACGCCTTCCCACACAGCACTGCTCTGACTTCCTTCACATTGCTAGCTATAGGCCTGCTCCTCTATACTCTCTGTGTGCTGTGCTTTACCCAGAGCACCCAACCCAGCAAGTATTATTCATCTCGGCCAGGAAACTACCAGTTTCTTTCACCTCGATCCTTTGATCCTCCACAAGGTATCAGATCTCGGCTTGGGACACTCTGAGACTAATCAATTGCTGCTGTGACAGGGGTGCTGGATGACAAGGAATGGGGAGGAATGTCACTCCTGACAGATCCCAAGGCTGCCCAGGAGGATGAGCTGAAAGACAAGCGGTATGGCAACTGACTGCAGGCTGCTCCCCCTCTATAGATCCTATAAAGAGGATAGGATAGAGGCTAATCATTTGGAAATGCAATCAGAATTCCTTCATATAGCTCTCTCTGCCCCTGCCTGTCACTCCATACATGTGTGTGTATGTACATCTATCTATCTATCTATCTATCTATCTATCTATCTATCTATCTATCTATCTATCTATCTATCATCTATCTATCTATCTAGTAAATATAAATAAATAGATAGATGCTTATATTTTACTGTCTGTATTTATCTATCTATATGTACCTATCTTACACTTTATAACGTAACATTTGTATTATTAATTTGTTATATTACAGATGGATTGAAGTAATTGATATATCTGTTCTGTTATAGGGTAATAACATCATGGCTGTTCTTGGGGATCTGTGCTGGTTATATATAAAGGATAATTGTAAGGCAACATTCTAAATTTAGAACAATCAGTAGGAATATTCCATTTGGATTCCATGGTAACTGTCCCATTTTTGGAGGACTTTGCTCCAGGTTTACTCTTTATGCATAACACACCTCCCCAATCATTTATCTGCGAAAAAGAAATAGGATTAAAATTGCTAAGGTAACATTGAATACACAGTATGCATAAAATAGCATTTCTGCTGATTTTCCCAAAGTATGCACTTTTCAAAATTGTTCCACATATTCTTGATAAAGATAACCCTTAATATGCTATTCCTACAAAAAATCCATTTAAATTTATTTTTTATATTGTTATTATAAATCTTCTCATCTACCGTGTTATTATGTGTACATCAATTGTAGGGCATGCATACAATAACTATTTCATTAAATATCATATTACATTTCAACAATGTACATGATATTCCACAAAATATACGTGAAAATAAGAAATCTCTATCTATTCGTCCTGGTAAAATATTCCCTAAATAAAAAGCTGTTATGATATCTACTATACATTAAAATCGTAAAAGCTTTGAAGCACATCACTAAAAAAAAAAAAAAAAAAAGATTTATGCCTGAGGAAGGGAACTAGCAATTTGGTCTTGGGAGCTTGCAATCAAACTCTCAATTAGCCCATAAATAATATCATTTTAACCCTACATATTTCTTATTAAAAACAAATCTACATTGATAACTGGCTATGAATGAATGTACAATACCAGTCATGCCCTGTCAATATTAAAAGACAGAATCCGGCGGAAAATACTGATCTATAGGTTATTTACATATAATTATAGTCACTGTACATTTGTTGCATTTTAATATTAAGAATTAAGAATAATATCTATCTCGCTATCTATCTATCTATCTATCTATCTATCTATCTATCTATCTATCTATCTATCTATCCATTTTTCTTCTTTTAGTAGCCTTGCCACGTAATAACTGTAGATAATGATAAGATGAATAAACAAATAAATAATACTGTACAATAGGTGTAAAGTTTTGCTTTTGCAGGGACTGGAATCTATGTCTTACTATGATTCATGGCAGTTATAAGTTCTCTGGGAGTATCTGACCTGCCTTCTGACAATATAACGTGTTATCTGAAGTCCTTGCTGATATACTAGCTAAATTGGTGTTAATTTCAAACAGACTGCCCACTCCTCCAGGGATTAAAGAAAGATTTTATATGAATGCACAGCCTTTACTGATAAAAGCACCTGGCTTCCCCACTGTATTTGATTAATGACCATTAGCCAGACCAGAATTACACTTTTTCAGTTGGACTAGAACTTTAATAAATAGATAAAACAATACAAAAGTGTTATAAAGTAACTCATTGGAACACATTTTAAAATGAGAGAAAAATACTTTATAAATAAATAAAAACTACACTGAAAACCGACCGATATTATTATTATTATTACTAGTATTATTGCTAATGCTATTAACAATAATAATAGCCACATTATCTGTCAGTCTGATGCCAGCAATGCTTATCATTCGAATAATAATTTCAGGATTCATACATTTGATTATTTTATTTACACAACTTCTGACACTTCTGATTTATTTTGACAATGAAATGTACACTATTTAAATTTAACTATGGCTAAAATAGTCTAATATTAGGTGGGGCTAAGTATTTTTTATATGACAATATGGATAATTATTTTACTTTTTTAAGTATTGAGTTAGATTCCAGCACCAAACCTTTAATGTATTTTGGATAGTCAATAAGTAGAGGTTGTTAATAGTGTGATTAATTCAGTAACTGTTTCTTGCACTGATCTTCTGTGCCTAAATAAATATTCTTAATCACAGGGCCCCATAAATCACCATGAGAAATTGTAAGATATTCGAACCCTTTGTTTGTTTTCTTAAAATCCCACATACAATTATTCATTTTTTTTAACCGACCTAACAAAAGTGTATGTGTGATGTGAATGGCAAGTTCTATCCATCTGCTGCAGGCACATACATAAACATGGGGGGATGTATGCATACAGGGAGAGAGAGACCCTCTGGCCGTTTATCTGGCCGACTCCCATGGTGCTCGGCCAGATAGAAGGCAGACGGAGCAAAATAGAAGTCATGATCCAAGGTTGCCAGAGGTTACATTTCAAAGTTACAAACTGAATATTTAAAGGTCATATTACATCTCTACTCCCTAGCATTTGTAGCTACAGATCTGGATAATACAAACAACTATATTTCGATTAAATCTGCAGGCACATACCATTGATTGCCATGACGATCACATTTTTAGCATATATTTCTCTTTGCCCATCCCCCCCCCCCCCCCCCCCGATGCATTTTACTTTACAGGGGACTGGGGATAAGGGGAACAGGAGACTGGCTATGACTAGTCCGAATTAAACACACTCACTTCAACATCACACTTGTGCAATATTCATATACGGTTTTAAAATTAAGCGTAATACTGATATCGGCATTGTTTGGTTATAGAAATGCCAATTTAACTCTTTTCTTTTCATTAAACATTTCCAAGCATTCTTTATAGCATTTTATCTATGGTAATTAGTGACATTTTGAAACACGTGTATGTTCCTTTAAATAATTTTGCTACTACAAGGATTTGGATCTAGTGGATCAAAACTATTACTAAAATGCACCTGTACTGATTTCATTAACCAGACTGGTTTAAAACAGCCTAGCACTAAGTTGATCAATGACTAACCATTAGCGTTCCAGCTGTTGTTGATATATGGCTGGTTGAGCATAATGGGAAATATAGTCCACATAAGATGTCGTGCCAGAGGTTAGCCATCACTGCCCTAGGAGATCAGCTGTGCGGCACTTATTGCCCCACGCCCCTTTGATGTGTTATTCTTACTTTTGTATCCACAACAGAGTAAGAACTGTTATTTTCTGTGTTTTTCTCCTCATTTCCGTTTTATTGCATCTCTCCTGCTTTCCTGGTAATATGTGTTTATTGTTTATTTGAACAGTAATCTTTGATCTTCGCAATCTTAATGCCCAGATATAAAAGATCTTAAGACACTTGTCTGATTGAAATGCTTTTCAGGGTGATTTATGACAAACGCTTTATATCGGAAATTTCCAGATAACTTCTATCGCATGAGAGCCTGTTTCCAATATCAACGTTGTCCTAGCTTTGGCAACATTTAAAACAAGGCTTGGGATGCGGGGTCTTAGTTAAAAAAAGGTAATCCAATTTAGATAAGAGTAGAGTCTGCCTTTTAACCCACTGATTGCCAGATGGGGAGCGATTTTCTTCTGATTCCAAAATGGTTAATGCTACCTACACAGGAATATTGTCTGCGGCATGAATCATAATAACCCCAGCATTACTGTGTGCGTTGACTGCATTTATGGCAGGCTGGCTTAGCATCTTAAGAGTTGTAGTAACCAGTAGCTGGGAGGGGAGGGCAGATCAAAACTGCATGCTTGAAAGTATCATCCCCAGCTACCGAGTTGTCAGTCACAGACAACTCGGTAGCTGGGGAAAAGATATATATGTGTCCCTAAAAACATCATAGCATTATCCCACTATCTATCTTTGGATATATGTATGTATGTATCTATCTATCTATCTATGTATCTCGCTTATATAGCTGTCTGTCTCTATCTATAATATCTGCCTTCTCTCTTTAAATATGCAGATCCAGAAGAAAGAAAAATCACGCACTCACAAGATTTGAAGTATCAAAATAGTTGATATATTAGGTATAGTGAGTGCGTGATTTTTCTTTTGGATCTGTATTTATAGATATCTGGATTTTGGATCTCTCTCTCTCTCTCTCTCTCTCTCTCTCTCTCTCTCTCTCTCTCTCTCTCTCTCTCTCTCTCTCTCTCTCTCTCTCTCTCTCTCTCTCTCTCATCGATCTTCTACCTAATCTATCTGTTTATCAATCTACATATTAGGCACAATTCTGAAATAGCCCTTCTCAGGTTTAATTTATGCATATTGCACACATATTTATGTACATTACGGCCTGGCTCTCTATGCACTTCACAAATTGAGTTATGTTCTTATTTGAAGAAAAATGAATACATGCCAACCACACCGTGAAGTCGTTTTTCCCCTCTGCATGTAAATGTCCAAGATAATAATAATAATAATACTATCTATGTAAAACGAATCTAAAAAAAAAAACCTAGAATATAACTCTATTCAAACCTATCAAATGTTTAGTAGTTGAAGGATATTCATCTTCAGGAAAAAAGCCAACATGTCAATAAAAATGTAATTATTTCTGAAACATGTGGGAGTACTTACAATATCCCAAAACATGATACTGTATATTGAGATTTGGTGGAAACTGAACAATATCTTTCCATATTTGCTGGTCAGGACCCTGTCCCCAAAAGGCAAAACAGCCACTGAAAATGTAATATATCCTGACAGCCTATTAAACATGAAAGATATATTCATAGTTACCTGCACCAAATCAGCGGGTGACTCTCAACATGAAGTGACAGGATTGGATGCTAAGCAGTATAACCTTACAGAGAATAAATGGCTGGGATTTTGTGCAATACAGTGTTCTCATAGATCAAAGATATGGCAAATGAATTCCTAAAGGTACACCAAATATCTGTATGCTGTGTGTATCTATCTATCTATCTATCTATCTATCTATCTATCTATCTATCTATCTATCTATCATCTATCTATCTATCTATCTATCTATCTATCTATCTATCTATCATATATCTATCATATATCTATCTATCTACTATCTATTCTCTCTCTCTCTCTCTCTCTCTCTCTCTCTCTCTCTCTCTCTCTCTCTCTCTCTCTCTCTAACTAGCTATCTATCATTAATGCAAATAATTATAGATATTGCAGAGATTATACAGAATTGAATTTGCATAGAATTTGCATCCTATCTACATCATTCTAAACACTTGTTTGCATGAGTTTTGTATTTGGGTTCGTCTAGAAAGCTTTAGGATAGAGGCTAATCATATGGAAATGCAATCAGAATTGCATCATATCGCTTTCTGCTCCTGTCTGTCACTCCACAAGCTTGTGATGCATTTATGTATCGCACCTATACTTATTATCTATCTATCATCTATCTATCATCTATCTATCTATCTATCTATCTATCTATCTATCTATCTATCTATCTATCTATCTATGTCTTTCTAGCTATCTATCTTGTCTTTCTGGCTTCCACTTTCTAACATGAATTTGTTATATAATTAATTTGTTATAGTACAGATTCAAGGAAATAATGTGTATTTATCTATATGTTACATCCTAAGATAAATTGTGGACAATATTCCAGACATTGAGCAACCTGTAAGAACATTCCATGGGTTTCCATGGTTATTGCTCCATGTATAACTATATGTTTGTCTATGTAAGCTTTGAATGTGTGTATGTGCGTATAAGCAATATATGTCTAGTATCTTTCTTTCTTTCTTTCTTTCTTTCTTTCTTTCTTTCTTTCTTTCTTTCTTTCTTTCTTTCTTTCTTTCTTTCTTTCTTTCTTTCTTTCTTTCTTTCTTTCTTTCTCCTGTCTATCTCTTTATAACATAACTCAGTCCCTATAGTGTATTTGCCTAGCTACCTTGTCTCTGGACGAGTGTTGATGTGTGTATGTATTGGAGGAGAGAGATAGACTGTTTCCCGGTTTTCAACCATACAAAAATATCTTCCCCTTCTATCCGGTTAGTATAGGGTTAAGAGAGGGCTTCATATAATGAGCAATGATTGAAGAGACTCTATTGTGTTATAAAGCAGGTTCTAGTGTTTCAACGTACAAGGTACTTAGGGGAACATGTTACACTGCACGGAGAACCCCTGACTGTGATCTTTAATTGTTCCCTCACCCAGCTGGGATATTGCTTTTAATTTCCATGAAGGAATACATCAACTCCAATTACAAATTAAAATTCTTTATTAAACTATTCATTTTGCCTGCAGTTGTGAATGAGGAAATGCAGACCCCCTATAAACATGTACGATCAAAGGTATCCGGCATGGACAGTGTTTATTGATTAGACTTGTGTAATAATTATTAACATTTATAACATTCTAATGAGCTAACATTGTATTATATGCCACTTGTAGCAAAATCCAAAACCTGATTTCTCCCTGTTTGCATGTATTTTACACAATAAAACCATAATATTTAATGTTAGCAAAATCCCCCCAAAACAATCAAATCATTAAAAATATCTCACATTTGTCCAGCAATCAACTAGTTAAATAATTTCCATTTCCTTTTGTTTCGGAGACACAATACAGATCTCAGTAATACAACTGACTGAGCTAATTACTTTACTTTGTTCTAATACAATACTTCCACTATGATCAATGGCAGCCTAAGGGCACATGGAGTAGAATGCTATTCTCCTGTATTATTAATACTGTAGCACTGTAGTTTCATTCATTGTACATTCAGTTAACTAACTATACTGTTGATGAGGATTTAAATGCAACATGTTAATCACCTAGAAGCTAAAAAAAAAAAAAAAATCTGCCTTGGCTTTTTTGGTGTTTGTTATCTTGAATTTTTCGTTGATTTTATTTAGAATGTGACGTGCTATTTGTTTGCAAAAAAAAAAAAAAAAAGATAGTTAATGTGCCTTGTTTTGTTGTTTTTATTTAAGTTCATTTTTATAGTCTATAGTAAATATTGGTATTGAGAATTTGGGAATAAATCATAAAATAATTTGTAAATCATGTGATAACAGAATTCCCATTCTGATGACACAAGATTTAATCACATACAATCCTGTTTTATAGCCATGCTCAGTCTAGAAACATCCCAATTATTCTATCTTTGTTTGTAAAACAACTTTATTTCTTTATTTTCTCTCCTAAATCCTAGAAAAATAATATTTTTGAGGAATCATCTTTTTGTAGTGCAGTTTAATATTTGTTTAATATTGTATCTCATATTTTGGAACTTTCAGCTTTTCTTTAAGACACACAACAAACAAAAACAACCAAACAATTAAAACTAGATGTATTCTAAATAATTTATAACCTGCATTATTTCATGGTTGCCAGATTGCAGTTGTTTGTGTGCTTAGTATCTCTTTATATTTTACTATCAGAAGTGCCAATGTTTATAATTCTTAATGAATTGTGATTCTTAAAAATCTTGTTAACTGTAATCAGTAATTCAACTTACATGACACAGATTTCTTTTAATTACAGTGTACACTATCTATACCAACATTCTATGATTTATATAGGATATCATATTAATCATCTAATCAAATACCTGCAGTTCATAATAAAACACAGTTTTCAGTTTACCAATCCTCAAAAATGTTCATAGGGATAGTGAAGTTACTGTATTCTTGCATATTCGGCAGCTTAGTGTTAAAGAATAATTACTAGGTTACTTTTGATATTAAATTTAGTAAGAGATGATAAGTGGATAGTTTTTAATGTGAGAATAGGCTTCCAAGAGTAATGGCTTCTTAATGGAGAAAAGCTTCCTTCTCACCATTATATTGTTTGTAAAGGGATTACTAGATTGGTAGTAAACCCCCAAATTCATATTGGGAGTGTAGATGCACATATTGGTCAGCCTCACTGCCCAGTACCCACCCTTTCAGTTTTGTGTGTGCAGTGTTTCACATGGTGTCTATTCACTAAAAAGTGAACTGTGCAGTGAGAACTAATAGGTGGTCTACAAAATGCTGAAATTAAAAGGGAAGTTCCACCTAGCATTTAATATATGTGAAATGCAGTTATTTTTAACAGATCTCTGGTTTTACTGGGGCCTCTACAATCAGTGACATCCAATCAGGAGGGTTTGAAGAGATAGGCATGAGAAAACTAAGCAAACAGATCTGTTTCATTTTCTTCATTTTACATTAATTTCTTTAATAAAAATATATTTTTCTGCCACTGTGGGTGCAATTGCCTCTTTAATAGTCTATTCATAAACATTCTCCAGTGTGCTAACTCTGCTAGTAATACCTGATTTTTGCAGCCCACATGTCAGTTCACCACAGGCGAATTTTATTGAATAGACTCCATAGGAGCAGACATATAGGTGAAGGAAACAAATAGTGTGGCACTGTGCATGCAAAGTGTATGGGAACATTTTGGGTATTGTGGAAATCACCCAAATCCTCCCACATTTTTCTGAAGTAAATGGAAAAAAGACCCCAAACCCTATTAAAATTTATATTTTAAAAAATAAAGTAAACAAATAAAAAATAAATATATTAATATCATATTTATAGAGTATAATAATATATATATAATAAAAACAAAATCATATAATATATACAATTAAATCATAACAATACATTTAAATACATATTTTTAATATATACATATATATATAAAAGATACTAATGACATATAAATACAATAATATTAAGCAATACATAAATATATATACATATATCACATATCATACGTAATACAAGTATATTTAACAAAGAATATAAATGAAAACCAACACACTCCATTTAGTATTCCCAATAAAAGTTAGGGAATAGTAGGGTATCTATCTATGTATACATACATTAAAATATATAATTCAACACACTGCCATAACAGCTTTTGAGCATAACTATACTAGTGATGGGATGCCACTAATATTACAAGAGCGGTTATGGCAATGTGCTAAATTATACATTTTAATCCAAGTACATTTAGATACATGACCATTCCCTAACTTTTAATGGGGTTACTAAGTGGCATGTGGGATAAATGCATACTTTATTACATGACACTCTAAAATATTCAATTTATGATTTTTTTAATCTAATATGCTATAAGGGAATATATGTACCTATTTCCAAAGTGATTAACCATTTTAAAACATGTATTACTGTAAGTTTAGGCCCTTTAAAGTGTAGTTCTCCAATAAATTGTTGGAGAATTAATATGGCCATACTTGGCCCTAAGTTTGGAGGTAATTGGATTTTTTTAGAACAGGTGACATCCTATACTTAAAATGCTGAAGTTTCCATGATCCAAATGTGACAGGTTTCTTGGCCTGTGATTCACAAAAATCACTTTTTTCAGACTAATCTAAGACATACTGAATACTTCTGGATTTTCAGAATTTCAGGTCTATTCTCTGATATGACACGATTTTGAACCAAATCTCACCAAATGGAATCAACTGCCAGGTTTTCGAGATATCTTTAAAAAGGCATAGCTTAGTCATTAATTAACACTCGTGAGTTTTACAGAATAGTGAGCGTCTGATTGGACTACCTGTGGGGGAGGGGCTTAAAGACAAGATTTGTGGAACATTGATTTAGAGGTCTGGCTACCTTTGCTCCTGTGGTGATGCAGGAATAGCTCATTAAACACTGCAACCCCTACTTCATATTGGCTGCTGTGACAGTGGCTGCATAATTAGGGGTCCTGCCTGCAATATGAACCTGCCAGCTATCAGAACATGGATGTAATAGAGAATTATATCATCATAATATTGTATCTTGTTAAATTATTACCTCCATCCATTTTTAACAATTAGAATTATTTTAACAGATATAGGCATAGATTTACTGAGAAGGATTTGGAAAGATATAAGGAGTATAGACTGCCAAGCAGCGAATTTCCATCCAATAACATAAGCATCCAACTTAGAAGTTTATACATATAAAATTTTCTGTGAAATCAAATGTTACACTGCACTACATCAAATTGTATTTAACTCTTGAGTGCCAGAGAAGGCTGAAATTCATGCTCTAAGTAAATAATCCCATGCAATATGCAATATTGTGGTTAAGTATTATTTTAATTTTTCTACATGAAATGCTTTTCACTTTTGTGTGATAATGAAACCAATACACATGTTGGAATAAGTCAATACAGAACATATGATGTTGATTAGTTTTGGAGCGGCCAGCTTGTCCCATGGTACAGCAGTAAGGTTTAATCTATCCTGAATACATCACACTGCTCATTTAATATCAGTAGACACAACCACTTGATTACATCTGTGTTGTTGTTGTTTTTTATTGTTGGTCTGTTTTCTTCTGTAATCATAATCTATATTTGCCATATAACCCACTTTGAATATCTTCTCCCCTGTTGCTGAGAAAGAGGTAGATGATCTGCTCTCCTGCTCGAGATCTACAACTTGTGTGCTAGATCCCATCCCGTCTCACCATGTATCCTCTCTTTCCCCTCTACTCTTTCCAACTCTAACCCATCTCATCAACCTCTCTCTGTCCTACAAGGTATGTGATTATGACATCAGCTTGTGGCAAATCATTTTTTCCACTGAAGGCATTAATTTGCATATGAAGTCACAAAATGAAATCTTAAACCAGAGGCATCACAGGCACATTGAAAAAACATTTTCTCTAAATAAAACATTTTATGAACCATATTCATGGTACAACATGTGTTTTTCTGTGTACTTCACTGGGTAAACATGGAGAGAGAAGGCTGTTGACTGATTAATTGTCTATTCTCACAGTGAATAAAAAATATCCCTGGTTATTTATTATGACTATTGTTGTATACATCACAGAGCCCGTCAGTGGGGGGCTATTCACTAAAACTGAACTGCCAAGTGAACGGTAAGTGAACTGCTTAAATCGGGTATTAATAACTGAGTTAGAACTTGCTTATTTTTCCACCTCAGCTATTAATTCAAAACCCTTTTTTTCACAGTTTATTTGCAGTTCACTTGTCAGTTCTATTTTAGTAAATAGTCTGTATATTTGCTTATTAAAAAAATAATAAAAGAAACCTACTTCTGAGTAGTTAGTAATTGCCTGACATAACTTTCTTAAATAAATTATATTCAGCATCTCCTGTTATTTACAACATAAAAAAATTCAATTAATACAATAAAATTAAGTAGTATTCATCGACTGTTAAAATAAAGTTTTTTTCTATTTACGAGAAATTGTAAATATATGCTTAAAAGTAATATTTATACAAAATGGAAAATCATTATGTGAAGAAGAATTATTCTATTTTGTGTGGTAATAGTAACGAAACATCAGTTACCATAGTCATCAGACCCTCCTCCCCCCTTCCCCAGCCAGTACTTACCTCCTTGTTGCTGTCTCCCGGTGCAGGTCCGTGGCTGTGAGGGAAGCTTTGTGCGCTCCCCTCCAGCAGCGCTGATTCAAAAAAGTTTTGCCGGCAGCACGGGTGTCACCCGCGCCCCCCCCTCGGGACGCCACTGCAGAGTCACACATATTTTTTCCTTTTCATGTTCTGTTTTCTACATATATATATCAAGCAACTTTTATTCCGATTGGAAAACATTTAGAAAAGTTTTTTTTTCTATATTGTTTTTGTGCAAAATCTTTTGGCCCCAGCCCATTGAGTCAGATTAGAGAGCAGACTGGAAGTTTGTTGCCTCCATATTATATACTGTTTTTATTACTGTTTTTATTACCATAAGAGAGACTTTCTTACAATAGCATTATATTCACCATATCTTATATAGCGCAATTCTTGTATAGTTTTTTCTTTCCTAACCTTTTTCTCTTAAAATGACTTTTTGACCCCAATCCCAATCATCACCCACTTTAACCTTAGCACTAACCTAACTCTAACCCTAGTTGCTAACCCTACTTTTTAACCATAAACCTAGGTTTTAAGCCTTTTTTTGTGTTCTCAGTGTAATTTTTTCTGGTGGGGCTCCCAGGTGGATGTGGCTATATTACTAACTCCTGCCCTTTAAAAAGATCTGTTCTACCCAGGCATTTCTCCTCCATATAGCTCAGTAAGCAACATGGGAGACTTTTGACTGGCTAGCATGATTCCCATGATGCCCATTCAGCCAAAGCCTCCCATTAGCCTGGCTGAGCATAATTGGAAAAGAAGTACACAAATAGAAATAAAAACAATTCCCCTATGTCTCTCTCCCCATACTCTCATGTCTGCTCTCTCTCTACCCATATCCTCATGTATGTCTCTCTCTTTCCATACCCCCATGTCTCTTTCTCTCTATCCCAATACCCTCATGTCTGTCACTCTTTCTCTCCCTCTCTCTTCCCCCCGCTCTTTCTCTTAAATATTTCACAATAATACATTTTAAACTAAGTAAAAAAAAATCTTAGGATATTCTAAGTGGAAATATGCTTATAAAATAAGATTACAAGATTGAAAGCATGAAACTCAACTAACCATGCATAATCCTAGGCAACTAACAGAATACATATGAACAGGATGAACAGAAAAATAAGTGTTAAAGTATGTTTCTTATGATGTAGTGTGATAAATATATTATATTTTATATATATACATATGTGTGTGTGTGTGTGTGTGTGTGTAAATCCAAAGCAAGTGCACTCAGCTTTAAAGTGTCACTTTAAATATGCAGATCTAGAAGAAAGAAAAATCACGCACTCACAGGATTTGAAGTATCAAAATAGTTGATATATTAGGTATAGTGAGTGCGTGATTTTACTTTTGGATCTGTATATATAGATATCTGGATTTTGGATCTCTCTCTCTCTCTCTCTCTCTCTCTCTCTCTCTTCCTATAGCCCCATGTCGGTCTCTCTCTCTCTCCCATGTTTTTCTCTCACCCCATAGAGAGAGTAAAAAATGAAGAAGAGTAGGCGACCTTATCTTATAGTAGTGCTGGTTCTACAGTTTGGAGCTCCTCTTCTGCATCTGCTCACTCACACCTGGGTGTGGTGCACTCGCCCAGGATCGGCCTTGCCTCTGCAAATACTCTAAAAATAGCAGAACTATAAAACAATGTATAGACAAATTGATTTTAATCATGCTGAACAGTGATGAGGTGAAACGACTGAGGCACTAGCAATAGCTAAATAACTATACTGATGCCCTCTTGTGTAACTGAGCTGCAGGTACCTGCCACTCTTGGTCTTGAGTGTCACTTGTGTGGCATGCAGGGATAATTACACAAGATTGTGGGATATGAAACCACATTGCTGCAGCACATGCAGGAACAGTAGAACAAATATGCAGCTTTCCACAGAGGATCAAAAAATGTTTGCTCATTAGAGTAATTCCCAACTTCTCAGCATAAACAACACAACAAAAGTAGAGGAGCAGCAGGTCTATGTTGGGAAGAGGCAACAACTCATAACTCGCTCAACATCACTGATCACTAGGGAACAGCACGCAGGGGCAAACAATGATCTGATGAGCCTCCCAACCAGCTGAGATTCTACCAGAAAGGGTGTATCTGATTTTCTTTTTCAAATGCTATAAAAGCTTATTAAGAGGGGTATTCACTCTGTAATCATGTTTATAGATAACAAAAAGAAAAAGAATATATATTTATAATTTGACCTAATCGTCCTCCATTCTTCTTGAAGCTTTTTCAGGCTAACAATTTAACTTTAATTATGTATACTCAGTTCACAGTCTAGATTTAACATGCATTATTAAAACCATTCTTTTAACTGTCATTTACTTAATATATGTGCTATTCTCAAGTTCACTTATATCCTGCATAATTGCTGATTTCATGTGGCTGACTTTCAACACTTCAATTTGCAGTATATGAAATAAATAATAAAAACATAATTCAACACCAAGTATCTTGTTCTCATTATGCTGAATCTATTGCCTTGTGAACTGAGAAACCTTTGTCAGTAAGAGTGTATGTGTTCACCCTTGAATGTATTGGAAGCCTATAGTCAGGACTATCTAAATCAGAATCACAGAATACAGACCTAGATGTTCAGGATAAAGCTTTAACAAATTGCTTACCATGTCTTGGGTGCATATATATTGATTTAGTGTAATGTCCAGCAACCCCTTTAGAAATGGGATCACAATAATTTAATAGAACTTAGCTTGTAGTAACAATGTTTACTCCAGCGTACCCTATGGATATTAATGGTCTATACCAGCGGTGGCGAACCTATGGCACGCGTGCCACTACTGGCACGCCGAGCCCTCAGCTGTGGCAAGCGGTCAGGTTCAGCTCTCACCGCTTATCTGCTCCATTGCCATGGAGGTGCAGGCATCAGCGTAATAGACTGGCGCCGCCGGTCATCTGCTTCTTCTCCAGATGATTGGCGCATGCGCGTTCTGTGAAGAAGCGTTCAAGTCGGAAAGCAATTAACTGTTTGCTTTCCGATTTGAACGCTTCTTCACATAACACACATGTGCCAATCATCTGGAGAAGAAGCAGGTGACCGGCAGCGCCCGTCTATTACACTGATGTCTGCACCTCCAGGACAACGGAGCAGATTACCGGTGAGAGCTGAACCTGTATGTTTGTGTGCATTTGTGAGTATAAGTGTGTGTGTGAGTATAAGTGTGTGTATGAGTATAAGTGTGTGTATGAGTATAAGTGTGTGTGTGTGTGTATGAGTATAAGTGTGTGTGTGTATGAGTATGAGTGTCTGAGTATGAGTGTCTGTGTATGAGTATGAGTGTGTGTGTGTTTGGGTATATGTGTGTATATGAGTGTTTGTGAGTATAAGTATGAGTGTGTGTGAGTATAAATGTGTGCTGGGTTAGAAAGCCCTGTTCTCTCTATGTCTATCCTATGTGACAAACATTTATAGTACCTGATAAAGTATAACATGCTCTGTGCACAATGATACGGCCCAGACCAGCTTTCAATAGATATGGGATAGCAGAATTGCCCAAATTCCAGGTTGTGGTGCTGGGGAGGTTGGAAAGTCACTCCTTTTGCTTTACCCTGTGGGAGTCCACGTATAGACAACCACATTATATTTAACACTCAAACAATGATAATCTTTCATGTCTTTATGGAACACACTCATTAAACATTCATAGTGCTGGTGGAAAAGGTATGTGAACCCTGAAATGTAATAACCTTTGGTAGCAATAACCGCAAACAATTGCATCAGTTAGATGTGGATCAGACCAGCAATATGCTCAGGAGGTATTTTGGACCATTCTTTCTTACTGAATTGCATACACTCAACCATATTCTTCGGCTGTTTGGAGTGAACGGCTTTCATGAGGTCATTCCGCAGCATCTCTATTGGGTTAAGGTCTGGACTCTGACTGGGCCATTCTAAAAGGTGGTTTTTGTTTCCTTCAAGACTTTATCTATTATTCTTTTTTTTTTTTTTTATCTCACTGAGCATTCTGTATCGTGCCCTTGGAGTCATTGTGGTTGGGCACCTGCTATTTAATTTTATTATCCCTAGTTTGGCAAAGTTTATTGCCATTTAAAGCTGGGGAGAATGTGAACAATACTCTAACGTATGTCATATAAATGACTCTTCTATGAAGACAGTAGGAAAAAGAGTTTATGGTTCTACCTCAATTAGGATTCAGGTTAGCCATCACACATTTGTCATCATCTGCCACTCAGAGTTATATCATTCTACATATGCTGAGCCACACACTGAATCTATCAAGATCAAGGAGAGGTAATGTCACTGGCACCTCCCTGAGGCTGGGAATGGAGGTAGGTGTCTCAATCAGGTAAAAGCCCATCATTCATTTAAATATAAATAAACATAATACCATGATTTTGATATAAAATTTTGCAGAAAAAAATAGTCTAAATTTTAGTTCATTTTTAGTCCATTTTCCTACTGTTTGTAGATCTTAAGCAAACCTCTCTCATTTACTCATCTATTCCAAAAATATTCTTTCTCCCTTAAGTGTTAGGTTGGATACTCTGTCCTGGTGTCATATGTGGCCAATTTTATTATTTACAATAACCCTGTTTTCACTGAGGATTGTAATGTATTACAAAAGCATGTGATGATCCAGTGTATGCCAGAAATTTTGGTTTCTTTAAAAAAAATTACGATTTCACATTTGTAAAAGAAAAGCACCATCAACAACAATAAAACCAAAAGTGTTTTTAATAAAGACGTGTCCTTTTTATATTGTAGCTATGAACATATCATCACATTGGATGGTAAAATTGTTATTAAACATTCCCTGTACTTTGTACATGAATAAAAGAAAGATGTGTTAAATGTAATGTGCTGGGCCTACAATCGACCTTTGTGTGCTCATCACTCAGAGCAGTACAGTGATAATTTGTGGTGTTATCAAGGCAGGGAAATAAAGCAAGAGAAGGATTAAAATGTTTTAAGGAGAAACAAAAAAGGTGTTTCTATCTTATGAGGCTATTTGACCCTAGTATGTGACTATTGTTAATAGAATAATGTATGAATTACAGAACACTTGTTGTTTGTCTTCATCAATGGAGCAACTACGTACTGATTCTCTGTTTATCTTCATGGTATATACAATTGGCTGTTTTGGAGACGGAGTAGTCATAACAGTGAACACGGCAGTCAGTCTGCATTTCCATTAATCTGGTTTCACCTTTGACATTTTTAAAACTTTATACCCAAGCAAATAAATGGCATCATAATACAACACATATTTTGCAGTTTCAATAGCTAAAACACATTCAATGTGTAGTTGCCCAAAAAATACTGCAAATCACAGGAGGAAACTATACTATAAAAAAGTGAAAAGAGAATCAGTCCAGACACTGAAAATACTGAGCCAGAAATCTAACCTTAGACACCTGTAGTCCATATGCTAAAATTGCTGATATCCATAAGGGTACGAGATTAGCTTGCCAGGACTAGATTGGACATTGCAAGCAGCCGACGGAATGAAAATCATGTGAGTAAGTAACTTAGTTAAGAGTGTTGTCAACTATAAATTTGTAACCCAATTTTTTAACAACCAACACTTTGCAGTGTGGGAGCCAGACATCTCCATCAATAACCAGGCACTTATAAGGAACTTATAATCAGGCGCACTGAGTGTCATCACAACCTGGAAGTTCCCTTGTGGCACAGCGGATTCAAACTCCAGAAATTTGTAGGGGTCTGCTTTTTAAATAGGGGCACATGTCAATAGCGCCACTATTTGCCGTTATCGACGTGTGCGCCATCTTTATACATAACCCCCAATGTATTTTGCTTTCATTGACTTTGTAAAATATTATCAGCAGTTATGCCCACATTGGAAAATACCTAAAAAGACCATGTTAATAAAAAAAATAATTAAATACTGTCTTTCAGTGCTTTTTTACATGTCAAATATCATAATATTTCAATAAATTCTGCAGATCAAAATTTTTTGCCAATGTTTGTGACATATAAAAAATAAATTTCTTTGTGGCACTCCAAATTTCCAAGTGATAAATAATTCATTTGAAACAGAAAAGCAGCAACTGGGGAAGACAGAAACACAATTGACGCATTTCGCGTTCTACTAATGCTGACGATTGACAGAGTTGGTGTGCACCTGTATACTAATTGGTTCCTCTTTCTCACAACTCCTGCAGAGCTTTCAATTTTGTTTTTTGCTCTAACGTTTGTGATATGCTCAGTCAACCAGTTCAAGCAATAACCTTCAGATCACCAAATTACCATGGCAAACATGCCTTGAATTGGAGCTCATGACATGAGAAATTCTCTGCCTCTGAATAATATTCCTAGTCATTATTATTATCATCAAATATAATTAATGGATGCAGAACTACCACTGCTGAAGGAAGACCCTGTTGCAAATCAGTTGAGGTGGGATTTCAGCTAACCGACTTTTCTATACATTGTGCAGGTTTCCCCCACTAAGAAAACTCACCCGGTTTGTCCCTGCACAGTGTACAGCAACATTGGTAAGTTGAAATGTTCATCTCATCTCAACTCACTTGCAACTCATCTTTTAGTGAATAGCCCACTCTGTCCAGTGACACTAAAAGACGCCCTACAGGTTGGCACTGGTAAAACAGTATCTAGAAATAACCAGTGACATATCCATGCCTCAATATGTACTGTATTTGCTCAAATTAAAGACAACCCTGATTATAAGACATCCCCCGAAACTTTGGATATTCCTTTAGGAAAAAAACTAAAAGCCTGAATATAAGACTACCCTATAGGAAAACAAGTTTAACTTATATATATTAAATTGCTTTTTCATATTTAATAAAAGATTATGATATAAAAAAAAATCTTGTTTTTATTTCCTTTTATGTGCCAATGCTCCCTCTCCCCCACCAGACATGCCAATGCCTGCTCTCTCCCCCCAACGCTGCCACTATCCCCCCTCCCTCCCTCCAACATTGTCTCTCTACCCCTCCCTCCCTCCAATGTTCTCTCTCTCTCCCTCCCTCCCCCCAATGTTGTCTCTCTCACCTCCTCCCTCCCCCCAACGTTGTCTCTGTCTCTCTCACCCCTCCCTCCCCCAATTTAGACTCTCTCCCTCCCCCCAACAATGTCTCTGTCTCTCCCCTCCCTCCCTCCAACGTAGACTGGGGACTCCCTCCTTCCCCACAATGTTATCTCTCTCTCCCCTCACTGGTGTCTAACGGGGGCAGCCGGGGGATATCTGACATCCTCCATGTTGCCCGACACTTCTATTATGACGGACAGCCGGACTACCCTGGTGGGTAGTGGGGGCAGCTGGAGGATGTCTGCACAATACGCGAAGACATCCTCCGCTGCTGCCTGGCACATGACCTCCCGGCTTCAGTCATAGAAGTCCCGACAGACGTGCCGGGCAGTAGCGGTGGATGTCTGCGCATATTGCACAGACATCCACCAGCTGTTAGCGAAGGGGGGTCCAGATCCCTGCAACTCAGTGTGGGATCTGGATCCTAGTCTTATAGTCAGACCTCGATTTGAGGTCAGACTATAAGATGACCTCGAATATAAGACAAGGGGTCTTTTTCAGAGCATTTGCTCTGAAAAAAACCTTGTCTTATATTCCAGCAAATACTGTATATTTCCTCCATAGGTTAGTAAGAATATTAGAGTTTCCAGTGAATATACAATATACAGCTTCAATAATAAAACTTTCAAACTGTTTTTAGAATCATTGGACAGCAATAACCGCTCTTTATCATTCAAACATCAATAAAGGAGTACCATTTAATTATAGCAACTATTATTAACCAGCTGATTTAGCAAATTACAAATGTAAGTGCCACTTGCTACTTACCCAGGCCCCCCATATCCATTACATGGGACTGGGAGCACATTCAGTTACTTTATCATTACATAGTTTTAATTGTATCCTTTTCTGCTTATGGTTGAGGAAGCTTACAGCATTGCTTCTTTTCTCTAATGATCTATTTTATGCTCTGGTGGGCTTTGTAAGGTGGATTTCTATTTCTCTGTTTGCCATTATTATTACTAGTTATATGGATTCTTTGCATCTGATTGCTTTTCTATATTTCTGTCTTTTTCTATTTGTCACTAAACCCTGTCTGTTATGATAAGACTTATATTCTACAGGTTCTTTTCTCACTAGAAAACCTGAATATTCCATTTTTTCTTTCAGCTTGTTCCACCTATGCCTCCAATCTGCACAGTACTTTCTCATCAGTATTTACTATGCAAACAGTGCCCCTGCTTGTCAGACCATTCATTAGCATTTGAGGGCATAGGGAATCTATAAAACATATACTTTTATGTTTTAACTACATAAGTTTTCATCGTTTACATCTAAACATATACATAGGATTGTTATGTAGAAAAACATCACCAGGCTAAAGCACCATTTGTAAACTTTCAAAAGTACCATCCCCAGGACAATTGCATCATTCTTGGCTAAACATGTTGTTATTAATATTATCTTTTTAATTCCAAAAAATCCTTCTAAATATTTAAAAAATAATTTCTTTTTTGTAACCCTACACTGCGTATAACATGTATATTGTTAATAATTAATAATTTAATGGACTATACAAAATGTGGAAATAAATGAACTGCTGCCTATTAAATAATCTTTTCAATGTAGACGTATCCATTTTTTTGAAGTTGTTATGCAATACTTACGAATGTCAAATTTGTTAATGTTCCCTCCAAGTTTTAATTACCAAACAATATGGTCAGAGTTATATTTCTAAATATACTTACTCAAGGGAATATATAAACATCTAGCACAAGAGCAAATGGATTTCATTTTTTCTCTATGGCACTAAAATGTTACTAAAAAAGTAAATAAAAATGCCAAATGGTTTTGAGTAATTACATTTAAAAAAAAAAATAATTTGTGTATTTTCATTATTGCACTACATTTTATACAGTGCATCTATGTTTTATTGAGAAAAAATTCTAAAGAAATCATTAATTTAAGTAATTTCTTCATCTGTTTTGATTTTTTAAGTTTCAACTGACTATTTTTTTTTCTCAGAGAACGTTCCTCACCTATACAGTACATATTTATTTAGCAGAAATTTGCTTTAATGAATACAAATGAAGTACCTTATTGGGCCATCTTCACCCCATATAGCTCCACCAGGAGGCAGACATTTTGTTTAGAATCTTTGGTCAAATGGGTCAGAACTTTCTTCATCTGAACCAAGGTGAGTGAAGGTCTGACCCAAGATTCTAAACGATGTCTGCCCCCTGAGAGAACGATATGGAGTAAAGAAGGCTCATTAAGGAACTTTATTTGTATTCTTTCATAAAAGATTTTCTTTTTAAATAATTTACACTTGATACAATCTTTCAATTAAACATAAGTAAAAATTTTTTGCTACCGTTGTCCTTTAAGAAAGTTTACCACCAATGCTTGTATTCCATACATTTATCATCGATGCTTGTATAAAGCAACCTGTGTTGCCATAGAAAACAGAATCACAGAAAACCTTTGAGCTGTACAGCTCTCGCCTAATTGAGGCCCAGGCATTTTTCTTCGGGTGAGTCCAGCTAGTTATGACATCCGAGTGACTCTTAAGCCAGGGGGATGTTACACATGCATATCGTATTTGCAATTAATTCTGGTGAAGTTTTCCTGTAATATGAAATTGGTCCCCTGTGCTATGTTTCATGAAACTGACCTACAAACTTGCATAAGTCTTCTGGGAAACCAGAGCCAATTTCCACAGGTTACTGATCTGAGTCAACTGTTAGCCATTTACAAGCATCCACCAACGTGTCTGTCATCTATACAAGTTGCACTTAAAGGTATTTCGTAAGTGCTCAATGAGTGTTAAAGTACAAAGGTTTGGCTCAGTGACAGCTTGTAGCCCACGGAGAACCCAATTTTATAATTCAAAGCTAACAACACAAGTGGAAAATGATTTCAAGTTATTAAAGAGATTTTCTATATAAATGTGTAAAATAGTAAAGAAATAAATGGAGAAAACACATAAAACACCACTACATCGCTAGTAAATCAAAATGTGTCTTTCCCCTCAGGTAAGGTCATTAACAAGAAACATTTTAGTACTCACTTAGGACTTAGTCATAATCACTGTTCCTTCCCCTACTGGGACCTTTATAATCTTCATCCAGATCCACGAGAAGACAGGACCAATTTAGTTTCGATAAAAAATAACTTTCAGAAATAAATGTCCATATGGAGCCTTATGCTAACAAATATGCATATTTTTGGAAATAAACAACATTTCTTTGGGGCATGGGATTTCATGGGAGCTATTCACTAAAAGGTGCATTACAGGTGAGATCAGACAAGATGAACCATTCACATCACCAAGATAGTTATACATTGTGTAGGGACAATGCCAGTTTGCTAAGCAGGGAAAATCTCACCTTAACTCACCTTTTTATTAAACAGCCCTCTCCCTATATGGTTTGTATTGCAGTTTGTTTTAAAGAGACACTATCTGCTTTTTAATCTAAGCCAATAAATTATTGTAAAATAGGTTGGGAGCAATGTAACCATGTGAACGAAGCCAACCCATCTCATGATATCTGTTGACATTGACATCTTGAAACCTCTGCAGAATGAAAACCACAACATAAGGTATTGCTCTGATGTTTAGCGCAACAGAGTTGTTAAAGAGACTAGTATATATAGAAATATATATTTTAATTTAAAAGGAAAATACTGTTATTTTTAAGTAAAATTTAAACACAGTGCTTACATTTAATAAACATCACATCACACCACTAGCAGTTTTGCTTTTGCATTTAGTATGCATTTAAATCCTTGTTAAATTCTTCATTACTAAACTGTATGTGATCAAAGGAGGTTTTTTTTGTCTGTGATTGCACTACTTTCCATGCTCCGTGGCAATTTCCTTTAACATGATACTCTGCAGGAGAATGGTTTCAGAGTAAAGACACAACGACTAGTTTATCATTTTCATTGAAGGCATTTAGGGTTATCCTGAAAAAGTCTGAAATGATAATACCAGTCTAAGAAACAGACTGAGAAATTAAATCTGAGAGTACTATGAATTATCTCCTATATAAGATAATACAACACAACTTCTTTATACATAAGGCAGTTCTAAAGCCAGTGTTTCCACTAGTGTTATAATTAAACTTAGTCAATTTAGGTAACCAACACCCAGAAGTAGGATAACCAAAAAAAAACCACAAATCAATATATATATATATTAGGGAGGTTTTGAGGTGTGCTGATAGTGAACAAAAATGATTAGTCCCCACCATTATTGTGAGTAAAAATCTCCATAAAAGAGCATACCACCTAATATATCAGGAAAATTGGTACACTTGTCTTATATTCCTCAATAGATGTAGGAGGAGCATAAATGTTAGACAAAATAACAGAAAACCAAAATGGTATAGTATGTTTGCACATAAATGGAAATATATTGTGGTTTCCAATAGACAAGTGTAGGTAGACATTTTGCATGTTGTGCAAGGGTAGGTATGATGAGTTGAATTATATAGTTCTTGGAATGTTCCCCAAGATCACAATGTACTAGCAGCAAAATGAAAGTGAAACCTTTAGAATGCCACATTCAAATGTCTCATGGATGAGAAGTCATTATCAATTATTACATTTGGGACTTTATTACTAGTTGCATTTGTCTACTTTCTGGTCATTAAAGATTATATCACATCTCCACCTTCCATCTGTTTTCTTCAGCGTGGAAACCACAGCAATGTTCACTTTCCATGCGTTTAAGTTGCTCTAGCATGTTGTTAGAGCCTGGTTTGTGAGTATATATTTACCACTATACCACTTATATTCAATTTATTTACAGTATTACACTACTTACATTATTTTTTTATTGAAATTCACATTCACTGCAGCTTTATATATATATATATATTTTTTAAATAAAAAAATGTGTTCACATTTTATCATACTGTAGAGCATCTATTGGGCGCTCCTCTAGTTATCTTTTTTCTATATCTAAACTTGTTATTGTTGAATACATTGTGCACTATTCCCACCCTTGCTGCATTTTTGTGGTTTCCCTTAAAGTCTTGGGCTTCCGCAAGGCAGGACATCTGGAGGCAAGATATCCTGCCTTGAGAATGCCCCAAAACACTATATTTCACAAAATGGTAGTGCACAGTCACACTTGTTTAGTAAAATACTTGATAAAATAAACTCCCATAACAAAAACAAAAGACATATCTGAAATCAACAATGCAAAAAAACCCCACTGTTTTCCTTTTTTGGTGGGAGTGTCCCTTTAATATGTTGTTTTTTTTATTTTATTTTTAGAAATTCTATTCATAAAAAGACTATGAGGTGGTACGATTAATTAAAAAGTTATTTTATATCCTGAAGGAGCATAATCTTTTATTTCAAAACTATGTATTAGTTTGACATGACCAAAATGTATTTGACACTTATTTTTTATTTTTATAATTTTTTTTTTATTATTGAGCTACTGACTTATGGTCTAGGATCTATGGAGGCACTACAGAGATTGTGGATTCTAAATATAGATCACCAACTGCTACTGCATCCATTATGTGGATTTGTCTGGCTCATTGTCAATTTTCAGACATTGATTATGATTTCTAATTTAGGAGGACAGATTGGGCCCGGTAGAACACAGTGTACAATTTTGCAAGATTCTGATCACAAAGGTGTCTAACATTGGTCCTTCATATGGTTTTGTCGGATAATAAAAAGATACAGGATTTCTAAACTTGATCATCATCCCTACTAGCTCACTAGTTACTAGAATTCATGTAACTTAGTTGGTAGAAACAGAATAAAGACAGCACGTCCATCATAGACAATAATATCATAAGAATAGTTAAAAGATTAGGGATGTGTATACTATGCTAGGGAAAATTGTGCATATTTTTTTTCCCTAGGAGTTCATAAAAATGCACAGGAGAAGCTAAATATATTTTTTTAAGAGCAATTGAGATGCATATATGACCCAGTTACGAGTATGAACTTTCAAATGAGAAAATGGTTCACATGAGGTAAACATAGGGAAGTTTCAATGACTGAGCAAGATAATGAAATGTTAAAAGAGAACAGGAAGTTATAGTGAATAAACACAGCTCTGTGTACTATTTATAAAATGATTCCCCTGCCTGCTCACAGTTCTTGAAAGATCAGAGGTAGCACCTTCATTAATATCAGAGTCCTTCAAATATCTAACATGTCTGGAAACAATAGAAATGGAAAAATGTTCTTTTCTTGAATAGTACACTATATAACACTGCATCATATTGAAGGCAATATGTTTTTTTTTTTTTTTTTATTATAAACATATCAAAAGACATTACATGTAACATATTACATAAAAAAGGAGCATTTTTACAAATCTAAGTGACAAGTTAAATATTATAGATATCGCATTATGTTGTAACTTAGTAAAGTAGTTTTTAGTAATTCTTTACATGCTCACATTCTAGCACAAACATACATAACTTTCCTTATTGGTGGTGTGGAGATTAGTGGGGGACGCCCAAGGATCTCTCCCCGTCATCAAGAGACAAGCGGAGAGGCGGAGAATAATCTGGGTCGGGAGAGGGATAGGAGAAAGAGCATCTATCAAGATTTTTGAAGGCAATATGTTAAAGGGATTGTAAAGGTAGAAAAGAAAACATGATCTATAAGTTATTTTAGCAGAATTCAGAATGCCTACAAATGAATAAATTAAGAGAAAAGTATGTTTTAAATGTATCTGTGGTGTCTCCTTTTAATCTTGTGGGTTGACATTCAAATTGCACATCACATCACATACACAATCAAAACACAATCTTTCTTTTACCTTCACAATATGAATAATATTTAGGTGACACAGTTCTTTTAAAGGGGCAGTTCATGTTTTGAATATATTTAAACTGGATCTATTTTTACTGTAAAGCAAACTGCAGTACTTTTACATTGATGTATGTGGGGGCCTCTAAATTCAGTGACATTAGTGAGGAGGAGTACTGGTGATGTTTTCATGCTCCCCTCTTGAAAGTGCTTTCATTAATTATAACTGTGGAATCAACCTCTGTTACACCTGAAATTCAGAACTGTTTGGTTTCAACCAGCTTTCTGTGCTGTAGATGGGTTTGAGGAGATAGGTAAGGCTGTCGATTTGGCAACATATGATTCTATTACACTTTATACATCAATGATTCTCTTAGCTAGCCTGCATTCTTTTCTGTATTTTACCTTATGCAGTATTTATCTAAAAGTATTTTATTTGTGCACTGTAGGTGAAACTGCCCAGTTAAAGCAACACGTCAGGTAAGATCTGTATAACTGGAATCATTTTTATTATTGTGTACTTTCCAAACAATAAAAATATCAAACATGTAATTTTTCAGCACTGGGATCAGTGTAAAAACTTTCCAATAAATAAATAAACGTTTTCACTCTTATCATTTCAATTGCTTACAATTCCTCTGCTTCTTTTATTCTTCATCCAAAGAAATAGCAATGTTTTATTTTTTATTTTTTTTACATACAAGGCACATTGTGGTTACCAAACTGGGTATTGCAAGTTGATGGATTAATTGAAGAAATGTATGGACAGTCTTGAATGTTCGCCAACAACCTACGTAGCTGATGGATTGAAAGACATGAAACAGATGTGGAGGCGGAATCTTTTAAAGAATGCGCGGCTTTGCTTGAACAGTTTCTGGTCTTATTTGAAGTCACAACTCTAAAGAGTAAAAGTGAGAATGTGTTAACTGATTGCAAAGCAAGAAAACCTTAACATTTTATATTGATAAAACTATCAGAACTATTTTTTATAAAGGCAAACCATGTTCTACTCAATCAATAAGATTTAACATAATTACATATCTTAACATTGACTTGCTGACCTTCAAAACCTTAAACAATCAAGGCCCAGAGTACCTTAAAGAGCTCGTAACACCCTATATTACATCTCACGCACTTTGGGCAGTGAACAAATCTCTCCCGTAAGTGTCCAAAATAAAGACAAACTCAGGTTCTGGGGCATTTAGTCATACTGCTCCCACATTCTGGAACTCTGTTACATGCTCAATCCTTAAAGACTTTTTTTTAAAAAGCTAAGGACCCACCTCTTTTATCAGGTATTCAGTCAGCTTATCTGATCATCACAAACTCTTAACTTTTATGTCTGTTTATATATTTATAAAATGCTCTGAGTCTCACAGGGAGAAAAGCACTGTAAATATCCCAAATTATAAATTTGTAAAGCGGATAAAAGAAATGCTGAACATACAGTAGTCAGCTTGTATAAGCTCGTCTTTGCACGTGCTTAAAAGCTCCCTGCTCTATCTCTCCCTTCCAGTCAGAAAAACTGTCTCTTGCAATGGAAACAGCAGTAGGGCAAGACTAGAGTGGATATTTTTTTTAATGAGATTGTTAAGAAATTCCTGCATGCATTTATATGTAAAAACCTTGTATAATGAACAGGTTAAAAACAACTAGGTGTATCAAACTTTATTTGGTGCTGGGAGGGTCCCAAACTTTAGTCTTAAGTATGAAATTCTCTACTCAGTTCCCTGCAATTCTCTCTTTATTGAGTAGGCCTTGAAGCAAATAAAAAACAAACTTGGAAGAGTATGACCCCTTATTTGTAATGTCTTGCTTTGTTCTATTGTTGCTCTATTATAGTATACAGGGTTATGGAATTTAATGGCACTTTAGAAAAAATAAAGAATAATATTAAATAGCACAAATATACTATATGCAGAAAAGTAATGGGACACACAAATTCATTTTTTAATTCAGGCGTTTCAATCAGACCCATTGTCACATGTGTATACAATCAAGCACCTAGCCATGCAGTCTGTATTGACAAACATTTGTGAAAAAAATGTGTCATTCTGAAGAGCTCAGTGAATTCAAGTGTGGTACTGTGATAGATGCCATCTTTGCAATAAGTCCGTTTGTGAAATTTCATCCCTGCTAAATATTCCACGGTCAATTGTAATTGATGTTATTGGAAGCATTTAGGAACAGCAGCAACTCAGCCATGTATCGAAAAACCATGTAAAGTCAGAGAGTGGGGTCACCCAGTGCTGAATCAGATGGAGCGTAAAAGTCTCCAGTGCTCTGCTGATTTCATAGCTGAAGAGTTCCGAACTTTCACTGGCATTAATATCAGCACAAAAACTGTGTACAATGTCAAGCGTCGGATCAAGTGGTGTAAAGCACTGGAGCAGTGAAAACATGTTCTGTGGCGTCTTCACTATTTGGCAGTCTGATGGTCAAATCTGATTTGGAGAACTGTAACTGCCTGACTGCATTGTGTGAACTGTAAAGTTTGGGAAGAAGGGATAATGGTATTAGGCTATTTTTCAGGGGTTGGTCTAATCCACTTACTTCCAGCAAAAGGATATCTTAATGTTTCAGCATACCAAGAGATTTTGGACAATGCTATGCTTCCAACTTTGTGGGAACAGTTTGGGTAAGGCCCTTCTCTATTCCAGCATCAATGTGCCCCGATGCACAAAGCAAGGTCCATAAAGGTATAACTAGATGGATTTGGTGTTCAAGAACATGACTGGCCCACACAGAGGCCTGAATTCAACCCAAATGAACACCATTGTGATGAACTGGAATGAAGATTGTCCAACTTCAGTGCCTGACCTCACAAATTCTCTATTGGATGAATGGGCAAAAATTCCCACAGAAAGACTCCAAAATCTTGTAGGAAGATTAATGTCTATGTATTTAGGATATGATGTCATAAAAGGCTCAATAATTTACTCCATATAGTGTATCTTTCTTGGAGGGACGCTCTTGTCCCTAATTAATACTCTCTGATGCTGTAGATTTGGAGATATCGAAAACCCTAAGACTTGTCTCCTCTTCCCTTCTCTCTTCCTCTCCAAAATCCAGATATCTATATATACAGATCCAAAAGAAAAATCACACACTCACTATACCTAATATATCAACTATTGTGAAGGATACTTCAAATCCTGTGAGTGCGTGATTTTTCTTTCTTCTGGATCATATTTAAAGTGACACTGCACCAAGGCAGAGTTATTTGTTTTTCTTTAAAGCTGAGTGCGCTTGCTTTGGATTTACACACACACACACACACACACATACACACACATACACACACACACACACACATATATATAAAATATAATATATTTATCACACTACATCACAAGAGAAACATACTTTAACATTTATTTTTCTGTTCATCCTGTTCATATGTATTCTGTTAGTTGCCTAGGATTATGCATGGTTAGTTGAGTTTCATGCTTTCAATCTTGTAATCTTATTTTATAAGCATATTTCCACTTAGAATGTCCTAAGATTTTTTTTTTTTTTACTTAGTTTAAATCTATTATTGTGAAATATTTAAAATGTAATAAAAAAAACTCCAGACCACCGTCCAGTCATTTCATTAAAAGGCCTAGCTAGTCTTTCTCTATCTTTTAACGTGAACACCTCATCAGAGAAATCCATTTGACCAATCCAGCTTGCTTATTTTTCTTTTTCGTGTAAGATCCTTGACCCCAAGTGATCAGCTGGTGTCTATGAATTCCATTATTTATGCCTTTCCGTCATCCACATCAGGTTTAATTTCATTTGTTTATGAGTTTCTCCCTGCAGTATGTATTGAAATACTTGAGATTTTTTTTCTTGTGTGTTTTATGAGACAAACCATGAAGAATTTTATTCAGCCTTTTATGTGGTTTGGGGACTGGGTAGAAAAATAACTATATGATCTGCAAATATATAACATTCTATAATGTTTTGTTCTGTCACTACATATAAATACCAAATTCTAACAAGAATTAGAAAAAGTAAAATAAAAAAATGATGCAGTCTGCTCTCTCTACAATTATAAATATAGTACATATGAGGTAAGCATGACATCTACAAAAACAAAAGTTTATATGTTAACACTTAAAGTCCATTCTAACCAATTTTTTTCTTAATTTGTGGCGCAAGTCCCTATTTTTCAGTCTGCTTGACTATGTAAAGCCTTTACATAATTTAGCATACAAACAAGTTTCAGTTATTGAACGTAATTGAACAAGGATCGTATACACACTGATCTCGTATGCGTTGGGGATCCCCTGCACTTGCACTTTTTATCATACACATATACGTTTAGTATGATGCCTTGCAGTGTGTAGAAGTCATAAATGACCAGATGGAAACTCATGCCTAATTTTTGCAGCTCACTTCAATTTTAAGTATGAGCCTTTCTAGAGCAAATTAATGATTGCTTGACTACTACAGTTAAGCTCTGATATTGGCGGGATTGTGATTTGAGTCCAGAAATCTTGCTAAGCTTTTCCTTGAATGCAGAAGTTAGAGCAAGATCTGATGCTCCGAAGGCTCCCATAGAGCACCGTGCTATAACTGGAACCAAGTGATAAGCTAATGCTTAGCGTTATAACAGGTTTTGCCTGTATTTCCTCATATACCATGATGCAGCTACTGGTTCCAGCACAATTTTATAGGAAGAGAGCTGCTTTTGTTTTTCCATTTTTGTGTATTTCCAACTTAAAGTTTTTGTGCATATTACATGTCTGTCACATACACAGACTGAAATAGTTAACATATAGCAGATAAAGTAAAGTACGTTTTTCCGAGTCTGTCAGAGCCTTCAACACATTTTGTGTGCTTAGTAATTCATTACAGCACTTTATCACTTTGCCCCATAGATGGTTCAAAAACTATATTGCTCTTTTTCACCAGAATAAAATATCACAGTTGAGATATTTAATAAATTAATGTGTCAGGTTTTTTTCTGTCAGAGATCTGGCATTCACATCCACTGAAATAGAATTACTTTCTAATTCTTGTATAAACTTTGTTCTGCTGAAAAGTAATTTAAGGCAGGTGTGTGTAAAATCTTCAGACATATCCTCCAAGCAATGCTTGTCATTGGAGAAATTCCCAGGTGCCAGAGACTTCAGATGCTGCACTTTGTCTAGGGCATTTTCCCTCACACTTTAAATTAACTACAGCATCTGGACAGTTTGGCCTGCAAAGGATTGTGGGTCTTGTTTACTAAACTGTCATTGGCTGTAAAATCTTTTGTCTTCCATGTGTCAAATGAGTTATTGCCATAGTTCTGAAGCTATTGCCAAGTGGTTTTGTGGAAGTTTGTGTACTGTAACACACAATGTATTGTGCGCTGCATGCATAGTATTTAAGAGGTCTCTGAAATTTTGGGCCACACATATAGGCATTGTATGAACCTAAAGTAACCTGTTTACCATGCAAGACGGATTCACTGTAAGTGCAACATAAATCTGTAGAGCTGAAAGGTGGACATTGCTCTACTGACAAATAAATAATTCATGTAGATAAAGTAAGTTAAGGATATACGTTAGTAAAATATCAGACCCATAAAATAATGGAATCATAAGCAGGGTAATGGACAGAGCAGGGTCCAGTTTAAATGGGGATAATATAGGGATGACAGATCATTCATTTTTTCATGGACTTTTACATGTTTCCCTTTGCTTTTACTTGTAACAGTATGTACAACTCATACGTGTTATATGAGAGCTGCTTTTTAGTATACACAAGCCCATTACACCTGATGTTGAATTGCATGTGGGCAATGAAAGGAATTGGTACATTTAAAAAAAATTATGCTGAGATCAGACTTTGCATTGTTTTTATAGATATGGAATTTAAAAATGTTCACCACTTAAAGGGTCAAAAACTACACACACACACACACACACACACACACACACACACACACACTGCTCCACCAAAATAGGAAAGAAATAGCTTAGAATGGACTTTTAATTGTTAACATTTAAAGTAATTTTTTTGGAGTTGTAAACTGGGATGTAAATCTAAATCTAAAGTGCTTACCTCATAGCTAGACAATGTAAAAAGAAAGGAGGTATCCAATGGTCAGAGGTCAAGCAGCAAATAGATTTTCAGTACAAAATGGAGGCAGCTTTTTACCAAAAGTTAGATCAATTAGACAAATTCCATCAAATTTGGGCACCTTGGAAAATATATAACAACTACTAGACAGACTGACTCCCTCATCCAAAGCCCCCCCCCCTTTTCTCTCTCCATCCCCCCGAACAGAATGAATGAGGATTGGCTGAGAGATCGAGATAAAACAAGGAATAGAAATAGATCATAGAAAAGACTTGAATATATTGAACTCAACTTGATCTGTATGTGTCAGTTTAATTGCTTCACTGATGTAAATTGTGAATTTTGTCAATTTTGTATTTGTCTATCATATAATAATAAAGAAAAAAATGTAAAGATAAAAAAATAAATAAAGTGCTTACCTCATATATGTATTATATTTAGAATTGTAGCGATAGCAGACCGCATATTTTATTAATTTTTTAAATTTATTAAATGCTTTATTAGACTTAGTACTTAGCATTTATCTGAAAATATTATTGAATGCTATACACACACACACACACACACATACATATATATATAAATAGCATTCTATAATATTTATTTTATAATATATATATATATATACACAATTGCAGGGCATTGTGATGGGAATTTTAAACTTTAGGCCAAGTTGGAAAAATTCTCAAGTTCAACTGAATTCCCTACAAAACTCTCTGAATAGACTCTTTTTTGAGTGCAGTGATATTCCACAATTTAGCTTTATATATATATATACAAAGCCATATATATATATATATATATATACAAAGCCATATATATATTTATACAAAGCCATATATATTTATACAAAGCCATTTATATATAAATAAAAACACTTTACACACCTTTTTTTTAAAAATATGAACATGTACACAAACATATATATATATATATATATATATATACAGAGGCAGCTCTCTAATTAGGCGAGTTAGGCAGCCGCCTAGCCTCGCACTTACGGGGGCCTCGTGGCTGCCTAACTCACCTTATTGCCTTTGATGTAACAGGGAGCTTAACGCTGCCGTTAAGCTCCCTGTTACACTAACCTGGGACGTTTCCTACGTGCATCTTCTCTCCTGCATGGAGGAAGGAAGCTCCGATCGCGTTTTTTTTTTTTTTAAACTTTATTGAACCCGCGCAGCTTCAATAAAGTTTAAAAAAAAAAAAAAACGCGACCGGAGGAAACAACGGAGAGCAGCATGGAGGTAAGTACTAGGGAAGGGGGGAGGAGGGTGGCACAAACGAGCAAAGCCTGGCATAATGAGTGGCTAAATATTGGCACAGTGTGGGGCAAAATCCTGGCATAATGAGGTGAGGGGCAAAATCCTGGCATACAGTGGCAAAATCCTGGCATATTGAGAGGCAAAATTCTGGCATAATGAGGGGCAAAATCCTGGCACAGAGTGGCAAAATCCTGGCATAGTGAGAGGCTAAATCCTGGCATTGTGAGGGGCAAAATTGTGGCATAATGAGGGGCAAAATCCTGTCACAGAGTGGCAAAATCCTGGCATAGTGAGAGGCTAAATCCTGGCATTGTGAGGGGCAAAATTGTGGCATAATGAGGGGCAAAATCCTGTCACAGAGTGGCAAAATCCTGGCATATTAAGGGGCAATATCCTGGCATAGAGTGGCAAAATCCTGGCATATTAAGGGGCACAATCCTGGCATAGAGTGGCAAAATCCTGGCATACTGAGGGGCACAATCCTGGCATAGAGTGGAAAAATCCTGGCATATTGAGGGGCAAAATCCTGGCAGATTGAGTGGCACAATCCTGGCATATTGAGGGGCTAAATCCTGGCATATTGAGGGGCTAAATCCTGGCATATTGAGGGGGTAAATCCTGGCATATTGAGGGGGTAAATCCTGACATTAAGGGGCTAAATCCTGGCATATTAAATGGCCAAATCCTGGCATATTGAGTGGCAAAATTCTGGCATATTGAATGGCTAAATCACAGTGCATCCGGTGCTGTGAGGAAGAACAAAGTGCCAATCTTCTAGCACAATGTGGTCTGTGAGACCACTTTCAACATTGAGCACCTTTCCTTCTGGCTGAGTGTTTCTGTTAGTGTGTGATTGTGTGCTTTCTGAGTGTGTCTGTGAGTCAGTGTGTGCTGGCTGAGTGTGATTGTGTGTGTGTGCTGGCTGAGTGTGATTGTGTGCTCACTGAGTGTGTCTATGAATGACTTTGTGATATGTGTTAGTGTTCACATTTAGGACACAGCAATAACAATGTGAGTTAGTCAGCCGCACACAATTTTATCTATACCTAATGTTTATAGATGTTTGTAGAATAATTATGAGACAAATACAATTCTAGGAGCTGTTCATTTCTAGAAGCTGGGATTTGAGTCTGATCTTAAAATATGCTATTTCTACAGTTCATTTTTATTATCACTTGCATATATTTTATTTAATAATGTGTGTCCGTGAGGGCCTCATGTTCGACTTGCGCCCAAGGCCTCACAAAGTCTAGAGCCACCTCTGTATATATATATATATATATATATATATATATATAAGAGAGAGAGAGAGAGAGAGAGAGAGAGAGAGCATACTCTTTAATTGTTAACAGGATGGAACGCATAGTTCAGCTATACTTTCATGCTGTGCTACTGCACATAATTAATTACTGCTCATAGAAAAAAAGAATTATTAGAATGTGTCCGTTGCTAAAATTAGCCTGGCAAACCCACAGTTCTGAATTTAATTTCAACAACATTGTTTTAGCTCACATTCATTTGATTCTAGACACTTCTGCTCAGCGGTAATGAAAAAAAAAGGTGAACAAAGTGTTATTTAAAGCTCTGACAACAGCTAATGTGTATTGTTAGCAGTCCAAAAATATGACTGTACAATTCAAAAGAACTTTGTATGACTCAAATAACTTTTTCAAATCTAAAGCAGTCTTATGAGGCTTCAGAGACATGGCAATAGAGGAGTCTGGATCTGAGCCTGTCAGTTTGACATAGAAAAATAAATACAAATATGAACTACCCTCACCCTAGGCACAACTTGCCAGATCTGAGGAAATGCTGGGATAATGGCTGTTTGGAACAGGATAGTCCTGTCCAACAGAAATACATGAAGAACATAAAGAACAAAGATTTAAGAACTGCACAAATAGGCATGGAATTGTACTGTTCTTCTATGAACTGTGGTTTAGTTAGTGAAGGACACTATACCTGCCAACATTCCAGGTTCTAGTACATCCAGTCATGCAACTGTCTGGTACTTCTTACCTTGCTCAGTCACAGATGCGCCTTCATTACAGAATTTTAAAGCTCAAGCATCACTTTTATCAACCATTCAGTTGGTTTATCCAAACATAAGGGAACCTTTTCACTAAAAGTGCAGGGCTGGTGAGTTGAGGGGAGGTGAACATTTTATCTCACTGATTTAGCTATACATTATGAAGACACAAACCTGGTGAGTTTCTCCTTCTCAACAAATTCACTAAGAACTTTCAGTATAATATACAAAATACATAACGCTTACTAGTGTCACCTTCATCACTACAATTTATAAAATGTATAAAAACCCTGGTATAAAATATATAAAGGTGGTACACTCAGTGACCCTGATAATAGAGCTGCAACCCAATCATGTAGTGTTTCAAATAGAAAAATAGAGAATATAAGCAAAACAAGGGATTGGGTGCATTCAAAACCAACACACAAAATATATATAAAAGATACTTATCAGGCAGGGGAGTAATACAATCTGTATATTAAAAATAGAAAAAGAAAATGAAGGAGACATATGGGACAATAGTGTGTGCTTTTGAGTTAACCATGCAATGTGTAAGATGATGCTCAACTCACATCTCCCAGAGCAGAATACTACTCATTTCATCTCCTTGATCAGGTGACCTTTTAGGTGTCTGTGCGATTCTCCTCTGCTCCTGCAGATAATACTCAGTAATGAAGCAGAGAAAAGTATTTAGAATATAACTAATCATAAAAAAACATTTGATATAAAATATTTAACATACATAAATACATAAAACACACACACATATATAATAAAATTGCACTTTGTTTAATTTTCAGGTGGTTCCACTGTATATAGTTGGTGCAAAGTATCGCATCTGCAATGTTATATACAGCTAAAATTGGTGAGATGAAAGTTCAATCTAACCTCTACTCACCTGCACCTCACTTAAGAAGAGATCAAAATCTCTGCCGGGTAATTATAGGCCAGTGAGCTTGACATCTGTAGTGGGTAAATTATTTGAAGGATTGCTAAAGGTGTACACTCAAGAATACATCTTGAATCAGAATATAATTAGTAAAAGTCAACATGGTTTTGTGAAAGACAGGTCAGTAAAAATATAGATCTAGGTGTGGCAGTTGATGTGATCTATTTGGATTTTGCTAAAGCATTTGATCCAGTTCCACACAAAAGGTTACTCTACAAATTGAGAGAAATAGGACTGGGGGCAAATGTATATATTTGGATTGAAAACTGGCTAAAAGATAGAACACAGAGGGTTGTTAAATGGAAAAGCCTCAAATTGGACCAGGGTATTGAGCGGAGTACCTCAGGGGTCTGTTTTGGGACCTCTTCTTTTTAATTTGTTTATTAATCATCTCCCACGTTGTGCTGAGAGCCATGTCTCAGTGTTTGCTGATGACACAAAATTAGGTAAGGTAATAAAGACTAATCTTGATGTTTTTTTCTTTATAGGAAGATTTGGACAGAGTGGGGGACTGGGCAAGAAAGTGGCAAATGAGGTTCAATATAGACAAATGTAAAGTTATGCAATATGGGAAAAATAATAACAAAGCAACATATACGTTAAATGGTATTTCCCTGGGAAAAACTACTAACGAAAAGGATTTAGGAATAATTGTAGATAACAAACTTGTCAACAGTGCCCAATGCCAGTCAGCAGCTGCAAGGGCCAATAAGATATTGGCATGTATAAAACGAGGTATAGATTCAAGGGAGGAGGACATCATCTTGCCTCTTTACAAATCAATGGTAAGACCTCACCTTGAATATGCAGTACAATTCTGGGCACCAGTCCTTAAAAAGGATATTAAGGAACTAGAAAAATTGCAAAGGAGAGCTACAAAATTAATAAGGGGATTGGAGGATCTTAGTTATGAAGAAAAACATAAAAAATTGCATTTATTTACTTTAGAAAAAAGGCGTCTTAGAGGGGATATGATAACATTATATAAATATGTGCAGGGCCAATATAAAGAGCTCTCCAGGGACCTGTTCATTAACAGAAATGTACAAAGAACAAGAGGTCACCCCCTGAGACTGGAAGAGCAAAGATTTCATAGACAGCAAAGGAAGGGAGCTTACTGATCCAAGGAGAAATCTGATTGCCCTTTTGGAGTCAAGAAGGAATTTTTCCCCCTAGGAGGCAAACTTCGAAATAGCTTCCATAGAGGTTTTTGCCTTCTTTTGGATCAAAACACTGGAATGATAGGTAGATGGGTTGAACTTGATGGACTTGTGTCTTTTTTCAACCTAAATTACTATGTTACTTATAGTGAATAGCTCCCAAGGATTCCTTGGGTGATTTGTCAATATTTGTAAAGTGGTTTGAGTCTCACAGTGAGAAAAGCCACTATAAAAACCACAAATTACTATTAATCAGTTATTTTTAACGGGGCATGTTTTAGGAGGATGTAGTCATCAGAATGGGTTGATTTTTTACCAAGAATCTTCAGGCAAATTCATGAAATGTTTAATGTTTTGATAGCTCAGGCACCAAATGATCTGACTGCAGAATCTGTTTCAATTTCTAGGTCATATATCTTTCAATGTCACAGGTCTATTGCAGACTGAAGATTCAGTTCCCCATTTGGAACAACATTTCTTTAAATTGTTTTTTTCCCCATTATTATTGTGAAATAAAGGGTCTTTCATATTGCAGTAGACGTGTGATTAGTTACTGTAGTTATGACAGATATAGTATTACATGTTTTCATTCATGTGACTTGTAATAGAAAGCATGCATTAATTTTGGAGAACATAGATAAATGCCTAATTGCTCAAGTAATTAAAAAACAGTTTGGATGTGTTATTCTATATATATTGCTCAAAAAGAAATAATGTTAAAGATCCAAAGAAACAGAAGCTATTAAGCATTTTTTTTCACAGCCATAGACAAGTAAATTTTTTTTGTTTAAATCTATATAAATTAAAATGTCCACATGTTAACTATGTTGGAACTTCACCAACAGGCAAATAATTTTAGGAAATTGATCACCCTGATCAGAGAAGGGAAGTGAAATGATTACATTGAGCAAATATGAGCTATTCACTGTTGACTCAATGAGTACTCATGAACACACTTACATATTGGCCTGGATTCAGTGACGGCCTAGTCTTTTTAAAGACTAAGTAATCTTACCTCATGTTATTCCAAATGAAATAACGTGCAATTCAATAAAAACATCCGGCAGCTATCTAACGTACGTTACAGCACTAACTGATTACAGTGCTACCCCGTATAATCAGTGGAGCGGCTAGAAAAATGCTCTGGCACCTCTAAAATTGTTGTGCCTGGGTCTGCCGTATTGGCACCCAACGCCCCAAAAGAATACTGGGGCTATTAATAACTTGGGCTGGTCATGATGCCTCCAGACCCACCTTAGTAATTGGGCCATGATTTAGACAAGACCCCTAGCTTCCTATATAAACAATGGTTCCATGAACAGCTCAAGAGTCCCTGGACCCCCTATAATCAATAAAATATTTTTAAAAATGAACCTTCACCCCCACCTCTAAATTGCCCAGGTAGGGTGATATCAAACCTGTTAAAAAACACTCATCGAGTACCTGGAAGGTGGGCAATGAAAATCACTACCCACCATCCTGGTGCACAAAGGATGCCCCTGTGTAACAAAATCTATAACACCTTACTAAAAAAAGCAGCACTGGATAAAAAAAAACACATTGCCCCTAAAACCATTGATCCGTAGCAGAGGATGGATAGAAACTGAAATCTCTGCCTGTTTGGGACGGGATTTCAATTTCCTACAGAAGCCATTTGATTGACTGACTCTGTCAGTTGGATGATTTTTCAACTATAAATACCTGATTTTTGCAGTTCACTTTTAAAGAATATCTCTCTCTGTATTCTAAATGTGTAACAGTTCTGTAAAGTGGGATAAAAAAATACATATATTTGCTAATTTTACTTGAAAGCACATAGCATAGACTCTATCAGTTGGATTATTTTTAATTTTGATGGAAGACAAACATTAACTTTTCTGTAACAATTTGCTCAAGCTGGAATGTGCAGAGCATTTGCTCTGAAAAAAACCTTGTCTTATATTCAAGCAAATACGGTATATAGGATGACATCAAATATGTTTTTGAATTATGAGCTTTAATTAATATCCAATTCATGTTTCTAAGGCAAAAATAATAAAAACACTGCATGGTATAATAAACATTTAGTTAGAATATGCCACCTCTATGAGGCAAACAAGACAAAAAATGGAAATACGCAATGACACAAGCCATTTCATCCAGTGATTTGTTTCTCTGTGACTGGTCTGGGTGAGGTTATTATTAGTGATTTAGGTTTTGTTTTGTTGTACTTTATAATGATAGTACAAAACTGTTATAACTTTTAGAATTTGCAAGCAGTTTGTGTTATTTGCATATTCAATATATAGTAAAAAGAAAAAAAAAAGAACTGTTTCCTGAAAGCACGCAGAAGGTTACGCCCATAACGCCTTTGATCAATAGAAAAAAAACTATAGAAAACCAAACAAGAACGCAGCAGCCTATATGTATCAAGAAATGAATTTGTTTAGCTGGGGAATATATTTATAAAATGCGGGGAACTTGTGAGTGAAATCCTTGAAGTCAACATTGCTAGATTAAACTGCTGATTGAATATTTTGTAATTAATACATAATGATTGCTTCAGGAATAAAACGAATATAAACCTCCAAATGCAAAATAATCCTTTCCAGGATATTAACTCCTTCATGTCCCAGAAGATGCAAGCATTTTTTAATGCAAGCAGTTTTTTGTGTTCCTGGCCTTGATCACGAAGTAGCTGAGTTAGAAATATTCTCTGATGCAGCTGAATGGGAGACTTTTTCAAACTCAGCTACTTTGGCCTTAAATGTCAAATTCCCATCTCAATGCAGGGCTGCTTTAAGACCCTAGTGGGCCCTGGATAAAGTCTTTAACAGCGGGCCCCCCGCACCCCCCAAGCGATGCTACTGGCCGGAGCACATCCACTGGATGGAGACAGTCACATGAGCAGCAGGGGGAGTGCACATTGGGCCAGCATGTACCCACTTTGCTCATTGGTTAAAGCTGCCCTGTCTCAATGCCCTGTAATTATGTTTATGAATAAACATTATAGCAGTTTTTGTTAACTACAGAATGTTACTAACTGTTGTTGACTACAGACTGTTTCCTGTGCACAGAGCTACACTACACAACATTAACTGTTGTTGATGGCAACTCCTATGATGTTGAGCATATAAGTTTAATAATTTGGGAATAGTATTAACTGCTGTTGGGGCCAAGGGAGGAGGGCTACAGTACAATCACTAAATGTTTTATTCATAAAAGAGAGAATTGTTGGGAACTGAGGTGGGAATTTAAAACTTAAGGCCTAAGTAGCTGAGTTATATTTAAAAACAATTCTATCTTAGAAATGGAAAAATCTACCAATTTGCGACAGCCGTAAAATAATAAGAAATAAACAATAAGAACTAAAATAATCTATCCTATGTAGCCTACAAGCTAAAGTGAAAACAATATTTCACACCTAGAAATGGGCAAAATGTATCATTAGAGTTGTGATCTAATACAGCTTTGGAGAGTCATGTAAGCTATGTAGTTAGGAAACCTTCCCTCTACGTCTGATCAGCTGTATTATGAAAAAGAAACATGCAGATGGCTGTGGAACAGCAATTTTGAGGAAACATGTACACTACACATGTTCAAATGGACAGGACACATAACTTAGATGGTGGGGCTATTGAGTTGTGTGGTGAGGCATCAGTGTTGTAATATAAAGGTAATAGATTTATATATACATATATAAAACTATATTTATATATATTAACTTCAAAAGAAATGGATGGAATACAGAATAGACAGACAAGTTTTGGAAGTTTGAAAGGCATTTTCTAACTATAATTTCTGATGCAGGCAGGGATACTTTGTAAAAACATAACAGAGCAGGTCATGGTAACTTGACTAATTATTTTATCTTAAAGCTTATACCGTGGTTAAGGTTAGCAGGCTTTCAGGAATAATTATATCCTTACTCCAGACAATTGCAATACGTTTTCATGCTCTATAACAAATAAATTACCTCATTTGTCAAACGAATCACAATTTTCTCTTCAACATGTAACATTACATGGGTGGTTTTGTAACTCAAATAAACACAAAATTTGCTTTATCAATTTTTCTAAGTAAGTTATAGACTGATTTTTACACGTGTGAGGTAGAGATGAGAACGGATCTGGAATTAAAGACGATGAAGATCAAAGGCATTGTTTGTTAAACATACTGTGAAATATTTGGACATGTACAAAGGAAGATATGACAGTTCATTAAGTAATGCTATTTTCTTGTTTTTGAGAACACAAAATGTAATATCTATGGTACAGTATTTATTTATTTTGTACTAACTCCTCGGTAGTCATTGTCATCGCTTGTGATGTCAATGGACCTTTTTTTAATTTCTAGAAGTTCTCAGAACCGTGAACAAACAGCCATAGTTCAAAAGTATTTAAACATTTTAGTAAGAACAAAACAATCAAAGGGTTAAGGCTGTAAAAGCTCAGATTTTTTAAAATTTCACTTCATTAAAATGTGAGTAGAAGTTTAGATGCACATAATAAAGTTTGATTCACAAAAAAAATGAACATACACACCAACAATACAGTATAAAAACAATAAAAACCAAAAGATTTCACTGCGGAAACCATGTTTGTTTTAAGTCTGCATGGCAAATTATGTGGGGAGATTTTCTGATGAAACCTGCTAGCTGAAGACTTTATGTGTTAGGCTGTTCAAAGTTTTGGAACATTGATTAGAACTAGTAGAACATTTTATTCTAACTATTACAAGAAAGTTATACTGTTAAAACACTTTTCAAGTGTTTTTTTTTTTTCCTGCAAGTGTACTCAAACTGGTTGTACACAGAGAAACCCCAACTGATTTAACCCAAAGTGCGCATGTTTTAGAATCCTAGGGAACTCCCCGAGGAACCAGTCTTACATCCCCATGGGAGCGTGCTTGTTGCCTCCATAAGACTCAAAATCTGCATTCTCACACGGTTCTAGACAGAGCAGTAAATCTGCAGTGTCTAGCGCTTGTAGGCGGAGACATGCATATCACCACCTTTAGGTAACATCTGGGCACACAGCCAAGCTGCAGAGAGACTCGTAAGAATGTAAAAAATCTGAGGTATGCCATCTCTCTTTTTATTAATATATACATATATCTTACAGAGAGCACGAAAATGGGAGGACCCATTGGGTACTCAGTCAGCTGGAAGCATTTATCAAATATATGCAGAGATTATACTGGACTTTTCTGCCTTGCAATTTTCACACATACCAAAGACACCTTTAAATCTCATATTCCCACTGAGCTGCCAAACTCCTGCTGGCATAGCACCATCCTCTGGGATTTGTGTTTTGCTTCTATGAGACTGTTTAAGGTTCTGCAAAGGGGCACTGGGGCATGCCCTCTTATACTGACTGATACAAACTACTTTGAATTGATCAGAAAGTTCACATTATACACTTAAGATGGCAGCTAAACTCAAGCGTTACGTATTTTGTACAGTAGAAAAAAGCAGCGGTTTTCTAAAGCATCAATTCACTTCCATATAGCAGTTTGTTTTGCAATCTGTATTGAAGCAATGTTCTTTGTAGCTCCCAATTATTTTACTTGAATGTTATTCACTTTATATTTGAATTTATTCCCTTTCATTTCACATTCTTTTTGATCTAATAGTATAGAACACATGTATGTTGCTATGGTACAATTAGTTGGAGAAGATCCTTATATAAGTCAAACAGCAATTGTATTTAATGATCATGAATCTGTCTCATTTTGTCTGTAACTCTCTTTTATGCTCTGTATCAAAGTGCTGTGTTAATTGTTAGTGGTAGATAAATAAATGCTACTAAAACTACTGCTACTGAGATTATAAAAGAGGTACCTCCACTCAGTGCTGGTTAGGAGCCACATTAGAAAAGTCCCCTAATGCTATAATGGAACATGGCATTTTAAAAAAATGGTGTAAATGTTTTGATAGAAAAAGAAAGTTAATTTATAGAGAAACTGAGCACGAAAATCAGTTTTAACTAAGCCTGGATAAAACATTATTTTTGATAGTGCATTGAAGAGAAGGCTGCCATTTGACAGACGATCTATCTCAGTCATTGGTATGTGAGCATATCAGTTGTGCCACACACAACCACTAGCTGGGGAGGATATAGGCATCTCCTGCTTAGCTGGAAGTCATTTTAGTGTGTAAATATATACATTTATACATAGAGCAAATATACATTTATTTTCTCCATTTTATATACTACAAGAGTAAAAATTCCCTCAAGTAAATGACTATGGGACATACATTGTGGGAAAATATGGTAACTGTAACTTCACAGCTCTGAATGGCCACAATGGAAAAGTACAATTAATCTTATGGGACGCATTAGTTCATATACACAGTAAAAGAATAAATAAACATTTTGAATTCATTGAAATGCTACGTTACAGTTTCAGTATTTAAAGAAAAAAATAGATAAAAACCAAGAGAAGGATGAACATGTGACAACGGATAACCTCAGCTAGCATGTTTATAAGTCCTTAGAGCTTAATCCATTTCCTGGCGGATGCCCCCCTCTCTCCAGTGATATATGTAGAAGGAATATTTTTATGAATCTCTATTTATCATCTGTTGCCTTCTGTGAAGTATTCAAAAACTCTCTCATTGGCAAGTATAATTGATCAGAGCCTTTATTAGTCCAACAATGTCAACAATATAATTAATAATACTTCACTCACTTATGGGTGCCACGCTCCCTGGAGCCTCAGCATCGGTTCAATCAGGAATAAACTGCTCTTAGGAACCAAAGCATCAAACATTTCACAAGGGCATGGCAGATACAATATATAATATATATATTTATATATATATATATATATATATATATATATATATATATATATATATATATATATATAATGCTTTAGATGCTGAGAGCAGTCCTGAATGAGCCAGTGCTGAGACTCCAGGGAGTGTTGCACATACATATATCTGTATTTACACACAAAAATATGCATATATTCACAAAGTGTAGGATGTAGGATGGATATACACAAAGAGAGAATCCAATGAATTAATCATGGTAGGTCCTATGAGATCTCCATCCTGATTAATTCTGTGTGTATATCCATCCTACATACTGTCGGGCTGCACTTTGCATGCTCTTTCTGCAGCATGTGGAACAAATATGTGTCCCTGGAAACATGGCCGATGTTGGCAACTGTGCTGTTCTACAACATTGCATGACCTCACGGAATGTGTGGAGGTCATTTCTTTGTTTTTATGCTATGTGTGTCCAACATACACTGTGCATAGTAGAAAGCATTATGCAAAGGTGACTCCAAAACTGATAGAGCAAGATGCACAAAAAAACCAAAAATGGGTTGTTGGCAGCTATGGGTTTCCTTGTAGTAAACTAGCCGGTACAAACCGTTGTTTAAAGTCCTATGCTGGCTGTGAATATTTGGAAATGTATTCAGCAGTATATAGTAATACAGTGGCAGATAAAATTCCCATATTGCAAGGCCAGCCCAAAGTCACCCATGATGCAGGCTGATTCAGGTGGGCATCAACATGCGTATAAATAATTAAATATAATGGGTATAAGATAAACTAAGTGTAATACAGGAAATAATGTGAAGTCAAGATAAACTAGTGTGAGTTATATAACCTCACATTAATGTAATAAATAGCCATGGACCCACCTATTAGTACTTGAAATCAGTAAAAGTAAATCCCTCTTAGATCCATTAACAAATCTCTTCTCCTAGAGCTATATCATCAATATATGTACTTATTTTAATGAAGCCATTTCTAATAATGTCTACTCTACATAGAAACAAACAACTGAGTATGTTTTTTTTCCCACTGTTTTCGACCTAATATTTATGCTGGGCTGACAATCCAGGTATCTCCAATTTTTTATAATTATTTTTATGTGATATTTATTTCCTCAACTAACCCATAAATGCTACACATGTAAAACTCTCTGATCTTGAAATGTTCATTGAAAATTAAACCTAATAGGCGGCTATGATACCCAAACCTTCTGCTAACCTAATTAAAATAGCTGTTTCATATGAGCATGATACAAAAATAAACATTTTATTAAAAAAATGTTTATGAGTTTATGAATAAAATGTATCCTAAATTTTGTTTCTTCTCAAAAAACCGTACATTTTAAATCCTTAAAGGATTTTTTTTATGAAGCTCGGACACATTAGTGGTTCAGTTAATCAGCTTCCTTTTGTAACTCCTCCTTGTGATGACGTCATTGTTATTAAATAAACCAAGTTAAGAGACCTTAATAAGAGTTATACCAGATGATTTCCATCCCTTCAGGCACTTCTACACCACAAAAAAAGTGTAAACACATTAACTTTGATTGTGAATAAGTAATATGTGAGGTAAGAAAATAGGCGGGAAATGTAACCATTTCCCAGGAATGTCAATTGTGCCTGTTTAATACAGTTGAATTCCATATTGTTAGCACATTGGGATTTCAAGAATTTAGCAACATTTCCCACACCACATGTACTATAAGATCTTGCCTTTGCCAAACATATGATCCTCTGTGTGATAAATGCAGCGCAGAATATTTTAATCTTGCAGTTATGAAACTTTATACTTTATAGAATGTTTGATATTACAAAATTATTCTGTTTTGTTTATTATTAGTTGTCCAACATTTAGAAAATTCTTCCACCAAAAAAATCGTCTTTTTTTTTTTTTTAGTAAACACAGTTTTTTTTATCAGTATTGTTTGTGTTTTATCTAATAATCACATCGTAAAGAAGCAATGCTGAGCCGGCAACCACAGATTTTCGAAACTTGAGAATTTCTTAACAGCATATATCAAATATCAACAGCTTTATGTACCAAGAAGTGTTACAGGTTTAAGGCTGTCTTACAGTGTACCAAGGCACTGCTTATTTTAAATTCAATATTTCTAGTACTAGCTTTTATACGCCTTTTATCTGCACTCTTAAGTGTACCCAAACATATTTAAACAATTAATATCACTGGAAAAAACATTAAATACCAGCAATATAAACAAGATCGTATTGCGTGCTGTCAATGCACGAAAATAGAGTAGATAAAAAAATGTCATTGTAAAGTATAACAAAACCATGTAGGTCTTGATTTATCAAGGGCCAATCCCAACCTTGGTTTTAACATACTTTTGTATAGAGATCATAAGACACATGCACAAAAACATAACAAACAATATATAAAATTAATATTATAATGATTAATTTTTATGGCATTTGACTTATCAAAACATCCTAAGATAATTATTTCTTGAAACCAGGTATGCCAAACCAATTGTTGTAATCGCACCACAGCTTTATTAGGTATCTTACTAACATATATTCAGACAATTACATTTAGTTTATTGATCAAGTATTATACTAAAAACTCATAAGTTTGTTTCTTTTAATAAGTGCTTTGAGAAGGGCCTACTATGATACCTTAGATATTGAATAACGAATATTCACAGCAAATATAGAGCTGTGAGGAGCATCAGTTCTGCTAACACACTATAGCAGGGGTCTGTTAGCACCTTACAGAACATTCCACTGATCTATAACTATGATTTTAACTTTGAAAGGAAACTGTGAGGTAAAATGCTAAACAAGGACCAGTCACCATGGAAGCCAATGGAATGTTATGATGATCTCACCAACATGAATAGCTTACCTCAAGACTGGTTTAGTCTTTTTTTTTTATAAATCTAATATTATCTGTTATGTTCACATTTTTTTTAAATAAAAAAAATGTTCAGCAGGATATTTTACTAATGCATTTGCTCATTATGCAAAAGTCTAAATAATAGACAAATACCCAGTTATAAAACCTGGTATACGTGAGCATCCAATCAGGAATGGTGGATCAAATCCATTCTGGCAATTAGTGTGTGCTAATCAAAAAGGAGATGCCAGGATATTTGTTCACAGCTCCCACCGCTTATAACAACTGCTCACCAAACACGGGAAGAGGAAGCGCCAACACCGTCAGTAAATAAAATAGACAATATGGCCTGTAATCCACTTTATTATTTTTTTGATGACTCTAAAACAAATGGAGAAGACCCTCCACTCAACGGCAGGAATGCCATCATGTATTACAGGCCATATTGTCTATTTTACTTATTGATGGTCTGGACGATTCCTCTTCCCGTGTTTGGTGATTAGTTAATTAGTGTGTACTAAAAAAAAGTATGGTTGCCACCTTGGCTATTTTTTACTGGTCACATATAACTTTTCAATGCTGCCTTGTAGGGTGTAGAAGTTATATATGACCAGAATTTAATAAATTATGGTGATTAATCAAGTAGTGGATCCCACAGAAATATATTAATGAGTTTATTAATTCCCATCTGGTCACATATGACTTCTACAAGCTGAAAAAGCAAGCACAGTACAAACAGCACATATATAACAGTTTTTCTTTTCCATGTGTCTCGTATGTTCAAATTCATTGTAAGTGTAATTTCCATTAGTATTATAATAATGTTCCTCATGTAATGTTTGGAGACTTCTCATGGATATTGCTTGTCTCCAGCTTGCTGTATTTCATGTATGAAAATAATAATCCTTCAATAAGAATTTAAACAAGTCAAATAAATAATGTTAGTTTGTTTATCATAAAAAGGTGAAACAAGATTGTCTGCCCTTTGAGTAGTATGCCCTACACAAGCAGTACGTTAAAAAAAAAATCCCCATTTATTAGTTGCATGGCTGGGTAAGTTTGTACACTGCTGTGTATTGCATGGGTTACATGGCTTTGGAATATCCAGAAAAAAAGCATTGACATAAAACAAACAAATAATAGCTCAAAAGATACAATTCCTATTTTTTAGTATGTTTACATGTTAAAAGTAGTGTATTTTTTCCTAGATTATTTCACATTATTACAATCAAATACAATCAATCTATAATCTATTTTAATTCTAAATTTGCCACTGCACCTCTTAACTCACTAAATTAATCACCTCAATACATAATACAGTAAAATGTAGAATTAAAATTAATGGTGTTTATTAACAAAAACATTAACTATTACACAGTCTTCTTGATAAAGAACATAAAAAACAACAACATTTCAAAAAAAAAAAAATGATAATGATATTGTCAAAGAAGTGGGTAATTAAAAAAAAAAAAGATTGCAAGCTTTTTGGGCTGTATGGTCATACATTACAAAATGTACTTTAATTCGGAATAAGAACTTGTGCTTTTACGGCTGTTGACTGCAATCTACATGTGTTAAAAATGTGAGTCATGTGTACCATGATAAATGTTCTGTTGAAGTCTAACATATAGACGATGCTCTTCTCTAATTTGAATTTTTTATGTAGGGATAAGTCTGCAAGCTATATGATCAGGCTAGTGTATACTTCAGTTTTACAAAGTGCTAACTTCATCTTGAACAAAAAAACAAACAGATTTCTTTCTAGGTAAGTTAAAACATTTTTTTATGAAAATCAAACTTATTCGGATAACCTATTTTGGTTACTAAACAAATTTATTCAAAACAGATTTCAAATTTTCATTTACAGCTAAAAACAGTAATACAATCATACAGATATTACATTGGATGGATTTTCATACAGTTGTCTTATTATTCTGCTTCTGCATTTGGACAAAAACAGATTTTATGTTATGCATAGCACCTGACGCGTTTTGATGTATGGCTTCTTCAGAGGTAAGAATGAGAACTTTGAAAACAGTTCGTCCTATCAAAATTTATAATTACTGTTATATTAGATTGTATTACTATTAAAACAATCTATTTTTACAACCTATGTATTTGCAGAAATAAAAGATGTTTTTTATTAGTAAAAAACATTTCTGTTAAATTATCAACAACTAACAATTTTATTTCTATACCAAACAAAACATTTAAAATGGCATGTAGTCCTAAGGAAAATTTTTAATTTCATAGTTTAGAACACATAATTGTGTTCTAAACCATTGTCCAGGCAGAGATAGAACATGAGAGAGAGAGAGAGATACAGACACAGAAAGATAAAGAGAGTGAGGGATAAGAAATCTAGCTAGCCAGCTAGATAGAAATATATATTGATAGATAGACTTTTTTTTTAGCCTATTTGTGTGTTCACATTTTATTGCATATTCAGTTGTAAGAGAAAGAAAAAGAAAGACGAATAGGGGAAAAAGGATAAGTTTAAAAAATTGGCAGCAGATTAAACATTAAGTATAAATGTTATGTATAAATCAATAGAATCTTGTAATCTGTGAAAATTTGTACAGGGATCATATTAAAATCAGCTTGTGTTATATCTTACAATCATCACTTGCAGATTTCAAAGCCCCACACTATTTAATCATATCTCATAACACACTGCAATATATATCTGTGCTGTAATCCGCTCCTCTAGTAATGATTATTATGGCTTTTTCTTAGGTTTCCACCAAAATTGTTGAATGCATAATGCAATTTAAAATATTCTATTAAAAAATGAATAGAGGCTGAACTAGAAAATCCTTCGTACTAATCACACGACTTATTTACTACATCTGAATATAAACACACAGTAATCAATACCATGTGTTCATGCATGCACTATGTGTACATTTAAACATATTTATATATAAGTAAATCATTGATCAAATAATATTTATCTATTTTTCCTGTTTGTTGTAAATTTTAAAAGCAATCAGAAAAAATGTGTATATTTATACAATTATATTACAGTCACTTGTACAATATGATTCTAATAACTTTTTGAAGTGCTTACATATGATCGCTCATAAACCTTAACACATACCGTCATGATTGGCTACAGGTATGATAAAAACGCACTGTGTACACTTACAGAATATATAGCTCTGTTTTAGTGATGTTTACTTGTAAACAAACCTCTGTCTAATTTCACTAGGGCTTTACCAGTGTTTTGCATTCTTTTAAAACCCAGACATGTTAAATTAAAAGTCAACTGTATATAATACACAGTTACATCCCTTTTTGGTTATTCATACCCAGAGTGAAAGGTTTCGTGTTTCTGAGAATTTCAGCCCTATATCAGCACTTCTATACTTGCGTGTATTAAAAGTCTTTTTCAAATTGAAACGCTAATCTTAAACAAACCCAAATGCGAGCAGCAAACAGACTGGGTATATAACAAAAGAGAATTATATAATCCGAGCTGAGTGAAATCTTTCATCTTTGATTTACAGGTTTGAGTCTGCTGTAAATGAAACCATATTGTTTTATATCTTTCATATCACAGCCATTTTCCACCCAACCTTGTTTTAATTAAGGTTTCTTTCATATTTCGGAATAAAAAGCATGACAATCTTCACTTATGGCTTTAATATATATATCCTTTGAGTTATGAAAATATAAAAAAAATGAAGCCTGCCTTAGAAGTCATCTGACTATCGAGCACTATGATTGGAATAGTGTTGGGGTTTACATCATCACGTCTTTTTCTCATTATAGGGCTATCTGTGCCAGGATACCAAACAAAACATGTATATCATCTAAAGAAACTCAGTGTATCCTCCGGGTTCCATGATAGTACTGTAAGCATGCAATAACTACGAAAGGGGAAGGCTGAACAATAGAGCATAACCTGCAGTGACACCGACTGTTCTCAGAAAGATAAAAACATAGATTTATAAAATAAAAAAGGTACAGATGACCCCCAACACAAATTAAATATATAACTATATGTTTGGAAGAAGGACATGTTCTCCATTATATATCTATATATTTGTCTTTGACTGCCTTTTTTGTATTGTACCCAATGTGTTGTATTAAGTGCTGTGTAAACACTCTTTTTATAAAATAAATAATAACAAATGTATACACCTACATCATTTCTAGCTATCTGCCTGCCTTTGATATTAACCATATTAAAGTGAGCTTTACAAATGAGTCTGCTTTAATTTACTTTCAGGAACTATTTGTACTTCTTGTTTTTCAAGTCTGATTGATCATGCTGGTGATTAGAATTATTAGTTAGCAGTAACTTTATCTCTGCAGAGCTGACCTTGCGCCGTTTTGTGCTTTTTGTGTGTGGATGGCATCTTTCTAGCTGACATTACATAAAAGTGAATGGTTTAGAGTATAAGGAATCTCTAAGTCTTGTAAACAGTCATTCTGTAAAAACGTAAAAATTAATTATAACAAAAAGGAGACTTGCATCCCAAATGGCTTCCAACCCCTACTATTATTATTGTGACTGGGAGCCTGCCAAACAGCTAAATGGCTCCCAGCCCCCGACTGGTGATTTGCTCAGGGTCCCGGTCCTGTTAATAAATACCCCCGCCCTGCACAGTGATAATGACCCCCCTGATTAACTATTAAGTAATATTCAGAATTAAAATGAATAATAGTCATCCCCTAATAAATTATATCCAAGCACCCCCGTCCTATCCCCCCACTTTGCCCGGGTAGAGCGGAATGATACAATTTAAATTCACCTAATAAAAACATCCTTGAGTGTCTTGAACATTGGCTGTGAAATTCACTGTCCAAGTCCTAGTATTGAAGTGATTTTCAAACCAGCCAATAGTAGGTTTTTTTTCTTTCATTTATTTTTAAGTGGCTCTTCTTGTCTTTATTTTTTTATTTCTGGGTGGCCCATTTCTCAGAGCTGTAGATGAAAAGAGAGGACATCATTGAACAATTCAGGTAATATTTTATTTACAGGGTACCCTTTGTGTGAATTTCAATTCCCACACACATGGCACTTAAAGGGTGTTTTGGGCAATCACATGACAGAGTAATATTTTTATTGCTTTACACTGATGGGAGTTCATAATGGGAGAGTGAGATGGACTTTGGCGAGGTGGGCTAGAAGTAGGTTGAATAGTGAGAGGAAGTCGGCTTTTAAAGTGAAAGTCAAACTTAACGCACTATTATCGTATTTTAGTGAATAGACCCCATAACCTGTAGTGTATGATAATCTTACTTTTCAAGTAAAAAGTACAAACAACAGTGTATTCTGTAGAGAATTTGACACATGTAATCAGAAACCCAGCCAAAATTGGCATAAAATGAAGGTCCTGTGCTGATAACATGTCAAAAAGTATGTTTTGTATTTGAACTTTGAATTTAGAAACCTACTGCCACCCAGTGTGACTGGTTGTGTTTCTCTCTATATTGTAATAAAGAAACTTGATTCACTTCTACTATTCCGGCCTCCAACTGGTTAACTGGAAAAAGTCCATTCAGCAAATATTTAGCAATTTGGCTTTCACATAGAAACATAGAATGTGTCGGCAGATGAGGACCGTTTGGCCCATCCAGTCTGCCGACGAGAGAGGCTATGGAAGCTATTTATAAAGGACAAATCTGGAGCAAATTTATAGAAGTGGAGCAGTCACTATGGAAACCAAAGAAATGTTCTTGCTGATCACTGGTAGGACTTTGTCCCAGAATTTATTTTTTATAGATAAGCATCTATGTCACATACAGACTGCCACACACACACATGCAATCCTGCCACTCCCATGCACATTCTGCCACTTTCACAGGCACCTTTCTACATTCACTTATACACACCTGTGCAATCCTGTCACTCTCACATGTACATTCTACCACTCACTCAGAAACACGTGTGCAATCCTGCCATTCTCCCATGCACATTCTGACACTAACACACATGCAATTCCACCACTCTCACATGCACATTCTGACACTCACTCAGACACACATGTGCAGTTATAAGTATAGGTAGGGCTGCACTGTTTATTAATATGGTAAGTTAGTAACATAAACTTTATTTAGATGGCATTGGGAACCAGGGGAGACAGCATAAAGCTTAGAGGGCAGGGGGATCTGTTTGGCTCAGCTAAGTGGGGGACAAAGATGGCTATTTGGGGGGCTAGGACTGCACATAGAGTCTGTTTGAGGAGCAAAGATACTAGAATAGCACAGAGAGGCTGTTTGGGGTTGCTAGGATGGCACAGATTGACCAAGACTTGTAGGCAGAGCTTCATCCTCTAGAAGAACATTCCTTCCCCCTTCCTCTTGTGGGGTTGGGGACATTTTGCTCCACCCCCTTGCAGCATGGGAAATTTAATCTGTAGTGAGAATTGTTAGGCCCTGATGGGCTGCCTGATAGATCAAATTGGGCATTAGTATAGAGGCTTGTCTGTCTAAATGACAATCTAACATTACAGCAAAACTACTAATACTATATTACTATGTAGTAATACTGCAAAGCCGTTTTATTAGCCATGAGAGAGAGGCTGTGCCTGAATTATCTTGAACAATTTACATTTGCACAAGCATTTGCTCACACACTGTCATAACTGGAAAAAACTTTTGCACAAGATTAAATTTCATTAACTAGTAAAAACTAGAGAGAACATTGAATCCAGGCTGATGTGTTTCTTAAACATGACATATTATTTTCTGCAGTCCACAATTTTATTGGAGAAGGTGTAATAATGTTATATGTGTTTAGTAGCTAAAGAGGGAATCTCTACCATGTAAATTATAGTCTTTTATTTCTTATTAAAGATAATTTACAATATTTACATTTTGCTAAATTTGTTTACCATATGATCCAGTGGAAAGCTGGAAAAATGATCACATGATATCAGAGCCACTCTATACCCATTAAATGAATTTTCAATACTTCAAAGCTGTACTTTCCATATATTTGACATGTTCAACACATATTCTACAGAGTGATTCAGGCAATACAAACCTGTTCTTCCCATGGCAAGTTCACTGTCATTTAACAGCAGATGCTTTCAAGTTTATCCAGTGAATGAGAAAAGCTGCTGTTCCGAGTATTGTGCCCAGTGTTTATGTTCCATCTGATCTGTGCCACCCAAGCAGCAGAAAAGACATGTCTAAGGGTGCCTTTGGGGGATAGAGGATGAAGTCACACGCAGGAAATATCAGAGAAGACTTGGCACTTTACAAAGCCGGCTCTTCTTTCATTGGCTCTTCAGCATTTTTGTAAAAATAAACAGGCAATCAGAATACGGTACCAGAATACACAATGACATTGTAGATTCTCATGTGTAATCAAAGCTGATTTTTCAGCTCTGTCAGATGTTTATTTGTGTTATTTCGCTATTCATAAATAGAGTTTAATTTCTAGGAAGTATAAACAAATGGCAAAAGGAAAAGCATCTTAGGTCCAGCAATCATTTTATATGTTCCTGTTTATATTAAAGCATGTCAGAATATTTTATATCTTTTAGTTCATAAATAACAAAAAGTCTGGCACACTCCCTATCTGAATAAACCATTTTTTGTTGATTCGGATCAATGTATTAATGTAAACATGGCAGAGATTTCATGCAGTAGTCAATGATATGATGTTCGGATGCACAGCTTGCTGTCACTTCTCTGACCTGCTGGCAATTATCAAGTTCTAGCAGTAGATGTTTAACATTCTCCTGATGTGTTGCAGGGAATAGTGGTGATTGGTTCATAGATTTAAAAAATAAACAAAGTGATATGAGCCAGCTACATTTTTTGTCTCATTCACAGTTTCAAGTTAAAGGGACTGTATCCCCTAAACATTGTTTTTACTGTGAATGTAGAAACTAAAATATGGTTGAAAATGATCTATACTCCATGTTAGCAGATTTGCACGCAAATGGCTAAATTAGGAGGAAAAACTTTCTTTGAATATGTCCGCAGAGTCTCCTGATAATGACATCACCTGTGGCACGGTATGCAAATCAACTGGGTTTCAATGGAAAATGTGTAATTTGCATACCAGAACACAGGTGATGTTATAAGTAGGAGGCTCCACAGACACACACACTTTCCCCCCTAATTTAGGCATTTGCTTGCAATTTTGCTAACACAAAGTATAGATCATATTCAATCATTTTTTTATTCTCTACACATAATCACAGTAAAAACAATGTTGACATGATACAGTGCCTTTAAGAAGTGCCAGTAGTAGCAAAATAAACCCACATAACATCAGCACATTTTTAAGAGATGAACAAAAAAATATCTTTAACAATTGACATATTTACTGTCATTGAGGATCAGATTGTATAATGTATTAATAAGCATTTTCAATAGAAATGCTTTAATGAAAGAGTATAAGTAAAGCATCTTACTGAGCACATTCTGCTTGTAGAGTGCTAGCAGGGACCAGACATCTTGGGTCAGGTCTTCCTTCATCTGACCCAAGATTCTGAACAAAATGTCAGCCCCCTGTTATAAGTACTGAAGGCTCTATAAGGTACTTTCTGGGCTTTCTTTAATTAAAGCATTTCTTTTTAAAATGTCTAAACTTTATGCAATCTTTCAATTAAACATAACAAGTGTGGCTGACATTTGTCATTTAAATTGTACATTTGTATGTAAAAATATGGTCAGTTTATTTCCATGGAATTTTGTTAAAGAGCATAGGTAAACTCGTTCTCAAAGCCTGGCAAACATGAATAAGCATAGGGAGTTTTATCAAATTTGACAGTTTCACATATTGCCCATCTATATGTCCACTCCTGTTGAGAACATCTTCAGTTAGGTGAAAGAAGTCGATTTTTAGATATGTAATATCTATTTATTACATTTTTGAGATGTTATGTTAAACATGATAACATTATACCTGTAAGGTGATCATTTAACACCTCTGATTGATATGTAGTCTTGCAAGTTTATGCTTTATTCCTATGCTCCCAGCACTTAATGTGTTTCATAGATGAAGATTGTGCTACTACATGGCTCTCCAAAGATTTGTGTATCAATGTTTGTTTAAGATGTGACTTTTGTTACTCTTCTGAATAATATGTGTCTGTACACAAAAAAGACCCGTAAAATACAATTATACAATTAAAAATTGATATGTTACATATAAAAGGAATTAAAAAAAAACAAAGAACTAAGGAAGGGAAAATGGGAGAATTTGGGCATGGAAGCCGGAAGAAAAGTATTCTTCAAAAACAGAAAGTATCAAGAAGTTGGGTTCACAATTAGGATAAATAAAGAGAGTGTATCGTGTTTAAATGTAGCACTCCATCACACACTTATAAATTGGTTTGTTCTTATTCAGAATTGTATTGTTGAGGAGCAAGGGATGATGTAGGTGAAAGGCTTGGAAAAGAAGGGATTAGAAGAAGAGTAGTGGGGAGGGGCTGCTGAGGAGAGGGTAAGCAGAGAATAGAGTTGAGCGGACACCTGGATGTTCGGGTTCGGCGGGTTCGGCGGAACTTTGAAAAAAAGTCCGGGTTCGGGGTCGAACTTGACCCCGAAATTGACCCCGAACCCCAACCCCATTGAAGTCAATGGGGAGCCGAACTTTTGGCCACTAAAATGCCTCTAAAAAAGTCCTGGAAAAGGCTAGAGTGCTGCAAAATGAAGTAAAATGTTGGTGAGTGTCCCCATTCATACGAATAGGTCAATTGACCTATTGGGGACTCTATTTCGGTTTATAGAAAGCCAATAGCCATGTAATGCTATTGGCTTTCTATAAACTGAAATAGAGTCCCCATTCATAAGAATAGGTCAATTGACCTATTCTTATGAATGGGGACTCTATTTCGGTTTATAGAATAGCAATAGCATTACATGTATTCCATAAACCGAAAGTCTATAAACCGAAAGACATTCGGTTTATAGACTTTCGTTTTATAGAATACATGTAATACTATTGCTTTTCTATAAAAATAAAGTCTATAAACAGAATGTCTTTCGGTTTATAGACTTTCGGCTTATGGAATACATGTAATGCTATTGGTTTTCTATAAACCGAACTAGAGTCCCCATTCATAAGAACTTCTTATGAATGGGGACTCTAGTTCGGTTTATAGAAAGCCAATAGTATTACATGTATTCCATAAGCCGAAAGTCTATAAACCGAACGACATTCGGTTTATAGACTTTCGTTTTATAGAATACATGTAATGCTATTGCTATTCTATAAACCGAAAGTCTATAAACCGAATGTCGTTCGGTTTATAGACTTTCGGCTTATGGAATACATGTAATACTATTGGCTTTCTATAAACCGAAATAGAGTCCCCATTCATAAGAATTTCTTATGAATGGGGACTCTATTTCGGTTTATAGAAAGCCAATAGCATTACATACAATGTAATCGCCGAACCCCGAACTCCAACACGGACATAAAGTGAAATGTCCAAAAACCGTAAAGTTCGGTACGAACCTGAACAGTGCGGTTCGAGTTTGCTCAACACAGAGAAGTTAGGTGCCAACTAGCAACATTTCATGAAGGAAGCATGTCAATATTTAAGGATGTCGACAATTCTACAACTTGAGCCATCGGAACCAGGTGTAAGATCAAAGGAAACATATTCAAATTTCAGATATTAAAATGTTAATAATTGCATCTATTTTAATAATTATTGAGCTAAAATATCCATGAAACAGGATATTTTTTAGATTGGAGTGGTATTTTAACCTTTGTTTGATACCATATATATTTATTATTCATAACTAAAGCAGAGCCAAAACTCTGGACAATATATAAGATGTATCAAAACATAGTTCATATTTCGCTCTAAACTCGAAACCCTCTATCTTTTAATCACACAGCAGATTACTTCTGCGTGATTAAAACGGATTCTGCACAATGTTCCTTTTCAGAAGCTATTTGGACTTCTTCTGCAAGTAAAACAGTGACTTCCAGGCTGCCATGTTGAGGAGAAGATTCTCTGCAAAATGGCTGCCCTGATTAATGTGTCTATCCAACCAGCGAGGAAATGATCATCGATTTACACACACCATGGAGACAGAGCGACGCTCGTCTTTCTCTGTTGTCTTGGAGGCCTTCTGCCTCATTAAAAGAAAAAAATAGGGTTTACTCCTTCTTTAACACATCAAAATGTTACAATCCAAACTGAACCTTGTGTAATTCCAAGCCATTGGGTCCTAGCAACGGCATGTTTAAAATTTCTCTTAGTATTATATTAGTAATCGATATGGTGCAGGGGAAATGTATTGAATAAAAGTACCCGTGTGATGTCCACTCTGCTCCTGAGGAAGTCTGTATAGATGAAACGCGTAGAGCGGGGAGTGAGAGTGTTATTACCGTTTTTACTATATATTTTACTTATTACTAAGAACGTTGCCCACAGCTGTCATCTCGAGGATTTGAGAGCACCCACAAAGCTCTGCATCATATAGAGTTCGACATTCCATCTGGAGGGGGTAACCTTTCTCTTTTATGTGATTTTGCACTTGAGCTGGTCCTCAGTGCCATTTACATTGTGAGTTTAATTTCAATAAATTGTACACTTTTTATACTTTACGCAACAGTATCACACTATTGCATATCCTTTTTATTTGTTCCTATATTCCATATGTCCACCCACGTCTCTGAGGAGGCATCCAGCTAGAAGATTGGAGATTATTCTCGACTTTCCGACTTCTGTATTTATTCGATTTCGACTTGGGATTGGAGGAGTCCTTGCAGATTTCGACTTTCCATAGGAAAGTATATTTACGTATTTGTCTTTGTCTTTTTGGTCATTTTGGACTTGCCCCGTGTGATGATATTTAATGACTGATTAAAGAAACCATGCATGTGAAAACAGAAACTTGCAAATTAAATTCATGTTGTATTTTCTGTTGACATTTAAATCATTGTAATTTGCCAATGCCTATTGCACAGTTGACTTTGACAGAAAGAGCAGCTTGAAGTTTATATTCTCAGAGGGAAAGTCTGAATGTAGAACGCTGCAGTGTGATAATAAAATATAGTATATACACAAGAACAGGAAAGGCACACGTGCTAATTTGCCTCAATTCATATTCTTGTATACAAGGCTTCCTCTTTGAAGTGGGTCACATGATCAGAAATAGAGGAGCCACATGACCAGATAGGCATGTTTGTATGGGCTGCATGAAATTTTTTTATTTACTGCAAAGGTGAAAAACATCAGGGTAAAAACAGTTTAAATCAACTTTATACAAACAAATCTACATATTTATATAGCTCATGAAATCTGTCATGCAGCACCTTGTTTTCAAATGGGCCGTTTGTGGCCCTCGGACACTATACTGTACGCAACTGCTATAGAAGTATACTAATTACTATACATGCTTTCCTAAATTGCTAATTTTTTTTGGTGGGGTTAAAACGATGTTGCCTCTCTAATCAGCAGTGTAATTACAGGTTAATGATCCTGGTCCATAGGAAATGGTCTGTTTCTTGTGAATAGCAGGATCACTTGGTATAATACTGTACAAGATGGCCATTGATAACATACCATGGGTTAGAACAGTTTTAAAGGAGCTGCCATTGTAAATTTCACATATCCATTTAATTTTGCTAAGCGTATTCTATATTGAACCAGGAATCTAAAGCTTTGGGTATTTTCTTACACGTGACTGTGGGAATTTCATATTCGCCATTGCCAGAATTGTTCACATCTCTGCCAATCTTATTATGGCCAAGTTTCCAAGCTTTTTCCAGTATATGGGTTCTGAAGACTCAGACCTATGGAATTGTTACAACTGCGTTTGCTCAATAAGAACCATAGTCATCCTGGTATAACAACACTTTATCCTATTGCATATTTTATATAATATAATTACATGAACCAAATACACTGTATACACTTTTAGCATAGGACATAAATTCAATACATGTAATTTTTAATAACTGTCCGCTAGTTAGTATCTGAGTTTTTTTTTAACTCAGAGTTCCTGCCTGGAAGAGTTTGGGATTTTTTTAGCCAAGTTTTCTCAGGAGAGCTCAGCGTATGATATTATTGTCGTAATATGCAGCTCTATTTTCCTCACAATCCAGAGAGCTAAAGGTTAAACTCTTGCTATACAACAGCTCCTAACCCCACCCTGGAATGTAAATTGTGTTGGGACTCTCTGTTAGCTGCCTTCAATTTGCATCCCACCTTATTATCCACTGAGCTTACTATATCTGGCTGGCCCAAGGCAGAAGCCAAAGGCCGGCCAAAGGACTTTAGCAATTTACTTCTGTCTGCTGCTGCTCCTACTCTGTTCCACTTCCCACTGTACAGATATGAAATATTACTATATGAAGGAGTAATTTAGTATTACCCTGCTTTCATTTCATTCTCACATTGTCTGCTTCATTCCATTCGTGAAACATTTTTCTTACTCAGTCATTGGAAGATTGATTTAAATATTAATGCCATTTTCATAATTCTTTACCTCCTCTCATGTTAGAGTACACTTTTGGCAGATAAAATATTGTATGGCTTTTTATTTTGTGAAAGCATCTTACATTTATTTATGCCAAATCCAGAATTGCTATGTTAAGCAAGTCACTTTCTTCCGATTGTTTGTTTTCCCACAATTTCCATGTTTGAAATTGATATAGGTTGATCTGATGATAAACTGTATTGCCTTTTGTGTGTCCCCCCCCCCCCCCCATTTATACATAGTGGAAAAAGCCTGATTTTTCTTTTATCGTCTATTAACACTCTCAAACATTAGTTAGTCTTAGTTAATAGGACAACACAAATACTGTATAAGATATACGGACAGCAAAAACATTCAAGCAATTTTCCAAATTTCAAATTATGTCAAAGTAGTTCTAATTGTGGGCCAAATATTGTAAAGGAACAATGTATTGTTTTCTTTACGTTTCTTCAAACCTTTACCAAACAGGCTTTTATAGCTCATTAAGCTTATTACTGTTTTAGACAGGACACAATACACTGTAGCTGCATATTGATGTACTGTTAGGATGTGTGGGTACACTTATCTGCATAAAGGGTCACCTACTCTGAAACTGAGCACAATCGTTCCTCTCTATCCATTTGTGTGTATAGTTTTACTTTGCCACACAAACCTACATAAGAAAATGTACCTCGTTACTAAGCTGGTCCATAGGACTGAGGATATGGTGCTGTGGAAATAAAGGTAATAATATTTCGTCTCATATTGAATAGAATTAAAATGAAAGTCTGTAGTGCCTCCAAAAAGTTGACATCAACATCAAATTACTTCAACAAGTTCATTTTACACTTGTTGAAGAAGCTCTAAGATTGTGTTATTATAATTGGTTTATATTAACAAAAGCACTAATAATCCACTATGAAGTGCTTGGCACCCAGAAACATACCAAATGAATTAGAATACTGCAAAGCACATTTAGAAAAAAAAAACACACAAATACAGCTATAGTGTAGGCCTTGGGATCCATAGAGTGTGAGTCCTAAGATCTCACTAAACTTCAACTTTAATCAACAAAATAAAAGCTAGATCTGGTTGCCCTGATGGATAGGAGTTATTGAAGCACTTCGTTATAAGAGGAACCACTTTATAAAACATAGCATTATAACAGGTTTTACGTCTAGAAGTAATAAAAATTAAAAAAGTCACTAACCATTTAATTGTTTAAGTGCATTAAGTGCACCGCCTACTGAAGAACAAGCAAAACCCATTAAAGAAAGACCAGTATGTTTATATGAAAAATTGATATTAGACAATTTTACTTCCACATAATGCTTACACATACACTAAATGTTTATAGGAATCCTGAGTGATAGCTAATGAAAAATGGCTACAAGTAATAAAAAAAAAGAGAAAGACGCGAAATGCGTTGTTTGATTTATCAACCTTTCTGTGAGTCTTCACATGCACTAAATTTAAATAAGAATTTTTCAGAAGTGCAGAGCCTCTTTATTTTTTATTTTACTTTGAATTATTTTGTGGCGTAGTTGCACCATGTGGAGCCAGGTGATCAATGGTTTGCAGACCCTTGCCCTGCTGCAAGACAGGCTTTTGTTTGATGGAGTGGAGTCCATGGTTATAAAGTGTTGCATTAATGGAATACTAATTCCATTCTCCAGTCATTTGCTAGGGAAAATCTGATATTAGTGTTAGCATTTAAAGAATGGGGATGATCACATGTGGGACCTAATAAGATCTACTGACAGGGATCATGGCGAGAGGTGAGAATCTGACACTGAAAGTTTCTGTATATATAATAAACATGTTGTATAAAGCTCAGCAATTTAACCTAATGAGAGCCATTAAAATTTCCTAAAGATGTTCCTCTAGCAGAGGACCTGCTAAGTCAAGGGTCACTTCTCTCAGTGATGTCTGCAGCTGCATACTTGTCATAGGTCTGCATGCTATGGGGTGGTAGGATCAGAGTATCTTTAGTCACTACAGAAGTAACTAATGCAGCTGGTAGATCAATTAAAGACAGTATGAGCAGTCCTCCTGGAACAGGAAACTCCCACAAAATGATTCCTGATTTATGAAATCTGCAGCTGCTGTACTCCTTTGGTTGGATTGGGCATAATAGCACTGTTATATGAAACAGGGATAGACAACCTCTGGCATTCCAGCTGTTTTTGGACGAAGCTTTTTAAACGTCCCAGTGTTTGGAAAGTGTATTTCTCAACATCTGGAATGCCATTATTTTCTTATCATTGTTAAACTAGATTAACAATCCCATTTAATGTAAACAATCTGCTGCATTTCGTGTAAATATTCATATAAAATTATTCAGAGTTGAATAAACATTATGTCTGCTTTGGTGAATCCTCTCTCATACATTTCAAATATCTCGTTTTTATTATGGCAAAAAAAAAAAAAAAAACGACCAATATTTTAAAAAGAAAGAAAGTCTATAGTTTTGCTCACAAACAAGAAGGCTACAAAATGTGCAACCCTTTACTTAAATTGTGTTGCTTGACTAACCACATGTAATTCCCAGAAATAATCCTGGCTCTGTTTTTAAATGTCATTTATCTGGAGAAATGACAATTAGTTTATTTTCCTTTTTTATTATTATATATTTCTAGATTTTACAGTTAGCTGTAAACAAAGAAAGATTGTTTTGCTCTGCCTGCTTTTGTGTCATTTTTTTGGAAAGAAAAGAACAAAAACATCCAATAATGGTAAAAGGCCAAACGTATGTAATTCTTGATTCACCAGTGGTAATGAGTCAGATCTGCTTTGGCCTGAAAAACACTTACTTTACCCAAAACCTGAGTAGAAATGAGTCATCTTACTCCAAAAAACAATATATCTTCCAACATAACTGGCAACAAAAAAATATATCTTGCATTTATTTCCTTGAATCCTTATGATCACCATCATTTCCAATTTTGACTGTACCAAAATTCTAATATAGTCATTTTTAATGATACTCTGGGAAACATTTTTGTGCATGCCTGCACTGTTCCTTTTAATTTAATGTAGTAAACAATTTAGTATATGGAACAATTTTGGAAGATTGTATAGGAAATAAAAGCAGATAAAAATCCCCTTTGAAACTACAGTTTACATATATAGATTAATTGTTTTGGTGGGTCCTTGTGGATAGATTTTTTTAAACAGATGTGTATGCTTGGTGCAAAGAAAGCCAGATGAACCAAAATAAGAACCAAACGTACTTCCTGTATAAACAGTCAATAAAGAAGAACAGTAGCAGTATATTTGTTATAGATCATAAATACATGTTTCCCTGTTTAGGAATGACAGTCCCTATTGTGGATCCATATCCCTCTGTCCCACTTTCTTCATATGATGCCCCTCTTTTGGAGGAGCTCAGAATGTTTGTGTTTGAGTTAAGCTCCACGGCAACAAAACCCACAATAAAATGTTTTTTATGCAGTGAATTATTGATTATTGTAAATAAAATACTCTTATCATTTTTTCAAATGACAACACATTATATAAATAGCTATAGAAATGATTATGTCAACCACTGGTGTCCAAGTTTTTAGAAATTGGGCCACATTTAATTATTTTATAGAATAGTTTGTTAGCTATGGAAAAATGTTTGGTTATTCACCAGTACTACAAAAGCAGTACAAAACAAGTTTTAACCCCTTCACAACAATGCCCGTACATTTACAGGCTACCAATGGAATGCATTGGTTGATGACTATGCCCGTACCTGTAGTGGCTGCCTTTAAAATGGCATAATCACAGAGTTTTCACCGGGATTAGCATAATTCAGATATTCCAAGTTATTTTGGTGTAGATTATATCACTAATTTGAAATGTTCCCTGCATATTAGTGGTCGGGACACTACCACTAACATAAGATGTAAGAAAAAACATATATGAGACATATGCCAATGTTTTTTTTATTCTTTGTTTGAATTAATTGCATATAAAAGTAAAAATAAAATTAGGTATTTATCTCCAGCATCCATTTTGAGAATTTTACCCATGATGCAACATTCTCCAGAATCTTCCAGCAAGTCTCACTTTACAACTGTTGGTAAAGCCTGCATGATGATGTCATAAGATACACCCCTGCTCTCTTACTGGCTCCGGTGTTTCATAGTGTGCAGGACTAGGTGGCTGTGTACTTTTTTTTAACTTGCCTTGTGATGTAATAGTTACATTATTCTACCATTTAATGCAAGTCTATGGTCAGAATGAGACTTATAGACTGCATTCTGTGTCCCCAGCCCCAAAGTGAGATACTAGTGCTGTAAAGTCTCTGGGGGGTGGCACCCAAAAACCCTATATTCCACAAAATGGCAGTGCCCAGTCACACTTGTTTAGTAAAATATTTCATAAAATAAACTCACAGAACAAAATAAAAGACATATCTGAAATCAACAATGCAACAAAAAAAAAACCTTTTAATTTTTTGGTGGGAGTTTCCCTTTAAATCATCATTATGCCAGTTCCATAGAACATAACCATTAGTTTTTTGTTCAGAATAGGGAAATTGTATTTTTAAAGCACAATTGAAAAAAACAATGTTTATAGATAGGACACAGAGTTCTTTATGCATAACCTCCATTGAATCACACTGCCAGTCACAGACCATGGGTGGTAAGGTATAGTTATCAGGTATTAAAAATTATTTTGAAAGGGGGGCGTGGCCGACGAGCAATGTAGAGGGGTCGCACTTCACTGAAGCTCCCACTACCCTGGCCATATCACGCCAACATCTCGCGTAATATTGCACGAAAAATGGGAAAGAATACCAAGATGCTTACCCAAACACCGAATCCAGCGAAAGGGCTTCTCTTGGTCTGGAAATGTATCTACTCCCCCGCAGGTCGACTGAGACCCTCGACTCCAAGATGGCGCCCGCAAAACCAAGCGCGGGAAATAGTCCGACATTCACTGATCCGGAGGGAGAAGAGAGGGCTCCAACATGCTCATATTGCGTGGAAGCCCCATCTAAAGCCGACTTTCACTCTCTGACCGAACAAATAAAAAAAGACTTTGCTTCCATGGCGGAGCAAATTCGCTCAACCATACGAGATGGAATAGCGGATCTGAAAGGAGACCTTGCCCACCAGGGATCTAGGCTGGCCGTCATTGAACAAGATCAGGGAACTTTACTAACCACGGTCACTGACCTGGATCGCCAATTAAAAGCCCAAAAGCTTATCACAACTCAATTAGCGCATCAACTCCTAGACATAGACAACAGAGGTAGGAGAAACAACATGCGCATTCGGGGCCTACCTGAAGCAGAGGGATCCGAAGACAAGGTGTGCACTTGAAATACTCCAACTCCTTAGACCACAAGGTAACATAGATCCCATCTGCCTAGATCGAGCCCACTGGGCTCTCCGCCCGAAAAATCCTAACAACCCTCAGCCGAGGGACATCATATGTTGCTTCCATGACTTCTCCACTAAAGAGTTAATCATGAAAGAAGCAAGAGCTCGGGACCAATTGACCTATAAAGATCACAATATACAGATTTTGTCAGATGTAGCCTGGGCAACTTTGCAGTTACGCAAATTATTAAAACCAATGACAGACATCTTGAGGAAGGAGAACATACGATTTCCTGGGGCTTCCCTCGGTCTATCTTAGTCCACAAGGATTCCCTCACACATACCCTGGGACAACCAGAAGATATTGACACCTTTTGTACTGCACTGGGCATAGAGAAGCCAGACTTACCGGATTGGACCTCACACATATCTGGGACAACACCGATCCCGACCTTGGCAAACCAACCATGGATCCCAAAACCTCAAAGGAAGAAGAGGCGCAGACAAGTTGGACGAATACAAGAAGAACCCAACAATATTCTTAATCCGGGACATAATTAGCCCCGTTGTAGAGCCGTGGCACAGGACCAGCTGGGTCCTTATAACAAATAATGTTTCCCCCCCAGGAGGACCTCACACCCCTCGTAAGATGATGCTATATTAACCCCTTAACGCATTTGGACGTATATATACGTCCTGAAAAGCATGGTCCTTAAGGACCATGAGGACGTATATATATGTCCTCCGTTTTCATTTAGTGTTGCGCTCCTTAGCGCAACACTACATGTCTGTAGCTACTCTCAGAGGCTGCTTCGGAGCTTTCAGCCCCCCTCGACCCCCCCCCCCCTCGTGCATACGATCACCGCGAATGTGATCGTATGCGCGTTAACACACATAGGCAGTGAAAGCTGATCACTGCCTATGTGTGTTAAAGTGTTGCAATGATGCCTCTATCGAGGCATCATGCAACACATTCTGTGCCCCCCTGGGCTTCGCGATCACCCGGTGATCGCGGGTGTGTGCTTTTTCGGAGGAGCATGCTCCCCCGATACAGCGTGCCCAGAGGAGAGCGACGGAAGACAGAAAAAAAAAATCTCTTCCGTCGCTCTGAAACCGCTACTTGACTGCCCCTACAGGCAGTTAAGTATATTACAGTTAAAAAATAGAAAATTAATTAAATAAATAAATTAAATAAATAAATAAATGGAAAAAGCTAACCCTTGATCTACTGAACCTAGATCTAGGGTTAGGGTCACAAATAGGGTCATAATTAGGGTTAAACGGGGGTTCGGATGATTACAAGGATTAGATTAAGGGGTGGGGGTCAATTTAGGGTTAGAGTAAATTTAGAGTTGGGTTAAATTTAGGGTGCGGGTTAAAAAATCACTGTAGAAGAAAATGGTTAGAAAACAAAAAAACACTAATATTGTTTATTGCCCTATTACGTGAAATAAAACATAGACAAACAAGGAAACATTGATATTACTAAACTCAGGACAAATAGTAGAAATATATAGACGGGGTCTTTTTTACCATTTGTAATTGTGTAAAAAAAATGGCATATTTTCATCATATTTTATATTTTTTTTAATAGTAAATGATATCATATGATGAAAATAATAGTATCAAATGAAAGCCCTATTCGTCCTTTAAAAAATGATATATAATTTGTGTGGGTGTACTGAACACAAAGAAAGAAATTCACAGTTCAGTAAACATTTGACAAAAATAATGGAATTATGGTCTTCAAGGCACATCAAATGCAGCATAGCACTCGGTCACTAAGGGGTTAAAGGTTGCACAAATACTAGCCTTAATGACTGATCAAGAACTTACCTACCTAATAGAAGATATTCAGATTATCCTAGAACTGTCAGGACAAAGACCCTTATTAGAAGAAGATATACCACATAAAGCCCACAGACCTGATTTTATCACAGACTGAACATTGACACCCCACCCTTGGAACAGTCACAGCAGGAAGGCAAAGAAAACCAGAAACATAAACGCTATTTTTATACTAAATGACTTGCTTAAACACCCCCCCTTATTTTTTTCTTTCTCTTTTCTATTATATCACAAACTCCTGAGACAGGAAATGAGAGCCCAGGGACTGTCTTAACAATTTGGTTGAAGGTACCCTCCTTATGGTTGGGAGATGTGGACCCATGGGAGACGGAGCTGATGCCAGTAAACGCTAAAGTTAACCACGGCTTAAATCCTTACTGTAATGAAAGTTTAATGGTGATGTAATGGGATATAATAATAGTTAGCCCTGATAGGGCAGTTGGTCACTGATTTTTCTAAATGTTAGAAATTGTTTATTGCGAGAAAAATGTTGAATAGTAAAAAATGATATACTGCGTATATACACAAATGGGCCTGGAGAGGGAGCAATCAGAGGTGCTTTTCATCTCCTGGATAGTAGTGATATGACTAGCCCCTCCGACCTCCTCGCCACAACCCCGCATGGCTTAGTGTCAAGATGTTTTAAGCTATAGTCCCAGGAGTCTTTGACCCCTTGGGACTATATGGCCTGGACACATGTTGCCACACCTGAACTCATTTATGAGTCAGATTTTCAGGTATACCGGATCATAACAGCATTCTGGTTCTTGATGATGTTTATGTATGCTTGGTTATACTCTAATCTTTATAAGTTGATTCCTTTTCTCTTTTTCTTTTCTCCCTATCTAAGAGGTACACAGCCGAAACGGCATTTCTCATATTGTCTGTTTAACTTATATTTCTGGTCATACTATGGAGGGTGACGATCTGAGAATACAAATTTTCTCGATAAACGCCAAAGGGCTGAACTCCAGCTATAAACGCTCACTTCTATTCAATGAAATGAGAGCCAAACATGTTGACATTGGCTTTGTCAAAGAAACACATTTTTGTAGGAACAAACTCCTCAGCTTCTCAGATCGTCTCTACTCCAAAATGTATTTCTCACACTCCCCATTCAAAAAAACAAAAGGAGTGGCAATTTTTATTTCCAAGCACGTACCTATAACTATTAATAATGTCTGGACTGATAATGATGGTCGAGCTATTTTTTATCAAGGGACTGATGGGAGAATCTAAAATTACCTTAGCCACAACATATGCTCCAAATATTAATCAACATACCGTTTTGTGCTAAATACTTAAGGACTTGGCGGAATTTGCCGAAGGTATAACAATATTTGCAGGAGATTTCAACATGATCTTGGACCCGTCTATGGACTCCTCAACGGGTGCATCTGCACTGAGTTTCCCCAAAGTGAGAAAGGTAAAACGCTCTATACACCAAGCCCAACTCATGGATGCATGGAGAGTCTTCCATGCCTCCACGAAGGACTATACATACTACTCCCACCCACATAACCGATACTCCAGGATAGATTATATACTAATTTCACACAGGCATCTAAACCTAGTCAAACACACCCAGATAGACAATATCACATGGAGTGACCATGCTCCCATACGCATGCAAATAGTCATCCCTACATTACTCAAAAAACATTGTACGCGGCACCTAAATGAATCCCTACTGAAACACCCCTCACATATACAGGATCTCACTAATTCCCTTAAACAATTTTTCCAGGAGAATAAGTCACCGGAGATTACTCCACAAATTCTCTGGGAAACACACAAGGCTGTAATGAGAGGGCAGTTAATTAGATCAGGCTCCTATCTTAAAAAGCAGAAAGCACAGAACCTTACACGAATACTATCCAAGATCTGCACATTAGAAACACAACATAAACGTAACCCAACAGCCCCGATGTATGTGGAACTCACTCGACTTCTAGCAGATATTTGCAATGACCAAATACAGAGATCACTACAGAAGTTATGGAATATACAATATACAGTAAGCGATAAACCAAGAAGGGCACTTGCCAGAGCTTTGATAACTCTTATTCCCAAGCCAGATAAAGACCCGGAACTATGTAGTAGCTATAGGCCCATATCATTACTTAACATAGACATCAAACTCTTAGCAAAAATCCTTAGCACACGACTGAGGGACGCCCTCCCACAGCTCATCCACAGAGAAAAAGTGGGGTTCACACCTCATAGAGAGGCCAGGGACAACACAACTAAGGTCATTGGGTTAATACATCATGCTAGAGTCCACAAGATCCCTACTATTCTGCTGTCTGTTGATGCAGAAAAGGCGTTCGACAGGGTGAGCTGGACTTTTATGAGATCTATATTAAGACACATAGGGCTGAGAGATGCAATGTTCAACTGGATTAGTGCCCTCTATCATGCTCCTTCGGCGCGAATTAAAGTTAATGGAGTGCTCTTGGACCAGCTCACCCTGTTGAACGGAACCAGTCAGGGTTGCCCCCTGTCCCCTCTACTTTTTATATTGCCCTTGGAACCACTTATATGTGCAATTAGAGTGAACCCTTCTATACACGGACTGGAAATAGGACCCAACCATCATAAAACAGCTTAATTTGCCACATATCTCATTACCACAAGTCATACAAGAAATAGGGACTTATAGCACACTTTCCCAATTCAAGATAAACATGTCTAAAACAGAAGTTCTGAATGTTACCCTATCATCTCAGCAGGCAGATGCACTCCAATCCACATTTCTCTTCAGATGGGTCTAGACCAAGCTGAGATACTTGGAAATAAATCTTTCCCCTAATCTTAACTCTCTATTTGATATCAATTTTACCCCGCTTCTTACAAAAATTAAAAAAGACATCTCGGAATGGGATAAGAAACACATTTCATGGTTTGGGAGAGCGGCCTCTGCAAAAATGAATGTCCTACCCAGGATACTGTATGTTATTCAAACATTGTCAATCCAAATACCTAAGTCCTTTTTTAAAGAGCTCAGAACCATTATCACCAAATTTATTTGGAAACAAAGACTTCCTAGACTGGGATATGCATACCTCACGAGACCAAAAGATAGAGGCGGATTAGGCTTACCAAACATAGAAATTTATTATAAGGCCTCTATTCTAGCACGAGTGGTTGAATAGACTAGACCTGCACATAAGCTCTGGTTGTCTATTGAGCAGAGAGCACGGAATGTTCCCATTCCGACAGCTGCATGGGTAACTAGCAGACAACAGGTGGTATTAGACCGGTCCCACCCAACAGTCCCCAATACTTTGCAGGAGTGGAATAAAATCTCTAGCTCACCAGGGTTACTTAATAAACCATCCCCTCTATTCTCTCTAGCATATGAACATGACGAGTTCCCCCCAGGGCTGACGGGACAAATATTTAACTCCATGTTTCCCACTCGAGTAAGATACCCTAGGCTAGGTCATGTCCTTTCAGACTCAGGAACCTTAAAATCACTGACAGAGATCACTAGCTCAAGCCATGCGAGACCCTCTGTCAGATATACATATACCCAACTTCAACACCTTTGGAGTTCACTAACTAGAACGTCACAGTGCTCTCATCTTCTCATCCCACTAGAGAAACTATGTGCCACCAAAGACCTACCATGCAAACTTATTTCGAATTTGTACAGGGATCTTCTTACGCACACACACATCAAAATAAACCGTACTATATAAGATTATGGGAAAGAGATTGCAATATTCTCTTTACAGAGAATCAATGGAGAAAGATTTCAATTTTAACCCATAAATGTTCTCAATCTAAGAGAATACAAGAAAATTCTTTTAAGATTCTCACAAGGTGGTATAGAACACCAGATATTCTACATCATATGTATCGCTCAAAGTCGGATAGATGTTGGCGCTTTAAAACCAACAAAGGAGATTTCTTACATATATGGTGGTCATGCCCTAATATAATTCCTTTCTGGAAGAAAGTGTATTCAATCAAAGTTACCCATGGGGACCTACCCATTCAGTTCTCCCCTCTAGCAATGTTATTACACCATAACACAATCCAGATAAAAGTGTACAAGAATTCTACTTTAATACATATGCTGAATGCGGCTAAGACCCTAGTACCCAGATATTGGAAACAGTCTCAAATACCAACAATTAAGGAATGGATAGAATCGATAGAAACCATCACATCTGCAGAAAGTCTTATCCATGCTACACAAGGCAGAAGCCAAGCACACGCTAGACAATGGTTTGCCTGGTCTGAGTTTATAGAGGGAGACAAATGCTTAGAAGCGTTACAATAGATAAAATGAATAGAAGACCCGAGTTATCATGCAACCTCACGCCTGTGTACCTATACTTTAATACCCCTTCCACTGTATATTAACTACTATTATTTCTTTTTTCAACTGAACGAAGTATTGAAAAGTTTTAACTGTACTTAATACTGTAATACGCTTCATGTTTTTTAAAATGTTATGATTATCAAGATCATTATTAACTTTGACAATTTGTATTGAACGCATGTGAAATGTAATGTATTACATCATATATCAATAATACTTCCTCCCATCCTCCCTCCCTTTTTTTTCCTTTTCTTTTCTTATTCTGTCTTTTATATATACAATCTGTTGTAACCAACCCCTATCTATTATTGCTTTTCTTCTGTTATCTTGTTTAAAAGCATAAAAACCAATAAAGAATAATTAAATAAAAAATGTGTTGCTTGTTTTGTTTTCTTCTTCTGCTCCCCTTCACACCATTTTTCCTGTCCTCCTTTCATTATTGCCCCCACATCATTTGCCATGGTACCCACAGAAACCAGCTTGCACCCACATAACTTTCCACAGCACCACCTTGCACCCATGGTACCCATGGAACTTGCCAGTGCACCCAGCATGCACAAGTCTTACTAGAGCACCAAGATTACACACACACAGGCCTTGCCAAGCAAACAGATTGCACCCACAGTCTAGCCAGAGTAACCAGAACGCACCCAAAGATCTAGACAGGATACCTAGACTGCACCCACAGGTCTAGCCAGAGCACCCTGACTGCATCCACAGTCTAGCCAGAGCACCCAGACTGCACCCACAGGACGTGCCCAAAACCCAGATTGCACCCACAAGTCTTCCAGAGTAACCAGCATGCACTCACAGATCTTGCAATATCACCTTTATTGCACACAGCACCAAAATTGCTCCTATAGGTCTTGTCAGAGCATCCACATTGCACCCACAGGTCTAGCCATATCACCAAGATTGCACCCAGCACACAGATTTCATCCACTCTCATTGGGCAGTTATTTTTTTAGTTTTCACCCCCTTAACAAAACTGTTACTATTACACTTCAATAGTGAAAAACTTAAAGGTGCTCTGTCAGCCTAAATCTTGCTTATACCCTTGTGAATGAAGAGAATGAAAAGTGATCTATAGATTGTGTTAGCAAAATTGCATGCAAATGCATAAAATCAGAGAAATATGTGTTTAAAATCTCTGTAGTGTCTTCTGATTATGACATCACCTTGTGGATTGAAATTCAAATTACACACTTGCCATGGAAAATTAGTTAATTTGCATATCAAACCACTGATGATTTCATAAAGAGGAGAATCCACAGAGACATTTAAACATATTGTTCTCTTAATTTATGCATTTGCCTGGCATTCTGCTAAAACAATGTATATATCATTTTTAATCATTTTGTATACTTTACATTATCAGTATAAGCAATATTTAGGTTGACATTGTCCCTTTAAGAAAGTGCATACATGTATAGAAAAAAAAAGCATACAGGCATAGTCCTTGGCAATTTTGGAGAACTGGTGCTCATTTCAATTGCAAAAGATAAAATTCCACAGATATAAAAAAAAACAGACAACCCTTGGTATAAAACATGATATAATGCATATAATTTAAAAATTACTATGAGTATTTGAGAAAAAAAATCTAAATTGCACAGAATATTTTGTGCGATCTGAACCTCATGTTAAATTGCTTTTTTTTTTTTTTTAAATGTGACCTGTATTGAACACATGTGCAAACTGCTACCCACTGTTCTTTTTATATGATTAATTCATTGTATTTGATTTCTACCAAAGATGGAAAATAACATCTAATTTTTAAATACATTGTATGACTTTATGTAGCTAGAACATTGCCCTGACCTTCACCTGCTATAATAACCAGTGCTGGGAGCTGGCCCAAAGGCCCCCAAACACCCTAATAATAATAATTAACCCATTTGGGTTTGGGTCTGTCCAAGGCCTCCGTACCCCATAAAATGAACATAAAATGATTCCCTTCCTACCCCGCCCTGGTGAGAGCACTGCCCACCACCCGGCACACAAAAGGTGCAATGTGAATAAAACTATACCTGTTCCTTATTTCCAGCGAAAATCCTTGACACCCTGGACTCTTTGGCCTAGAAAAAGGGGCCATCCAAAATTAAAAATAAATCCACCTATAACTTAAAAAAAATAATCACTTGGACTCTATCCTAAGCATCCAGAAATCAGTGGATGCAGAATGAAATCCCTGCCTGGAGTGGAGATTTCATTTTGAATGAAGCTCACTATAGTAGGAGGGTTGCCAGAGATACTTGCCGTGGGTCCCCATGATTATTTTAGGTGATAGGTGATTTATTTCTTATTTATGGGGCCAGTGGGCACCAATTTTTTAAGAATATTTTTTAATGAATATTTCATTATTTTTATTTCCACTATCCAGTTTCTAAATGGAGAATTTAAATGCCTGAAATTCTGCTTTTTTTAACCGAACTAAATATAGCGGAACCAAAAATTACCGATTTCGGCCTGAAATCCGCTCTATTAAATAGCCGAACTTCGAAAAATTAGCAAATTCAGCTAATTTGCCCAACCCACAGCCATTGAAGGCCAGATCGATCTATATGAAGTAGACCCTTTGTCGCTGACAATTTTAACACTAATGGTCACTTGTCTCTCTATGAAAATCATTGACATTATTGAAAACTTTAGTTAGCCCTATAATTTGTTATCATGATGACTAATACAATTGTTGTATATAAGCAGGCAGTGCAAAATTGTAGTAAGCCCAGTGATGTTGGACATCTGTTCAACTAAAATAGAACTACTAAAACAAAAAACTACAATAACCTCTTCCAGCTGTAATAAAATGACAGTGAATCTTGACTCTTCTTTTTCAGGGAATCACTCTTCTTTGTCAACTATTAACATTGTCAATGTCTGTCTCTATTTCCAACCACTCGCTATGCCATATTGTATTTTTCATGCTGATTTTCCATTAGGTACTTTTAAAACAACACTTTCTATCCATTTTATACTCTTCTAGTTCGATGTTTTCTGATGTATGTTTTGTTAGAGTTATTACATTCAACTTGGACCCTTGCCAGTTGTGTGTCTGTTCACATGCACTGGATAAAAGGATCATCAAAAAATGTTTAGAAAAAATTATGTTACTTCTGGGAATTTCGTAAGAATTCCTATGCGTAGTTAGTTCTGTAATATGTTCACTTTTTTTATATTACATTGGAATAAGCATATCAGTCTAGTGATGCAGATGAAAAATACTTTACTATATATCAAAGCTCAATGATAAGTAATTTAGTTAAAATAAACACTTAAATGCAAAAACATGGAATTTTTTGTTTAAATATAAATGTATGTAGTTCTATTTTGTATTAATTTCTATCATTCATTCTATTGTATTGTTTCTGACCATTACAGATTACGTTGAGTGGAATGGCTAAATTATAAAAATAACTTCACAGAAAATGTATTGCAAGATCTCAATCACCTCACACACCAAATTGTATATAAAAACAGATAGCAGAACGCTGATTTTTAGATGTCAAAATTACAATTATTTCTTTTGAATCCTTTTCGGACGTGAGTGGATTATGGGTATGATGATAAATTACAATAGGTCCAATTAAACTATGCAAGGGCAAACTGCAAACTGAAGTCACAAACTTCTGTATCTATTCAAGATGGGAGTTGTAGCTTGACAACAGCTGAAGTGTGCACATTTGAATACTAAAGGTGATCATTGTTGACCTTATCTGCAAATGCCTACCCAGAAACCCCTGGTGTGGTGATAGCACTGTAAATTTGGGATTTCTGTGGACTTATCTAGTACTTGGAGATATGTGTACAATAATGTCCCTGCTACCCACTGATAGTAAATATTTGGCATTTTAGTTTGGTAGCAATAAAGGATTGTGTATTTTTGGCTTGCTATCATGTCCTATTTTAAAATATTTTGTTTAGCAATGTATTATACAGTCATCTCTGCTAAACTATACCTTCTTGTTCTCTTGAGTAAATTAGTCAGTATATATAACATGTACTGAGAGTGTATCAAGTAATTCTTTCTCAAGCTTTGCAATCACCTAGAGAACTTGAATTAAAAATTTCTTTTTCCAAATACAAAACGTGCACTATTTAAATGGCTAAATGTAAGACTTGTAAACTATTCAGACTTATCATACTCATCAGTAAGGGGGATGTGAAAATGGAATTAAATTGTAAGCACAGTATCAGTATCAGATGGTACCAAATCTGGATCACCTTTTAGCTTTTTTTAGCAGATATAGAACTAGCATGCATTTTATTTTTCTAGTGGGGGTGTTAACATTCCCTATAACTCAAAAGGAAAGTAGTGTGAGACAGGGGCTTTTTACAATATCTTTTATTTTTAAGCCATTCAGTAAAAAAGAGCATGTCAAACACAAGCTATAAATTTACACATTGCAAAATCACAGACAATATCATAATAAGCTCTGGCTACTTCAATCTGGGTTTATCTGAACATATTGCTTGTGCTGCAAGAAAAAAAAGATGGAGTGCATTTACAGAAAGGATAAAGATAATAAATTTAAATACAGTATTGGTTTTGTTTGGATTAACTGCAGCAGGAACAGGGATGTTATAATTTAATTTATTATTATATAAATATAATTTTTAAATTATTGTCACTATGTAAAATATTTGGATAAATTAGTAAGTTTCCACCTTTCTAGATATAATTTCACTGTTGTGTTTAAAACAATAGAACAAGTTTTTTTTATTTTTTTTATCATTTACACACTATTGTTACTTTACAGCATAGCCAACAAGTACAAGAAATAACTCTGGAATTCTCATTTCTTAGAATATAAAGGCTCAGCTTAAAAATGTACTGAACACTCATGCCTATGAGCATAGCAAATGTTCTACTGCTGTGATCATTCTTTCTGATTGTCAGTCAAATGCATTACAGTGTCCTACATCTTCTACATGTCATACAACAATGTGCATTTCATTAAAACATATGAAGTGACACATGCAGTTCTCCATTGTAAAAAGATATATACATGTTATCATTTGTAGCATTTGCCTGTTCAACATCTATTGATAGTGAGTCCATTGTGGAGACTGCTTCTGTCTATGCTATCTCTACTTTTGGAAGTCATCCAGAAAATACAAAGAGGTCCAGAATATTTTTGAACTGATTTCCAGTATTTGTCTAAAAAAAAAAAAGGGAAAGATTTTATGATTTACAGCATCTGCTAGAATTTCTCAGTACTGGTATAGAAACTCCCTAGAACCTATATAAGCTGGATGACCTACCGCCACTCTCAAATAAATATCACACTAACTGAGAGATATCAGAGTAATCAAAAGTATAAACACCAAAAAACCAGATGACAAGGAAATCAACCACATAATAATCAAATTCCCAGTGAATCAATGTACTAGGAGATAAAGGACTCACCCACTCAAAATACAGTTTCTAGAAACTTATTAAACCTACTGATATGCCTGCAGACCTTATCAGATAAAGATGTGTGACTTGAACTCCCAGAAAGTGTGCTAACATCTGAAATGGAGTTCTGCAAAATCACATGATTTAATATATCCAGATCAAAACATGTAGGTGTCTCACATAAAACAGGAAAGGCACTTATTACAATTTATAAAGGAACGGTATTTCAAAAATAGCTCACTCTGGTAAGGTAGAAAATGTATTAGATTTATTTTATTCTTTGTTGTTCTCTTTCTTCCACCCTACCATTTCTCATTCTTTCATTCTGTCCTCCCTTTTCTCATTCCATCCTTACTTCCTTCATTCTCTCTTTCCTAAAAGATAACATTAGCTCCATTGTACTGATGACCCACCTTGGTACGATGACTATCTATTAGTGACAAGTGATGTCAGCTCACTATACACTTGTACTGAACACCAAAGACTACCAATTGAGCAGCTTCTCAAAGAACATGCCACTATGCCAGATAAACCCAGTTTTGCAAACATCTTTATGGTCCACTGGGAGAAATAATTTATTTACGGCAACATGAATGGTTGCCAAATATTGTCGCCTATATCCGTTAGATAAATAGAAACATAGAAACATAGAATGTGTTGGCAGATAAGAACCATTCGGTCCATCTAGTCTACCCAATTTTCTAAATACTTTTATTAGTCCCCAGTTCCCTATCATATAGCTAGGATAGCCTTGTGCCTATCCAGTGGTGTATCTTGATTTTGTGCTGCCCTAGGCAGACAAAATCCGGGCACCCCCCTACCCAAGCTGCACACCCACGTTACACACCTAAGACATGCCCCATCATTCAGACTCACATCAAGCTCACACTCCCATCACACTCAGTCACACACTCCTACTCCCATCACACTCAGTCACACACGCCTACTCCCATCACGCACACTCCGACTCCCATCACACTCAGTCACACACACTGTCTCCCATCACACACACACTGTCTCCCATCACACACACACTCTGACTCCCATCACACTCAGTCACACACACTGTCTCCCATCACACACACTCTGACTCCCATCACACTCAGTCACACACAGTCTCCCATCACACACACTCTGACTCCCATCACACTCAGTCACACACACACACACACACACACACACACACACACACACACACACACACACACAGTCTCCCATCAGCACTTACATTTCCCTGGTTGCTAGTGGCAGGCAGCATGGTCCCTCCATGCTGCCTGTTCGGCTTCCCGGCGATTGTGCCGACAGGTCACGTGACTGGGCGCGCGTATGACGTCAGCGCGCCCGTCACGTGACTGTCGGGACTTCCGTGTCGGCACACTGCACGGGGAGCCGAACAAGCAGCACGGAGGTTTCTCTGTGCTGCCTGATCGGCTCCCCGTGCAGCCTGGCAGGCAGAGCGTTGGTGAGGGGGGATCTTCCGATCCCCTCTCACCTCCGTCTCTGAATGCAAGCGCGGTCTATTTTTTTTTTTTTAAAGGGCCGGAATTTTTTTTTTTTTTCAGTGCTTGCCGCCATAGGCATCTGCCTAGGATGCCTCGCGGTAAATACAGCACTGTGCCTATCCCATGAATGCTTAAAATCCTTGACTGTGTTTACCTCTACAACTTCTGGTGGAAGGCTATTCCATACATCCACTACCCTCTCAGTAACTTTTAAATCGTTGCACCTCTAATTTAAGACTATGTCCTCTAGTTGAGGTAGTTTTTCTTCTTTTAAATATACTCTCTTCTTTTACTCTGTTGATTCTCTTTTTGTATTAAAATGTTTCTATCATATCCCCCCTGTTACGTCTTTCCTCCAAGCTATACATGTTAAGATGCTTTAACCTTTCCTGGTAAGTTTTATCCTTCAACCCATAAACCAGTTTAGTAGCTCTTCTCTGAACTCTCTCCGAAGTATCAATATCCTTCTGGAGATCCGGTCTTCAGTACTGCGTACAATACTCCCAATGACGTCTTTTTTTATGGCAAAGAGATGTAATATCATATCGACTTTTTAAAACGTTGATATGAACAGCTATGTTGAGTATAGCAGTTTCCATTATATACCATGGCTGAAAAATGTCCTGAAAGGACAGTTCTTGAGACTGAGTAGAAAATGCTCCAGTGATATTTGGAACAGTACAAAAAAGAACACATGGATAAAATGATAAAAGAGGTTCAAAAAAGAGATAGAAAATAACTAATTTGCTACACAGACAAATATATGGGAAACAGCAAATTAAATGGGAACACGAGACCTATTTTCGTTCTTTTGGATGAAAACAAAATTCCGAAGACAAATGTCTAATATTTGCCTACCACAGATATGGCGAATTAAACAGACAATTAACAAACATTGGCATATCCTCTTAGAAGATTCCAACCTTAACGAATAATATTATTTATTATTTAATAGTTATATTTCATGGAGCATCCAATTTAAAGTCCCTGTTAGTTGAGAAGAAAAAAAAATACAAAAATACAACCCATAAAATATTTCCCTAATGCTTCAAAGGGTTCATTTTCAGTTGTCGGGTAGGTTTAGCATATAGGGATAAGAAATCCAAAAAAAGACATGTTGAGGGGAAAAATCCTAGAATATTAATTGGCAAAATACTGGCATATTAATAGGCAAAATCCTGGCATATTGAGGGGCAAAATCCTGGCACATTAATTGGCAAAATCCTGGCATATTAATTGGTAATATCCTGGCATATTAATTGGCAAAATACTGGCATATTGAGGGGCACAATCCTAGCATATTAATAAGTAACATTCTGGCATTTTAATTGTCAAAATACTGGCATTTTGAGGGGCAAAATCATGGCATATTAATTGGCAAAATCCTGACATATTAATTGGCAAAATCCTGACATATTAATTGGCAAAATCCTGGCATATTAATTGGCAAAATCCTGACATATTAATTGGCAAAAGAATGGCATATTGAGGGGCAAAATCCTGGCATATTAATTGGCAAAATCCTGGCATATTTAGGGGTTATTCTTCATTGCTGACAGTTCAGCGTTCTAACTGCCGCGCTGAACTGTCAGCAATGAAGATGCGGCGCCGAAGTGCCCTAGACCCTACTGAGTGGCAAAATCCTGGGATATTTATTGACATAATCCTGACATATTAATTGACATAATCCTGACATATTAATTGGTAAAATCCTGGCATATTAATTGGCATAAACCTGGCATATTAATTGGCAAAATCCTTGCATATTGAGGGGCAAAATCCTGGCATATTAATTTGCAAAAATCCTGGCATATTAATTGGCAAAATCCTGGCATATTGAGGGGCAAAATCCTGGCATAATAATAGGTAAAATCCTGGCGTTTAATTGACAAAATCCTGGCATATTGAGGGGCAAAATACTGGCATATTAATTGGCAAAATCCTGGCATATTAACTGGCAAAATACTAGCATATTAATTGGTAAAATCCTGGCATATTAATTGGCAAAATCCTGGCATATTGAGGGGCACAATCCTGGCATATTAATTGGCAAAATCTTGGCATATTGAGGGGCAAAATCCTAGAATATTAATTGGCAAAATCCTGGCATATTAATTGGCAAAATCCTGGCATATTGAGTGGCAAAATCCTGGCATATTAATTGGCAAAATCCTGGCATATTAATTGGTAACATTCTGGCATATTAATTGTCAAAATACTGGCATTTTAAGGGGCAAAATCCTGGCATATTAATTGGCAAAACACTGACATATTGAGGGGCACAATCCTGGCATATTAACTGGCAAAATCCTGGCATATTAAATGGCAAAATCCTGGCATATTAAATGGCAAAAGAATGGCATATTGAGGGGCAAAATAGTGGCATATTGAATTGCAAAATAGTGGCCTATTAAATGACAAAACAATGGCATATTGAGGGAAAATACTGACTTATTGAGTGGCAAAATATTACTGGCATATTGACCAACTGCTCCCAACCACCCTCCATATTACATTAGACTGGGATAACATTCTTGTGAGGGTAGGTGGGGCGAGTGGGAGATATTGTTTGGGGGGGGGGGGGTAGGGGGCCCAGAAAATTTGTTCAGTAAGGGGCCCTGAAATTCCTGGTGGCAGCCCTGAGTGTCAGTGTGTGTGTATGTTCTGGCTGAGAGTGTCAGTGTGTGCCCCCCCCAACCTCCCTCCACAGCAATAAAGCTCACAGTAATGTGTAAGCATATAATAGAGCTCCACAACAATAACATTCTCAATAATGTGTAAGTGTATAATAGAGCTCCACAGCAATAAAGCTCACAGTAATATGCATCACAGAGCTCCACAGCAAATGTACTTGTGCATTGTGTGTACCTGGGCATCGATTGCAAAGATACCAAGTGGGAGGGCCGTACTGACCTACCGGGATACCGGGAAAAATCCCTGTAGGTCGTCTTCCCTGGGGCCGCCACAGGCTTTAAGAACAGAGTCTTTGTTCTATCTTATTGGGATAAGTATCCATTTTTTATTGTGCAACACATATTTGTTTGACTTTTGTTTATATGTGCTTTTGGCTGATAACACTAGTGTCTGCAGCATTTCACTATTTATTATTATCACCTCTATTTTATTGTTTGATATTTTATAATTACATCTAATAAGCGCCTTTTTTCTATATATCTTATTTACAATGTACTATAAATTGTGGAATAACTTGGTGAGTCCTGGTCACTTTTTCAGAATGTTGTTATCTCTGTGCTGGAAGATACTGTATAGACACATATAGTCCTGCCCGACCGATAAACAGAAGCCAGTAGGGCTGCAGGGGGTGTATCTTATGACATCACATATAGGCTATGCAACCAGCTGTAAAATGAGCCATGATCTAAGATTTTTGAGGCTGTTGCATCATGGGAACATTTTGCAAAATGGTTCCTGGCAATAAACACATAATTTGCTTTTTCCCTTGTACTGAAATATATGAAACAAACACAATAAAAACATCTTGGCACCTATTCTACACATAGTTTTGCTTCAAATGCACAGATAATCTAGTTAGAGCTTATGTAAGTGGTAGTGTCCCTTTAAAAATGTAAGTGCAACGTACCATCAGACCTTTCCATGTATGTATTGAGGAACATATTAGATGCAAAAAACATAGTGTATTTTCTCTGTATATGAAGGAATCCAACATCCATTACATATGACCTTTTACCAAGAGAGTTTTTAAGAAGTGTACTTTGTATCATGTCCTGCTTGCGCAAGTTCAAAAGTCACTGTTATATTTTTTCAGATATTGTATTGTATAAAATGTATAAACTTGTAAATTTTTCAAACAGATGTCATAAAATGAAGACACCACTGAATAAAAAAATTGTATTTTGTCAAAAATCTAAATTGAAGTTTAACATCAACCAAGGAGCTAATGACTGACAATCCCTTATACAATTGTTTACTAGAGTTTTAATTATAGAGAGTGGTTCAATGTATATGTTATATTAATTTTGAACTGTATTGCTCCCACATGACTTTAATGTCCATTAAATCAATACATGTAATAGTCTGAAATTGGACCGATGACAAATTAATATTTTTTCAGACAATTATTTTTGTATGTTTATTCTGAATATATTTATATAAATATTCAAGCATAAGTGCCAGCCATGTATTAAGGTTTGTTAACTCTGGATGTTCTTTCACCATTTGGGTGTACCCTTAAACAAGCATTTTTTTTCAAACTTTTATATGAGCTCCAGATATTTTTGGGAAATTGCCACATATTATTTAAAAATGATATTGTTGGCAACTGGAAATATAAATACACTTAATCACCATATTCTTTTAGTTCTGGCTTAAACAATAATCCCTGTAATACGTGTTTACTGCAACCTAAACTGTAGCATTTTGTTTGTGATAGAACATACACAAAATTATCCCAAAGGCCCTATAACATGTAATAAACAGATTTAATTGGAATTACATGTTTTAACAGAATGTATAACTACAACATAGGGTTGATATATTTTCTAGTTCTGCCTCTGACTAAAACAGCCCATTCTAATACTAGAACAATAAAACAGGTTGGCATTAGAGGTTTTTCTTTTAACTTTTGATTCACTAACAGAAGCAAAAGTAACAACCTGGTATGACCTTCCCAGAGAAAACTCAACTTAACCCAAAGTTACGCAAGATTCCTCTCAACTCTGTCTCTCAGAACTGGTCTATACATTGACACGTACTGACTGTGCCTCAGCCAATAAGAGCAGGGACTCCCCACTCACACCTGATCGAGGTCTTTCAGGAGACATGGCATGTAAAAACAAGAGTGTCTCACTGAACTAACAGTTTAGTGGCTCTTTAAGGTTTTATTTATGGTTTTATACTTTTATTTACCAAAACACAAACAATTATCACTGTAGAGACGGAGTAGATCCAAAGTGGAACTGTGATCTTAAATTTAAAATGGCTAATCAAATTTTGAAATGTGATCTTGTGTGCCATTTTGTATTGTACTTGTTTTTACTACATGAAATTCTGGTAATTAGTTGTATTTACGTTATGTTTAGTAGTGTTGTGTTGGATTTTTCTTTTAGTGTGCTGATATAGCTAACTCTAAACAAATAAATTATATGAACTTTTAAAAACAAAGAACAAACCTAATCAACATGAAATACAAACCAGAGTTTCAGATTTTTCAAAAAACACTAACAAAAAACAGGCTTTGCCTTCTGACCTGGGAAGTTAACCATTAACTCTGAGGCTTTTGAACCCCTTCATCTCTAATTCATAAAGACATTCTTATTCTACTGACACTACAATCGTAATTACAAATTTGTTCAATTTTAAATGTTCCATTCACTGGGCCTAATCATGGCTATTTTCTGATTGTTCAAAAATGTTATCATTTGTTTACAGTGATATATCAAGTCAAATCTGCACTCGTTGGTGTAGATTGTATTACACTCAATTATTGATGTGATGCCATTTTGATTCCTTAACTATTAAGGGACAGGACTTCTAGAACATTTTGGTCATTCTGGACAATGGCTGTTTTTACACTTCTGCTGTGTTTTTGTTTAGCTGTAATTTTCCTCTTTTTCATTTACTGTTCCCACACATATTATATAAAGTTTTTTATCACCATGAAATGGGTTTTCCCTTCCATTATTTTCAAAGTATCCTATAATTATATAAAATATAAAACCAAACTTTTTTCTATCTTTTGCATGAAATGATAATAGTTACTGATGAGGTTCACTCTGTGTCATTACTTTTTTTTAAAATACTCATTGTTAACAAATAGTCACACATAAAACTATGTTATTGTGTTTCTTATTATGACATTTATTACATAAATATACTGTACTCTCGCTCATTTTATGATCTAACCCTTTAGTTTCTTCTGTGGACTATGTCAGTGGGCTCAATCTCTCTGTTTTATGCATATGTTTTTCCAGTGAGCCAAGTCACAAGCTCTGTGCTTCATGAATTGAATTGCATTAGACATTGCATATGATGTGCCACTGGATTTGTGTATGTTTTGAATGGTAGGGGATCCAGATTTAACCCTTTCAGGAAGATGCGTTTAAACTATGCGTTTAAACAAAAGTGCACACTTGCTTTTTATTTTTTATTTAAAATCTTTTTATTCAAAGGAGTTGGTTACATAGAAAAATATTTGTTACATTGCTGTTCAAATCAGCTGTACATAATAAACAGTCCAGATATATCCAATATCTAACATATACTGTTGTGTCTTATGAATAATCATCTATCATCAGATATACATTGTCAGGGAAAGGTATGACCTAAAACGAATAGCCGATCTGAACCAAAAATAAAACCTTTCCTCTACATATTTTGTCCTGAAATACAAAATTGATGAAACTAACAATAGAACCAAAAAACAAATGGATTGGATAAAGGGGAAAACTGGTAATTGGGAGAGTTGGGGAGGGTAAGGGAAAGCACACTTGCTTTTTAAATGTATCCCCACGTATTAATTATTGTTTATTTAAGGACAGACTTAACCCTTTATATACTGTAAAAAAAAGCATTTTTTTTTTACTTTTTTATTTGGGACACAGTATATCTCTGATGAGGGGATTTCAAACTTAAGGCCAAAGTAAATGAATTCTGAAATATTCTACTTTTTCATTATGTCGAATACTCCCTCATCGATTCCCTACATGCCCTCTGGCATAAATAAAGCTCTAAATGGGGGAAGCACTCCATAGTATATCACATAATCGTGTGGGAAGTACTTGTATGCATATTATATAATTTTTTTGATAAACCATGTATATGAGTATTTCCCACATCATTTGCAGTTGCACTGTGCTTCTCACTATATAAAGTCACTTGTGGGGATCCAGGGAAGTATACCAGCCACAATAAACCACCCATGAATATTTAACACTGTTACATTTTTTTCTGGATTTTGTTTTTTTTTTTTTACAATTGTTGTTCCACGTGGCTGAATGCCTACACACACATTCAGCCTCTTTCCTGGCAGAAGCTCTGACACGGGATTAAATAAACACAATGTAAAAAATATCTAGCAAACCGTAGAGCCAGCAGAACAGTATTTTTTCATATAGTTTTTTTGTTTCTATTTACATTATACATTTCTTTTCCACTTGTTAACTAGCTAATCTTGTGACATGCTTTATAGCCATTTGTCAAGTTTATGGCAAAGCTTCTTCACGGAGCATTCTAAATTATTGGAACTATGGGTATTTTTAAAAGACCCTTGAAACCACCGGGCCCCGGTGAAAAAATTGCCCTGGGGCCCCCCGAACCCACCATGGAACTCCTATACTATTATAAATGGATGGCTTATATATTTATATAATGTAATATATATATATATATATATATATATATATATATATATATATATAGCTGGTTAATATAATATATATGTCTGGTATATCATTTATGGCTGGTTTTATAATATTTATATAACAAAAAAATATATATAGTTGGTCTTATATATATATATATATATATATATATATATATATATATACGCACACACACACACACACATATAACATATGGCTCAGGTTTATTTAATATGTGTATAACACATATAGTTGGTTTTATAATATTTATATAACAAATATTCTATAAAACCAGCTATATGTATCATATTAGTTATAATATTACAGTTACATACATCCACACAGTCAGACTTACAGTTACATACATAAACACAGTCAGACTTACACTTACATATACACACACAGTCAGACTTACACTTACATATACACACACAGTCAGACTTACACCACTTACATACTGTCAGACTTACACTTACATACATACAGTCAGACTTACAATTACATACACACACAGTCAGACTTACATACATACAGTCAGACTTACACTTACATACATACAGTCAGATTTACAGTTACATACATACAGTCAGACTTACACTTATATACATACAGTCAGACTTACAGTTACATACATACAGTCAGACTTACATCCATCCATACAGTCAGAGACGGTGGTGATCCCTGCAGTTTCGACCCCTGCGATAATGATAGTTCCGCCACTGCCTTGAATAGTATTGTGAAGTGCAATGTAGTAAACAAAGTTTTGCATGTATTTTATCCAACAAATGAAAGAAATAAAGGCTTAATACTAGGTTTAAAAAGCACAAAATAATAATTGAATATTCTATACAGACATCTTGCATTATATAGGGTTATGTCTTTTAATGGAAATTTGTTAAATCATAAATAAAGACATTGTTACTTTAAATATGATTATTTTAATAGCAGAAAAATCAAGTTCTTATGAATTCCAACATTAAAAAAGGTTTTGTGTACAGGTAGGTAGGTAAAAATTACCTACCGAAAATGGCTGCCTGATATTGATTTACACTGAGCTATACAGTGAGGGAAAAAAGTATTTGATCCCTTGCTGATTTTGAATGTTTGCCCACTGACAAAGAAATGATCAGTCAATAATTTTAATGGTAGGTGTATTTTAACAGTGAGAGACAGAATAACAAAAAAAATCCAGAAAAACGCATGTAAAAAAAGTTATAAATTGATTTGCATGTGAATGAGTGAAATAAATATTTGACCCCTTCAACATAGTACTTGGTGGAAAACCCCTTTTTGGCAATCACAGAGGTCAGACATTTCTTGTAGTTGGCCACCAGGTTTGCACACATCTCAGGAGGGATTTTGTCCCACTCCTCTTTGCAGATCCATTCCTAGTCATTAAGGTTTAGAGGCTCGAACCTTCAGCTCCCTCCACAGATTTTCTATGGGATTAGGGTCTGGAGACTGGCTAGGCTACATGCCTCGTCCATTGTCCCTTTGATGCGGTACAGTTGTCCTGTCCACTTAGCAGGTCATAGGGAGCATCTCTCACCTCTCACCCAGTTCTCCTCTGAATCATTCAGATGTTCATTGGCAAACTTCAGACGGGGCTGTACATGTACTTTCTTGAGCAGGGGGACCTTGCGGGTGTTGCAGGATTTAAGTCCTTCATGGCCTGGTGTGTTACCAATTGTTTTCTTGGTGACTATGGTCCCAGCTGCCTTGAGATCATTAACAAGATCCTCCCGTGTGGTTCTGGGCTGATTCCTTAACGTTATCATGATCACTGAAACTCCACGAGGTGAGGTCTTGCATGGAGCCTCAGACCGAGGGAGACTGATAGTTATTTTGTGTTTCTTCCATTTGCGAATAATCCCACAAACTAGTCTTGTCCCTGACACAGAGGCGTAACTAGAAACCACCAGGCCTCGGTGCAAAAATTGCCTCGGGGCCCCCTGACCCAACCATGCAACTCCACCCCAGAAATGCCACTGACATGCCTCCCAACTGTTCCGCTTTGTGCCTGGCCTTGTCTTATATCCAGGATAGCCTTATACCTATCCAATGCATGCTTAAACTCCTTCACTGTATTATCCTCTACCACTTCTGCTGGCAAACTATTCCATGTATCCACTACCCTCTCAGTAAAATAATACTTCCATTAATCCCTGGCCTCATCTTATATCTAGAATAGCCATATGATTACACTCCTTCACTGTATTAACCTCTACCACTTCTGCTGAAAGGCTATCCCATGCATCCACTACCCTCTCAGTAAAGTAATATTTTCATTAGTCCCTGTCCTTCTCTTATATCAAGGATAGCCTTATGCTTATCCCATGCATGCTTAAACTGCTTCATATATTAACCTCTCATCCACCATCCTCTCAGTAAAGTAATATTACTTTTCTGGACACAAAAAAAAAACTGTTAAAATATTTCCAGCCTTATCAAAAGCTTGAGGTGGACCCCAAATATATGTATATAACTAGCTGCATGTATACTTATATTACTTATATGAACTTTTTAAATATTATATTCAACTATTTTCATATGTAATAAAAATGTTATTGAAAAATTGTTAATTTCTTATTTTTATTACGTTTCCCTGCACCCACATTGCACCTAAAGGTCTAAACACAGCACTATACAGTACCCACAGCACTTGGCTTGTACTCATATTACACCCACACGATTTGGCATGCTGCAGTATAAATTTTCCCACCAGAATATACCACAGTGTCACTTTCCCCCATAGTACACGTTATTTTGCCCCACAGAACATGCCACAGTGTTCCTTTTACCCCATAGTACACGTTATTTTGCCCCTCAGAACATGCCACAGTGTTCCTTTTACCCCATAGTACATGTTATTTTGCCCCACAGAACATGCCACAGTATCAATTTGGCCACAGCCAATTTGCCCATTATGCCACGATTGCCAATATGCCACAGCCAGATTGCCAATATGCCACAGCCAATTTTGCCCATTTGCCAGTGTTATTTTGCCCATTTGCCAGTTATTTGCCCATTTGCCAGTGTTAATTTGGCCATTTGCCAGTGTTATTCTGCCCATAATTTGCCAGTTATGTGCCCATTTTCCAGTGTTATTTTGCTCATTTGCCAGTTATTTTCCCATGTGCCAGTGTTATTTTGCTCATTTGCCAGTTATGTGCCCATTTGCCAGTGTTATTTGCCCATTTGCCAACTATGTGCCCATTTGCAAGTTATTTGCCTGTTATGTGCCCATTTGCCAGTGTTATGTGCCCATTTGCCAGTTGTGTCCATTTGCCAGTTGTGCCCATTTGCCAGTGTTATGTGCCCATTTGGCAGTTGTGCCCATTTGCCAGTGTTATGTGCCCTCAATATGCCAGGATTTAGCCATTCAATATGCCATTCTTTTTGCCATTTAATTTGCCATTCCTTTGCCATTTAATATTACAGTATTTTTGCCCCTCAATATGCCATTATTTTCCCATTTTAATATGCCAGGATTTTGCCACTCTATTGACACCTAATTTGCCAGGATATTGCCATTTAATATGCCAGGATAATGCCATTTAATATGCCAGGATATTGCCAATTAATATGCCAGGATATTGCCAATTAATATGCCAGGATATAGCCAATTAATATGCTAGGACAGGGGTGGGCAATAGACATGTGCATTCGTTTTAAAATAGCATTTACGTCCATTCGTCCGAAAAATTAAGAACGAAAATGCTAAGCTAACGAAAGCCGAATGAACGAATGGTTAATAAACGAAAATCATTAGTTCATTCGTCCATTCGTAGTACTATTGCATTCTATAAGCCAAAATAGAGTCGGTTTATAGAATACAATAGCATTTAACTATACGGAGACAGAGTCTCCATTCATAAAATTATGAATGGAGACTTTTTGTCTCCGTATAGTTAAAAGCCGACAGCCTATAAAGTAAACCGAATTTTCGGTTTATAGACTTTCGGCTTATGGAATACATGTAATCCTATTCTATAAACCGAACTTTCGGTTTATAGAATAGCCATAGGATTACATGTATTACATAAGCCGAAAGTCTATAAACCGAACGTTCGGTTTATAAGCTGTCGGCATTTTACTACACGGAGACAAAGTCTCCATTCCTAATTTTATGAATGGAGACTCTGTCTCTGTATAGTTAAATGCCGACAGCCTATAAACCGTGTGCAGGGGTTGCAGGGCGGCCGGGCCCCTGGAATGACGGGCCCGGTCGCAGCTGCGACCCCTGCACCAGTGGTAGGTACGCCACTGCCCTGACATCCTTGGACAGCTCTTTGGTCTTGGCCATGGTGGAGAGTTTGGAATCTGACTGATTGATTGCTTCTGTGGACAGGTGTCTTTTATACAGGTAATGAGGTGTGATTAGGAGCACTCCCTTTAGGAGAGTGCTCCTAATCTCAGCTCATTACCTGTATAAAAGACACCTGGTAGACAGAAATCTTGCTGATTGATTGGGGATCAAATACATATTTCACTCATCGACATACAAATCAATTTATAACTTTTTTGACATGCGTTTTTCTGGATTTTTTTTTTTTTGTTACTCTGTCTGTCACTGTTAAAATACACCTACCATTAAAATTATAGACCGATCATTTCTTTGTCAGTGGGCAAACGTTAAAATACTTTTTTCCCTCACTCTATAACTTCTCCAACTCCTCTCCTACCTTACCCACCAATAAGCTGGCATGACCCCTCAGTACCCTGTCAAGAGAGCCCTTTTCCTATGGAGTCAGGGGGCTATAGTGTTCATTTGCTCCAAGGGTTCCATCTATTAAGGCAATATAGAGGCAAAAAAGTCATCATTGTTAACTTTATTTGCATGTGCCTTCTTAGAATTCCTTGCAGTGGTGGCAGCACTGCAAGTTTAGGATTGTTGTGGGAAAAGCAAGTCTTCTGAGTTGTCCGGTGTGTGTAGATTTGTGTTTAATGCACCGCTAAATGTTAAGTGGAGGATTTTTCCCATCTCCTTTACCCCCACCATATCTTTGTTGTGTGTGCTGAAAGATTAATACAGTGTTTGTATGTTGGCACTTTAGCACATGCTCTCAAACTAAAAAGGCAGTTTATAGTAGGTCTGGGAGTGACAGGTGGGCGCCGGAGTGACGGGTGGGCGCCGGACTGGAAGCACACCTGCATGAAATACATCCGAGGGGTCGACATCAGCAGTGAATTCATCATCAGAGTCACTCACTGTGTTTCCAATTCGACCAGCACGAAAAGTATACGAAAATATGTATACTTTTCGTGCTGGTTGAATTGGCAACAGAGTGAGTGACTCTGATGCTGATTTCGCAGCTGCCATCTGTCTCCTGAATGTATTTTGTGTATTTCTGAGGTTTGTGTACTGTCCGTTCGGAGCACACAACACCTTGAAATATACAGTGCGGCACATGGAGCATACGCGTCTGGTCTTATTATTACTTAACTTAACAGTATTATTCTATCTACCAGAAGAGTAAAAGGTTAAACTCTCTCTGTTTGGAACCAAACGTGCAAAGGGTGGTCAAGCGCTACAGTTCTACAACTGGTGTATTAAATGAGGACCTACTTTTAATCAAACAGGAGTCCACTGATCTCTGAAAGCTGGATGTGCACAAAAAAGTGAATCCATACATTTTAATTCAATAACCTATACAGTACCATATTGGGTATTGATTATATCCCTACATATTGGGTAGTAGTAAAATCCCCAGGACAATCTCTCAATGTACCTTTATAATTAATGTCATAATTAATTATTATCACATTCTACATACTGTATACATTGTAAGTTGTTTAAGGTGATTTTCTGTTTTAGTTTACAGGATATACATTTTGCAAGGGAAACTGCTTTTTCAGGCATATATTTTAATATAAGTGATTATGCACATTACCATATTGTTACTATGCTGTGCTAACTGGCAGATGGTATATATTTGCCTATGCATGCCTGTAAATACAAGTCATTTCCACTTTCAAATTGAATATTCAAATGTTTCTAAGTGATATGATAAAAGAACTACCAGATTACAGTTACTTAAGTGCCAATTAGCAGGGCTGTTTAATCTGGGAAATGTAAATAATTAAGTGGAATTGACATAGTTAATGATCTGATTATCTCTTTAATGCTTCTCTCCAGGCAGCCTAGATAAAAGAGACTGTCTAAAATGGATCTGCAAACAAAGATTAAGGAAGGAACACATTCTCAGAGCTAAAGGCATGAGAATTAAAAGAAGAAATGGTCACAAAATGTGGTTAGTACCATCATAATATTGGAGTCTAATCACGAGAAAGTGAACTGAAAAGATCAGGGATTAATTACAAATATAGGTAACTTAGATCATTTTTTTCAATGTTTGCAGTTCACTTGACTAAGGTTTACATAGAAACAGTTTTATTTAGTTTTATTTTCATCATCAGTTATCACATAACTTTCCTCTAGATTGTAAGCTTGCGAGTAGGGTTCTCTACCTCATGTACCAGTCTGTTCTAGTTTGTCTAACTTAGTATGTAGTTCCCTTCTATGCTCTGTACCTATGCGCTATGTAAATTGTTGGCGCTATATAAAGAAATGTTAATGTAATGGAAATTTAGTTAACGCCTTCGCAACAATTGATGTGCCAGGCACTTCACAGGAAAACCATGTGTTAATGACTATTGATGTACCTGGCATGTCATACCATTCTGGGCAAAATTGGGCATGGCTGAGTGCCTCTGCACCGAGACATTCCAGCCATGTCTGTGGAGTCCCCCAGAAACACATCCGATGAATGTGAGTCAATCACAGCAATCAGAGGTGTATAGCTGTCAGAGCCAGTGCCTGGCTTTAACAGCTATACACACTCCATGACCCATAGCAATCGTGTGGCAGAGAGATATTAATTGTAACATGGGCAGCCTGCCATGTCCCTCCAAGCAACCTCCAGACAGCCCCGTCTCTCCCACCAGAATTAAATACAAAATACACGTTTTTTCATTTCTAGGGCTATATAAACTAACGGTTTACATGGCGGTCTGTTATCTACTACCATGGTCTTATCATTTTCCTATTAATGGGTAACTAACATGTAACGAGCTGCCTACTGGACGTAGTAGACCCTCTGCTCGTTATGGGAGAATGCTCTGGAACAGCTGGAACAGATGTACACCTCTGGAACCTCTGCTATAAGTTCGTGAAAGAATCACTCAGGACACCAATCAGTTCAACAGCAGAAAAATAACATTTATTTGGGGTTTTCACAGCACATATATACCCAACTGCGATCAGATAACACTTGATTAAACAATAGAAAACTTAAACACATTACTGGTAAAGCAGTTATCTAGCCACTTAAATTTGGAGCCAGAAGTGAGATAGTCAGGCTGGGTCCATAACATTTGCCTCCAACCAGGAAACAACTCTCCTGAGCCAACAAAGGTAGGCAATGGGGAGGAAGTCATGAAGTATTGGGCTGGGAGTGGGAAAAATTAGTGAGAATATTTTGCATTCCTGCAAAAACTCCATGGTGAGGGGTAGTATTGTAATTGCAGTATTTGGGGGCAGTACTGATATTTGGCAAAAGAGGATTATAATGTTGCTTGGTTGAAGGGTACTAATGACGCTGTTTGGTTGGGAGGTTGAAATTTGGAGGCAATAGTAACACATAAATGGGGTTATTAATGGGAATGAAAATTGGGGACTGGTAGGAAAGGAATGGAATTAGCAGTAAAAGGGATTTCAAAAGGAGCTTCAAAAACCCATAAAAAAAAGTAGTGATCATCTCCCTCAAAATATAATAGATATTTTACATGAAAAACACTATGAGCCAGTGCTAAGTCTCCAATGTAAGAAGTGCTATGTGTTTTATAAAGAAAATGATAGAAGTAATGAAATCTATACATATATATTTCATTTACTCTATAAACACAAACTAAAAACAGTGCCTGTATAATCTGTGGAAAATATGCTCATAAAATGGATTTTTTTACTATCTACTTGTAAAAAATAAAAATGTTCTCAGATTTAATTTAAAAAATCTGCCAATATGTTAACATGTACTTGTTCTGCTGACAGATAGTTGGCATGTGGCACTCCAATCCCATGGGTTCAGCCTCTGCACTAACCCCTTCTGCAACAGAGATCAGCTTCCCAAAGACAGAACAAAATTATCCCCTATTAATACTATACCTTGGTAAATAGCAAACAATATTCATCAAACAAACCAGTTCTAGAAAAGATCCCCAAGTGGCTAAATGAATTAAAGTGACACAGTTATGAAAGTGACTTGTTATTTTTTTATTTTAACTTTTACTTTTTTTACAGATAAGACATAAGACAGCTGATTGCTGCTTCCATATGTCAAGGTGTGTCAAATACAGTTAGGGTACCCTTTAGAGATCTTATAAAACAGAAAATGTCTGTTTATTTGTTTGAAGCAGGAAAAACTTGTGAATGCTGAACTCTGGAATCATGAAATTGGCACGACTTATTCATTCTTGAATTTCTAGGTCCAAAACAATAGGTCCAACACTCAATAATTTTTTTGTTTGGGTGAATTGGAAACCTGGTGGAGCCCAGTTGGAGCAGCATGCAGTCTTTGTGTGCTGTTTGACCAACTATTTTTAGCTCTCTATATTGTTCCTTTCCCAAGTTATTAGTTAAGTTTTGGCTTAGTATGAGCGCTGAATGTCCGATTGCCTACGAGCTTTTAACTTGAGAGTTACTGAAAGTGAAGAGCAGCAACAAGAATCTAAATTCCAGGTGAAGCCAGGTAGTAAAACTAGTCATTTGTAAAAATGAAGGTTTCTCACTGAGATTGCAGTTGATGACTGAGTGAGCCTGCATTTGTCACAGTGAAGCATGCAGGCAGAAGATTATACGACACAAGCACATTGAAAAGGACTATGTATTATGAAGGAGTTGAAAAAGGAGTATGTATGATGGCTCCTTAAATTACTTCTTTCTTTACCAATGTTTGCATAGATTTTCTTTTTCTTCAAAAGTCTTTCAGAAATTTTCCTCAGTGATGAAATATTATTTAAAATCGACTAACTAGTTTATATTGTTCTGAGAAACATAGGAATTAAAGCTATGTATTCTCAACTGCCCTAGGATGACTTGGGTCATGGCACCTTCGCTTGGCTTAACTGGAACCAGGCAGTGTATGGTTTTATTTATTTTTTTACTAGTTTAAGGAAGGATCAATTATTTTTTTATTATTATTTTAAGTCCTACTGTAAAAATATTATTTTTTATACACAAATTGAAATATCGAGGGTATTTCTTTTTGCTATGGAGAAGTAATTTTCTCTGACATGCAGCATGTTAGCAGGCTAATGCCACCCTTCTGTTTGCAATAGACAATTTGGAAGAAGTTTAAAGAACTTTTCACATTGCAGTTATATGTATTATATTACATTTCCAGCTACAATAGTTATTTAAAATATCAACAATGTATATACTGTATGTCTGATCCATTTGATGTTATTTTAATGAAAAAAATGTTTTGTTTTTTTCTCAAAAAAAAAAAGGAATTTATAAGTGACCCCAAACTTTTGAATTGTAGAGTACGGCTATTGAATAAAACCAAACACTGATTTATTGAGCAGTATAATAATATGCGGTGTTGGCTTCAGAATGCAAGTATGTAAGATGATTAGCATACATATGATAATGGGAACAATGATCTTCCCATGTGTTAATTGTAAAATGGAAACGGCTCAGTGTGAAGTAACTAAAGCATTTTATTTTTATCTTTGGAAATAGTGTATATTTATAATACAAATAAAGATGGATCTGCTAAACCCTATAAAATAACAAAAATATATTATAAAATAATATTGCCTTTTTAATCTATGGTTTCAACTCATTAAAAGCTCCAAAAACATTACATGGCATTCCACAATGAGCTATAAGCATGGAGTTACACACAATATGCACCCAATTTAAAAACCATATTTCATAAACTATTTATTTGCGGAGCGAGTGAAGTTCATGGTGCAGATGTGGAGGAAACCCAAATATGGTTAGAGCAGGTATTAAACCACTTTCTCATATAATTGCTTAAAATATAACTCTGTACTCTTTTAAAATCCCAGCAAGCGCACAAATATTTATTTTTAAAACAGTGCAAATTATTTCCTTTAAAAAACTTAGATTTATATCGGTCCATTATTTCTAATAACTGCATAAAAATATAATACTGCATAATCAAATATTGTTTGAACCACTTTCTTCAGCCCATTTATAGCTAATCACCATTAAATTTACTATTTAACTTGCGATAACTGTCACTTTGGGTGCAATTCGGGTTGAGGTATGTCACACCTGATATTGTAGGTAACCTAATGGTAGGCTCCCACTATTATAAAGTACAAGAAACGATATAAAGAAAGAAAAGAAAAATGGAGGGAAAAGGGTGGGCTCAGGATACTGACATAAACACATTAAATTAGCTGTATCATGTGTCAAGGATTTATGTGTGAATTTTACTAGGGCTTAGCAAAAGTGCAGTCTTCTAATTTTTACTGAAGTACAACTCCTATGGCTCTGAGTCAGTCAACACTTGAAGTTCCATGCAAGCTCCAACTTCCACTGATGAGAGATGTCATAATAATAATCATGCAAATCAAGATAAGATGGCTATTTTAACAGAGGGTGGTTTTAAAAATTGCACACTTCAAATGTTCAAAAGTCTGCAGTTTTCATTTTATCCATTGCATCTAACTGAATAAAAAAACAATATTATTTTCCTATCTCCAGTGAGATAATCATTCAGGAAAGTAATTTCACATTCATTTTTTTTTACATATATGTGCATCTTGAGGTATGTTCAGATAGAACATATCTGTCTGCTTGGTGAACTTTTTGTCCATATTTTACCTGTGGTGACATGGGCTGTTTTAACATTTATGCGGTGTTTGTGTTTAGCTGTCATTTTCTTATGTCTCATTACTTCCGATGCACTTACCCACAAGAGCATTCTGATTTCCAATATGGCACCCGTATTCACTCCATAAAGTGCCTGAGCAGCGAATTCTGACATCAAGGCTTTACAGTAATATTGCCTGAGCTAACACCACCCATTCCACCACAGAATGGATCGGGTTCGTCTTATGTCAGCAACGGAGTTCTAGCCATAAAAATAAAAATTGTTTATATTGTGGATGTACAGAAAAATAAATATCAAAAAAGATCAAGACATTGAGTTAACCCCTTAAGGACAGAGCCTTTGAAACATTTTTGTCCATTCTGGACAATGGCTATTTTAACATTTCTTTGCTGTTTGTGTTTAGCTGTAATTTTCTTCTTTGTCATTTGCTGTACCCACACAAATTATATATTGGTTTTATCGGGACAAGAAGGGCTTTCTTTGGATGCCATCATTTTGATCATATCCTATAATATTATATAAAAAAAAAAAATATGGTAAAAAACAAACAAAAAAAACGTATTTCCTGAATTTTATTTGAAACATCTTCTCCTCATCGACAAAAGCGAACAAAAAAAACCTGCTAAATATATTCTACTATGTCTCCTGAGTACAGGGATACCACCCATGCATAGGTTTGTTGGGTTGTTTGGGGGATAAAAGGCCACATTTGGGAGGTGCAGTTTTTGGTTTTCCAACTTGAAATTTTGACATGCAGAATGCTCGCACCCATGTCCCATTTGGGACATATTTGAAGCCAGCTAGTGTATTTTACCCCATCAACCCATATATTTTTTTAAAGTACACACCCTAGGCTATTTCAAATGGTGGTATTTTAACACTTTCCATGCACTAATTCTGCCACCAGCCTTTGTCAAAGTTTGTGGTAGTAATTTTTTTGTGGTTTTTTTTCACAAACATTGTAGTTTAGAAATGAATTCACAGATTTTGGTATGTGTCACTGCCAAATAAGACCCCAATATGTGTTCAGCAACTTCTCCTGAGTACAGGGATACCACCCATGCATAGGTTTTTCTGCTTGTTTGGGGGTTAAAGGGCCACATTTGAGAGATGCGCTTGTTGGTTTTCCAACTTGAAATTTTCACATGCAGACAACCTGCACCCATGTTCCATTTGGGACATATTTGAAGCCAGCTAGTGTATTTTACCCCATCAACCCATATATTTTTTTAAAGTACACACCCTAGGCTATTTCAAATGGTGGTATTTTAACACTTTCCATGCACTAATTCTACCACCAGCCTTTGCCAAAGTTTGTGGTAGTCATTTTTTTGTGGTTTTTATTCACATACATTGTAATTCAGACATGAATTTTCAGATTTTGGTATGTTTCACTGCCAAACAACAACCCAATATGTGTTCAACAACATCTCCTTAATACAGGGATACCATCCATGCATAGATTTGTTGGGTTGTTTGAGGGCTAAAAGGCCACATTTTGAAGGTGCGCATTTCCAACTTGGAATTTTGACGTGTAGTCAGCCTGCGCCCCCATGTTTCATTTGGGACTTTTTTTTGAAGCCAGACAGCGTGTTTTACCCAAAAAAAGCATATATTTTGTAAAAGTAGACACCCTAGGCTATTTTAAATGGTGGTATTTTAACACTTTCCATGCACCTATTCAAACACCAGCCTTTGTCAAAGTTTGTGGTAGTAATATTATTGTGTATTTTTTCCCACACAAATGGTACTTTAGACACACATTCACTGCCAAACAATACCCCAATATGTGTTCAGCAACATCTCCCGAGCACAGGGCTTTTTTGGGGGTTAAAAGGCCACATTTGAGATGTGTGCTTTTTGATTTTCCAACTTGGAATTTTGACATGTAGGGCATGGAAGGGGTTAGTAGCTCTTATAAGAGCCTTTGTAGTACTGTACAAAAAATATTAACCCCTAAAAATGCACAGACAAGAAAAAATTTTCTGCTTTGCAGTGATCAGTGGCAGGGAAGGGGTTAATACAAAGGGTATGGCTTTTATAAAAGCCCTTGGGTCTCACAATTTTGTAACATTTTATTTAATTTATTACAATTAAAAACATATTATACAGATCTGTCTCTCTCCCTTAAAACTCAAGTGAGGAGAGGAAGGCAGATCCATATGGGTCAGAACAATATTTACCAATAGTGATCTGACCAGGCGAATGAATGGTGATGCTCATTTGAGCAATCACCAAACCGTCTTTGCCACTGATCGGCTGTTACTGATCGCTATACACGCGTTCAGACAGCTTCAAAAGGAATACACGTAATCCCCTGGTGGGTAAAATTAACCCATAGCGAGTGTGACAGAAAAAAATGCCGATCTGCAGCCAGATTGCTCCATATACGCTGCTTAGGCAGTGACCATATGCGCTGCTTAGGCAGTGACCATATGCGCTGCTTAGGCAGTGATATACGGCAAGCAAGGGGTTAATAGCTCTTTTTAATAAATGACAGAAAAAAATTAACCCCTAAAAAATGCACAGACAGCAAAAAATGTGCTGCTGTGGAAGATCACTGCGTACACAGCGATCAATGGCAGGGAAGGGGTTAAACACTGGAAACGGCTTTTATAAAAGCCCTTGGGTCTCAATTTTTTTTCTAAAACTCAAGTAAGAAGAGAGAGGCAGATCTACACTGGTCGGATCAATATTTACAACAAATATTGATCTGACCAGGCGAATGGTGAGCAATCACCAAACCGCCTTTGCCAATGATCAGCTGTTACTGATCGTTATACATGCGGTCAGAAAGCTAAAAAAAAAAAATTGACGTTAAACGTAACCCCTAATGGGTACAATTAACCTGAAGCGGTGTAATAAAAAAGTAAAAAAATATATAAAAAATGCTTCTGCAGCAAGATTGCAGCATTTGTGTCAGATCGCTGCTTAGGCAGTGATCTACAGCAAGTAAGGGGTTAATAGCTCTTAAAAGAGCCTTTGTTATACTGTAATGAATTACAGTAAAAAAAAATTAACCCCTAAAAAAATGCACAGACAGCAAAAAATGTGCTGCTGTGTATGATCACTGCGTACACAGCGATCATTGGCAGGGAAGGGGTTAAATACTTGAAATGGCTTTTATAAAAGCCCTTGGTTACTAAAATGTTATTAAATATTTAATTTTATTATTTTATTTTATTTTTTTACTTTATCTGATCTGTCTCTCTCCCTTACTAAAAGTAGTAAGGAGAGGGAGGCAGATAAATACTTGTCAAAGGCAATATTTACTAATATTGCCTTTGACTGTATGATAAGTGCTCAGATCACACAGAGCATCGGAAGTGAAATACATTCACTTCCGATGCTCTTGCCAGTAGAAGGCAAGTGCTGCCTGTACAGGCAGCGTTCCCTTCTACTGAGCCGATGGAGTCGCTCAGGAGAGTGACCACCATCGGTTCTGGGGGGGAGCCGAAGGTGTTGCTAAGTGCCTCGCTAGCGAGGCACTTTAGCAACACCGGAGGTGCTTAGGAAGCAAACAATCGTTCGCTTCCTAAGCACATGTGTGCAGGCGGCGCAGCCATTTTTAAATGGCTGCTACGATCACTCCGGGGAGTAATCATAGCGCGCCCCTGCACTTTTTTTGTGTGTTGCACAATGCCTCTACATAGAGGCATTGTAGCAACACTGATAGAGTAAAGAAAGCCACCACTCTATTTAGTGCATGACGTGCCAGGCATGTCACCTGTCGGCAAGTCCAGTATACGTGCCTGGCATGTCATCTGTCACCAAGGGGTTAATAAACTGCTTCTAAATGCTTAAATTAAGAGATTCTCTTAATTTATGCATTTGCATGCAATTTTGCTATCACAATTTATAGTTTTCAGTTATGAATTTTTTTTAGGTGAAATAGTCCCTTTCATTTTTATCACATGTACTTTCAATAGATATTGATGAAACATTTTGAGGCACATATTAGTAGTTCTACTCATTTGAGAAACAGGCTTCTAAGGAAAACCTAGGAGATGCTTTTTTAAATACTAAAACGTCACATTTGGCCTTATAGGCATTTCACAATGATTTTATTTTAAATCACAGTCCTAGACTGTTCGTATGGTGCCTATTCCACAAAAATTGTGTAGTTTTATCTTGTGAGCATTAATTTCCAGATACATGAGTTGGAAAGGATGTATTTGCCACTTATGTGAAAAAAAGCTACAAAATTGTATCAAAATGCATGCTGAGATAGCTGTACCAAAAGTCTGTAACCAGGTTTTTGTTTTATATAACTGTAAGGGAATGCCAATGATCTTGACTCTCCGTAATACAGCCATATTTTATAATGTTCCTTGTGTTTCCTATGGGAACTTTCAATTCTTTCAAATTCCTAGTATACAGATTTTGGCTGTATTGATATTTTTCAGGGTAAATTTGGACAATATGAACTTTTTAGACAGTCTTCACAAGCCTTCCCTTTATGACAAATGATACTACCCAGGGGATGGAGAGCAACTTATTTTCATTATACTTTCACACATTTCTGCAACTCTAAGCACTTTAAAGGAGCGCGATTAAAGCTGTATTTAACATGCACAGAGACAAAAGGCACATACTTTGAATTTCAGTAATCTGTTCCAAGGATGCCATGGCATCTTGTTTGGTGTCTGATGTAAAATGTCTTCTGGCAGTGGTTCCAACTACAAGTAGAGAAAGGAAAACAACCATATTTGTAGTAAGTCCTTTGAGCATTTGTACCTCAGTGTTAGCCAAGCAGTCAACTCATATCAACATTTCAAATTTACTGACAAGGCAGAAGAAAAACTGTTGTGGTGACAACATAGAATGGATAGTCAATGGTTTGTTTGTTTTAATGAAAAAGAGGATTGCAGGAAATTGGAAAAGGAAACTCAAACTTTAGACCAAAGTAGCTGAGTTGAAACATTCTCCCATTCAGCAGTGGGTGGCAGCAGGATCTGTAAAAGTCCACAAACCATCATTAAACTATCTGTCACATGCTAGATGTGATCATATTTAAAGCAGAGTAGCTAAAGACCCTCTAAGAAGCCACAAGTCTGTGGACATAGGTCTCTAAAGGCAACAATGGGTATGGTTAAAGGGGCAGCTACGAAAATCTATGTTTAGATAAATACTGTACCATGTAAAGTGAAGAAGAAGAAATCGATATGTCTTATCGTTCATTTCTCAACAATTCCTTTTAAAATATTTGCTGCCCAAAGTAACAGCTAATAACAGCACGTACTCAGGAACTCATGGAAATTGACAGTCTGCCTCCTGTGTACTCCCTCTCAATGATGTCACTGCATTTAAATGGCCCATTAAAATATTTTTAATGTAAAACTACAGAAGAACTGTTATTTGTTAAAGTAAAATCAAGTGCATTTCACGTATGTTAAAAATCTGTACAACATACCGGAATAAAACGTTAGGAGACTTGCCCCTTTAAATCTTGCTTTTTTTCATCACTTCCCAGGATTCCACTAATAGTTGATTTTGTTCTCATGGTGCAATATTCTTGGAAACTTGTGTATTAGTATTGTGAAAAGACTAGCTCATGTTTAACACACAGTAAAGACAAAAAAGGTGAAATGCAGTGAGATGAACATTTCGTCTCATCAATTTAGCCACGTATTTAGACAAACCCTCACCAGGTTTGTCCATGCACAATGTATAACTAAACTAGTGCAATGACATGTTCCACTTTTTAGTAAATATACCCTAGTGATCACAAACCCGTTGTTTTTGCAAAAATGTAACATTGATGCCTAAAACATATCTCACCCCATCAAATTGGACAAGCAGACACAATTATAACTTTAGAGTTTCATTTTTTGCTTTAAAGACATTTTTTTTTTTTTAAATAGGCTTGAGTTCAAAATTGTGGGTTTTTTAAAATTAATCTTTGTTTCTGTTACATCAGGTGTTTTCATCTGTTATTTATGTAATTTTATAGCTCCTTTAGAAACCAAATTCCCTTGTCTTATGCATGTATCCAGGCATTCCAAACAAAGCTGTTGCTGAATATGCATTTAACCAAAGGTGTAGAATTTAATCTGTTATATTTTTCTGGTAGGTATTAGAATATTTATGAAATATTTAACCTTCTCCAATAATACAAAGGAAAAGGGTTCAGTTAGATGGTCATAAAACACACAGCTGCTTTATTTCATTCTGAAGAGTTGGATAAAACTTGAAATGCTTTAGCAATGATAGTTAATATGTAAAATGTAATCTGTGCTTGTTTCATGTTTTGTTTATCTTCCCTGTTTGTGAAAATGTCATTCTATGATATGTTACAGGAGATAAGTAGAACATTGCATTAATGGACCATTATTGCAACATTTATAATTCCCAGTACAACAGGACATTTGGGAAGTACTTTCTCCAGGGATTTTTGCTCAGAAATAGCATAAAAGATAAGGGTGTAAGCCATATAGATATGATTTATTTACATAGTGCTTGAAAGCCTGTTTTATGAGATATATTGGAATATTTAAAAAGGCTTTTAAATACTCTAAAGGTGACTTCCTAAACATAGAAGACAATCCAGATGAGAATCACTTGCTACCTGTGTCCAAAGGAACACAGGTAGCATGTTGTCTTGACCATAGGGATACCTTACAGGTCAATAGGTAGAGAGGCAGATATGACAGCTTTGGCTATATAGGGAGCCATGGGAAGAACCAAATATAACAGTGGATGAAAAATTAAGCAGGTAATATAATTGGAATGGTGTGATCATCAGGCCTAGGGTGGCACTGATCCTGAAAGCATCTCGGAGTACTACCTAATGACTTAATTCTTTACACTTTGTAATTATTTGTAAAATGTTCTGGCATCCTATGTGCATTGTTCCCTGAAGACATGTATCCACCATTCAAGCATTTTTAATAATTACATTGCACTACTGTTTATTTATATAGCATCAACAATATACATAGCGCTTAGTGCAGAGCATAGAGGGGAAGTAAATATTATATTAGACAAACAGAGACAGACTGATATACGAGATACAGAGCTCTGCTCACAAGCTTACAATCTAGAGGTAGTAAGGGGCAGGTGACACATAAGGTGAGTGAAAATATCAGAGGGGAAGATGGTGGTAGTAACAGTATTTCGGGACAGTGGGTGCTAGGTGGGTTTGGCCAGAGGTTAATTAATTGATGTTCTAGTGGCGTTAGTAGTAAACTTCCTTAAAAAGGGGCTTTTTGAAAATCAAATAATGAGGTAGGAAAAAAAGGGAGGTAAATCTGTACATAGATAGGAGTTTATTCAATATATCAATATAAAAGATAATTTATTTGAACTCACATAACAATACTGCAAGTAAGCCCAGCTCTCTTGCAAGACAGGCTCAGGTGTGCAGGGTCCCACAATTGCCAATAAAGTACTGAATAAAGTGCTGGATCGAGTTGCTTCAAACCACGTCAGAGCATATTGGTGATATCCTAGCAGATGTTGTAAAATAAAATAAAAATCTCCCAGGGCCTCCCCAAACACTGTTTACATAATCAGTAGAAGCCCATGCGCCTACGCGTTTTGTCAAAGGTACGTGACTTCCTCAGGGCATTAATCACGGCCAATTCCTGGGAGAGCCAAAGGGTTGGAGGGATTTAAATTGTATCCTAAAGCACATAGTAAGCCAGTGGAGGGCTTTACAGAACAGTCAACGTGGAGCAACGAGTGAGAAACATAAGCTTGGCAGCTGCAATTTCAGTGTATTGGAGGGAATAAAGATGAAATAAAGAATAGCCAGTCAGTAGTGTTTTACAGGAGTTGAAATGAGAAATCACAAGTAAGTGCACTCGGATTTTTATGGCCTCTTCGCTGAGGAACAGGTGAATGCGAGCAATGTTCCTTAGGTGCAAACAACAGGAACTTGACTAAAACATGGTGAAAGAAGGAGAGAGCCGAGTTAAAGACAACCCCAAGACGTTCTGCTCACTTAGTGAGTACTCAACAGCAACAATGAAGTCAGGTACAAGGAAGGAGCTTATGGGTGGGAAGTGTATCCGCTACATTTTAGAGAAATTAAGTTTTAAGTATCGATAAGACATTCAGGTATAGAAGGCCGACAGCGGGAACACAAACACAGATCAAAATGGTCAAGAATGTTGAACAAGCAAATGACATGGGGAAGGAACGATCAGATAGATATGACTCAATCCACAAGAGAGCCATGCCAGCAATGCCAATCAAGGCTAATCTCCTAAGAAGGAGACAGTGGTCACCAGTACCAAAGGCAGAAGACAAATCTAAGAAGATCAGTACAGAGATGTGGCCTTTCGATTTGGCAGAGAGTCATTTGACCCTTTAGTAAGGGCTTATTCAGTAGAGTGTAAGGTTCTAACCCCAGATTGAAGAGGATCAAGATAATCATTAGTAGACAAAAAGTCCATTAGGCATGCCTGCACAATCCTCTTCAAAAATGTGCATGTAAAGGGAAGAAGAGAGAGGGAATGGTAGTTCAATGGGATCTAAGGAAGATTTTTTTTCAGTGAAGGTTTGATTTGGGCATACTTGAAGGTTGACAGTAAAATTCTAGAGGAGAGAGGAGAAGAGATAGAGAGTGTACAAGGTGAGAAGGGATAGGGTCTAGCACACAAGTAGTAGGTCTCAAAATGGAGAGTAGAATATCTTTCCCTGGGTAAAAAGATATTCAGAGTGAGCTTGGGGAAGGGAACGAAGCAGGAGGTGGTTGTGGTAGGTTGTGAGCAGTAAAGTTGCACCTGATTGCATCAACTTAATTTTTGAAATGGGAGGCAGGTCTTGGACCATAAGAGAGGAGCAGGGGGGCAGAATACATTTGGGGTTTGATGAGAGAGATAATATTATCGTGAAGAAGTAGTGTAGCTTGGACTGACAGAAAGCAGAGTTGTAGGATGACAAAATTAATTTATAATAAGTATATTTTTGGAGGTGGGAGTTTTGGTTTGTGTTCCACGGTTGTTGATTGGGTCTGCGGGCTCATCTGGCAGCAACAAGGGCTATACTGTCAGGGTCTAGGACACTTCTTCGCCGCATTTTCATCGCTGACAGTTCAGCGCGGCAGTTAGAACGCTGAACTGTCAGCAATGAAGTATAACGCGGCCGTTTCACCGCGGCTGCAGCTATGTAAGAGCTGACAGTTCAGCGCTGAACTGTCAGCTCTTACAATCTAAAAGGAAAATAACCCCCCCTAATAAATGATTCCCCCCCCAATAGTAACACTAAACACTAAACCCCAATACTAACAGTAAAATGAACCCCAATACTAAAATTAACCCCCTAAACCCTAATACTAAACCCCGACCCCTAATACTAACCCCGACCCCTAATACTAACCCTAATACTAATCCCCGACCCCTAATACTAAAGTTAACCCCCTAAACCCCAATACTAACCCTAATACTAACCCCGACCCCTAATACTAACCCCGACCCCTAATTCTAACCCTAATACTAACCCCGACCCCTAATACTAAAATTAACCCCCTAAACCCCAATACTAACCCTAATACTAAAGTTAACCCCCTAAACCCCAATACTAACCCTAATACTAACCCCCGACCCCTAATACTAACCCCGACCCCTAATTCTAACCCTAATACAATTCCCGACCCCCTAATACTAAAATTAACCCCTAACACTAAACACTAAACCTAATTGTAACCCCCTAAACCCTAATTCTAAACCAACTAAAATTGGTAAAATACTTACCTTTAGCGATGAAATGTCCCGCGATGAAATCTCCAGCGACGATCTGTCTTGTGCTGTACTGTCGGCGGTGAAGCGGCTGCGCGGAAGCAGCCGCGATGAAGTGTCCCATCCCCATACTGTCAAGGGCTGAGGTAAGCATTCTGTTGTAAGAAGTTTCTGCTTTCTCTTGACATAAGAGGGAGGGGAGAATATTTTCTAGTCTAGTTGTAAGGAGTAGGAGGGTGGACTGTAATAGCAGTCTCAGTTGCTGAGTTGGGTAATGATGTGTAGTAATAGCAGGCTGAAGTAGGGTGGGGCAAACTGTAAGACTAGGTTTAATACAATTATATAACCCATATTTGTAATATTTTTTATAAATGACATGCACACGGTTTATGTGTTTTGTTTTTATTTATACATACTTTACGTTGTAAAGCTATCCACCTTTTATAACAGTCCTTTTGGGAAGTGGTTTATTTATACATAGAAACAGCATACTGGCTAGTTAGGCATTATAGAAAATATGGTCCAAGAGACTGACTGAACATCATAGAATACAAATTCCACAGCAGCTACAGCCATAAGTGTCTTCCCTACTGAAGGGGGGTGGAAGTGGGGTGGTTAGGGGTACAAGACATTTAGTTAGTTCTGGACCCCAAGTGTTAGGATGGAAGTTCAGACTGCAGAATTTTATTAATGACTTTTAAATACACATACCACTTCCTGGGAAGATATATATTGTCATTAAGAACTATGATAGGAAATTTGTCACGGACATTCTTGTAAGAGGAATAGCACACTAGACAAATAGCAATTACATCTGTTAATGGTCTGTAACAACATAGATAAATGATACTAAAAATTAAGGTCACAGGAAGGCTAAGAGCCAAAGGGGTATTTGAAGACATTAGAAGGAATTCTCAACTGCCTTTTTTTTATCAGTTGTGCAAAAAGTGAAGAGATTAGTCACTGTATGTTGGCTAATAATAAGCAAAATATTTTTAGTGGAGATGTACTTTCATTTTCTAAAATGATTTTTTTTACCATAAACATTTATTATTTTGATAAACTTATGAGATATGATATAAGTTCATTGTAATGAGAAATCCTCGGCTAAAGCAAGAGCAATCCCTATGGAAAATAATGGAATATTCCTGCCAATTGCTTAATTTTTTGAACTCATTGAATGTCCCTGGTAATTGCTACTCTTTTTCTTCCCAAGAAATTTTGCCTGCTTTAAAATAATCCCTGATCAGTAGTGGAGGAATAGGGAGCGCAGGAGGTGCATTGTAACTGGGACATTCCATGAAGGCAGGAGTAGGCCCTCCTGCGGCATATGAACTACATTTCCCATAATGCTCTTTCTGTTAAGAGGTTGGCAGAGGACTATGGGAAATGTAGTCCTGCAACCACTGGTGGATGCTCACCTAGCACGGAGCACCCGCACAGCTAGCACGGAGTACCCGTACTGTGTATTTCTGGGGAAATACATCCGGAATTTCGGAGCTGGCGTATCCTTTCTGATGTATGTCGTGTATTTCCTGGGGGTTTGTGTCCTGGATTTTCTCAGCACACAAACCCTCGGAAATACACGAAAGACGTCGTGCCTCCAAGTGACAGGCGTGCTCCGGGCTGGCAGCACGCCTGTCACTCAGGGGCCCGATACACCCCTGCCTGCAACATTTGGAGGGCCACAGGTTTCAGACCACTGCATTAAAGGGACCAGTGACAGACACTCTGTCCAGTATCACAGTCACAGTTAGCAATTATATCCTCATTGCTTTATTCTTAACAAATAATTAAAAATGTATAACTGAGTTTAACATGTCTCTTTTCTGTGCCTCCTGCTGTCGGTAGTTTTCTAGAGCAATGCTGCATTACTACAGCTTGCACTTATTTGCTCTTCCATATCTAGTATAGAAAGAAGAAATAATGAATAATGAGTACATAAAACAATGACTAGGAGATATTCAGTAACAAGTGAAGTATAATATGTAGTCCTGTGGAACAGTAGCAAGAAAATAATATCTAAAACAACTGGGTTGCTCTTTTAGATGAGGTTAGTAGAAAAAGAGCCGGACAGTTTAAGAAAAGCTATGTATAGAATAGTCGCTAGCTAAAATCACCATTTACAAAACGTTCACAGTTGAGTCTTGTATTAGACTTTTATGGGTACTTAGGTCAGACTCTCAACTTAAGTGCACAGGTCAGAGCTACTACTAATTTCCCCAAAGGCAGAAAACTTGCGCTAGCAATCAGTAATTCAACTGACTTTGGATTAGTGTTAACGAATGTTAATTTATAACTTTTTATGTAATATAAAATAACAATACAACATAGAGAAACATAAGCAATGTACAATGTAGTATGATAAAAAAAAACAAACACACAAAAAACAGAGGGTAGAATAGGGGAGAAGGAGAATACTTAATTTTTGGTCTTCCTGTCCATGAAATATAGAAAAGGTCGACAAAGACCAAAGTATCTCCTCCTGGAACGGGGAGCTGACATATAGGTTTGGGAAGAATACAATATATTGTATTATATATAATATATATGTATAACCAATGTACCCCTTCCTGAAGGACCTCCTTATGACTTCCGAATGTGGGTTCCAGATGAGCATGTGTTATAGAACCTAATATTTTTCCCAGCAATAAGGCAATTGCCATTCTCATGACAATGTCAATCTATAGGATAAAACACCACATGCTTTCAATGAAAAATAATTCCATCCTCTTTGTAGTGGATTGATTTGTCTCCATATCCACAGGTGGAATAAGCATCTGTTGCAATAAAACTGATATCTACTCTAGATGACAAGAGAGATACTACAAAGTTTCATCTACAATGATAAATTCCCACTTAAAAATTGAACTGACAATTTTTTAACGCGTTAACAAGAATACCACAAAAACATAGAAAAGATCTCTTCTGTCTAATTACCGTATTTGCTTGAATATAAGATGACCCTGATTATAAGACTACCCTATATGAAAAAAGTTTAACTTTATATATTATAGTAGATATTCACATGTAAATTGCTTTTTAATATTTGATAAAAAATTATGATATTAAACAAATGCATTTCTTGTTTTTATTTCCTTTTATGTGCCAATGCTGCCTCTCTCCCCCCGCGTTGTCTCTCTCTCTCTCCCCCAGTGTTATGTCTCCCTCCCACATTGTCTCTCCCTCCCCCCAAACTTTTTGTCTTTCTCTCCCCCCTCCCTCCCCTTGTCTTTCTCTCCCCTTATTTCTCTCCCCTCCCTCCCCTTGTCTCCCCCCCCCCCCCCATCTATTGTGCAGACATCCCCCAGCTGCCCAAATATCCCTGGTGCCTAGTGGAGGCAGCCGGAGGATGCCTGCAAGATATGCGCAAACATCCTCCGCTGCTACCCAGCACTTCCGCCGGGACTTTTCTTTCTCCCCCCCCTCCCTCCTTTTGTCTTTCTCTCGCTCCCTGGTGGCTAGTGGAAGCAGCCAGAGGATGTCTGCACGATACGCGCAGACATCCTCTGCTGCTGCCCGGCACTTCCGCCGGGACTTTTATGATGAAGCCGGAAGTTCCAGGCTTCATCATAGAAGTCCCAGCGGTCGTATAGCGCAGACCTCCACCGGCTGTTAGCGAGGGGGATCCAGGTCCCCTGCAGCTCTGTGGGGTACCTAGATCCCAGTCTTATAATCTGACCTCGATTTGAGGTCAGATTATAAGACTACCTCAAATATAAGACGAGGGGTCTTTTTCAGAGTATTTGCTCTGAAAAAAACCTTATCTTATATTCGAGCAAATACGGTAACAAAGGGCTTTGAATGACATTATATTGCACATAAGATCTTAAAAAACTTCACAGATGATAAATATCAAAGAATAAATAAAATATAGAAATAATTATATAAGAAAATGTTTATTGTAGGAGTAGCAATCACATGTATAGGTGCAACTATTAATGCAGCATATCAACACACCATATAGTAGTGATTCTGATTTACAAAGTTTAGCAACATAAATGTGCAATTATATATATAAGAATTATTTGGTGCAGCACATAATATATTATTAGTGGCACCACATTTTAATGGGAGAATGAACCTTACCAAAAAAAATTAAATTATGCTTGGCAAGGCAGGCACCAAAAAGTAGTTGTTTAATATCCTTCCTCCATTTTAATTGACTTATACAGAATCATCTAGAGGAACAGTATATCCAAAATTCTGAACACCAAACAAGAACATCCCAGTATGCTGTTCAAAAATTAGATTAATCCAATTGTAAAAACAATTGATACAAAAATATCAAATACATAAATGACATATAAGACTACTATAAAGCAAAGTGACAAGGTACAAGTCTTGCATGCATGTGATCAGTTGTAAAAGTGACTTCATGCACATAAGACTTGTCTCATGCCATTTTTTTTATAGGATATATCTCTGTATTTGCTCTTTGTGTATTATTTATTTTTGTGATTGAATTAATCTTATTATTGAACAGCATTCTGAGACTGGTTTGTTGTGCAGCATTTTGTAAATACTGTTTGTATATGCATTGATCATTGGTGGCAACTTTTTTTTGCTAGCACTCTGCTTTGATTATATTGTATATGGTGCATACTTGCCAACTTTCTTCAGTTGGATCATGGGATGAAAGGGGGATGAAATCCATGTTCTGTTACCCCAGGAAAAGGAACTCAAACCTTCCCGGTATAGATACTAAGTTTTCTGGAGCAACTCCTAGTTTGTACTGTGTATGTCTCTAAGGTAGTATTAGTGCTGGGACAGACCCACATTTAGCTATCCCCGGTGCTGTTCGGAGGTGATTGGTAATTAAAGATGTCATTTTCCCCATGTTAAATTAGAATGTGAGTACAATTTTAGCATGAAATGTGTCAAGCCTGTTCTGTGTATACCCTGCATCCTCTTTACTGTGTGGACACAATAAATTTGTATCATTTACGGGAGTGCTCTATTGCATTACTTTTTTCTGGTTATTCCTCAGAGCTAGTCAAACACACTATGTAGTTGTAATGCCTCTAGTACTCTTTATACTAAAGTATGGTTTTAGTAGAGCATCAGAATCCATTTACTAGTTGATCAGGAGATGACTGTAACACAGACACTCTGTGATTCTCAAACATAAGTGATAAATTAAACTGTATATGACAAAAACCTGTCAGCACCAGTTACAATCACCCTCGCGTTCATGTAACTTCAAATTTGCTTTTCACAAAGCAACCTATCCAATTTTATCATAAAACCATTTGCTGATTTGGCAGATACAGCTTCCTTTGGAGGAAAATGACGTAGTCTGATTACTTAGAAAGAAAAAGGAATTTATTGTGTTGAAGGCGCAATTTTTCAGACTGAATGTTTTAGAATATTTAGATTTTTCTTTAAGAGCAGTTAAACTTTTTTTTTTTGTATAATTCGGTTTTACATGGGATCAGCAAAGGGGACCTAGTTAATGACAGAGGTTTTGAGTGACAGAGGTTGCTTTTTTCACGTCTACAGAATTTGATTTTAAATTAAGATTTAAGAAATTTTCATAAGGTATCACTATTTTCATCAAATATTTTGTAATATATATTAAAAAATCATAATATATGATGAAAATGTGACAAAAACGCACTTTTTCGAACTTTGACCTGAAAATTGGTTGTAATATTGCAGACTGCCACTAGGGGCTGTCTAGCAACTACAACAGAGTTTTGGAAGCTGTGATTTACAGCTTACAAAGTTCTTGCCCACAACATGGCAATGCCATTTGTGGTATGTCACTGCTCCTCTGGTATGCCGCATACTTTCAATACTAGGCGTGCCAGAGGGGCTTTTTTACTGTTACATGAGATTACTATTGATAAAGTTACTGATCCCATGTAAAAATGAGGGTCTCTCTAGCTAGGGTCCCCTCTGCTGATCCCATGTAACTAGCAGAGAATGACAGATACCTACCCGACAGGGCTGTCTGCTTCCCAGAAATGCATGGCAGTTGCAGATCGGTGGATAAACTGGCATGTGCTATCCTCATACTAAGGACAACTCATTTTTCACTTGTGTTTCTATATAAGTAAAAGTTTAGCTGTCTTTAAAGCAGTGTTATCTGAGTTGTTCCTTTGTTCAGGGTTTTGATTGCTAAATGGTGAACTGTGGTAAGCGGACAATGGAATAGTATAAATCAGGCATTCATAGCTAAAGTGTTAAACTAGGTAATGCCTTGTTAATTAATTCTCTTGCAGACTACTCAGTAGGAAATGTGCAATTTGCACGTCAAGCCACAGGTGATGTCATTAATAGGCGACATCACAATCACTTTCAAAACATTTTGGGACGCATGCAATGGGGCACGTTAACCCCCAAAAAGATTACTTTGTTTTAAATCACACATTATTCAGTAGTGAATTCAGAGCCATTCAATGAAAATGGTAACAAGGAATAACGCCAGTAGTAATATTAATGGTATTAGACATTTAAAAATGCTGCCTATTCACAATGCACAAAGCAGCAGTCAAGTCAGGATATGATTCACTTCATCCAAGGACATGAATTTGATGGTACAGGCCCCCCCCCCCCCCCCCAAAAAAAAAAAAACTGTCCCTGGCCAAAAACTGTCCCTGGGACATTTGGCAACTACGATATCATTTTTTCGATATTTTTTTATTCTCTATATTCATAGTATAAGCATTGTTCACAGAGCCCCTTTAATACTGAATACCATAGTAACATAGGAAATACTTTATTTCTAAAACAAGTAAATAAAACACATCCATTTATAAAAAAATAAAAAAAGACTTCTGAAAAATAGTTTTATTCTCCCCCCCCCCCCAAAAAAAAAACAACAGCACAAAACATTTGTTTAAGCTAGTGTACAACTTCAGTAAATATTTTCAACCCTTTCACTCAACGGGCTACTTTGATGTACATGATTGACTGATAACTAATATACCGCCTCGAGGTTGTCCAAGAAAAACAAAAGTTAAATAGATATTCTTTTGGTTTCACTTCAAAATCAACAGTTTGAACTAAGGAATTTCGTATGCCATTCCCAAATTGTCATTGTTATTTCTCGAAACAAACGGATATTGCAAACTGCAGATTTTTCTCCGGTCAATAAGTTTTAAGAAGGAGATGGATAGACTTCTTCAGATGGACCCATTCTGTAAAAATAGTAAGAAATGCCAGTTTTTTGGGCTGTTGGAGCTACATTTGTTATAAAAGAAGCAAGCATTCTGTTATGTCAATACTTGTACTCAATGAATCCCCATGGAAAGTGGAAATTATGGCTAGATCTACAGTAACATTTTTGTTGCACTTGGTATTTTTGCTGATAACGTGATATATAAAGCAGGGTATTGCTCTATTGATTTGCACGTGCCAAGAAAAACAAAGCCATAAAAATTGTGCTTGAAGACGTGCAAAATGTTTATGAATTCTAATCTTCAGCATATGAATAAATACTTCTGACAAACTGCAGAGTACCCAGTACAAGGGTCTTATTTGACCTTTCTAATTGGAGTTCAATTGCATGTTCAGTGTTTAAAAATCCAGAGCTATACTTGGGTGTGTTTAAAGCCACGGTCCTTCAATAAACCATGATCCCTAAAACTAAACAATAGATAATAAGAAATAATTGTTTTATTAATCACCACTGGCACGTGCTCTGGAACTGTAATGTTGGCTTAATTTATGGTGATGATGGCTTTCCAAAGGTCAGGTTTTAATGTAAACAGCAATGGTCTGTTAAAGGGGCTCTGACATGACTTTTATTCTATATAACTTTAAGCACAGCCTAAATTGTAAAATAGCTTTATAACAACATAGATGTCTGCTTTCATAACATTATAATAAAAACATCAATCAAGGATGCTGATCACTAGCAGCAGATGAGGAAATGGAAAGTTATCTGCCCTCTAAATGAGGAACTGTAGCAAGTACTATTTGTGGACATTTTTTGGATGAGTAGGCTACTAAGTAAGAGGACAATTTACCATGTTCCTGTGAAGGATAATTTCTGGAAGTAAAGCATAGGCCTGCTGGGAATGGCACCAGTACTGCATAATTTGTTGATGCTATAATTATTATAGTCAGAATGTAGTATAACTACATTCATTCTCATAAATACAACATACTCTAATTTTGAGACATAGTGCTGCTTATTGTTATAACATTACCTTCCTTATTTTATTGCAGAAAGTTTATACCAAGCGCTAACTCTGCTAGGCCGAAACTCCATTGCCGATATGGGACATGCCTGGCACATCCTGCGGTGAAATGAGTGTTTTAAGCGATCAGTGTTTGTTAACATTGCTCAGGCAGTGTTGCTGTAACATCTCGATGTCGATGCATTGAGAAATCCTTGTGCCTCATTGGAGAGCAGCATGCTATTACAATATGGTGCTTCCGGGGGGGTGGAGCGATGACGTGAGGACGTCTCACGCACGCGGCGTACCTGAGCTGGATGGCGCGAAGCAGCTAGAAGGGGACGGCGACTGAAGGTTCCGAATGTAGAGGTGCTAGAGACGCGGACCTAATAGACGGCGACGACTGAAGCCAAGTGCGGTAGTCTGGATATACGAGGTCTTCAAATCCGGACCATAATTGAAAGCAGCAGAAGGACAGGGGAGTTACTACCTCACATCTGGGGAACAGCGAAAGCCTGAGACCTACATACGCAACCAGATAAGTTGGAATAAATACATTCCCGTATACCTCCCTGTATGTGATAAAGTCAATGGACTTGAGCTCCCTGTTGCTATCTCCCGTGGTACTGAGAAAGTTATATGACGTGATATATGATGTGGCAGAGTGTGGCATGCATCGAACTGCAGCAGGATAAGGTCTAAACAGTATACAGTCCCGCTGGAAGTTGAAATCTGCTGCTCTCTATCTCTGGGACTGAGGGTGGAGTTTTTTTTTTTTTTTTTTTCTATAAACTATAACCACAAGCTGATAAAGACTGTCTTTGATGCTTGACACATAATATAATACCCTTATCAGTTTGTGTAGGCGTGGAAGGGGAAATCTGTGCTTATTTCGGGGGACAAGAGAAGACAAGTAAACTACCTGCCTGGAACAGTGGGCTGGGCGTTGCTCCAGGACGGCAGTAGCCTCCCTTAATAAAAAAAAGAAAAAAAAAAGGGGAAAAAAAAAAGAGCTAAACTTAGCCCTATTTTTAGGGGGAACAAGCTAAATCTCAATACTCCTGTGAGTAAATTGTGTTTCGTATTAAGCAAGAAATTATCACTCTTTATTCCCTCCACCAGGGAAAAGGGGAAGAAAAAAGGAAAAAAGATCCAGGGGAATTAGACTGTATGTAAAAGGTCCTATTAGATAAAATGTACAATCCTCTGTGCGTGTTATTGTGAATGTGAAAATAGAATCTGCAGCAGAGCTGAACCGGCCAGTTCGAATCGTCTTGCTACAAAAGAAGAAACCATTTAAAGTGGAAACCAGACCCATTGATTCAAAGCGGTCGGCACGAAGGGGATAATAAAAAGCAGGGGAATTTTCTTAAAGTCGCCTTCTCTATGAAAAAGAATACACTTGACCGACACTGAACGTGTTTGGAAAGGGGAAGGAAGAAAGGGGAAAAAGAAAAGAGAAAAAGTTCCGAAGCATAGAAAGAGTAACACAAATATGGCAGGTAAACGGGCACCCGAAAACAAACAGATCCCCAGAAAAGATAAAAAAGACGCAAAAACGGAGAAAAGACTATCTTTTTTCTCCCCACAAGCCCTCAGGAATGAACAAGAGGGAGCAAGCATAGAACCTCGAGAGGAAGCATCGCTGATACGGGAGATAGAACATCAACAGGATATGCCCCATAATACCGGGGTGCATAATATGATCCAGGAACATCTGACGCTAGCCTTAGACAACCAGTTTGAAAAAATCAAGTATGAGATACAAAAGAATACACAGGAATTAAGAGAAGATCTGATAAACATCGGAAATCGAGTCAAAATAAATGAAGAAAAGATCAGTGAAATAGAATTGGAGGTCCAGGAGAGTCGAGATAAACTAGCACAAACCATTGATAAGATGGAATTACTGGAGCAAAAGATCGGGGATCTGGAGGATCGCTCCAGGCGGAACAACTCAAAATATTCCCGGATCTGTCCTTCTATACCCGAACAAGAAGACGTAATTTTGCCCAGACAACAGCTGTTTTAAGAAATCATGGAATAAGATACAGATGGGTTTCACCATTGAGAATTACACTAACTTTCGATTCTTGTCCATTGACATTTGTCTCGCCAGAAAAACTGGAAAATTGGCTTAAAGAAAAAAAACTATATTAAGAGGAGAAGGTCGCTGGCCCCGGGAACTCTGGGCTATGGAAGTGGAGGGAGGGGGGGTCCGGGGAAGGGGAAGGGAGAGAATTTTCTGTTTCTTTTTGTGTGTGTTTTTTTTTTTTTTTCCTCTCCTCCTTTTTGGAGAGTATAAAAAGAACCAGATTTAAGGATATAGAACAGTAATATAAAGTGGAAAAGTAAAGCAGGGGAAGGGGGAGGGAGGGAAAATCTGAAGTTAGAGATAAGGGAAGATATAATAGACACGTAGGATATAATAAGATAAATTAATGATGAGTAAGAGATAAGGGAATACATGAGACGGTAGGTACCTACCCATATGAATAGTGTTATAGGTAGTCAAGAGGGATACTATAAAGTAAGGAGGGAGAAAACAGTTAGTCAATGGGTGATCACAAAAAATCACAAAAAATTACAGAATTGAGATTAGCAGTAAGGGGGATTTAAAGGATTATAAGAAGATGGTAGTTGTAGTAATTATAAAGTAAAAAAGTAGCACATTGTATCACCTAGTAGAGAGGGGAAAAGACCTTATGAAGAGGGTTGAGCACAGAATAAAGGAGAAAAAAAAAAAAAAAAGGGGGGGGGATAAAAATAAGAAATTTCACTAAGTCACACACAGGAGTCGATACATTGTTAGAAAGGATTAAAACTAGAAGACAGATGGAGGAGATTAACCACAGATGTGATCTTGAATAAGTATATAATATATGGGGATTATTTGCTGTGTTCTTTTTTTTTTCTCCCTCTTTTCCCCTTGGGCCCCACCACCCTATAGGGGGAAAGCAGAGGAGGACTCGGCCGAAACTCAGGAGTGGTGAAGGGGCTGCCGAAAGTCTATCTAGCTCAGGATGCCATTCATAGTGAATGGCAAATTTTTTCTGCTCAGGAGGGAGGGAACCCAAGGGCAGATTTATGTCGATATGCCAAATGGCATGGTGCATATATAATTGTTATATGTTGTTTTGTATGTCTATATATGTGGATTTGAGGATAATACTGATATTGTCTGGACCGGTGGGGGGGCTGGGTGGGAGGCTACCGGATAGGAAGAGGAAAAGAAAATTCATGAGATGTTGAGACTAGGCTCTATAAATGTCCAGGGTCTCAATTCACCCTATAAAAGGACCATTCTTCTACAGTGTATAAACAAGGAACGCATTGATATATGCGCAATACAGGAGACACACTGGCAAAGAGGAGGGACAGCACACTTAAAATCAAAGAAGTATCCTATTCTCATAGAAGCCTCCTTGGGGAAACAAAAAAAGAGGGGAGTGGCGATTTTGGTTGCCAGTACGGTAGACTTGAAAATAAAATTTATGGAAGCAGATCCGGAGGGGAGATATTTGGTTGTGGTTGGAGAATTTAATGGGAAGTTGCTGACCTTAGTAAATGTATATGCTCCAAATGTCTCGCCTGTGACATTTCTGGTAAGACTGCTGAATAAGGTGATGAAATATAAGCAGGGAGCATTGGTATGGACGGTCGACTTCAACTGCACTCTTGATCCAGACTGGGATAGGAAGAGCCCTTTGGGGAAACTAATTAACCGTAACATCAGATCCCAGGCAGACAGATTTCAGGCTTTACTGAACAAGAACTCACTGTATGACATCTGGCGAGTTCTCCATATGGACGAACGGGACTATACCTGCTTTTCTAAAGCACACTGCTCATACTCACGTATCGATATGGTCATTGGGGATTTTTCCCTTTTAGACCAAGTCAAAAAAATAAGAATACATGAAATAACATGGTCAGATCATAATATGGTAGTAACGGATATAAAGGAAGATTTCCAAAAAATTAGATCAGACTGGAGACTCAATAATAATCTGATAAAGAATAAAGAAGATATAGAGTATGTAAAATTAGTAACAGAACAATACTTCTCAGATAATGATGTGGATCAGGTCGCACCGGCTACCTTATGGTGTGCTTATAAGGCCGTGATACGCGGCACACTGATCCAAATGGGTGCGAAAGCAAAAAAGAAGGGAGAAATTAGATTATCAGAGATGTATATCGAGTTGGCCCAGTTGAGTAGGCAAAATAAACAGGCACCTTCAAAAACAATAATGCAATCCATATCGGCTATTCAAGAAAGGATTAATAAGGTTTTAAAAGAAAAAGCCATTCAAACTCTAACCCATCTGAAAACAAGGTGGTACTATAAAGGGAACAGAGCAGACCAGCTCTTGTCAAATCAACTTAAGCAAAAAAGAATGGCCAATAAGATCATAAAACTAGTAGATAAAGGTAAAACACTAATGTCACCTACTGAGATAGGACAAGCATTCAATGATTATTATAGGACACTATATAACATACAAGATATCCAGCCAAAAGATTCCGCTAAACAAGAGGAATACTTTGCAGCTCGGACTTTCCCTAGACCAAAAGCAGAGGAGTTAATTAATATGAATAGAGTCATCACAGAGGAGGAAGTGTTAAATAGAATAAAAAATTTAAAACCAAAAAAAGCCCCCGGTCCGGACGGTTTTGATGCCATGTTCTATAAAGTAATGTCCCCGGTATTGGCACCAAGATTGATGGCCCTATTTAATGAATTTATGGTTAAGGGAGAGATACCAACCGAGATGCTTAGAGGCAACATTGTCCCGCTACTTAAAGAGGGGAAGAACCCGGAGGAGGTTTCCAGTTATCGCCCTATCTCCCTGTTGAACACAGACATTAAGATTTACTCGGGTATATTGGCGGACAGGCTGAAGGAAGTGATCACCGGGCTGGTCCACCCCAATCAGGTTGGCTTCGTACCAGGCAGGTCGGCGGTGAACCATATAAGAGCACTTGCAGGCCTGATGGAGGATGTAACAGTCAGAGGAGATCCCCAGCTGACACTGTCGTTAGACGCAGAAAAGGCGTTCGACAGGGTCAGCTGGGGATTTATGGACAGGACCCTGGCTGCTTTTGGAGTGGTCGGGGAGATACATCGGGCAATAATGGCACTATACACAAAGCCTGAGGGCCGGGTGGTGGGATCTGGAGTGAGATCAGAGTGGTTTGGATTGACAAACGGGACACGACAGGGTTGCCCCCTCTCCCCCCTCCTATATATACTTACCTTGGAGTCTTTGGCGAGAGACATACGTGCGGACGTGGGGATCTGGGGGGGGGGGAGAGGAAGGGACAAACAAAATAAAAATATATGCCGACGACGTATTGCTAACCTTGGAAAGGCCGGCTGAATCACTTAGGTTGACAATGAAGTGGATAGATGAATATAGTGCCCTGTCCAATTACAAGCTTAATACATCAAAATCTGAAATTATGGGTTTCAATTTGACTAAGACCTGCAGGGAGGAGATAGATAAATACGGGTTCAGATGGGTGGAGCAATACTTTAGTTATCTGGGCATAAAAATTAGTACGAGCCCCTATAGATGGTTGGAAATAAATCTGATGCCTTTAATTAGAGAGACGGGGGCGAGGCTTAAAAAATGGAGGCCTCTATATATCTCATGGCTGGGCCGAATAAATGCTGTACGAGCCTATGTTCTCCCCAAATTCACTTATATCTTTAGGATGATCCCATTCTTGGTGCCTGGGTCGTGGGTGCAATTGATCCAATCTATGTTTAACAAATTTATCTGGGCAGATAAAAAACCCAGGATAAGAATGTCGACTCTCTATGGGAAGACCAGTGAAGGGGGTCTGGGTATTCCTTGTGTCAAAGTATACGCGATGGCGGCAGTCCTAGCTCAAGCATTAATCACTATGAAACCAAGTACAACCCAGCAAGAATGGCACTATCTGGAAGCTGGGGAGCAGAGAGGTATTAAAGACCTGGTTCCACTTTTTTGGTTAAAAAGTGAACTCTGGTGCAGAATTAAGGAATCTATAAAAAATCCCTCACTTAAAGATATCTTGAGTAACTGGTATGAGATTAAAAAGAAACTAGGTTTAAAAGATAAAATTATACCATCTTTACCATTATCGGTCATTGAAATCAACATCGACAACTTAGAGCTAACCGGATGGGAAAGCAGGGGAATAAATCATATTAAGGATTTGAGAGATAACTCAAAGATGAAATCGTTCCAGACATTACAAACAGAGTATGGAATCCCAGCCAAAGATTGTTTCAAATACCTTAGAGTAAAAAGCTTGGTAGGACAAATGATAATTGAGGAACCACCACCAAAAGCGGTGAGTCTACTTATGGACAGCCTCCAGAAGATGCATCCGCAGAAAACACTAGCTACTGCACTAAAAATAGTCAGAGCAGCACACACGAACCCACCCCCAACAGCAATAAAAAAGTGGGAGACCGACTTAAATATAAAGATTGAGGTGAAAGAATGGAATAAAGTGTTAAGTGGCCTATATAAAACTGCCCATTGCCTGAACTTAAATGAGGTCCAATATAAAATAATGAACAGGTGGTACATGACCCCGGCTAGAATTTTTAAAATGTACCCCAAGGGAGATAAAAACATAGAGCTTTGTTGGAGGTGTGGCTCAGAGAAGGGAAGTTTGATACATATTTGGTGGCTGTGTCCCCTTATACAAGGATTGTGGAGGAGAATTTCAAAAATAATTAGCTCACAGTATGGGGAGAGTTGGAAGTTATTACCAGCTCAAGCATTATTACATTTAAACATGCCGAAGATAAAAAAAACTAGACTTTATTATCCACGTACTTATTGCGACAAAACTTGTAATAGCAAGGAAGTGGAAGACCTCCTCCACAATCTCATGGGGAGAGATTAAACAACAACTGCTACACCAATGTACAATGGAAAGAGGCATAGCCCAGCAGACGGAAAGACAGAGAAAGGACAATAACTATTGGGGGGAATGGATTGAGAAACTGGAAGGGGGCAAATTAGATTAGTAATAATAATCCGGGACTTAGCCTCGCGTCCAGGCTCTACCCATCGGACCAGACTTAGAAACAAAAGAAGAGTATCAAATCCACAATTATGTATAGGAGGATAAGATGTAAAAACTGAGTGGTAACATTGTATTATTGAGAAGTAAGAGGGAAGGCGGCAGGATAATGTGCCAACTACCCTGGAAGGTTCTGGGTGGGGTGGAGAACAGACTGGGAAGGACACGGTTGCTTTAAATAGCATATGAAGATTAGTTAAAGGCACTATTGACTGTTCCCCACACCTACCTGGTCCTTCTTCTGTCTTTTACTAGGCATGTGAATATTTATTGAAAACTTTATACGATATCTTTTGTACTTTCATAATAAAAAATTAAAAAAAAAAAAAACAATATGGTGCTTCCCTCGTGTGGGCAAGAGCTTCGGAAGTGACAAGTTATCACTTCCGTCACTCCTATAGATTCCCCCTAGACACAGCAACATTGCAGTACAAGAAAAGGCTAAGTTAGCCTTAGATCTAGGGTGAGTGTTAGAGTTAGTGCTAACATTAGGGTTAAAGTTATGATAGGGTTAGGGTTAGAGTTAGGATTGTGGTCAAAAGGTCACTGTAAGTCACTTCAGACATCCAACAGAGAGCATCTTATTTTACAGTAATAATTAATTATAACAATGTCTCAAAAGGGAGCGCGAAAACTGCTGCAGCCTGCCTCTTGTGCCTTTATATACTGTCAATGAACTGCCATGATGACTTCATTTTCAATACAAAGCTATAGGAGAACTGTAGTTTGCTTTAAAGTAAAAATAAGTGCAAGATATTGAAAACCTATGAAACACACAAAAAATAAGCAAGGTAAAATTGAAGAGAATATTTTTTTGTATATATAGTTTTAGACGGATAACAAATAATAACCATTTTAACTTATCTGCTGAAAATGCAAAGTACGTCTTTTTAAATATTGACTTCTAAAAAAATGCTTACAGTCTGGAATTCCAAGAATATACACAAGTTGTTGTTTAGCAGAACCAGTTCCTTTGGATGCAAAGTGATTCTCATATAACTCAAAGAAGACATTGCATTGATAGAGTTTTTTTTAATGTTTTTTTAAGTATTATTGTTGGCATCAACACAAAGAAAACAATGATTTGTTTGTGAAACTGTAGTAGTTTTGGATTCCAAAAACATGTCTTTTATTTCCTGGAAGGGTTAATAACACATGTCCCCACCCAGTGCTTTGTATTTATGTTCTCCATGTGCATAGCTGAAATATTAATTTTATATTTAAAAAAAAAAGAGAAAAATAAGCTACAGCAACAGTCTGCAAAAAAAATCTAAATAGGTAAAAAAATCCACAAAAGCATTTATCTTCATCAGGATCATAATTCTAGCTAAAACCAGATCACCAGCAGTCCAGAAATCCATCTATTAAATCCTTATAAGCTCATGCAATTTCACATACACTAAACTTTTCTCAATAAAAACAGTCCAGTGTACCTTCTTATGTGTGGCACATTCCAACTTTTGTGTTCTGTCTTTTTGATACGGCAGCCAAAAAAATGTTTAGGCAAAACGCCAAAATAGTTTTAAAATGTTATTGTGTTTATGGCTACACAAAATAAGTACATAGGATATCATTGTTACCTCTTTTTCCAAAAAGTACATTGACACCGGTTTCTGACGCATCACATATGGCAGTAAGGTCATGTCCTCCACCTCCGAGAGAGCTAATATTATCCGGCCATTTGCCAGAGTCCACGGTTGTTGAATCAGGTGTCTGGAGCTTAACATTGAAAAAGAACACCTACAAATATTCTACACAATTTTATTTTATTGAAGCAAATGCATTTTAGAATTCTTGCCTTTCCTCCCCAAAATGACATATTGACACTGTAATAACATTACACTAAATACCAGTTACATATGTCGGTATTGCTTTTGATGCATTAATGATGTATGCAAATTGATACTACCTAATATCAGTCAATTCGGTAAGTTCATTGTCAAACTGAATTCAATGCTAAGAGAGGCCTAACATTTACAACACACTTGGGTCCCAGCACTGAAGTTGATCCAAAGGCCATAGAGCCATGTTAGTCACCCAAGATAGGTAGTGCAGAACCAGCCATTATTAATATAATCTGCAACATTGTTATGACCTGGATTTTTATGTGGGGGACAAATTAAGTGCATATTAGTTATACGATTAGTAATACATGAGCAGGGGCTGGTGAGTCACACTTTTTAAGTACAGACATAAAGTGGAGTGCAGGAAAAGGGAGCAGAAAAAAATATTTTTGTTTCATTCATAAATACAGCCCCATTGTATTCAATAGTGCCATACAATGGGATAAACAAAACATACAAATAGTAGGGTATGTCATGATTTTTTTATAGATTAAAACAAAAGATGAGATGGGCTACACCCAGAGCTGGCCGTTACATGGATCCCAGTGGGCCAATGGAACCCAGGTGGCAGTTTGTTACCTCTGGACATGTTTGTTTGGGTGCCAGTGTGACCATTCAATGTGCTGTATAAACTATTAAATGATATATAAAAAAATTGGAAACAATTAATGAAAAATATGAAGATAAAAAAATCACATACTAATAGGATTACCGTTGAAAACGATCTGTATAATACTGCAGGGCTAAAAACGTTTGGACAAATTGTGGAGGAGTCAGGAATACCAAATGAAGAGCTGTATACTTATTTGAGACTAAATTTTTTTATTAAGAAATATGTTAAGAAGAGTATGAACGAAAATGAAAAAATATTAGAACAACTATTAACCCTCAAAAATATGAAAAATATGATAACTAAATGTGTCACTCTGATTAAACAAATTAAACCGATTATAATAAATAAAGGTAAAGAAAAATGGATTAAAGACTTGGGACATCAAATAACCCAGGAAGAATGGACATCAGCCCTGAGACTAACGTATAAAACAGTACACTGCCTGAATATAAATGAAACATATTTTCAAAATCGCTGGTATTTGGTCCCATCACACCTAGCCAAGATAAGGAAAGATAAAACAGACAGATGTTGGAGGTGTGAGTTGGGAATAGGGGATATACTGCATATATTCTGGGGGTGCGAAAATATTTCCAAAATGTGGAAAGAAATAAATCAGAAAATAAATGAACTAACGGGAGTAGAAATGGAGTTTAATCCCGAGGGATTCCTATTGCATTTATTTAGACAACAGCTGACAAAAAATCAAAAAGAAATTATAATTCATATTCTGCAGGCGGCAAAACTCTTAGTTGCTAGGTGCTGGGCCTCGAAACAAATACCAGTATGGATAGAAATTAAAAACCAAGTTCTATTTTAAATAAAGATGGAACAGGGGATAGTGAATCAGTTTAATATAAGAAAGGAGGAAAGGAATAAATGGGGAAAGTGGGTAGAGAAAATAAATAACATGGCATAAAGATAATAAGAGAGCATGATAAAGAATTATAAAAGAAATGAAAGGACTTCTTAAGTGATGCAACTGTTTTGTATGGTTTAATGTATATGTATATGGTAATACCAAGAATAGAATGTGGCCGCTTAGGGGGACCCCGAAGAATAAATGGGGTTCCACGGAGCTGCTAAAAAAAAGGGGGAGAAATAAGGATAAGGGAAAGGAAAAGGTATACGTTTGTTATATGTATGTTTGTAACGTATGTAATTTATTATAGAAGAAAACAATAAAGATATTTAAAAACAATGTGCTGTATAAACACATTAGTGCGGTGGGACCAATCCCAGAGCTGACAACCCAATTTAATTAGTGTCAGATTATTTTTTACATTTTTTTGGGGGGGCCATTTCGGGAGCACTTTTTATTCCAATAGCTGACGTCTTTCCCTTGACTACTATGGGACGATTTTGGCTATTTCAGTAATAGCCGTGGTACTCCGAAAATGGCCCGGAAATAGGCCAAAGTCTGCCCCATACAATGTCGGCACAGAAATCGCCCACTCAGGATCACTTTGGTGCTCTCTGAGTAACCCAAATTTAATGGCTGCACAGATCACCTAAGAGATCTGATTGGCCACTGAGTCAACCATTTATTGCCTAAAAGTAAAAAGCATTATATCATCTGATGTGAGAATGAACATACAAATACAAATTATAAAATCATGATATATTGAGCGATGAGATGCCTAACCAAATGGAAATACTTTGAACTATCACACGTTAAACACATCACCACACATGCACCAAACATTTGAAAACTACCAAACCTCTTTTACACACTCTGTTACTCAATAAATCTTACACCTAATATTGTAAAAATCGGTTTTTCAACAAGGTTATGCAAGTTTTAAATGAACTAAATCACCTAAATATTGCTTATACTGTGAATGTAGAGAATAGAAAAGTAACAAAAATGTATGCTTAATGCTAGCAGAATTGTAAGCAAATTAGGAGAAAAATGTTTTTAACTGTGTCTTAGGTGACTCCTAATAATGACTGCATATGCAAGTGACTCATGTCTAATAGAAAGTAGGACATTTGCATAATAAGTCACAGGTGATGTCATAAACATGAGACAGCACAGACATGCTTAAAATATATTTTTCTCTTAATTTATACTTTTGCTTGCTAATATAATGTAAAGATCACATGCCTGCCAACTTATGAATACCCCCTGCTGGGTCTGAGGGAGCAGAGCCAAAAGGGGGCCAAGTTACATCTACATTTTCTACTAATACTTAGAGATATTTTTTGTAATTTTTGCAGAATCTCTACATTCATGATTTGTCAGTTTGGTCCCTTTAGAGCTATATGAGAGGATGTAAAGGCTTAGAAAAAAAAATCAAGAGGAAATTCAAATTCAGTGCATTGCTTATGGTACTGGACTTATACATCTCAGGATGGAGATCAGTGCATTGCATGGCAAAACACACATTGGCACCTCGAGTGTTAAATTCAAATCCCTCACTTTAAACACGCAGGTTTTAAAAAGGTAACGCAGTAGAATTTATAGTAGCAGGATTTCCCAAGCGGCACAATCTATATTGTTTCAGAGAACAGTATGCTGCAGGTGACCGTTTACATTGGGCTTTAACCTGTCTCTACACTATGACCACGTCTTAACCTTTTCAAGACCTTCACTGAGCAATAGTGAAGTGCCAGAATTACACAATGTTGTGTTTTTAATGTATTTAAATGTTCACTGGGGAGTACAACTACAAAACTCATTTTACTGGTGACTTAAACCAGATTTGAGATCAAAACCTCTGGGGTGAAAGGTTTGTGTTTAAATCACAGCAATACCTTGCCATTGCAGGACTGTAATTCTGACTTATGCAGGCTCACCGCCAAATGGTTCAAATTAAACATTGGCTGAAAAACAGATAAATCCCAAATCTCTTATTTAAGTTCACCCCCTGCTCTAGCAAAACAGACCCAATCTTAGGTTGGATAATAACAGCTAAGGAAAGGAGGTGGAAGAGGATAACCTTTGATCTCAAGCCAGTTTCCACTTCTTTACCTACAGCAGGATTCCAGGCTGAATGTTACATATATGACATAAGAACCAACAGGAGAAGTCGGAATACGAGCAGCTGTGTTTTCTACATGATGTCTGGAGCTAAAACTCAGGGGAGGGGTAGTAACTGTTGGCCTTGGGGCGGGGGGGGGGGGGGGGGGCAAAAACTATTTAATTTCCTTGGTGCCATTTAATCAGCCCACATGATATCATCAGAGACAGGCCCACATAGACAGTAACTGGGGCATTTAAGTGAAAAGTGGTGCAGCGCCAGTCCACTGAAAGAGATCAGAGAGTAGCTCAAGGGGCAATTGCCCTCCTGTCCCCATTTTCAGCCCTCCCCTGCTATAACCAAAAGTGTATGTACAATACATTAATCAGTTAGTTTTAGTACATATGGAAGATATCTGACACGTGAATTAAGGGGCAATTCTTAAAATAGAGGGTTTACTCTGAGCTCTGCCACTCAGCTGAAGAAGAGCTGGGTGCTGGCACATGATGCACCAAACTGTTTTGGTGCACCAGCAAGTGTTTTCAGTGCAGGTGAAGGAGCAGAAGGATCAGTATCAGTTAGTGGTGTGGTCTATAGACCTGTCAGAGGCTAGACTTATGTTACGGTCACAGACACATGGTCTAGTAGAGGACCAGCAGCTGAAGGGATGATGTGTGGTGGTGCTATGGTGGACAGTGGGTGGCGTGGAACCATGGTCCCATAGCTACTGTTGTTAGTCCATTATAACAAAATAGCCCCCTTTTGGGCCAGTGGACTGCCAAAGTGCCTTTGGACCCCCAGAAAAAATACCCTCCCAAGCATGGTGGTTGGCTAAAGGCCCCCATACCTTATCAAAATAATAAAATATTATAATTTCCTACCTAGCCCCCTACCTTTTGAGAACCAGCCACTGGTATGGGTGGGATTGGAAGGCTTCTGATTGGCTGACAGTCAGTTTTTCCATTGGGCCAAAGATGAGGACTAAAGGGAGTAATGAATCATTGCTGGACATCAGGAATAGGTATTATTTTAATCATCAACCACCTTTTGGGAGCCAGGTGGCTGGGCAGTGATTTTCACTGCCTACCCCCTGGAACCCAAAAGGGTGTATTTTTTTTTTTTTAACAGATGACTTGTTTTACCCTACCTGAGCGAGGTAGACATAGAGGGGGCTAGTTCCATACCGGGGGGGGGGGGGGGGGGGGACACTTTATTGATGGAGGTCTGGAGGGATTTTGGTAACCTCCAGACCCTGGGGGTATACTTATTTAACATGTTTTTTTTTTCAATTAAGGGAGGGGTATGGCAAGTAGCCATGGACCCTGATGTGTCTGCCCTGACCCCCCCATGAGTATAATAGGGCCAGCTCTGGGGCCCATTTTTGACAGGGGTCAGGGATACTTGTCCTAGCCCCCATGCATACTTACTTATTTTTTAAATATATTATATTTTTTATGACACATTTGGAAGTACATCATGACATATTGGATAACTCAACTTTTGGGTCCTGATGTGTCCCACATGTGCCCCGAATCAGTCCAATCTTTGGAGGCATAATTTCAAGGCCGAACATCAGTGCATATTGATTCAACCCTCTAGTGTATAAAGGGTGTCACTAAACTGTGAAAAAATAGTGCACAAAATAAAGAAATTTAAAAAAATAATAAGTGACAATAATATTGCAATAAATCATCCACATAAATATTGTTGTGAAAATACACAAAATATCCTGTGATGAATGAACAATAATGACGCAAAATTAGTGGACTGATGAATCAACAAATTTGTGACAATAGTATGTGCAAGCAAAAAGAGGTCCAATTGTTTTACCTTTTGAGCCTTCCTTAGGGCGAATGTTAGAATTGGGTTCTATTAGGTTGTCCAGAGAGACTGTAGGGGGGGGGGGGGGGGAGAGGCAGCATTGGGCAAATCTGGGGAAGGGGGAGGGACGGTGGAGAGGCAGCATTGTGCAAATCTGGGGATGGGGGAGAGGCAGCATTGGGCAAATGTGGGGGAGGGAGGTGGAGAGGCAGCATTGTGCAAATCTGGGGAAGGGAGAGGCAGCATTGGGCAAATCTGGGGGAGGGAGGGGGAGAGGCAGCATTGTGCAAATCTGGGGAAGGGAGAGGCAGCATTGGTCAAATCTGGGGGAGGGAAGGGGAGAGGCAGCATTGTGCAAATCTGGGGATGAGGGAGAGGAAGCATTGGGCAAATTTGGAGGAGAAAGGTGAGAGGCAGTATTGGGCAAATCTGGGGGAGGGAGGGGGAGAGGCAGCATTGGGCAGATCTCGGGGAAAGGCAGCATTGGGCATGTCTGGGGTTGGGAGGCAGATTTGGGCAAATCTGAGGGAGGGTGAGAGGAATTATTTGGCAAGTCTGGGGGAGAGGGGAGAGGCAGCATTGGGCAAGTCTGAGGGGGCAGCAGTGGGTAAGTCTGGGGGAGGCAGCATTGGGTAAGTCTTGAGGAGGGGAGAGGCAGCATTGGCTAAGGCTGAGTAGGGAGGGGGAGGCAGCACTGGTTAAGTCTGGGGAGTAGGGGCAGCATTGGCTAAGTCTGGTGGGCAGATGGCTGTGGGGGGGTGATGCATTTGCTACATCTGGGGGCAGATGGGCAAATAAAAGGAAATAAAAAAGAAATGCATTTTTTATTAAATATGAAAAAGCTATTTACATGTGAATATATACAAGTTAAACGTTTTTCCTATAGGCTAGTCTCATATTCAGGCTTGTAATTTTTTTTCCTATAGGAATATCCAAAGTTTGAGGGGTCGTCTTATAATCAGGGTCATCTTATATTCGAGCAAATACAGTATGCTTCACCTGTGTCTGATATCTCTGCTCCTAGTTTTGTAGGAGTTAATCTTTTTAGTGTGCTAATAAAGCAATATTAATTTCCTATTTTGGTTTGTATACATATTTTAGAACTTACTGTACCATAAGAAATGTCATTTATCATTGCGGATTCCTGTTTGTTTTGGCATTATCTGATTTACATGAGATTTGATTAATTCTGGTCATAGGTTTCAATTTACACATATAACAAGTAATACATACCATGTATGTATATTAACAAACAATTGTCTAAACTGTGCCTTACTTGTTGATTCATCAATCAGTTAATTTCGAGTCACTATTGTTCATTCATCACAGGCTATCTTGTGTATTTTCACAACAATATTTACCTGGAGGATTTATTACAGTATTATTGTCACTATTTTGCACAGTTATATTGTTTATATCATTTATGTACATTTTTTAAGTGTCTAAGCATTGTGCACATTTTGTTTTGTTGATTCATTTGTCCAATGATGCTTCAGATGGTGGCAGATGGTCCCTGAGAATTTGCTGAAAACCATTATAGGTGATCTGTATTGGTGAGCCACCCCCAGTGGTTCGTCTGAAACTGTTTTCCTCTGCCATCATATTTTTGGTGGTTCTTTTCCAGTTCCCCTCCACGAATTCTCAAGCAACTCCCTGCTACTGACAGCATTGATAGTCAGTATGTTATTATTGACTGAAAAAGCCTCCCACGACTGATAAGCATGGTCAGCTTGCAGATTGGGTCTTGAACCAAAGGCACTCTCCTACACAAGAAGCTCCCCACCTAGGTTGCCTGGTTGACACTATCTTACAGGGATTTTGCAGGTCCTTGGTAGAAGCTAATACTAGATTCCCCAAGAGAGGCACAGACACCACTAGGGCCTGTTCATAAGATTGATAACAGCAGCGCAGGAACTAAAGTACGGAGCATGATGTACTATTTGGCCATCTCAGTGGTTTGTGCCTCAAACATTACCTCATACTTTGAAACAGTTTCTGACACCCTGAGTCATGTATATAACATCACACCTAGAGCACGAGGAATATCTTACTCACCAATGTTTAAAAGAGTTTTGTAGATTTTCTGTCATTTCTAATATGTGATACCTAGTATTATGCTTCATTGTTAAGCAAGAGAAATTTTACATATTACCATTTATAGAAGGTTCACTTTGTTATAATTTGCTTGTAAAATATAATATAAACATTGCGTATTTTATGATTACAATGGAGTTTTTCTTAAGTACACGTCTTTATTAAATGCATTCCCTGTTTTCTAACAAAAATCTATTTTCTCGTAACACATATATTGGACATTATTAGACTTTGGTATTCATTTTCAGACAAATTCATTTTTGGACAAAAATCGTATTTTTTGTCCGCTCTTTCACGCAAACACACTCACCAATAAACTAGCAGAAAAGACTAAACCTGAAAGGAGAAGTCAATAAATATGGGATAATGAGCAACTGATCTAAACTTGAGCAAGAGTGTATATAGATATACCACTTAATACCCGATATAAACAAAAAAAGGAAAGTGAATAACAGGGACTAGCCCAATGGACACACAAATACACTCCCAAGCTAACAAAAGTTAATAAAGAGCGGTAAATAAATAGAGATAAGTGAATAAATGAATAGATATAAATAGATATATATTGAAACAATAAATGAATAAATAAATATGCAGAACTAATATGTGCCAAAGAAAATGGATAGAAATATCTAATGTGAATAAAAATAAAAAAATTGGCAAATAGCACACAAATCACATCAATAAATTGAATACAAAAAACAAATAAATGTCGTAAGTGAAAAAAATAATATATAGTGAACAACAATACATTTCTAAAGAAAGTTAAAAAAATAATAATAAGCAAGCAAATAACACATATAATGCAGACAAACACTCACCAATACCCCCCACACTAATACACACAAACACACTCTCACACATAACACTCACTTATACACCTATCCCCTGACACCTAACTAGACTTGGGAATTCCTTTTTTAGACAAAATTCAGCTCTTTCATCCAAATTCCAAATTCCTTAACCCTAGCCTTGCTTGACTTATTTTGAAATGAATTTCCTTGCAGTTCCATTCGTCCAAATTAAATTCTCGAAAAGAAGATACTTTATGAATTGTGTCCAAAAACGAATGTGTTAATGGATGAAATTCGGAATGAAAATGAAAATATACGTGGCATCCAAGTCTAGATATTATCAGGGGAGGTCGCTCAAAAAATAAAAATTTGGTAATTTTCCAAAATATTACTCAATATTGCCGATTTTAGGCCAAAATTAGTTTTTTTTGTTGAATTTGGGTCAATTTTAGACCATATTCGGTTCAGGGATTTTGGTTTTGCAAATCTTATGGATTAGCTCTGTACATTATGGGCCCAAAAGAATCAGCTAAAACCGAAAATTGTGGCGGAATACTAAGAGCTAAAAATTTGGGATGGTCTAATATTGAGAGAGTGAAGTGTAAGAATATTGATCCTTTTCTTTTCTTTTTAGCTAACCCCCAATATGTTAGGAAGTTGGGGATTAGTAGCAAGATAGACTTAAAAATAGAATGAAAATGGGCACAAACTTTACAATAAAAAATTATCTATTATCTATGCTAAAATAATCTTGCACTTATCGAAAAATATTATTGTGGCTATATCTAAGACCATTTCTGGGTTGGTTCCTATGGATAAGGTGGGGTCATTTCATAGATGGGATATAGATATGAATTCTTTATACCATCAGGTCTGGTAAAAGGCATAGCAGACTACTCAAAAAACAGTCCACAGATGGTCCCACATAGACTTAATAAATTTCATCAGGGCTCCTCAAGCCAGTGTTGTTGCTACTTGAAGTAAATGGAGACCCACTTGTATATCTGGTGGTAATTGGCTCTACCTATCAGTCATAAAATGTAATTCTCATTTCTTCTAGATGGACCTTGTGACCTTCTCCCTCAGACTTTCCTCTTTCTTACTTGACCTACCAAGTTTCTGGCATGCAAAATATGCCTAGCAAGATATTAGAGGACACAGGAGATCCCAACCTGGTCAGAAAATAAAGCCCTGATTCAGTTGTGGGCTAGTTCAGAGGCTCTCTTCTCTAATAAATATATACATACTAGATTGAAATATCGCTAGCATCTAAAGATTGACCACACTTATTTCCCTTGTGAATTTTCATGAAGACTTCTCTTTTCTGAAATATCTGAATCTAACCCCTATGTTTTATACCGTATTTGCTCGAATATAAGACTACCCTGATTATAAGACGTCTTGAATACAAGACTACCCTATAGGAAAAAAGTTTAACTTATATATATTCACATGTAAATTGCTTTTTAATATTTAATAAAAATGATGATATAAAAAAAATGCATTTCTTGTTTTTATTTCCGTTTATGTGCCAATGCTGCCTCTCTCTCCCCCTCCCCCCAGCGTTGTCCCTCTCTCCCCCCTTTAGTGTTGTCTCTGTCTCTCCCCCCAGTGTTATCTCTCTCCCCCTCCAACATTGTCTCCCCCCCTTGTCTCCTTCTCCCCCTCCCCTTGTCTCCTTATCCCCCCTCACTCCCCTTGTCTCTCTCTCCCTCCTCCCTCCCCTTGTCTTTATATCACCCCCTCCCTCCCCTTGTCTCCTTCTCCCCCCCCCCCTCCCCTTTTCTGTCTCTCCCTGGTGGCTAGTGGGGGCTGCCGAGGGATGTCTGCACGATACGTGCAGACATCCTCCATGCTGCCCGACACTTCCATCTATTATGACGGAAGGACCCGGCTTTGCAGGCTTCCGTCTATTATGACGGAAGGACCCGGCTTTGTGCCGGGTTGCAGGGGAGGATGTCTGTACGCATCGAGCAGACATACACCGGCTGTTAGCAAGGGGAATCCAGGTCCCCTGCAGATCTGCGGGGGACCTGGATCCCTGTCTTATAGTCTGACCTCGATTTGAAATCAGATTATAAGACGACCTCGAATATAAGACGAGGGGTCTTTTTCAGAGCATTTGCCCTGAAAAAACCTTGTCTTATATTCCAGCAAATGCGGTAATATTATTAACTATTCAACTTAGAGTTAATATCCTTCACTCATCCATAACTCAATAGGGACTTTTGATGTTGTTTGGATAAAGCAAGTCTTGTTTGTACATTTGTAAAATATGCATTTTTTAAAATGAACATATCACATATGCATTTCATAAGAATGTATACTTGACATATTTATAAAAAAAAGAAAACTTAATAAAGATGTATATATTTTAAAAAAAGAAAAATAAATTCTGCTAACAGAAACTCAAAATTCTAGCATTTCGTTCTTCGTTTTGTGCAGATTTAGTTTATTTTCACCTTATATAAATGATCAACATAGATGTCATAAAAGCCATGGACCTCACAATATATGTTTAAGTTAACACTGAAATGTATTATTTTATCATTGATGAACTTTAAATCATGAAAAGTCTCTATTTGCACTTTAAAATGTAGCATACTTAGAAATAAATGGAAAATCAGTATTTGGTAAGAATAGGCTAAAAAAAAACCATAAATGGTTTGCTTTCCTATCATCCATAAGATTTCAGACAGGATGTATGTAATCATAGAGCAGGAGGAAATCAATCAACACAAACTTTGATTGAATATAACATGAAGACACTGATTATTTATGTTAATCTTATATATTCACAAGTCTGACATACTGATGATGCTTTATTTCAACAAAACATACCATATCCTCATAGGAGTATATGTGTATTTAACTAGTAAATGGAGTACTTAAAAAAATATATATATATTAATATATTTATATATTTTTTTTATCAATGCAAAACCAAATTTATAATAAATTTGCAAATTATTGCATTGTAACAATAATGATTATTATGATAATAATAATAGTAGGTTGAATCATAATAACACTGATATGAATAAGGCCTCTGAAATCTGAAACTGTTACCAGGCCCGCCATCAGGGGGTGACGGACGATACTGTCGTCCCGGGCCGGGCGGGCCAAGGTGACGCCAGAAAAAAATATTTTCCCGGGCCGCAGCCTCTGTTTATCCGGGCTGCTGCTGTGAGGGAAGCATTCTGTGTTCCCCTCCAGCCGTGCGGCTTCAATAAAGTTTTAAAAAAAAAATGCGACCAGAGTTTCCCTCTTCCTGCAGAGCACCGGGAGACAGAGCAGCAAGGAGATAAGTACTGGGGAAGGGGGGAAGGTGCAAATAACGAACATAATGCTGGCATATTGAGTGGCAAAATACTGGCATATTGAGTGGCAAAAGAATGGCATATTGAGGGGCAAAATACTGGCACAGTGAATGGCATATTGAGGGGCAAAATACTGGCATATTGAATGGCATATTGAGGGGCAAAATACTGGCATATTGAGTGGCATATTGAGGGGCAAAAGAATGGCATATTGAGGGGCAAAATACTGGCGTATTAAATGGCAAAATAATGGCATACTATGGGGCAAAATACTGGCATATTAAATAACAAAAGAATGGCATATTAAGGGGCACAATACTGGCATATTAAATGGCAAAATATTGGCATATTGAGGGGGAAAATACTGGCATACTGAGTGGCTAAATACTGGCATATTGAGTGGCAAAATAATGGCATATCAAATGGCAAAAGAATGGCATATTGAGGGGAAAAATACTGGCATATTAAATGGCTAAATACTGGCATACTGAGTGGCAAAATACTGACTTACTGAGTGGAAAATTTTACTGGCATATTGAGTGGCAAAATGTTAATGGTATATTGACCAACTGCTCCCTGGGTGGGGCAGAAAATTTGTTCAGTGAAATTCCTGGTGGCGGCCCTGACCGGTACTGTATATTTGATTGCAACTTACTAGTGATGTTAATCAACCATACATGTACAGGACTTCGTACTGCTAATTATATAAAAGCTGTATGCTGACATGTATGGTTACAAATATAAATTATATTTGACACCATATGTAAAGTCAAATTTTAAAGCAACTTTTTATATGAAGATTATTGGAATTTGATTATTACATTTTTAGAATGTTGTCACAAAATAATGATCTTGACCTTCTGGCCTCCACATTTTAAGAATGAGACACTACAGAGAAGGTGTGGATTGTACACAACGCACACAATTAACCCTTACCATGTTTTCAAAATATGTCTATGCATTGAATGTGTCAATATTTTAACATTTGATATTTTTTTTTAAAAGGAACGACCACAAGAAAATAGTGTGAGGTGCTACATGATATTAGTGCAAGGGAACTAACACTGATTTGTACACCTGCAAGTATGACATAGTGGAATCCAAGTTCTAACAAAGTAGCAGGTTGGTTGTATGTCATAGCTGCAGTTTAAATATTCCTTTTATGTATTTGCACTGGCAAGACGGCAGGCATGCAACAGAACCCCAGGAACATTTCTGGCCAAAATTAGGATTTATATATTTCATATGCAGCCTGATACACTTTCAAGTACAAATCACTTTTTTTCTTCTTCGTCTCTGTTGCCTCGGCTGCGTATTTAAATATACTGCAAATCAAATGGCTACAGGTGTTCATAAATATTCCAACTTTCCTTTGATTTTTTTTTTTCTGTGCCCCTTGCTCCCTTCCTCCACCAGCATTAATAAGAGTAAAACTCAGATTCGTAATAGGAAGATCACATTTTACCTTCTGCTCTTTCATATTTCATGCGTCTTTCAATTAGTTCTGAAAATCAACAAACAATTGAGCTCTTTAAATACTTAATGACAGGTAAGGCAATGCAGCAATAAAATCTGATTTTCTTTTTTTTTTTGTATGTGTTTTTGCAGGACTAGTTTTTTTTTATTTTATTTTTTTGCTGTTGAACATCAAGGATGACATGCTGATTTGTAACATATGTATTGCTCTTTGAAGTTGTGGAGTTCTTTTTTTTTTTTTTTGTTCTTTGCATATGCGAAACAAAAATCAAATATGAAGTGACTATAGAATAGAAAAGGAACATAAAGCAGTGGCAGGCATTTAAAGAAAGGATCATAGATCAAGGGATGGAAAATGATGAAGAGAATGACCAGTTATTGCATTGATAGTGTGTTGAGAAACAATGGGATGAGGAGAGCAGGATGCATCAGACAGGCTTCAGAGTATACCAGACACGTATAACTGGCAAAGCTATATAGAATGGACTAAGTAACCAATAGAAGTATTTACATTATCCTAGTATTCAGGGCCTCCATCAGAAATCGTGAGACCCCTTACAGAACAAATGGTCTGATGTGCCTGGTGGTGTGGTCCAAGGTACTGCTAATTTATAGGAGGCTCTCACTTATATTCTCACTTACATGAAGACCTCTCTTCTAAGCTAGATGTGCACTGAGCCGGACAGTGGTCTTTACCACTGCAGCTCTCATCATGCCCCACTGGCAAGGAGACATTCACGTACCCAGCCCTAGATACAGCCAGGTGCTGGGCCTCCTGAAGTGATAGTGGCACTGGTTACTGAACCGGTACCCCATGATGAAAAAAAAAAAAAAAAAAAATTCTGAGCATTCCCAAATAAATAAAACAAGTAATTGATAAAACGTCTATAGAGATATGGATAATTTGCCTATGTCTTGGTAATCCCCTTATCACTTGGCAGAACAAAAGGTTAAGAATACTGTGAAAAAATTCATGCTTGACCCCAGAGGTAATCAGATTTTTTTCATAGATCAATATAATCTGAGATAAATATATGTGTTCTGGGACAGGCTTAGTTAAACTGGTCCAATAATTGTTTACTTTTTGTCTCCCAAAAGATGATGGGGGCACAATACAGATGACTAGGAAAATGAGGATAAAGCCAGCAAAAGATAAGCTTCAAGGTTAGGTACCCAAAAAACTAACTAACAAAAAAAAAAAAAGAGTAAGTACAAAACTCATATATCATGGATAATATACATATCTTTATGTATAGCAAACTATAAGTAATTAAAATAAATATAATTTTATATAAAATAGATTTAATATTAATATATATACATTTTTTTTTGAAAATAATTTTTTATTTGCTTTTAGACATGAAGGAAACCATATCACATTGACAGAAAACCAAGGAAACATTGACAAAATATAGACAAATCATATAGCATAATACAGTGCAACTTAGACCGTAGGGTGGGGCGATGTAACATATTACAAAATAAATAAATAATACTATGTATAAATAAATCCAAATTCTGGCCGCCCATTACCCCGATCAGGGAAAGATCTCATGTTGTTTGAATCAAAGACACAAAACCCTCGCTATCCGTGAGTTCCAACCAGTGAAACCACATCATTCTATATTTCGCTCCCTGAGAAGAGGAGGAGAGCGAAAGTTCTTCCCAAGATCGTAGTTCTTCTACCTTAATTACCCACTCTTGAAGGGTGGGGGGGGGGGGGGGGGGCGTTCGTAGATTTCCAATGAAGTGGAATTAAAAGTTTGGTTGCATTGAGCAGGTGCCTGAAAATTGATTTTGTATTGGGAAATAATGGATTGGCCAGTGGGGTGTAAGAGATACGTAGCAGGTTTAAATGGGGGCGGGGTTGTGCTTAGTTTGGTCACCACGTCTCTGATCCCCTTCCAGAAACCCTCTATCAAATTATAGCTCCACTAAATGTGCAACATTGTGCCCTTTTCTCTTCCTCATCTCCAGCAGGTCTCAGGGATGTCTGGGTTTATTCTATGGAGCAATACGGGAGTCTTGTACCATAGGGTAAGAAGTTTATACAATTCTCCTGTACCACCGTGAAGGAGGAACACTTCTGGATACAAATCTTATCCCATTGTTTGGCGGTTAACTGTATCTGCAGAGCCTCTTGATTGAACAATATGGTAAGAGAATCTTTCAAGTCCGCAGGGTTTTCACCCTCATGTAGGCCCCTCACACGGATATTCTGTCTGCGCCTTCGATTGTCAATATCCTCCAGCATGGCGTGCAATTATATGGGCTCTCTTTGCAGTCTGCATGGCTCTAGGGACCGTTGCTTCAAGCGCTTCCACTTTGTGGCACAGGTTAGTAACAGCCTCCATTGTCCGGGCCATCTCCTCCCGGATAGACTGCCTGACTTCCACGATGAAGTTGCTGAAGTCGGCTTTGGTCGGTAGTCACTGGAAGAGGTCCCTAAGATCCTCTTTTGAGGCCATTCCACTTACTTCCATAGCCGGGGTTGCCGAATATTCACTCCCCGCGGAGCCTTGTGAATCTGCGTCATGGGCCTCGTCTGGTTGTGCAAGCAGCGCCGGTGTGGCGAAGTATTCTCACAGCGAGGATGTTGTTGAATGCTACTTAGCATTGGGGGTGTCTTTATCCTCTGGATTTTTGCAAGCCATGCCCCCCCAATATCTATTTTAACATTCTACTTTTTGTAAGAAATCCAGCACTGACAGATCTATGTGAAAGTGTCTCTACAGTAAAATATTCTTCACCCCAGACTTAGATTCAGTAGGAGACCTACAGAAGGAGACATTGTAATTTTGCCAACAATTGTAACATTTTTCTGTCTTTCAGCTGATTTCCTTTTATCTTCAGTATAGTCTGGCACTAAAGCATTTCACGCATGTTGTCTCAGAAATATTATATCTTCTTTAACTAAGTTTGCTCTGTTTGTGGTTAAGAATGCAGTTTACTTTGGGCAAACAATCCCCTATCCTCCTTTAAAGAAGCAGATAAAGGTCTATCTTCATTAAGTGCCACTAGGAGACTGGCACCACATAAACTAATCAGTGAATTCAGAAGCCTCTTATACAAGTGATGCATCAAGTTCAAAGAGGGTTGTGACATCCTGCTTGGTGTAGTGTTTCACTTAATGCTTGTAAAATGGCCTAGGCTTTAGGGTGTTTTTTAAAGGTAATTGTCTCTGTGTCTTCCTTTATGACATTCAACTGGATACAGTATGATGTCAGCAAATAACATTTTAACAATTTTGTTTTATCTTTTTTTTTTTTTATTACACACTATATAATTGTGGAGTTTTTAAATAAGTGTATAACAGTAACAAAAAAATATTCTATGCTTTTTCACTGTAGCATTTTTATTTAAAGTTTAAAGGATAACGGTTAGCCAAAATTGAAGTTATGTTTAGTTGAAAGATTGCATCAAGTGTGAGCTTTTTAAATAGAAATGCTTTAACGAAATAATACAAATAAAGTACCTGCTCCTTTTCAGGGGGAAGAAATGCAGCTTATAATTTTGGATCAGATGGGTAATATCTTTCTTTATCGAAACCCAACATGTCCATCCCCTGAAAGAACCATATAAAGAAAAGGACTCAATATGGTACTTTTTTGTATTCTTTCATTAAAGCATTTCTATTTAGTTCACCTATATTTTATGCAATGTTTCATTAAACATACCTTCATTTTTGGTTGTCCTTTAATTCATAAATTGTATTTAAAGTCTATGGAATTTAAATTTTCACTACAATAAATTATTTCATTAAAAAACTGGTAAGATTTGGTAAAATGTAATATTATTAAAATGACGTCAGTGTCTGAAACTGATATTTTTTTCCTACATGGTGCACAAAATGGTCATCATTTTGGCCAAATATCATAACATTGATATAAAGCTTACTTTTTAATTGAATACAATGTAATATGTATATATATATAAGCATCAAACTAGGGTCTTGGTATTCACCAAATGAAAATGTAAAATTACATTTTCTACATGGTTAACATTATTTAATTAAGCATTGTTATGCCTAAATAAACATAAATAAACATGTTTTAAAATAAATTAAGATTAGGTTACTGAAGGGATATTAAATATTTTTGTTCTGTAAGTTCATGATATCTTCCCATGATGCTGTCACCATAGCTGTAACTTGTTATCTAGAAACTCTGTGAAACTCATCAGCTTCTGTGTACGCAATAAGCAAACAAACACAGACATTCTCATTAGTTTTAAAGGGTCCTCCTGTTAACAGTGGCACCAGTGAGGCATTAATCCTGTAAAGGTGTGAAAAATATGAGTTACCAGAATGAAAAGACAGATGGTTTCAAATCACCCCATGGGGTAAAATATACAAACAAAATAAGCACAGTTTCTCTACCTAGTCTGTGTCTCCTTCCTTCCACTAGTATCTGACTGTCACTTTGATATCCTTTTTATGTTAGACACTAAAGGGAGGATATTTTATAAAGGAATTTCTCCTGCAGTGCATTATCCAGAATGCATATCAATGACAATAAAACAGTTAATCTAGTTAATATCAATTAATGCCTAGATTATTTAAGAACCACTTATTTTTATTATTCTCATTTTTTATTTGAGATGCTAAGAAGAGATTATTACAAGGCTGCAGAAATCAGTAACTTTGTAATAACATTTTTATATAGGGGTCATTCTCTAAAAACAAAAAAAAGGCATATAATAGGGTTCCCTTAATGCCTAGCTTTTATCCTGGCCGAATGTGCTGGAACAAGCTACTTACCTTTAACTTTTCACCATGTATTGTGCTCCTTCTTGTACTACAGTTCCGACATCTTGTCTTACAGTCTGTCTTTGAGTTTATTTAAGCACAATATTGATAAATTTACTGATATAATGGTTTTACACTATACGTTCTTTTTTTTTAAACACTATTGGGTCTTTTCAATAATTTTTCACGTCACTTTGCATAGGGGTTAACCATATATTTACCATGTATTATAGTTATGTAATATCTTCACTTCTACTTTCAAAATTGTTTATTGGCCACCTCTTACTTCTGCTTGTTTTGTCTTGCTGTCGTCCTGCTCCCTACAATTACAGTGTTCTACTTTCTAGTTGTTCATAAGAATTTACAGACACACCTCTAGGAGTGACCGAATATCGCCAGGCCCTATCAGAGAAGCAGCAGTTTCACAAAACTGATTTTACATTACATTAACACTTATTTATGTAGAGCCAACAATTCACATAGAGCTAGGTACATAGCATTGAGGGGGACTACATACTAAGTTAGATGAAAAAGAACAGAATGATACATAAGGTAGAGAGCCCTGCTCACAATCTAGAGGATTTCTCCCAAGAGTTTTTTTTTTTCGGACAAATGAATATCCTTTGAATGGTACTTTTCTAAAGTACTATTTAACATTAATGTAAAACAGGGGGAAATTACCTTTCATATATAAAACATATTTTTGTGGGTTTAGTATCTTTTAAACATTGCAGTGCAAGCAGTTTGGTCAATCATTTGTGTTGTAATGTGTTGCACAGAACATTGGCACTTCAATAGTTAAAAAGAGACTGAGCCCACCAGTGGAACTTTTAATCAGACAGCACTCAGAGGACTTGCACCCATATTAAACATATAACTACATATAGTTACCACATAGTAGTCACTACATACAATTACCACATAGTTGCCAACTGTCCCGTTTTTGCAGGGACAATCCCGGCATTTGGGGGCATGTCCCGGTGAATTCATCATGCCGGGACTGTCCCGGCAAATGTCCAGGAGTAGCACATGAAAGAAAAAAAAAAGTAAGCAACAATAAAAGAAATATGGTGGTGACGCTGTTAGAGAGCTAGGGGAAACAAGGACTGCCTTTTATTTTCTTAGGAACATACGTTTATATATATATATATATATATATATATATATATATATATATTAAAACTAATGTTTCTAAGGGAATACAAGGGAAAATGCAGCCCATGTTTCCACTTTATAAGCACTTGTACACTGGGTTATCTTTGATTTCCTTCTGTGTTTGTATATATACATATATATACATATATATATATATATATATATATATATATATATATATATACACACACATACACACACACACACATGAACACATACACATACACAAGGAAAACAAAGAAAACCCAGTGTATAAGTGCTTATAAAGTGCAATATATAATGAGAAAAATACCACTGGCATATTATTGGGCAAATTGGCTTTGACATATTAATGGTAAAATTAACATTGGCATATTTATGGGCAAATTGGCTGCGACATATTAATGAGCAAAATACCACTGGCATATTAATGGGTAAAATACCACTGGCATATTAATGGGAAAAATACCACTGGCATATTAATGGGTAAATTGGTTGTGGCATATTATTTGTCAAGCTTGCTGTCTCGGATTTATGGACAAACTAACAGTGGCATATTCATAGGCAAATTGGCTGTGGTATATTATTTGGCAAGCTGCATGTGGTATATTTATGGGCAAACTAACGGTGGCATATTGATGAGCAAACTGGCACATTCAATGGACAAACTGTGGCATATTTTAATAAGGAAAACTGGCTGTTGCATATGTTATTGGCAAAGTGACTGTGGCATGTTAATTGGTACCGGACATTGGCTTTTTTAATTGGCAAAGTGATGCTGTGGCATGTTCTGTAGGGCAAAATAAAATGTGCAGTGGGGGAAATTGACACAGTGGCTTGTTCTGTGGTGCAAATTTACACTGTGGCATGCCAAATCATGTGGGTGCAATAAGAGTGCATGGCAAGTGCTGTGGGAACTGTATGGGGGTGTGTTAAGTCCTTTAGGTGCAATGTGGGTGCAGAGGAAGGGAATAAAAACAAAAAATGCAATTGTTTGGTGCAGGTTGGCTTTGTAAGAGCACAATTTTGATGGTGCAATCTAGGTGCTCTGGCTAGACTTTTAGGTGCAAGCTTGCTGTGGCAAGTCACATGGGTGCAAGGTGGTGCTGTGGGTGCGATACAAGGAATGTAGCGGCAATAATGAAAGATGGGCAGGAGAAAAGGAGTAAGGGGGCAGAGGAAGAATATTAAAAACAAGGAATTTTTTTCAAAATCATTTTATTATATCATAACTATATCTTCTCACTCACCGCCTGTGACTGGCACAACATGTTTTAATGGGGGTACACATAAGGAACAAATACGAAGCTCTATGTACTTTTATATCTGTTCAACTTACAACAGCAATGTTTTAAAATTTCAGTTTCCATATTCTGAACAAAACAATAATGGTGCAGTGCTGTGGGTCTGGCATAATGATGGATATTATTTTTGAATGTCGGCAACTATGTTACCAATGTACCCATATTGCACCTAAATAACTTTCCACTGTACCTATATTGTACCCAATTATTTTCCATCGCGTCCACAGCATTTTCCACTGCATCCATTTTGCACCCAAAGGACATCCCACTGCACCCACATTGCAGCCAAAATATTTTCTGCTGCACTCATATTGCACCCACATGACTTGCCACTACATGCATATAACAATCAAGGATTTGCCACTGTACCCATATTGCATCCCTGGACCTGCCACTGCCTAACCCAAACCTACCATATCCCTGATGTCTAGCGGTGGATGTCTGTGTGCTGCCCAGGTGCACAGGCTTTCTTTCTGGCTGTCTCATTTTGCCTGTGTGTCTGAGGAGTTGGAGCACTGGGAGGTCAAGTGACTCCTGATGCTCCAACAATTGGAGATGCTTGTGCAGTGCATGCTGGTTGATCACAGATACTTCCTGTTTGTGCCCCCTGCAAGAGCTGAGGTAAAAGTGTATCTATGCCTTGTAATCAGACTTCTAAACTCAATTGTAAGGTGAGGTCAGTTTCTCAGAGCATTTGCTCTGAAAAAATCATTGCCTTATACTCGAGCAAATACAGTAGAATTAAATCTGTTGCAGCTGTACTGCTGACTGAGTATTCCAATGAGCCTACCAGAGCAATGTTGCCATAACGTTACAGTCTAATTATACTTCTTTTTGGCCTGGTAGATCAAAGCTTTGTTTTATAACCCAAGCAGAGAAAGAACAAATGAGGATCCACTTGCAAAATGTGCTGGCCAGGATGCCAGCTACCCAGACAGCCAGGATGCCATCTAAAAAGCCTTTCAAACAGCCAGATGGCATATTACCTCACCAGCCATTGAGACAGCTACAACAGAGGGCGGCACTGGTGTCTGCTTTGTCATCTAATAGAACAGCGGGAGACCAAGTTCTTGTCATTTCCTTGGTGTCTATACAGAATGGAGAGGCGTAGAATGCTATGTGTAAAAAACATAAGTTGATGCTGTGCCCCAGTGGGTTAATGATGCAGGCCAGTCAGCAGGGAATTCCAGGAAAATTCTTTACTCTTGTGAGTTCCGACCTTCACTGGTACTGCTTGTAGATCCTTTTTTCAGACTAACATCTGTTCAGCTCGAGTTTGGGGATGGAGTCCAAGATAGAGAGTACAAAGTTTATTGGACTGACCAAATGTAGGAGACTAAGCAGGAACATAACTGTAGTCAACAGCACACCAGAATCACAGGTCTGGAGTGGTCAGGATACTGCCAACAATTTACATGGCGCTAGGTACAGAGCATAGAAGGGAACTACATACTAAGTTAGACAAACTAGAACAGACTAATACATAAGATTGAGAGCCCTGCTCGCAAGCTTACAATCAAGAGGGAATGGGGTACATGAAACACATAAGGGAGTGAAGAGGACAGAGGGAATGTAGTTGTAGTAACAGTAAAGTGGATGGTTGGCACTAGGTGGGTTTGGCCAGAGTTTCATTGTGTGTGTTCTAGCTGGATTAGTTACCTGATATTAGCTACCTGATATTAACCGCATTGCCATCATCAGAAATTTCAGGGCTCCTTACTGAAAAAAATTCTGCCCCCCTCCCATATCTCCTACCCGCCGCCCTACCAGCCCAAAGTCATGCCAATGATTTAAACAAACCCCAGGACATTCCCCATCACCTGTATTGTACATCCAGGTTTTGCTGCTGCCCCATTAACCGTATTGCACATTCAAGACTTAATATGCCACAGCCAGTGTTAGTTTATCCATTAATATGCCACTGATACATTTTCCATTAATATGTCACTGACAATTCGTCCATTAATATGCCACTGACAATTTGTCCATTAATACGCCACTGACAGTTTGACCATTAATATGACAATATCACCATTAATATGCCACTGATAATTTGACCACTAATATGCCACTGATAATGTGACCATTAATATGCCACTGATAATGTGACCATTAATATGCCACCGATAATTTGACTTTTAATATGCCACTGATAATTTGTCTATTAATATGCCACTGACAATTTGTCCATTAATATGCCACTGATAATTTGTCCATTAAGATGTCACTGATAATTTATCTATTAATATGCCACTGATAATTTGTTCATTAATATGTCATCTACTGGATGTGGACCTGATCATGACTGTCTCTGTGTGAGACTCATGTTGCGGCCAGCGGGTCCCAAGGGGCAGCTGCTTTGGGCTCCCAGGAATGAATGGGCCCTGGGCAGCTTCCCCGTTTTCCCATGCTTTTTTTTTATATATTTTGTTTTAAAGGGCCGGCGGGCCTTTGACTGGTGTATTGCCCATCACCCCCTGATGGCAGCCCTGACTAACAGTGATTAAAGACAGCAAGAGATTAGCTAGATGTAAATTAACCGGTATTCTAGTGTCATGTGTAGTAAGCTTCTTTAAAGAGATACGTTTTGAGGGAGTTCCAGAGAGAGGGGGCAGCTCAGTGAAAATTCTTGCAATGAATGCAATGTAATAAAATTCCACAACATCTGAGCAGATCAAAAATTGGTTGGTTGTAGCAGAAAACGTTAACGTGGTTGAGTATTTCATTATTATGCTGAATACCTGAAAAGTAAAATGTGCATTAATTTGTGTCTTCTTGTATTAGGGGACCTTGTCATCCAAACACTTGTATATTGTGAATGTAAGGAATAAAAATGGTCTTTTTGCCGTGTTAACAAAATTAACAAACAAATGCAAAGATTAAGAGAAAAATGTGTCTATGATGTCTTTTGTTTATGACAACATCATGAAAAAAGTTTCTTTGTGTTTCAAGCCACAAGTGATGTCATTAACTGTAGACACCACAGACAGTTTTAAAACACATTTTATTTTTAATCTATGTATATGCTTCTGCTAGCACAGCAGATTTAATTTTTTTTTAATTCCCTATAGGTTTAACGGGAGCCTATAAATATTTAGGTGACAGGCTCCCGTTAAACCCCTCTACATTCAATGTACGAACAAAGTATGCGTGACGGAGCCACTTTTTGTCATATGTACAACCACTGAATATATTACTTTGCAGTTTTATTTGTCAACTGACTTTTTTGTTAACTGGCTACTTTTTTTTCTTTTAGTACATATGCAAAAAACTGAACCACAAAATGAAGTGGGAGATAAACGAAAAACATGCCAAAAAAAATGCGCATACAATATTTCAGCTTGACAGATATTGGGAAAAGATGCTAAGAGCTAAGTGTTTTATAGTCCAGCCACTTGTATTACCTTAGTCAAAATTCTATATCTTAAAATAGAAAAGCAATTTAGAATAAAGCAATACATTATTTTTATAAACATTATAACTGCTTTTGGAAACAGATATTTAATCAAGTTAACAAAACAAGTAGAAATCTATCTGTAACGGACCGTCTACCGGACGTAGTAGACCCTCTGCCCGTTGTGTGAAATCATCTCCTCAGCCCCCGATTACAGCTCAGCATCTACCCAGCAAGTCTTTCTGGAACCTTGCTCTGTGCACCCAAATAGCAGGCAGGAGACCACTAGTAGTTAGGTACAGCAAGAATGAACAACTACTTTGTGAAACAACACAGACTTATAAAAAGACATAAACATGACATCACAGACATTAGTATACAATGGGGGGATGGAACTAAGCATAGGTCTCCAACTAACTGGGGCTAGGAATACATTACTCTTTTAGGCTGCAAACCAAATAGGAATTAACATACAGTGAGTAGACCTAATTACAAAACACACAGTAAGACACATAATGAACACAACATAATCAGTTTAACAGTAAATCCAGTTAACACAGAACAATGGATGTTGGAGTAAACTATCAATTATTGTCACTGACACATTGTAATCCTTCAGAGTGGTCTTCTCACAGAATTATAAATCACACATAAACCAATATACGAACAGAATATGACTAACTAACAATATTAAAGTATAGAGTTATGGCACATAAGCCAGGGCTCATAATCTAGTCAGGATTCACTTTGTGACACTATCATTTAAAAAACAAAGGAAAGGAAAAGAAATGCTGACAAAAAAAAGTTCTTCAGAACACATTTTTCGAAAACAAGGTTATAATATGTCAGTGATTTTAAGGCAAACTTGTAGCCAGCTAATTGCAAAAACCCATTCCTAGTCACATATTGAAATATTATAATTCTAGGAGCAGCAGAATTGATTTTTATTTTTCAAGTTCAGGTAACACAGTTGCTCTTATAATATTTTACATTTTTCAGCGGATTAATAAGACTCAAAGCAGACTATGTATAAACCCAGCATACCAAAAATAATGGCCAGTAGAGGCGTGCGCCAATGTTGAACGCTAAACAGGAGACGCTGCAAGCACATTGAAAACTTATATTTCTCTTATTTACATATAAATTTTCATGCACAATTCCATCAAGTTCAACTGGACTGCCTTTAGCATGATTCCTGGCTGACTGGTTTCAAAAAAACCCGTGAGAAATCAACGGGAAAATGTAAAGTGTAAAATATGTATATATATTTATATATGTGTATATATATGTGTATATATATATATAGACACACATATATATATATATATATATATATAAATAAATGTAAAGATATTTTGTCAAGGGGGTGTATTATTTCAATAAGAATATGCTGTTTAGGAGGTATAGCTGCATCTGGAACGAAGCAAAATTTTACACAATTTAGTGTACCTTTTAATTTGATAGGATTATTGCATAATGGATATCCCCTAATGCATTTATATTAATATTAACAATATGGAGATTTTTACACTCACTTCTATTAAGGTGCATATTCATGTAAGATAGAACGCTGGTATAGATTTTTGATTTGTATTAATAGTTATTATACATTGTTTCTGCAACCCATGGTAAGATTTTCCAAGTGTCAACAGCTCGTATGTTAAAAATATTCAATAAGTCCATCAATTTAGCATTGTTTGTTTGTCTGAAGCTGGAAAAACTCTCAAAATGCTGAACTCTAGAATCATGAAATTTGCACAGCTTATTCATGCTAGAATTTCTCAGTCTATGCAACTATTTTAAGCTCTCTACATTGTTTAGAGTTATGAGATATTTTTTGATTTTTTTTTAATTAGACATCTTAATAAGACTCAAAGTGGACTATGTATAAAACCAATGCTCCCTGAAAATAATGCCAAATAGAGGATTGCGTCAATGTAGACTGCAAGAGAACTAGAATGCTAACTTCCAACAAAAGTGTATTACCGTATTTGCTCGATTATAAGACGACCCTGATTATAAGACGACCCCCCAAACTTTGTATATTCCTTTAGGAAAAAAACTAAAAGCCCGAATATAAGACTACCCTATAGGAAAAAAAAAGTTTAACTTGTATATATGTAAATTGCTTTTTAATATGTAATAAAAAATTGATATTATACAAATGTATTTCTTGTTTTTATTTCCTTGCGGCCTCTCTCCCTCCCCCCTCCAGTGTGGTCTCTCTCTTTATCTCCCCCTCCCTCCCCTAGTCTCTCTCTCTCTCTATCCCCTCTCTCTCTCTCTCTATCCCCCCCTCTCTCTCTCCCCATCCCCCCTCTCTCTCTATCTCCCCCTCTCTCTCTCTCTCTCTCTATCCCCCCCTCTCTCTCTCTATCCCCCCTCTCTCTCTCTCTCCCCCCCTCTCTCTCTCTATCCCCCCCCTCTCTCTCTCTCTATCCCCCCCCTCTCTCTCTCTCTATCCCCCCCTCTCTCTCTCTCTATCCCCCCCTCTCTCTCTCTCTCTATCCCCCCTCTCTCTCTCCCCCTATCTCCCCCCTTTCCCTGGTGGCTAGTGGGGGCAGCTGGGGGATGTCTGCACTATACGTGCAGATATCCTCCATGCTGCCCGACACCTCCGTCTATTATGACGGACAGCTGGTCCGTCATAATAGACGGAGGTGTCGGGCAGCATGGAGGATATCTGCACGTATAGTGCAGACATCCCCCAGCTGCCCGCTTTTCCCTGGTGTCTAGTGGGGCAGCAACGGATGTCTGCGCGATGAGCGCAGACCTCCCCTGCTGCCGCCCGGCACGCTCGCCGGGACTTCTGTGACGAAAGCGGAAGTACCCGGCTTCTTCACAGAAGCCCCGGCGGTCGTGCCGGGCGGAAGCAGGGGAGTCTGCGCTCATCGCGCAGACATCCCCTGCTGCTAGAGAGGGGGATCCAGGTCCCCTGCAGCTCTGCTGGGGACCTGGATCCATGTCTTATAATCTGACCTCAATTTGAGGTCAGATTATAAGAAGACCTCGAATGTAAGACGAGGGGGATTTTTCAGAGCATTTGCTCTGAAAAAAACCTCGTCTTATATTCGAGCAAATACGGTAATAAGTATTATTAAGTGCTACTTCTACCAGTGCCGGACTTTAGGTGCTTTAGTATGGCAAATTAAGCCAATCTCAGGCGACAATTAACAGCATTCAGATCAGGGAAACTTCAGCATTTTAAATAAGGATTTTGCCTATATCAAAATTACTTACAAACTAGGGCAGAATGTGGTCATTTGAATTGAACTTTAAAGGATCGTAATGTACAATTAAAATGATTTGAAGTGGTTACATTTGGAAATTACTAGTTATAAGTCCTGATAGCATATTTGATTAAAAAAAAAAAAAATTATTGGAATATTTTTATAAAATATGCTGTTTGGACATAAATGTTGTAATTACCAAATCAATCAACCTGTCATGTAATAAAACACACACATATCCCATACTCCACTTAGCAACCCCAATAAAAGTTACGGAATGGCCATGTATCTATATGTATATACATTAATTTATGTATAGTTTAACACACCATTACAACAGCTCTTTTAGTATAACAATACCAGTGATGTGATGACAACCTATAGCTGACATCACATCAAGGGTATTGTTATACCACAAGAGCTCTTTTGATGGTTTGCTAATGTTTGTACATATAGATACGTGACCATTTCCTAAATTTGACTGGGGTTACTAAGTGGTGTATGGCATACGTGTGTTGGTTTCCAGGTACAATCACTGTTACTTGATATGTATATTTGTATTACATATTATATGTGATATATGTATATGCATTTATTTATGTATTACTTTATATTGTTATATTGTTATGTCATTAATATTATATATATGTATTACATATATTAAAAATATGTATTTATATTATTATGATTTAATGGTCTATATTATAATTGTATGATATTTGTCATTATTATTATTAAGTATACGAACATAAATATGTAGTGGAGATCCATAACATAAGTCATAGCATAAAACCGTATCTAGTCCAGGTTTAAGCGATAATGTAGTCTATTTTTCCTTTTAAACTGGATACACTAAAGTAACTATTCTTAGTAATTATAAAGCTTTGAAAACAATTCTGTAATCTTATAAACATCAGAGTTATAAGAACGTATGGGTGGAAAAGTGATCCAACCTATCCTGGCTGTGATGCTTTAAACAGATGAGGAGATTAACTCTTTAGAACTTCAAATGCTCTCTCTGGTTTTTGTAGGATGATATTTGTAATTATATTATGAATATGTATATATATATATATATATATATACACACATATACATTTAGAAACATAACAAAAAATATATATATTTTTTTATTTTAATAGTTTTTTTTTATATATTTCTTTATTTTATAGGGTTTCTTTTCTTATGTACTTCAAGGGCATTTTGGGAGAATATGGGTGGATTTTAGCTATTTTCGCAGTAGCCGAAATCCTCCAAGAGACTTTAATGTCAGAATTTCAGCTATTATGGAAAATAGACAACATTTGCTACGTCTACGAGAGTGTTTTGGTCTACTTTTTCAGTTGGCAGAACGGATGAGTTTGGCCACCGAAATGTTGGCCCTGAAAACGGCCATAATGGATCACATATTGCAAATCAGCCCAACATTTTGGGATCCTATTTTCAATGCGTAAATGAGAGCTGCCTGAATTAACTACTGTTTATATGTATACTTAGCTACACAACTGTAATGTTACCTAACAAACACTATCATTGGAAAAACAAGGCATTAGTAAACCATTAAAGGGGCAGTTACACTTAGCTTATTTTCTTTATCTTGAACAAAGTATTTTTTTTTTACCTTAACACTATTTATAGTTCTCCAGTTGTTTTACATTGGAAATAATTTCTTTGGTGCCTTTAAAATCAGTGGTATCCAATAAGGAGAAATACATAGGACTGTTGCTGTGGCAATATCAAAACAGCTATTATTTTGTTATTTACAGTTTGGAGATACTAAGAGATCATTAGAAAAACTGCCAAAACAAATATTCTAATTTTATTTACATTACGTGATATCTGAACTAAAATATTTCAGGCACTGTAGGTAGAACTCCCATTTTAACTAAAAGCTACAATGGACTAACTTTTAACAAAAGTGGTTGGTTTTTATACAAGACACCAAAAAACACCAAAGGCACTGGCCATTCCAACATGCAATGACAGACGGAGCAGCCCCTAGCTACTTACGTCTGTCTGGGGTGTGTTTTAAATTGAAGCCTTAACACGACCATTGTTATGATCTCTTTTTTTTGCTTGCATTTGAAAATGGAGGGTATTTCACTGCAGTAAGTGACAACCGGTGACCAGATCAGCCTTCAAGCCTCACAATGAATCTGGTTAACAAATTAAAATGTCATGTATCTTAAAAAGTACCTGCCATTATGTTCCACCTTTCTATGGCCATTGACCCTTGGCTTCTCCAGTAAAAAGAAAAGTGAAAATAAAACAACTTTAGTGGCTCTTTAAATTACACAGCCAGCATTTAGAGCATCTAATAACTAATGTGTGATGCTTTTTAACCTTAGCAGGGTTGTGAACCTTCAATGAAGCCATGATGCAATATCTCCCCGGACAAAAACATTACACTAGTGCATTCCATTTGAAAACATGCATTTTAAAGAAGCAGTGGGATCATTCAACTTCATAGCCAGGAGCAAATTTCTAAAGATACAACAGATGTCGGCAAAGTGTGCAAAGTAAAATGTAGGTCATATAATATGTCTGCTGTGAATGTCCATAATTAGAAACAGTTTGTGTTGATGTAAAGGGAAGGTCTTTACAAGAAATTCACATTCTTGCCTCTTATGTTGCTCTCTATTTACTATGTTAAGAAGTATCCGTATAGGAAAAAACATTAATCAAACTTCTGTAATCTCTAGATACCCTACAGTATTGAAAACTACTACTGGTCCCGTATTTATGCCAAATAGCTGCATAGTTGAAACATATAAGTTTAGGATTTTTTTTTCTGGTTCATCCTTCCTTAGAAAACAGGACTATCATTTTTTAGAACTTAAGTTTTTTTTTCTTCTTAGATTTAGATTCTATTTTTCTGCCAGTAATGTTATTAAAACTTACAAAATTATTGTATTGCATGTGTTAAGTGGTTTCCCAAAGCTCCGGGATCTAAATATTCATAATAGAAAGTAACACCCAGAAATGATACTGTACACAGTTAGAAACAAAAAGCACTTTAAAAATGTGTCATTAAAATGCTCTTTCCAGAACAACACCAGCAAGATACAAGATGTTCTGGCCCCTGTCCATGGTACTGACAGTCCAATATAAGCAATATACAATCCACATGTACAGTTAACTTTTACTTTACAGTTTAGAGCTATTATGCCCAATCAGAGTCCATTTTGGATCAAATAGGACTATATTGTGTAGAATCTCAAATGTACTTGCAGGTGCTATCGCTCAGTTTGTAAATGTTCTAAATTCACTACCTGTCCAAATTACAGGTTTGAATCTCACCACGTTGAAAAGCCCTTCATCCTGCCAAGGTCAATAAATGAGTACCATTAACATCTATTATTTCTCTGCAAATTTGGTCAATTCAGAGAGCGTTCCCTAATTTGCTTTGAATATCACAGAGAGAAAACACCATCAAAATCTTATAAAAAGCATCATCTTGAGTTGCTTTCCAGTGTTTGCTTTACTTATTCCTCATCCAACATCTTACAGATACTGTGTGTCGGCCTACATCCTTATGTTTGAACCACTCCCTGTATATCGCTGAGTGAGTTCATATTTTAGTTGACAGTGACATCATTCAGTTAAATGTAACAGCATGTATAACAGTGTGCCTAAACAACCACATTAAGAATATTTCAAAGTGTATAGTTGGAAGGAGCATACTTTAAAAAGTGACCTACTGTAGTAATGGTAAGCAATAAAACAAAGTAAGTTTTATAGAAACAGATAAAAAGTAAACAAGAGCTTAAATTTGTTTCTTCTACTGTCTGTTGTAATGGGCATATTGAGGTAATTAAGCAATTTTAACTTTAAAAAGTTTCACACAGTTTCTGTATGTAGCTTCCACGCAACCTCCCTGGCCTTATTAGCATCATTCTACAAAACTGTATTGAGGTACTCCTGCCTACACTGTACAACATTAAATGAATATAAACCAAGGTTATTGCCTAGTTATCTGAACTGATGCTTATTGAATGTTGTTCATGTCCATTCATTAGATTAAAAAAAACTAAAATACAAAAGTAGAGGACACTCTAGATTGGTTCCAAAGGATTTAAGTTATCCAAGTACTCTTTATTCGAATGATTGCTCTATGACTTACAACCCGACTCAACATGAAGGGTGTGCAATGTCTAGTTTTTAACCAAAATACCAATTATCTTTAAATAAATGTAAATAAGATAATCAGACTAGTAGAAAGTTAAAAGCATTAAAAAAACATGTAAGCTTTTTAAAAAAAAGAACACACATCTACAAGTATAGAGAAATCACACAGAAATACACACGTAAACACACACTGATCAGCCATGAAATTATGACCAGCTACCTAATGTTGTGTAGTTCCCCCATGACACCAAAACAGCCCTGTCACACTAAACCTCTGAAGGTGTGCTGTAGTATATGGCACCAAGACATTAGCAGAAGATAATTTAAGTCCTGAAAGTTGCGATATGGTGCCTCCATGAATCGGACTTGTTTGTCCAGCACATCCCGCAAATGCTCTATTGGATTGAGATCTGGGGAATTTGGAGGCCGAGTCAATACCATGAAATCATTGTTGTGTTCCTCAAACCATTCCTTAACTATTTTTGCTTTGTGGCAGGCAGCATTATCCTGCTTACAGAGGCCAATGCCATCAGGGAACACCGTTTCCGTGAAAGGCTGTACATTCCCAAAACATCACACTGCCTCCGCCGGCTTGCCACCTGTCAGTGGTCATAATGTCATGGCCAACCGGTGTATAAAACAATTGCAAAAATTCTCTTTATAGCAAATTCTTCTATTTTATTAAGTCGTATTTTTTTGTAACCCATGGCAGAAGACTTATTTTGTATACAGGAGAATTTATTTTGTATTTTTGATTCATGTTTATGACTGTCCATATTTAATGCACTGTATGAAGTACTTTTTGTTAATGTAGTCTATGGTTATGTAGATATTTGCCTGTATGTCCACACAGATAAAGGAAATATGCTTCCCTATAAAAAAAATATCACTTTGGACTCACCAATACCAGAATAGCTATAGCAAAACTAATGCATTTTTATGTTTCAAGATAAACCTTTTGTTATTGTTGTTATTTTTCAAACTAACATCCTAAGTAATATTTTTTGACGGCAGCCGAGAGAGAGTCGACAGTTCTAAGAACTCAACCGGCAAAACCATAACATTCAGACAAATTGATAGCTATGAAACTGGACATCAAACAACAGTATGATTACTGCATTTAACTGAATGTTAACACCTGCACTGATTGATGACATTTAAAAATACATATTGAAACAAGACATGCGGTGGTCTGTAATGAATTACGTAAATGATCTTTAGCCAATGTAAAATCATTACAGGCTAAAGTACAGCTTCATTTGTTCCAGCTTTGAATGGATTGATAGTTTTTCTATGTCTGTGTTAGTGCAGTGTATGAGTGTTACACAACAAGTGTAAGTGAATTGTAAAACACAGAGAAATGTGATTTAGCATAAAATGTGCCAGCAGATATGAACCATTCGGCCCATCCAGTCAAGTTATTTGAGCCGTAGACCTATCCTATGTTCGGGATAGCATTATGCTTCACTGTTCTAACCTCTACCACTTATGCTTGAAGGCTATTTCATGCATTCACATCCCTCTCAGTAATATTCTGGTATTTTTACTTCATTCTATTTGTAATGAATAATTAATCTTTTGTCTTTGTTGCTCATGGCGTCTCACATCACAAACCAGATTGTGGCCTATATATTGTTTTTTGTACACGCAAGCATTAATAAATAATTATGTCCTGTCTCTTCCACGCTTTTCCTTTTATGTCCCCCCCATTAACTACAGATATACAAGGCAAAACATATTATTTAACTGGTTCTGTGGCTAAAATACATATCTAAAGTTTAGTATCACAAATAAAAAGACAAAAACATAACAAGGTATTTGAAAATGAAGGAAATTGATTACTTAATTGTCTGCTTTTGTTGTTTTCTGTGTTCTGAAAATGTTTGTATGATAAGGATTGAATACCATATAAAATGGGACCTACTGGATATGTGTGAACTATAATCTGCAAATATTTGTAATTATGACGAGCATGCACTTTACATTTTAAATACAATATTAAGCATATCATAACATTCAAAAAAAGTGTGTGAACTTTAAGCTCCACCATGTGCATTATAAAAACCAAATCTGCTTGTAGTGGACCTTTTAATAAATTATTATTGGAATTACAATAATTGAGTTTGAAATATTCGTTTTTCCAAATGCCCATTTTCAACAACTATGGATAAATAAAAGGTATTCTTATGGTGTTCTATTCAGAGTATTAATACATTACTTCAACATGTCATGTACTTTGATTAAATACCCCATCAATTTATAGTTTTAGATTTGAAGTGGCCTTTCTATGGCCTTTATTCGACTCTGCTTTGTACAAGATATGTTAAAGCACGAGTTTCAGTTCGATTTTAATACTGAGTTCTCAAGGTGTCATACAGTACCATATTAAAGAGAATGGCTAGTTGTTTTATAGCTAGATGGATTTTGACACCTTACTTTTTATAGCAGAAAAATATAAAGACTCCAAAGTGTTATGAGTAGAAGGCATTTAGTGAGCGTTCAAAGTATGCTGATTGCTTAACATATGGAAGGGAAAAAAATGTTACATGTGTTCCTACATTATGTTTGATTTTTGGGATGGTATACTGTGGATACTTTTGCTCTTCAGTCTCATAATAACTCTAGCACCTCATTTATCCACAAAACTTTTGGCAGGTTTAAAATAGCATTGTGCTAAAGCCAAAACCCTATTCTTTAATCATGAGCTTCCACTAGTCTGTCTCGCGGGCCTCTTTCGTTCCACCAACAAGTCAGATTTTGTTTTTCAGAATGCGTTACATTAGATACCACATACACATGCAAATAAGTATCATTACATGCACATGAGATCAATTACAGTTACATTACTCAAATGTATGTAAATGAAAACTGTAGAAATGTGATTCTCTCTTGGTCTCTGTAGACCAACATTCTGGAAGCTCGCGCTAAACAGCTCAATTGTTCAATTTGCTAAGATGTGTTAAACAGGAGAAAAAAAGAAACGAAAACTACAATTTTCACAAAGCCTTGGAATTGATAGTGTTTTATGAAATGATTTGTTTCAGCACATCTGAGACTTGCTTTGAAGAGCAGATTCTACTGTACAAGGATTAAGGAGGCTATACACTAAAAGGTGAGTTGAGGTGAGATGGACATTTAAATTATGCAGCGACTGGTGAGTTTGCTTAGCAGGGGGAATTCGCTATGTTTGTCCCTGCACAATGTACAGTTCATTTGGTTATATGGAATGTTCATCTCATCTCAGCTCACCTTATGTCACCTGCAACTCACTTTTAGTGAATAAGAGTAACTCACCAGACCCTACCAATGTGATTTTCTTCCTGATGGCCCTTATTGCACAGTCATTGCTTTTCAAGGTTGATAAGATGAGATTTAATCCGACAATTAATGGGTATAATAAATACATAAATACAATGGGGAACAATAAAAGTGTTGTAGTATATGTAATGGGAATGCTTATATAATGGGATAAGTAAACACTCCTGTAAACAAATCTACGAAGACTCATTTAGATACAAATGTGAAGTGTGGCATCATGATTTATTTCAAGCAGGTCCATATTCCTCATGCTATTTCACAATATTACGCTCCTAATAGTATGTCTAGGTTTTATATATGAAATTGCTCTGTAAACCAGAGTCTGCTGAGAACCACAAAGATTGACTAAGAACACAGTACTTTATTCTATATAATTAATTTAAACTTTTACCTAAACCACGGCTACATTAATACTTATAAATGGCCCTCTCTACCCTCAATCCTACTCATAGCAATGTAACTATTGATTGAATAAACAGAGACTATTACCTGCTCATATCCCCCACACACCATTTTATTTTAAAAGGACTTCTGGGCAGCGACTGTTTTAATGATAAGAAAGTGAAGAAAAAAAAGGCGCCAAAAAAACTTATAAAAAATATAAATGAAAAAAGATGATCTGAATATTACACAAAATAAGTGAAGTGCTGCAGATACTTGTGTGGACCACAAAACACACTAAAGAATCAAGTGAAATAAAGAATACGTGTTGCGCATAAAAAAATATAAATACATAAATGTACTTATCTCATAAACATGTTCATGATGCCATAAAAAAAGGAAAAGACAAACAAGAAAAGAACAAATTTGTAACACTGTATTATTAAAAATCTATAATGTATCCCACTTCTGGAAACTGACTCACATGGGATAGAGCCCCTATACTGGGTCTGGTATTCAGGTAATCCTTAACTGGACTTGTGTAAACAATTCTTGGCTGGATTTGTGTGGACAATTCTTTTTGTTCAATATCTATGGATAGGAGGAGAGACAGACCATAGTGTAGAGACAGAGTAGAAAAAGTTTTAATGGCCCCCACAATATTTAGATTTACACAAAAAAGATTTAAAACAGCATAAAACAATCACGACTTGCTTGTGAGAAAGTAAAAGCCGGTTCAGTCCGTATGGTTTAGACGTCAGTTTAGACGTCAGCACCCTTCTGGGTACACCCCCTTGACATCAGACATCTGCATGACCTGTTTCGTCCAATAGAACTTCTTCACTGTGCTATCATACGGGGGGAGCATTTTGTTTACATAGTCTGTCTCTCCACCCATATACCAATACCCGAAACGATCCAATTGGCAATAAAGTATCTGCAATCGGGCTCTCTCACCTTCCACAATACATTTATACATTAATTTAAAAAAATATATAAAAATTACTATACTGCTGTTTTAATGTTGCCTATGTCCATGACTCAACCAGTGGTGGTCCCCAGTTAAGAAATATCTCACAATTGGCCATTTTTGCTCTTACATGCCCAACGATCTTGTCCATTAGGTTGCTGGAGAAAATCAATCCTGACAAAGGGCACCCCTTTGATCATGCCTACATTGCTCATCGGAAAGGTGGCATTAATCTAAATAGGAGTATTTAAGAAGAATTAAAATACAAACCAAATTTATCTAGCAGATGAAACCACGTGTCCTGGTATATAGAGAAGTTTACTCGATCCTACCAATTACTTTTAAGGCTATAAAATATTTGTAAAAGGGTTAAATAAAGGTTCCATTAATATGCTGAAATGGATGGCACACCAGGAATTATAAATAAGGGACTAAGGTGGGCTACTAATAGCCCCGAGAGACATATTTTCATGGATCTTCATCTTCATAAATGTCTCGAAAACATTTAAGGCAGACATTTTTTCCAGGCAGCTAAGTTCCAGTGGTTTTTTTCCCCATCTGCTGGGTTACATAGCTTAATTTGAGACTCTTTTTTTCTGATATCCATGGGCAGATATTTGGTAGAATATATTGTGAAAGAGATACATAGAGGAAAACAGTTAGGAAAGATAATAAAAAAAATGAGAATATGACTCAATAAATCAGGACAGTTATACATTTAGCCAGTCTCGAATAGACATTGTTGACAAAAAGTGACCCTATTTATAAACAAATTATTTCATTTCTTTTCATTTATTATTTCATGCCATTTTTGATTCTGTAATCAAAATGTTCACAGCAAAATGGACAAATATTGTTCTCCCAACATAATAATTTTATTTATTACCAGTCACAAATTCATAAGGTCATTTCAATTCTGAACAAGTCACACGTTTGAATAATGTGGATTTAATCATAAACTAAAAAGAAAAGACAGGTTCCCTGTTCACCCCTTACGATTCTGCTGCCGGGGGCTATCATCCAAGTGTTTTTACCAAGAGTTATTAGCTATTGGCTCAGTGTGGCTCATTAAGAAGTCCTCAGTATATGACTCAATATTATGTCTCATATCATAACATATTGTAGTTGAAACCTGAAAAAAGTGAACTGATATACGAGTGTCAAACTTATGAACATACAAAATATGTGAGATTTAAGAGTTCTTATTGAAGGTCTCAAAGGTCTCGCATGTTATTTAAGAGGTCCACTGAACTCAATAACACCACTTCTGTTAAAATTTAAGGAAAGCTCACAGTATGTGAATGAGAGTTGACATTCCAGCACATATATTGGACTGTATAAGTAAATAAAACACATATATTACTTAGAAAGGCATGCAATCCTTTAGGGTATTTATATCTTTCTTTGCTTTTAGATATTGAAACTTCCTTATTCTTCTCAATCAATCAGCATTTCAACGGAGTCCCAAGAGATGTCTGCTGATGTATACTAGTCACGTACAGTAGTAAAATAGAACTAAGATACGTCGGTGAAACTGAAATAAATGGATTAAAATAATAATAAGGATTTATCATCTGGTATCTGTTTCAGACAACCACATTGCTTGAAATATTCATATTTGCTTCCTGAACATATTAACACATGGAGATATAAACTTTCTTTTCTCAGTCTCTCCATTAGCTCCCCACTTTAATATGCACCCCTCCTCAATGATTGTCGTCCTTCTCCATCAACAGTTGCCCTTCCTATATTAACCCCTTCATTCTCTGTCACCACTCCTTTTTATCGGCCTCCTGTCTCAGTGGTTCAAAAAGTTTAGATGACTACATCTTTCTTAACATTTATTTATATAGCGCATAATTTACAGAGCACTAATTTCAGAGCATATAGGGGGACTATATTCTAAGTTAGACTAACAAGATTGATACATGAGGTAGAGAGCCCTTCATTGCAAGCTTACAATCTAGGGGGAGCGGGGAGACATATAAGGGAGTTGTATCTTAATTTCTAGTTAACCACAAATATCTTCCCAAATCCTAATAAAAATAATATAATATATGCATAGGTGAGCCTTTAAAAGACCAATGTCTAAATCAGCAATCTATGCTTCAAAATAGTAAAGGTATTTTAAGCAGACAGCTGAGCTAGTATTAAACCCTTGAGACCACTGATCTCTAAGCAGACAGCTACCATGCCTTATGTACAGTCTAGGCAGAAGCTCAGGTCTACTTGATCGTAATACCATGAAAAACATGGCACTTGTTTTGTGTTCAACTATTATTCATTGTGTACACTGAAAAGTAGGGCATGTTTATGTTCCCATTTGAATTGTAACTTTAAACAGTGGTGCGATGCGTTTTGTTCTTTGTCCAGGGATTTAGCATTTTTACTTCTTTCGTGACAATGAATGTTCAATAATTCACTGCATGTCTGGCTCATGCTTATGACTATGATAATAGCTCTCTGCGTGCAAAATGCATACACAGGAACCAAAGGTTACAATGGTAATTCTGGAAAGCAAAGGCAAAAGAAAATTGGTTAAACATAGCATGATCCTTAGCAATTTTTCATGATCCCTTGGGCTCAGTGGAAAGTAATAGAACACAAGGACAATTTTCCTTGAAAGATATAATTCTTTGACCTATTATTAAATTAAGTATAAGTTCCTTTTAACTATTTCACACAAATATTATAGTGCCCTGTGACATTCTTTTGATAAAAGTGTATTTTTTTCAACAAGCTGCCTATCACAAAAGGCACTGAACAAAAAGTTTAGGAATAAAAAATTATACAACATAATTTATTCACTGTACACTGAAGTGTAGGAACTTGACAACCTATCTGAATAATAAAAAAACAACTATTTTGACCTTTGATTGTAATTAATTTTGTTGTCAGTTCACATATTAAGTGACCATACTCCTCTTATCTCCACATCTGGTTGTGTCTTCCTCCTCTGCCTCTGAAGACCATTGGAAGAATAGCACATTTTAAGAATTTGTGCTGGAGAAGTCATCTGACACACATACTGTACATTCGATTCTTGATGAAGGTTGCACAGTGAATGGCTTTTAGCACTAGTTTTGCCCATCATGAATCTGCGGATGGTCAACGGGTTCTCCAAGTCTGATTGTTCAAAACAAATGTTTTTATGTTGGGACTATGTTAGAATTGTTGCCACCCAAGACAAAAACATTTCTTTGCCACTCACTTACACAACTTTATGTTTCTGCCCCCCACCATAGCTGTGTATCCCCTTTCTTTAGCCTATTTCCTCCCTCCTCTTCCATTGTTTCCCACCCCTCTTTCTTTCTCTCCCAATGTTACTGTTCTGCTTATTTCTCCATTTTTTGTAGACCGCTAACCATGGACACGGCTCAATAGCAATGACAAAGGGTAGCTGTTGGCTATGTTTCCCATGATGCTTAGCTGGCTGAGGATCATGTAAAAATAGCCAGTAACTGTTTAGAAGACCAAAAGGATAGCTGTGCATTTCATATTCAACCAGCCATTTGGCTGCCTAACCATCATCAAAACAGAAAGTGGGCATGTCAAAAGTTAAGTGACTGACAGATAATCAAGGAATATAGTCCTAATTTTCCTACCTTTTTGGGGGACTATTTGTGCTCAATTTGCTATTGTAGCCTCCCAGATCATTCTGCACTGACCCGCTATGCAGTGCAAGCCAGTGTATAAAAAGGTTGTAGCCCTAATGTACAAGTAGAAACATCACAGATAAGCCATAACATTATGACTAGAGTTGAGCGGACACCTGGATGTTCGGGTTCAGCGGGTTTGGCCGAACTTCGGAAACAAGTCCGGGTTCGGTGTCGAACTTGACCCCGAACACGAACCCCATTGAAGTCAATGGGGACCCGAACTTTTGGCCACTAAAATGCCTCTAAAAAAGTCCTGGAAAGCGCTGCAAAATGAAGTAAAATGTGGGTGAGTGTCCCCATTCATACAAATAGGTCAATTGACCTATTCGTATGAATGGGGACTCTATTTCGGTTTATAGAAAGCCAATAGCCATGTAATGCTATAAACCGAAAGACATTTGGTTTATAGACTTTCGTTTTATAGAATACATGTAATGCTATTGCTATTCTATAAAAAGAAAGTCTATAAACAGAATGTCTTTCTATAAACCGAACTAGAGTCCCCATTCATAAGAAATTCTTATGAAGGGGGACTCTAGTTCGGTTTATAGATAGCCAATAGTATTACATGTATTCCATAAGCCGAAAGTCTATAAACCGAACGACATTCGGTTTATAGACTTTCGGTTTATGGAATACATGTAATGCTATTGCTATTCTATAAACCGAAAGTCTATAAACCGAATGTCGTTCGGTTTATAGACTTTCAGCTTATGGAATACATGTAATACTATTAGCTTTCTATAAACTGAAATAGAGTCCCCATTCATAAGAATTTCTTATGAATGGGGACTCTATTTCAGTTTATAGAAAGCCAATAGCATTACATACAATGTAATCGCCGAACCCCAAACTCCAACACGGACATACATTGAAATGTCCGTGTTCGGGTCCGGGGTCCAAAAACCGTAACGTTTGGTACAAACCGGAACAGTGCGGTTCGGGTTCGCTCAACACTAATTATGACCACTGAACAAGCCAGCGGAGGAGCTAACTCCTTGGTGCCAGATAACATGGCACACCTTCTGAGGTCTAGTGGAGTCCATGCCTTGACTGGTCAGTGCTGCTTTGTTGATGTCTTTTTAGACTTCTTCCTCTGTGCATAAATGCATTTTGCAGAAACCTGAAAACATTAGAGTTTCTGGTATGTTGAAAGAATAATTTGTTTTAAAAGTGAAGCAATTACAATGGCTAATGGAATATTCTTACTGACTGCTCCACTTTTAGAACTTTCCAGGAGAATTGGTCTTTATAGATGGTCCCCAGTGTATGCAATTTTTTCCTCTATTTCAGATATTCTTTGTTGGTTAACAGTATGATTGGACAGAGGATTTATATTAACTGGTCAACTCTTGCACTCGAAGATTACTTTCCATTACAGAAATGACATATAATAAAGAATAATCCACGATCACAGTGCCCCGACCAAATCAGCTAAAAATTGCTCTACGTTTTTTAACATTGCAATTTTATAGATCTACCGTGCTCATTAAAAGAAATTGTTCTTGGTAATTTTAACATTACTCATTATTTAATGTTTTGCGATCCTAACTAGTTTTGTATCCTGTTGCTGAGGTTTTAAAATGCCCCATTGAGCAATGTTCTTTATGTGCATAAAATAGTCTCACAACACATGTACACAACTGTGTACAGGTTGGATATCTCAAAAGTGTCCAGTGAGCAAAACATTTAGCTAAAGACATTTGGCCATGATATTATGCTAGAGCCGGTGATATAGCTCATTTGGTAAATACTTTGAGTACAGTACCTGTTCACAACTCAGCTTTGCAGGTTTGATTCCCAGCAGGGTCAACTCCTTCCATGGATAACAAAATACTTTATGTTGATAAACTATTATTCGACTGCCAATTATGTTAATTTCCAGACTGTGTTAAATACCGTATTTGCTCGATTATAAGACGACCCTGATTATAAGACGACCCCCCAAACTTTGGATATTCCTTTAGGAAAAATACTAAAAGCCTGAATATAAGACTACCCTATAGGAAAAAAGTTAAACTTGTATATATTCACATGTAAATTGCTTTTTTAATAAAATATTATATTAAAAAAAATGCATTTCTTGTGTTTATTTCTTTTTATGTGCCAATGCTGCCTCTCTCTTTCCCTTGCCCCCAGCTTTGTCTCACTCCCCACTCCCCCCTCACCTGTCTCTTCCCCCCACATGTTTCTCTCTGCCCCCCTTCCTCTGTCTCTCCCCCCCTTCCTGCTCTGTCCCCCCTGTCTCTCTGCCCCCCTCCCCCTGTCTCTCTGCCCCCTCCCTCCCTCCCCCTGTCTCTCTGTTGCCCCCCTCCCCCTGTCTCTGTGTTGCCCCCCTCCCTCCCTCCCCCTGTCTCTCTGTCCCCCCCCCCCTTACCTGTACTTCAATCCCTGGTGGGTAGTGGGGGCAGCCGGGGGATGTCTGCACGATACTTGCAGACATCCTCCATGCTGCCCGACACGGCAGTCTATTATGACGGACAGCTGCCCGATTTTACCCTGGTGGCTAGTGGGGCAGCAGAGGAAGTCTGCGCGATGAGCGCAGACCTCCCCTGCTGCCGCCCGGCACGCTAGCCGGGACTTCTGTGACGAAAGCGGAAGTACCCAGCTTCTTCACAGAAGCCCCGGCGGTCGTGCCGGGCGGAAGCAGGGGAGTCTGCGCTCGTTGCGCAGACATCCCCTGCTGCTAGAGAGGGGGATCCAGTTCCCCTGCAGCTCTGCTGGGAACCTGGATCCATGTCTTATAATCTGACCTCAATTTAAGGGCAGGTTATAAGAGACCTCGATTATAAGACGAGGGGAATTTTTCAGAGCATTTGCTCTGAAAAAAACCTCGTCTTATAATCGAGCAAATACGGTAATGGCCTGGGCCTCTCCACTATTCCTATATTGAAATAAAGAGAGCAGCTCCGGTCAGAGACCTGGGCAGACGTTATGGCTGGGGCCCTGTACCAGATGTTAGATATATCTGCATAACCTCAACTAGAGTCCCTTGTAGCACAGATACTTGTCTAGCGTATCTTGATGTCTACTTACTGTTCTGTTTATTAGCCAAAATATGAATTAATTTAAAGGCACTGTATCACATAAACATTGCTGTAGACATGTAGAGAACACAAAATGATCCCTACATTGCATTAGCCAAATTGCACACAAATATCTAAATTAGGAGGGAAATGTGTTTTAAACTTGCCTGTGGTGTGTCTTGCTTAAGACGTGCAAATTACTACACATTACACATTGACTCCTGCTTGATATGCAAATTATATGTTTCCTATATAAAACCAAATCATTTGCATATCATGCCACAGGTGATGTCATACGCTGGAGACTCCACAGACAAATTTAAAACAAGTTTTTCTCCTAATTTAGCTATTTACTTGCAATTTTGCTTACACAATGTATAGATCATTTTAAATAATGTATTCATTACATGCACAGTACATTTAAGTTAAGATTTATGTAGTTAAGTACCAAACAGTATGATACACACAGGCAAATAGGTAGATGGAGACACACAGGTAGACAAGCATGTTTTCTTAGTACAGTTGCAACCAAATATTTAGCTTAAGAGAAATTTTAGAATAGTATATTTTCATATGTAGAGGTAGAGCAGAGTACATTAGAGCCCATTTTTTGCACTGTATGTGGGTAATTCTGATCACACACAAGACCTGTAATAACAGGTTCAGATACACTTATAACTATATATCTGATGTGAAAATCACCAGCAAATTTATAGCTGAAAAATTATAGTTATCTGAAGGTCTCTTGGGCCTCTACTGATATGGGGGTCAAACACAAAAATATGGCAGCTGCCTGCCCACCCACCCCAAAATGGTCAGCATCCTACAATGCTTATCAAGAAAATCTGTTAATAACCTTTTTTTTTATAAATAATATTTCTATCTTTAAACTGGCCATCAGATATAACTACATGACAGGTGACATAAATAACTATTTTCTGCATTTCAAAAGTGACAATCCCACTCTTTCACAATTTTACATTGCCTTAACATTTATTTATATTGCACCAACAATTGATGTAGCGCTGGGTACAGAGCCTTGAGGGGGACTACGTACTAAGTTAGAACAGACTGGTACATGAGCTAGAGAGTCCAGCTCGCAAGCTTACAATCTAGTGATTACAGTTTTTACATTGCGGGCTCTGGTATATCCTCTTTTTTACAATTCATTATCCGTGGAGGCAAAAAGGAAAAAAAGCCACAGCGATTACATGATCACACAAAATACATACATGTTCAAACGACTGACAGAGTTTTTGTATACCTGTGTTATAGCAAAACAAATGGGAAAGGATTGATGAAATAAATTACCATAAAATACAATCAATTCATTTTCTAATTATTAAGATCATATTGATATTAATAATTAATAACAATTCATGCACATTTGGCATTTTCTAATCATACTTTATAATTCTTTAAAGTGTTATTTGTTTATTGTATATTCAGAAAGTCAGATTCACTCAATGATGAAATGTTTATATTAAACACATGATAATTTAGATTTCTTTTCCACTACATTATTACACAGTGTCGCTTTTTCATGCTGAGAAAACGTTCACACGCTTTGTGAATAGAATAACATAGGAACTGAGAACTGTTTCTTTTGTCGATCTCTAGAGAGAAGTTTTTTAACCTATCACTGTTTAGTCAATGTCTACCAATGTGCTTTACAGAATCTAAGTATTTATTTAGGAAGAGTTCTGATGAATAAACAAATGATCATCCCATCACTTTAAAAGTATACATTTAGAATGTGTTTTATAAGTATCGAAATGTAATGAAATGTTACCCTGGCCAATGATCTTTCTGTCTCAAAGTGAAGTTTTTGCCTTCCTACACTGGCCTTTAACCCTGCCCTTTCCTCCAATCTGAAAGGAGTTGATGTTGATGGAACATATAATAGTTTCTTTCCTGTGCAGTAAAGTCAGCAATAAAGCTTTGTAATTAAGGTGGCTGGGAGGCCCAACCCAGCATGCTAGTGGTGTGGCGAACACTTTTCAAACTTCAAACAATATCAAAGTCACTGAGAAACGGGTCTAGTTTAGGGCTGGTTTGAATTAAACCTCCCTTCCACACGCACATTTCAAATCCAAGCTCAAACAAGAAAGTCCAGGCCTTCTGGATTTCATTAGAATCAATTATCTTATCTGTTTCATCTCAAGCCTGACCCTAAGGCTTGCAAACAGCTATTCAGTGCATTTGTGTGGTTGTTTGAGGAAGCCTGAAGCCAGCCAATGGCCCGAGGACCTGCTAATTAAAATACTGTTGCCCCCTGCTTCTAGTGATTAAATATTTTCAAGCTTTTGTAAATAATTTTCCATTCTTTGCCTGAAGCCTCAGAGCTCCAATAGATGCAGTCATTTATTTTTTTTAGTAGGTGAATACTGGGGCAGATCTCAAGGATTTTAAATCTTCAATAACTTTCAAAAATAGTTTATAAACATACGCACTGTTTCTGATGCAGTTAAGTACTAATGAGCATGCTTTGTTTGAAATGATACTATCTTAAGCAGAATTACATTTTTTTTTTACTATGATCATATTTCATTGAATGTCAGTGAGATTGCTCCATTAAGTAAATTTTGGAGGATTTCATGAGATCGCCGCACATGTTGATATGCTAACAAAGTTTAATAATCAAATTGAGCTAAACTGCGATTATAATCACATTTCCCAAAACCCTAGTTTACATTTAAAAGAGAAACTGCGAGAATACCCCAGAAATTATTTTTATCAACCATGCCAAGAAACATATTGATGGATACAATGAGTCATATCTCTGCCGATCAAAATTCAGTAGGCGACGGGGAAAGAGGATAAAGGCAATTTTTTTGTTTTGTTGTGGCAAATCCACACATTGGCAAGTAATGGCACCTCGGCTGGTGTGAACTGGAACTCCCATTGTACTTAGGCAGCCATACCTATTCCTATAAGATTTCAAATCGGCCAGAAGGCATTATTATTCCTCAAATGTTAGCGTGGATGAAGTTAAAATTATTACAAAAGGTTTGTATCATTCTATATAGAGATCTATTTCAAATACATTCTTCAAATCTTGTAATAATACAGTGTTTACACAGAGTGCCCATTCCCTCTAGATTGTAAGCTTGCAAGCAGGGCTCTCTACCTCATGCATCTTTCTGTTTGTCTAACATTGTCTGTAATTCCCTTTTATGCTCTGTACCAGGTACTGCATAAACTGGTGGAACCATATAAGTAACGTTAATGTGATGTAAACAGATAAACAAAAAGGAAATAAGAGGCAGAGCTTCAAATCTCAAAAGAGATATATTCAATGAACAATGAACTGTGGTGAACTTGCAAAGGAACAGCATAAAGCTAGGCATTAATAGCTGAGTGAAGAATTTATTTTCTTCTTTCTAATTTATTGTACCCACACAAATTATAATTTTTTTTCCGGGATAGATACCATTATTTTGATCATATAAAAAAATTGAATACTTTTAGTTGACAAATCTTTTAAACATCTACAAAAGCTAATTAAAAAAAACATGCTAAATAGATTATAATAGATTATAGTATTTGTTCTGCGTTTAGAAATACCCAAAATTATCGCAAGTTATAGGGTAATAGGTGCAAGTAGTGCATTGCTTCCTCTCAACCATTTTTCTTTTGGTGAATACCTAGTGACATTGCAACCATAACTCTAGCCTACCCCTTTTTTTTGGATGTTGCTGACTGCATCTAGAGGTCAGTGCTATATTTAAAAGGAATGCTGCCTTTCAATATGGCAAATGTGATTGCTCCAGAGAGTGATAACACATCCGTGAGGTCCAATTTAGGTGTTGCTGAGTGAAGTAATCGTTGATCTCTTTATAAGTTAATTTCACCTCTTGATGTGCCAGGCATGCCAATTGTTCTAAACAGTGGGTTTTTTCATGACGTGCCTAGCATGTCAATTGTCGCAAAGGGGTTAATAGTGCGCAATTGCACAAATGATCACAAAAGTACAACACATGCACTTCTGGCAAAACTAGTACATTGTAAACATGACACATTCACCATAAAGTGCACAAACATTTTCACTAATGTTTCAAATAAATAAATTGTATATGTCAGTAAATTGATTCCATGAGTCAGTTTATGCAGTGATTTTTTTTTTAGACAGTACATTAACACCTTTGAGGGCCATGTTTATAGGGCTATTAGGAGTTAATTTTTGTAAGAGTCTCGGATGATTGTGCAAGCTCTTTGTGGAATGGGAAAAGGTTTCCGTGATCTTTAAACTGTGAAATACCGTATTTCCTTCCATAAGAGTACAAGTGCTTTAATTTTGGTAAGCAATGGCAGAAGATAAACTACACCACATGTAGATGAAAAGCACAGGGATTTAACAGTAAGGCAGCCTGAATTTATTCCAGACTCTTCTCCTGTATACAGTTCCTTCAACAATTCCCTGCACATCTTGACATATTTTTAGGTGATGCTAATCAAGTTAGTTATCATTATGCACAGTTTAAATAGCTAGTTTTTTTTTTTTTTTTAAACAAATACATAAATACACCATATATGTATTCATTATAAAATATAATAAAGATATTTTGTTGGGTCCTTCTAATTAACACAGTCTACCACAAACAATTACAAACTCCTTTGCAAAGTAATACAAAGTACCACAAAAAAACTACAAACTATCTTACAATTACTAGACACAGGCACAAACTGCCACAAACAATTTTGCAGATTACCACTATAGAGAACAACAAAAAAAAAACTTTGAGAAAGCATACAGAATGTTAGCTATAGGAAGTATAAAGGTGATGAAAAAAACACCCATTGTAGTATGTCAAGAGCTTTGTTGGACATGTATCCACATTCCTGACAAGTCAATCAGGGGTCTTCAAAAAGCTAGCTCTGTCTGTGAACCTGAAAGTATTTAGGCAACTCCTGTTGGCTTAGGCTCATCTCTTCATCAGTGTGGTTAGTCACATGTACAGTAGAGGAATGGTCAAATATTTGCCCTCTATTAGAAGGAGGAACTAACTTTTGTAAAGCTCTGACCAAACCTCTGGTCATCATGGGAATATTCACAAAGTAATGTGGTACCTCAAATATTAAAGATCAAGTGAATTATTGTTTAAAGCAGCCAACACATGGTAGGATTATTTGTGGTAGTTTGTGTTAATTTGCAAGATAGTTTGGGGTAACGTAATTTGTAGGTATTTCACATGAAGTTTACTCAGGCATCTTGAACTGGTTAACCTCCTAGACAGACGTTTAGTCCAGAATTACCAGGATCAAAGACATGGAATCCTGGCCATCTCTAAATCCAGGGTGCTCCTTTCATTAAATAGGAAGGAGATGTGGAGGATCTTCAGACAGCCCTACTACCTGGCCTTGAACTTGACAGGAACAGATCTAAGTTTGTGAACTTTGTAGACATGCTTACTGGGTAGCTTCTCCCAGGAATCAGAGTGAGGCATTTAATTACTGCTGATAAGATACATTTAATGTAGAAATACTATTAAAATAGTCAACCATAATTTTTATAATGGTAACATGATTTAAAATGAGATCATTCAACGGTGCTGTACCCTCAATGAATGTCCATTTATCTCATGATGCTTCTAGACTAACACTACAAAGATCATGGGTTTTCCTCTTTCTAGGACACTGACACATGCAATGCCACCTACCAAACTGTATCTAAATTATACTATACTATAAAGAATAGAACTTTAGAATTAGTTACCAAGTTAACAGACAAACATTAGACAGTTTAATATACATATCTTGACCTTCACTTCTACCTCTACTGTACCTTAATAATTCCAACAGTTTCTAACTCGATCTAAAAGGATAAAGAATCCCAAAATGCATATCTTTCATATATATATATTTCGATTTGCTCTCCTGCCATAGTATTATACGCGTCTAGCTTGGAGACGGACGCGTCTCGTCACCATGACTACCGTGGGTGTTGCCTTCGCGCACACGTGATTGCAGGCGTGTAGCGTCGCGTCTCCTTGGCTGTACTCCTCTGCAAGTCACTATGCGAGACTGGGGATAGCTCGCATTAGGTTTATCACGCTCATTTCCGGGTGTGACGCGGGTGAACAGCTGCTGCTGGTAGGTAATCAGCTCAGCTTGTATATATGTGTGGTTAGTGTGTTTTGTTTTATGTGCTTGACAAAGGTCAGCAGTTCTGCCCGAAACGTTGCAGTTTCTACAATAAAGAGGTTTGTCGCGCATTGAAGTTCTAAGTCCCGTGAGTGCGTTCATCAGCATTGGATTTATATATATATATATATATATATATATAATAAAACGTAAAATTCAAATACATGAAGAGAATATTTAAAAAGAGAAAACTACAAGGACAAGAAGACATCATATTGTATTTGATGGTCATGGAGTTAAATTTTAGGGTTTAAAAGTGAGATCAACAGGCATTATTTTTAATTCACCAATCTCATCTGTATCCAGCTATATCCATCTTTGAGATAGACTTGTAGGATGTAGAATGTAAAATACCCTACAACAACATCAGAACCGAAAATTACCAATAACTAAATCCTAAATAATTAAACAAGTGCATAGTTATTTCTAAACCTTTCTTAACATCCACCAATCCATACATCACAATTAATACTAATATAATAATAATACTATTACTAACAATAATAAAGTCATGTATATTTAGATGTTCTCTCATTTTTAGGTGTGTCCTGTGCATGTTACTTTTGCCCAACGCGTTTCGCGCTGTTTAGCGCATAATCATAAGCTTTTTTGTATCCATGTTGCTTCTTCATCCAGTGTTCGTTTGGTTACTCCAGTTATGGTATTATGCTTTGTACATACTAATATTATGCAGGAACGTAGAACACCAGAATTTTTTTTTGTTTGTTTTTCAAATATGCTTTATTTTATTAAATTAGATTTTAGAAAGCTTTGCAGACCAAGTGATGTCATGTTAATGTGATTATTATACAAATAATTCTTTAAAAAATATTTTACTAAATTGTTCTTGTTACGCCATGTAATCACTTAGTTATTGTATGGAAGTTCAGGAATGCTCACTGCATGATATGATTTGAGAGCTGGATGGGTTAGACTAGTGATGAATATTTTATTATTTAACAGGCATGAAAGCTTCAGAATATTTCCCAGTGTATTTTTATGTTGTTTTATCATAGAACGGCATATAAAGCAGCTGGTAAACATTTAATCCCATTTTGGACGCCTAAACCTGCACTGTGGTGCCATTGTGGGATTCAGTATTTTCCCTTTTGTAGATGCCGTAGTTTGTTTCACTGCATTCCAGACATTTGGCACACTGCAATATAGCATACCACATTCCCGCACTGTACCAAAATGCATAGTCTACTTCTTAAAAACACGTCCTACTTTATTGTAGCACTTTATTTTTCTTTTTAAAGAGGGACTTGGAAAATGGCCCTAGTTCAAAAGTGATTACACTTTCTTTGGTAAGTCTTTTTTAGACTTCCAGACTGCCATGACAAAGAATGACCGGCAGCACTGATTGGTGAGCAGGATCTATGATGCTGGCAATTCCAGTAGTGGAAGGGATGTTTATCTCATTGGTTGTATGCAGCATGACTGACTGACTGACTCTCTTGGAAGTCATGGACCAATGCACTGTCACCACTTATGAATGGTGCATAACTTGTAATGGCAATTTTAGTGAAGCAGAAGTCGCTTTTCACCTTCTGCCTCATTCAAAATTAACAGCGGTAAACAAGGAATAGGAAAAGGGTTGAACTTGAGTGATATTTTTACAACCTAGACTACTATGTAACTATGTATCCTACATATAATAAGATTTTGTGTATTTCTTGCAAATGCAGTAAGTGACAATTACTAATTACTTTCTAGTTCTCAACTTGATTAAATGTATGCACATCCTCACATGGCAACACTGTAGCAAACCTCCTAAGCAATAGCAATGAATAGCAAAAAATAGCATCTCTTATCACTGAAAATAGTAGTAAATCAATAGCATGAAACAGTGACTGACTATTCTTATACACCATGCTCATTTAAATATATGGGTGTGCTTGCAAAGAGTTGTTGATGTAACAATGCATTGTACAGGGACAAACCTGGTGAGTTCCTCTTGCAAGAAGAATAGAACTGGCATTGCATAAGGCACTTTTTTAAAAAGGATTTAACAATGAATTATCCATAGCCAGTTGAGCTCTTGATTTCCAAATACTCACCGATCTCACTGGCCATATATAAATGTAACAGAACAGACCTGCAATACAAATCACAATGATTTAACTGTGCTTGGTCTGCATTGTGTTATCTGCCATTGTGATCAAAAGGCCTGCTTTCCTTCTGTGATAAAATTCACACCTCTGACCTATGGCTCACAGAATATCAACAGTTTAACCCTCCCCCATAGCTCATATCCAACCAACACAGAGTTTATTTAATGTTTCTAAAGCATAGGAAATGTCTGTCTATACAGCTACCTACCTGATGTCTCCAACACCCCCAAAAGCTGATTTAGCCAACAACTGGCTACCCTAAGATCTCTTGGCAAGAGCTTTAAAACCTCAGATTCCGGGAATGTCCCAGAAGGAGGAAAGCTCCACATCTGACGGGGCCTGGGAACAAAAAAAAAAGCATAATGACTCAGAGATTCGGGGCTAGGAAGAGGAGCTCCAGGGATTCAGCCCCAGAAGCCCCCCCTAACAACGCCACTGACCAGCACAATTGCAAGGCAAAGGATCAGATTAAAAATCCAAGCATCTGAGTCCAGAAAGATAACTTCATCTGTAGATAATGACTAATGCAGCCAAACTTCTAATCAACCAGCATCACTCATTTGATAGTCTCCACCACACACACTAACATCCAATGAAAAGAACATATTTTTAAATTCTTTGAAATTTAGCAAGGCAATATTAAAAGTCATGGCCCATGCTATGTAAAAGAGTTCCTAGCACCCCACATTCTAAGTCAATCCATTCGGGTCAGATAGCCTATCTCTCCTGATATTGTGCAGAGCACAGATGTACTAGAGAGTGGCAGGCAGGTGCAGACTACCCCAGGTGACAGTGAGTCACCATAACAAGAACAATGATGGCGCTTACTCTGACCTTGTCACGGGGTACCATGTGTGCCTGATCAATGGTTCATGCAACATGCGGGCATGTCCAATGAAAGGGGAAAAGGAAAACCCCACTCTGGGTGTCAATTAAATTAGGCAATTAATTAAGTTAATGGAAAATTAGGCCTACATTCTGTAAATATCTGCTCCACTGAATTTCAGATGTAGCATCACAACAGCAATTTAAATAAATAAACAGACAAGATGCTCAGTCACCTTTTTTTATGCCACTTCATCTGACTAAGATAAACGTACAATTTGAATTTCAGTATATGTACTTGTAACATATGTTCACTCTCACATCAGGGGGCCTGAGAGCTATATCATATAAAAACAATAATTGTTATTGTTATCATCACTTCCAAACTTGTTCACCTGCAGTTAAAGCCTCAAATCTGTCCCCATTTTTCAGCCAGTTTTAAATTCCTCCCATAATTTCTCTGAAATCAGGTCAAAATCCTTATTATGTTTGGTTTTTCAGCAATGACTACTGGATGAATTCCAAACGAAAGTACATTGTATTTGCTTTACTAGTATTAGGGAACTTTTGCATTAGAGGAAAGAAGCACGCATTTCATCTTGTTTCAACAGAAAAGACATACTACAGACCTAAAGTTACAAAAATGTCCTGGTTCACATTACAGAGACTGTTGTGAAAGCTGCAATTAGGTCATTTTCTACAAATGACCTTACAATAAAAATAGTGACCAAGGAAAACAATTATGCAATGCATAAAGCTGCAGGGTGCAACTTTGTGTATCTGTTACAATTTGGATGGCCTCCAGGATGGATGTGTTGATCTTTTACAGGAACAAAACAACCTTAAAATGTAGCAAACATTTTAACCAAAGTTCTACATTTCAAAGAGACCTGGTTAGGATTAAATGTCTTCAAGCGTGTTAAGTAGCTATAGGACAGGGATGGAAAAGGCTTTTGAGCCCAAGTGCCATTTCTCCCTACATTATGACCATCTCCCTTTTTTATCCCAGACTCTTTTCCTCTTAGTTTCCCCTTCTCTCTGTTCTCGCTGTTTTTGTTTCCTTTCGTTGCTCCATCTCAGTGTCTCCATATTCTCCATATCCACCAATATATGATGATATGCCATATGACATATGATAAAAACGTAGTGGATAAAGATGATATTTACTACAAGCTGTGAGAAAGGAAAAATGAAAACCCAAAACATCCCAGTTAAAGGGGTGTCAGGTTTAATTTTTGGGCCTGGCAGCAGGTTGCCTGAAGTGCCAGTTAGAAGAGGGGTGTTGCCACTGGCAGCCAATGTTTTTTAATCAAATATTATTTTGTTTGTGGTGCCTAGAGATGCTCTTAATGCGTTTTGGAGAGGGGGCACCAGAGATACTTCCAGAGCCGGACTGGCCCACAGGGACACCGGGAAAAATCCCGGTGGGCCGCCTTCCCTTGGGCCGCTGTTGCCACTTTAATCGCCATAATGAATTCGGCGGCGGTCACATCGCTTTAAATCATTTGTCCCCGCTGCCGTCGGATGTTACTGCAGTGACAACATTTCACCACGCGGGGAGGGCAGGAAGTAAAAGAGACGCGGAGGAGGAAGGGAGGGCTAGGGGAAGCGTCACGGAGGAGGAAGGAAGGGCTGGGGGAAAGAGACACGGAGGAGGAAGGGAGGGCTAGGGAGAAAGAGACACGGAGGAGGGCTGGGGGGAAAGAGAAAGAGACACAGAGGAGGGCTGGGGGGAAAGAGAAAGAGACACAGAGGAGGGCTGAGGAGAAAGAGACACAGAGGAGGGCTAGGGGAAAAGAGAAAGATACACAGAGGAGGGCTGGAAGAAAAGAGAAAGAGACACAGAGGAGGGTTGGGGGGAATGAGAAAGAGACACAGAGGAGGGCTTGGGGGAAAGAGAAAGAGACACAGAGGAGGGCTTGGGGGAAAGAGAAAGAGACATAGAGGAGGACTGGATGAAAAGAGAAAGAGACACAGAGGAGGGCTGGGGGAAAAGAGACATGAAGTAGGGCTGTGGGAAAAGAGAAAGAGACACAGAGGAGGGCTTGGGGGAAAGAGACACGGAGGAGGGCTGGGAGAAAAGAGAAATAGACACAGGGGAGGGCTTGGGGAAAAGAGAAACAGAGAAGGGAGGGCTGGGGGAGAGAGAAACGGGGGGAGACAGAGACACTGGGAGGGGGTAGAGAGAGAGAAATGAAGATACACTTCAGAAATGAGAGAGAGAGAGAAGCTACAGAAATGAGAGAGAAACGCTACAGGAATGGGATAGAGAAATAGACACTACAGAAATGAGAGCGCGAGACAGACACACTACAGAAATGAGAGAGCGAGACAGACATACTACAGAAATGAGAGAGACAGATACTACAGAAATTAAAGAGAGAGAGACAGACACACTACAGAAATGAGAGAGACAGACACACTACAGAAATGAGAGACAGACACACTATAGAAATGAGAGAGACAGACACACTACAGAAATGAGAGAGACAGACATACACTACAAAAATGAGAGAGAGAGACATCCACCTCAGAAATGAGAGGGAGAGAGAGAGTCTACAGATATGAGAAAAATACAGACTGCCATGGGCAGTTCCCCTTCCGAAAAACAGACTTTGGATCCGCTCCTGTGGTACAATCTCAGTGCTGGGCTGGGGTGAATCCTGTGAGTGCGATCTCACTGCTGGGGTAAGTCCTGGGGGTTGGGTCAAATCTTGTAAGTGCAATATGGGTGCTAGGTCAAACCTAGTAAGTGCAATATGGGTGCTGGGCCATGTCTTGTGAGAGTAATATGGGTGCTGGGTCAAGTCCTGTGAGAGCAATCTGAGTGCCGGGGTAAGTTCTGGGTGCAGGGTCAAATCTTGTAAGTGCAATATGGGTGCTGGGGCAAGTCTTGTGAGAACAATATGGGTGCCTGGTCAAGTCCTGTGAGGGCAATTTGAGGTAAGTTCTGGGTACTGGGTCAAGCCCTTTGAGTGCGAACTGGGTGCTGGGGTACATCAATATATCCACTAGTATATACATAAGGTTATGTTTTACACACTGCCCTGATATACACCTCTGCACAGGGCAATTCATATAACTTTGTGTACATACTCAAAGCTTTTAAAATACTTTTAAAATGCCTGTTATTCCCTTTTACGAACAAAAAGAAAAATATTATGTTATGGGGCTGGTTTAATAATATTATGCTATGGGGCTGCTATACAATTTTTTTTCCAGGGCTGGTTTTTGTTCCCAGTCTGGCCCTGTATACTTCTCATCTTACTTCAGTGGTGTATCTTGGTTTTTTGCTGCCCTAGGCAGACAAAATTCAGGCACCCCCCACCCACATTGCACACCCATGACATGCCCCATCACCCATATTGCACACCAACGAAATGCCCCATCACCCCATTACATGCCCCATCACCCACATTGCACACACATTAAATGCTCAATCACCCCATTACATGCCCCCCATCACCTACATTGCATACATACTAAATGCCCCATCACCCTCATTACATACCCCCACCACGTCCATTATATGCCCCCAGCACCCTGATTAATTGGAAGAAACTAAATCTTGCTGAACGGTGGGGGAGGGAGTGAAAATGTTTAAAGCACCAGAAGTGTGCTTTAACGCCCTCTGGCAAAGTGCTGCCCTCTGGCAAAGTGCCGCCCTAGGTGAGTGCCTTGTTTGACAATACTGTCTGACTTATTTGTAATTTTGCTCTTTTTGCTGTGTTATACACCAGTACACCATTGCGCTTACTCATATAGCAGAGCTGTAGTTCCATGACATTGCATCTAGGTAATCTCATTAAGATCTATTAAGAAAGGAGATATTTTTGAATGATGCTGAGTAGGAACTCGTTTTCTGCCTAATTAAAATATTTTAGCCAGTATACATGCCTCTTTAATTGACCTAGAAAGTGATAAAGGATCTCATGTTACTGGTCTTGCAGGAGAAACATGAAAATCAACATAGTTCATAAAACCATGAAAAAAAAATGAAACAAAATGTAAAAGTACAAATGTATTAATGACAAAATAAATTGATTGGTATACTCACACTCCAGTGTGGATTCCTGCTCAATGTTTTCTAGTCAACCCAATATTGTGGTTGGACGAACAAGACTAGGGACAAGAATTAGAGTGTTTAGGTGAGAATTTGCATAGTGAATTCCCATTGGACATTTCTGTGAAAAAATCAGAAAACCTTTAGGACCTGCAGTGAAGCAAAAACAGAACTTCCAGCCCATCCATAGTTATTATAACACATACAATATTAAGGAAATATGCACAGCCGATTCCACATGTATTACAATTTGTCCATATATTAGCGTAATAATTACAATAATAATAGCTCAAATACCCTAACCTAGATAATTAGGGAAAAGTGATTCCAGAGACTAGCAGGATTGTGTAGTGTGGACTGATTAATAGGTTTTACACCTTGGAATGGCATTGGACTCATACAAGCACTGTGTACATCCTGTAAAGCGACAGCTAAACCCTTACAAAACTACACATTATCATTTAATAATACACTTAATACATATGGTAGATTTAATTACATGAGGAAAACAAATGCATGCAATCATAATCTACTGATGAATGATATTAATTAAGTATTACTATCCTATGGTGACACAGGCATTCAGAAACAGCTTGAAATATAAACATTTATTTCATCCTGAATATACACTTTTAAAATGTATACGTCTTTATTTTTTCAATACAAAAACGAATAGAATTTAGACTTAAAATACAGTACAAAAATACAATGTATAAATTATCAATACTATTCCAATGCATACTGAATTATTATAAGTCTTACCAGATATCCTCACATTCACGCTACAAATTCCTAGGAGCGGCAGACGCACAGCATATATGTATCAAAACGTTCTTCTGGGACATGCTAAGTGATGGCAAATTAGGTACAATAAAGTCTGGATAAAGTTTGTTTCTATAAATCTAATTTCCTGGAGTCCCACTTAATATGGAAGATTGACCCCCTTTACTGAGAGCATCTCCAACAGATCAGTGATTTGCGTTACTTCACCAGGACCAAATACCAACAGTGCATTTTATTCCACCAGATTATACAGTGGATACTTTTCTTCAGTATTTGAATACCTTGCATACAATCATTTAACTCAGACCCTTTATACAACACCAATTCCAACTTTACCAGTGGAGCTTCCATCTAAATTCTGTATGAATTTAATGGATTAATAAACTTGTTTGTTTTCCATGTGTACATCCAGAAAATCGACCACGACTCTCTGTGACCTTCACAAATTACTGAATCTGAGGTATGTAAACATTTCTCCTGATGGTAAATCAAAAGTCCCTTGAATCTGATGGTGTGGCATCAGCTCAGTCAAAATCAAGATATCCCTTCCCATTCTAATATTTACAATGCTAAGTTGAATAATCTGGATCAGGGCAGATGCCGGCAGAGAATCCAGTTACCCAAAATGTATTCTCATACCCCATATGGTGGAGAAGACTCCCTTCACTATTGGATTGGCGCTTAACAGTTCTTTATTCTGAATATGATTAACCCAAAAAGATTATATAACTACAAATTTCCTTAAATTCCAACCAACAATGTACTTCCATATGCCAGGAAATAGTTGACCATGAATGCATCATGGACAAGCTATAAATTTGAATAGGATAAAGCTCACCTTTTCCTGATTTCTTAAGCACCTTTTGAAATATTCTGGGGTTTTTATTTGCCCATACAAAATCAGCTGTAGCCCTCTACAACTGCCACTCTTAGGGGATAGTTCTTAGGTGATACAGTATCTTGTAAATCAAATATTCTTAGTTTCTTCTGAGCCAATACCGCTCGAGAAGTCTCCAAGCCATCAGTTGTTTTTTCGTCCTCACCAGTAGATCCACATAATTTGATTCTACCATCCTTTTGGATTAATATAGGATGTAATTTTAGCATTGACATATGGATGTAATTTTAATGCCTAAGTATTCCAGGTGAGTGATATACCAATTGAATTTATACACAGAGTGAAGCTCTACTAAATCTTCTCTAGTTAGCTAAATTTAGTTTGTAATTGTAATACTTTAATTCTCAATTATCTCCAAAACTACCTGGATAAAGTATTAAGGCCTAGTCAGGGACAGGAGATGTCATCCAATGTTCTTATTTTCCCAAAGCTATACCTTTAACATCTTTTTATTTCCTTAACATTGCTGCCAGAAGGCTCCATAGACAAGATATATAATAGTGGTGTCAGTGGGCATACTTGACTAAGTTATTTCTTTAAAACTGGTGTGATTCCATCACTGGACCTACCTCTTTAGCACTGGGGTTCGACTATAACCAGGGACGTATCCTGCCCTGAGTAGTAGGTGTGCACCAAACTGGCAGCACACCTACTCAAAATATATCTGAGAGGCCGACGGCAACAACGAATTCGTCATCAGAATCATTTACTCTGTTGCCAATTAGACCAGCACAAAAAGTTTAATACTAATTGTCTGGTTTGTATGTCCTCTAACAGTCAAATAACAAAATTGTATCCATAAAGTTTTGCATCACAGATGGAGTGTTGCTGACATGATAATTACAGTTCCTACTCTCCTGATTCCCCCTATCCATTTTTGTATCGATCACACAGCTGAACTCGCCTGGCATTAGTTTCCAACCTGTGACTGATCAATCTTAAGTATAAGTGATTCTAAAAAACTTTAAAGGGAATTGATGTAGGGTATATATATTAGCAAAGTATGTTATATAATGTGTCTTATTAATCAACAGTTGGTAGTGCCAATTGCCATCACTCTCATCATAAATATGTTGAAATTTAAATGCATTGGAAATTACTATAGCTACGCCTCCTTTCTTATTTCCCCTTCTAAATTTACATAAAATGTAATTAGAAATATACCATATTTCCTCAGTTTCTGTGTAGGATTAACCCAATGTGTTTCCTCAATAAAGGCCAGATCAATATTTTTTCCAATCAATTGGTTATACAAACAACCCCTCTTCTGCGGTGAGTTCAATCCTTGAGAATTTTGCTTTACTTGCTCAAAATTCCTGCTGAAACCATGGACCACTGTTTCCCCAGCAATACAAAAGCAAAACATACGTCATTCACACCCAACACATATACAACAAAGTTGAGGCTAATTATACAAAAATTCATTCAACTAGAACCTGCTGCCGCCACAGGAAACTTAAAGGCAAAAAGACAGTAAGGCAGTTAACTTAAGTTACGTCAGTAATCCATATGGCTAGAGGCCAGTTCAGAAACAGCATGAAATATAAACATTTATTTCGACCAGAATATACATATTTAAATATTTTGTTTGTAGAATATCATGTTACAGGAGTAAATGAAGTGCCTATTGCTTGTATAACGCAACTCATCTTTGTTTTATACAAATAACCTGTAATAATTAAATTGCATACTAAAGTATTAATTTTCCAATTTGGGATACTGAGTGGAAAACATAGCAACCACAGCCATTTTCCATTCAACTCAAAAAAATAAATATAATTTCAATCCTTAATTTTATGCATGGTTCTGTCAGATTAGCCTTTCTTTCTTCTCAGGCTGATAAATTGTCATGAAGATGGGTAAAAGAAAATCCCTTGGACAAGAGTGAAAAAAGATAAATCTCAGTATATCTTTGCTGACAGGGGATGGCTGGACAGGAGAAAAGGGGGCCAATTTCCAGACCGTAGGCTAGCCATCTCACACATGTGGCTGTGAATGGGATCAGTAGGTTAGGATAGAAAACCCCTAAGTCAGTTATACTCAGTATTTTTGCTCTTCTGTACATACCCCATAGGCATAAACTAGTACGAAAGGAGACTCCCTTTTTACATACTTTCTAGATCTGACAAAGAGAAGCAGTCGTTTGTAAAAAAATGAATCTGGGCACAACCATTGCTATTTCTATCTATTTTTGTATCTTGTCTATATTTCTATCTAATTGTCTTGCCTGTCTATCAGTCTCAGTGCATTATCTGTTAGCATACTTGTCATTCCTTTCTATCTTAGTCTCTGATGAAGTTGCACCACAGACCACTAAGTTATTTTTGACCCCCCCCCCCCCGCCCGGTACACAAGATGCCAACCTTCGCCTATTTCCTGGTAACTGGATTTGTTACTACAGAGCACTGTTCAGATTGACGTCCACTTGTTTTTGCACAGTGGACAGTTCAAAATGTCTGCAATTGAGAATTTGTCTTCTGCCTCATTGAAAGAAACATTTAGAATGTATTCCATCTTTAATGGTACACCAATCCTTCTGAATGCACAACTCATAGATTAAAAGGAAGTGGCTGCACTTGTTGATGAGAGTAAGGTACTCAATGACCACAATAGTCTATTTTTTATTTAAAACCTAACTGTAAGCGTGAGGCAAGCAAAAGAAAACAACATAAGCCACAATTAGAAAAAATATAGAAAAATGTGCAACTGTCAGCATTACTGGGCGCAAAAAAAATAGCAGTTGTAATCCACATCAAAGGGAGGTTTTGATGAGGGAGTTTAAATGAGGATGGTCAGGGATGAGGAGAAAAACAGCAATGTGGTGTTTACAGATTGTAAGCCATTTAGAACAGACTGTATATGTTGAGTGTTAAGAGAAATATGTTGATACAAAATCTTTATTAATCAGCCAGTATGTCCCTTTTTACATGTAGGCATGCAGACACTATCAATGCAATATTCTAATTCTCCACGTTTGGAATCATGCAAGTGGCAGGCCAATACACTTAAGGCACTTCAAGCTCCTCTTAAGCTTCAAAGATGTAAAAGACGGAATGATGGTAACATTTTACAACTATTGATAAATAACTTTTTAAATCACTTTTAAATGATTTTTCTGACATGTTTCCTTTAGAAGAAATCCATGGTTATGTTGGGAAGAAAACCAAGCTAGAGATTTGCTTTTTTGGAATCTGTCGAAAGGGACATGTCCTGTTGTGACAGACGTGGCTATACCAATGTTTCTATTTATCAGTCTGATTGTATGTGCTTGAATACTCAGATACAACAATTACCGTACATTACATTACATTTATTGTATAGAACCAACAATTTATGTAGCACTTGGTAGAGAGCGTAGAGAGGAATTACATACAACGTTAGACGGACAGAAACAAACTGATACACTAGGCAGAGAGCCTTGCAGGCTAGAGAGACAATATGTGGTATTGTATCTTATATCAGTGGGTGTAAAATGTAAATAAGCAAAGGTTCATGGGACAAATCAGCATAAAAAAACAATTTAGAAATTGAAAAAAATAATCAGTCTGAGAGTATGACTCAACAGTTAATATGATAGATGTAAGTACATTTTTAGTACCCATGCAAACCTATTTTGCTACCCATTAACATTGTAGGCATCCTAAACATTATTTAATATATTTTTATGTATTGACAGTTGGGGAGTGAGTTTATTATCAAAGCCAAACTAAAACAGATTTGGATCAAAGTGATTTACAATTTCCACAACTTTAATTGGAAAATATTACGCTGCTGCCTAGCTTCGTAATTAATGTAGTTATAGTTGATAAATACGGCTATACATGTCAACCTGTTTACATTAGGGCACACAGAGATTCTAAGTGAAGAAATTTGGTATGCTCTTTGTCTAAGTGCAATAAATGAATAATATATGATGTAATCATTGATACAGAATCCTAAAAAATATAGACAACTAATGAATGGAAGTCAATATATTATGATTTCATAATTTATCAGTTAACTGACATTACTTCAGTCCTGGGTGATGTCATTTTAAATCACAATTTCAATAGTATACTGACCAACTTCTTAATGATATATTTTTTTAATACATAATGTTTTACAGTGGGTTCATACAATTAGAAATGAACTGCCATTCTTAATATTCAATGTCATAAATTTATGTTACTATGATCAAGTCCTATATATAGTATAATATCACCTTATTTCACATATGAACTAATAATGCTTATAACATTTAAAAAAAATTAAATATATATATATATATATATGTATAAAATACAAAAATACATTTTTTATTTTAGCAAAGTTTTTAGTTAAGAATCACATGACTTCTAACGAACTCACTTAAGGTGCTATTTTTTTTTTAATTGTTATTATTATGATAATGCTTTATTTTTGTCATCATCATAAAGTTAACTGAACAGGATTCTCAAAAATCAAAGATGCTCATTTTCATAAAACCACTTCTTCCAACATCTTTGGTATAACCAATAAAGGTTTGGAGAATTTATCCTTTAAGCAAAGTTTAATACCCCAAAAACCTCCATTTTTGCACCCTTTTGTTGTAAACATAAAACAGCTAACGACTAGTGCATGTGGTGGTCCTAATAATCACTAAGTACAGTTCTGAGATTCCGAGTGTTTTGGGGATTTTATAGACACCACTTTTACATATAGTTTATACAGATAGGCATCTTTTGTAAAATATTTAAATTTCTAATTTGATAGCAGTTTATAAAACAAAATGGCTGTGAAGAACTATTTTATTTGTCCTCATGAAAAAACCCTGTAGTTCTGAAGAGGGTGGCCATTTGTTTTCCCGATTGAAAGATAATTAAGCATGTCATTCTTTCTAAGACCATAAAAGGCTTAAAACTTCAAATTGCATTTTCCTTCAGTTTTATAGGACATGATATACTTTTGTGCCAAGAGAGCAGTTAGTTTTAGTGTTTCATTTTCTCAATGTGAAATGTTATAAAACAAATTTAAAAGAAAAAGAGGGAAGGAAGGGGAAGGAGTAAGGGGCTTTCAAAATGTGAAAAACTAGTCGCATGAAATCCTACAGTTTTTAGGTTGGTTGTTTTTTGAGGTGCTTCTTTTTTGGACACTAACGGCAAAATACTTTGAATGGTTTAGTATATGGATTAGTCATTACCTTTGCGTTTCCACTGTATGGAGATCAAAGAAAAAATAAACCTGGAAGAAAACTAATGTTTGAATGGAGTGTAGAGATTTAAGGATCATGGGAAATTTTTCTGAGCTTCTCTGGCAGGGCCTTAGCAGATCTGTTCAATTTCAGTAACAAAGTGCTCCACTCCGACTTTGTACTTTTCTACTTTGTAGTTTTGCTTTTCTGCTCTGGGCACACACGCTGTATAGATTTCTCACAATAACAGGATATTAAATTCCAGAACCTCCCCATCTTTAAAATAGCAGCACATTATGAATGCAGCTCTTTCTTTTTAATGTGTACCGCTAGCAGAAATATTTTCTTACATGTGTTCAACATGTTTTTATTGCTTTCCATCCTGTCAACAATTTGTGTGCATAGTTATTTGTATTTATTGCATACTTTTAAAGGTTGGGTAGCATACTATATTTTTTCATCCAGCCTTGGGGCAAAAACATTTCAAAATGAACATTGTATGATGGCAGGTCATGTCAATTGTACTTTCCAAAGATATTTTGTTAATAACAGATCATTTTATGAACTTATCAATCTGCTTAAATCGTAAGGACAAATTATTCCTTTGATGGTAAGTTACCAAAGGGAATACACATATTTGTCAGGAAAGATCCCTAGTCCTCAAGTCTTGTACTTTTTCAAACAAATACAATACAAATTGTAGATTTTAATAAATAAACTTTTTTGTAATGAAGAAGTAATAAGTAAAACTGTAGTTCTAGTACATATCTCCTAAGTGTCCTTATTAAGGAGGGACAGTCCCTATTTTGCTCCAAACCCCCATGTCCTCTATGTTCCCTCTTTTCACTATGTTTGGTTTGAATAACAATATCACAGAGCTCCAGCACAATAAAACTCACAATAAAGTGAGTTTAAACTACAGTAAATGTGTTTTTATATTAATTGTTGCATATAAAATACTTAAAATTACTTATCAAATTATATAAATAGATATCAATTGGCCATAAAGTCACTGAAAATGTTCCGATAAAGCCCCACCAATAGCCACACCTTCAGCCACTCCCACAAAATAATAGTGTCCCATTTGAAATGTTGCGCTAGTACATGAACGAGAGAATAATTGTGTAAATATTGTGAATCTAATGCTTAAATCCATGTGCTCAATGATATAAACTATTCTCACTTATCATCTTCATTCACTATTCCAAAGAAGTTTATATTCAAAATATGGATATAAAATATAAATTTTAAAGAAAATGTGTCCATAATTCATTAGCCGTGCTCACAAATAGAAGTATATTACGTAACTGAACCATATTTTCTACAAATACCCCATTCAGTACATATCATTAATATACTTGCCATGCTAAAGAAATATTAGATTTGATAACTAGAGCAAGTTCTAAATAAAGGAAAAAATGTCTACTATACGAAGAGGATGAGGCAATCTGTTATTTCATTCCCTCACCAAAAAAAAATCTGTTGTGTTTGTCAAATCCAGGTTGAACATGGTTCCTTATGGAGTTTGACACTCTAAACAGCTGTCTATGTTTTCCCTATGTTTTGAATGGGATTGGTCCTTTTGGCCTATCTCACAGAAGCAGGAGAATGTCAGTTTAAACATATATATGAAAGCTATGGGACATATGATGAACTCAAACACAGAACATTAGGTAATATACTTAATGGCCACTATATTATATGCACCTATATAGCACAGGATAATTCTCTATTTTCCCTCCCGAAAAGCCTTAATTTTTGTCGACATGGATTCAACAAGGTATAGAAAATATTCCTTTGGGATTTCTTGTCCGTGCTTACTTTTTTTTTTAGCATTGTGTGGTTCCTGCCTATTCATAGACCACACATTCTTGCTGGAAGCATCCTTCTTCTCATTCTCCCAAATTAGTCAATGGGATTCACATCTGTGCAAAAGGATGGATCTGTGGGTGCATGTAGCTTATGATATCTGTATAAGAAAAGAAGTGAAGACTTGAGGAGCAGTAGGCGGCAGCTGTAAAAGTAAACGGACTTCAGACACGATGGCAGGCTGTGAAGGATAGTTTCCGCTTTTCGTGCCAAAACTGAGCACTTTGTCAAGGCTCGTGATATCTGTATGTAAAGTAATTGATTGAGATCCTTGTTTTTCCAAACTCCAACTTTGGCGGTCATGTGTCGATTGTAACGTCATAATTCTGTTCTTAGCTATCAGAAATTAAAGGTTTCTACTGCTGTAGAACATTTACTTTAAGGTCTGACTCCTTGTGCATCCTGACACACCCTTCTGTGCACCACTATTGTAAAGATCGAATATTGAAGTATTTCTGTTGAAAAAGCCAAGCCATTATCCTCTAAACTCTCATTAAAAAAATGTTTTTGCCAACAAAAAAACTGAACTTTTTTGTAAGCAAACTCTTCTCTGTAAACTGTAGTGCATGAAAATCCCAATATGTGAACTATGATTCTAAAGTGCCATGCCCACCAGTAACAATCATACTAGGTTAAAGGCCACTTTCATGTGTTTGGTCATACAACAAATAAACTTCTTGTCCATGTCCATGTGTTATGTGGAGATCTACAACCAAACAATTTGCTGTTTACATTAACAAGCTTGTGTCTGTGATAACGTCTCCACTGAGGGTAGATTTCAATAAAAGCTATTTATTCTAAAAAATAAAAAAAAAGACAAATAAGTATGGAAATCCTAGCAAAAATAAATGCTGTCCAAAAATAGGTCCAGTTATTCCCCTTGTCACAAACAAAACAAAATCATGACCACCAGATATTTCACAAATTAAAAAATTAAAAAAATAACCAATCTTATTGGTCAATGTAAATTTCGGATTGCAAAAGGAAAAATAAAATTAGAAGCCGGGTCTGGAAGAATCTCCATCATGATTCTGAGTTTCTCTCATTGTAAATCATAAGCATTACCATGAGGAAGTGACCCTCCAAGCTAAATGAAAAAAACAGCATCCATGCATTTCTTGTACTTATAGCAAAATATTTTTTTTTCAGTTTAGTTGTATTCCCTCTACAGTTTTACAGTGTATACTGTCTATTTAAAAAAAGAGAGCATTGCAGGGAATTGAGAAAGGCACTTCAAACGTAAGACCAAAGTAGCTGAGTTTGAAACATTCTATGATTCACCTGCCTTTGAGATGTTTTCCAACTTGGCTTCTTTGACTTCAAGTTTGGAATTCCCACATCAATTTCGTGCAATTCTCTCTTTATTGAGTAGACCCTATGTGTTTACAGCTGATTTACAAGATGATTTAGATAAATTGGGTAACTGGGCAGATAAGTGGTAAATTAGGTTAAATGTAAAAATGTAAGATTATGAATTTTGTGCCCAATTATAAAAATGCAACATATAGTTTAAATGGTGTTCTCTTGGTAAAATCTTCTATTGAAAAATATTTGGGAGTAATTATAGACAATAGACTTAGTAGTAGTGCACAGTGCCAGTTGGCAGCTGCGGAGGCCAATAAGATGTTGGCATGTATTAAAAGCGATATTGGCATATATTGTAACGAGACATACTAATATCTACCTCCTGTGCATTAATACCCTTTTATTGACTCACAGGAGGTAAAAAATATTCTGCCTCTTTACGGGTCCATGGTAAAACCCCATTTTGAACACGCAGTTCAATTCTGGCCTCCTTTTTCATAAAAAGGACATTATGGAACTAGTGAAAGTGAAGAGGTGGACTACAAAACTAATAAGGGGAATGGAAAGTTTTAGTTATGAAGAAAGGATAGAAAGGTTAAATTCGTACACGCTAGAGTATTGGCATCTTAGGGGGGATATGATAATGTTATGTAAATATGTACTGGGCCCATACAAAGGGCTTTTTAAAAAAAAATGTTCATTAACAGAACTGTACAAAGGAAAAGATATCACCTGCTAAGACTTGAGGAAAGGAGTTTTATTCTAAAACAAAAGAAGGGATTTTTTTATGGTAAGGACAATAATGGTATGGAATTCACTGCCTAAAGTGGTGGTAGCAAATACAATAGATGCCTTTAAAAGGGGCATCTTTTTAATGAAGTAGAACATAGTGGGCTATGTTCGTTAGTATAGGCATTTTTTTAGTGCTTATCCAAGGAGAATCTGACTGCCATTTGGAGTCAAATATGAATTATTTCCCCAATGAAAGCAGAATTTGAAATTGCTGAAATAAGAGTTTCTTTTGGATCAACAGCGGTAAGCAAGGATTAGGAAAATGATTGAACTTGACGTAACTATGTAAGTATGTCAAGGAGATGTGGCCGGGATCTCCAAAACATAGAAGATTTCTGGCTACCATTAGAGTGCCTACTTGTGCTTATTTTCAAATACATATAGATGATTTTCAAATATTGTAAATAAAAAAAAAAATCCCCCTGCACAATTGAGTGATGAAACATATTTTTGAAGTTATACCAATTAACTTTGCTTTGAAAATATTTTTTGCATTTTGATGAATGAAACATACAAAGAAGAGACCCCATTTTCCAGAAGGGATAACTATACAGAAAGAGTTAAATAAGGACCAATATTATTGTCTACAAGTTTAAATACATCATTAAAGTCTGAATATCTCTAGTTTGCACATTTTGGAGTAGGCATTATGTATCGATCTGTCTCTAGCTCTAGAGTAAACAAACCAGAGGCTTCCTTATGGCAACTGAAGTTTTTTTTATAGGAGGATTCATTTTATTTTTGGATGGCCAATGATGAGAAGGATGTTACTGAATGTCACAGGACATTTTTTAATGTAATATTTTTTCCACAGGTTCACCCTTTTCACTGTCCACCCTCCTGGCACTCAAAGGGCATTTTTTTTATAGGTAGATGTTTTTTTTTTTTAAAAGGGTTTTATTAATTTTAGGTGGGGGCATTTGTGACAGCCTCTGCCCCCATTTATTATATGGGAAGTAGACACTTGGGCAGCCCTACTTTAGCCATTTAAAAGGGGAAGGGGCATTTGGGCAGTCCACCATCCTTTTTATTACTCGTGGGTCTGGGAGCACTTGGGTCGGACCCCAACAAACCTTGTATATTATATATGGGGCATGAGTGTGCGAAGCCCACAGCCCCTTTCCTCAATAGGGGGCCATGGGCATCACTATTTAAAAATTGACTGGGCAGCAGTTGATGTGAATGTATAAATAAGTTTCAGTGACCAAGTACCTATAGAAACTGTTATAATTGGAAGCCATGTGCTGAAGTTATGGTGTGCTCCCGAAAAGACACCAGTGTAGATCCAAAGAAGAATAACGCTGTACTCCTCATGCTCCTTTAATAGTGCTTTAGTAGGTGATCAGTGCCAGGGAGTATAACATACATGGAGGTGCAAAATAAAAGTGTAACGTGTTTCATGCCTGCCTCATAAGCTGCTCACCAGCCTATGGCCCCAATACTAAGGTAGGAGGAGTTCAATTTTGTGACTAAGGTTAACTCAAAGTCCCAACTCCACCCCCACCAGTCAAACTTTACTTTTAGTGAATAGCCCCCACAGAGTCTATACAAGGCATGTCCATTAGCCTATGCCTGAAGGGAGCAAATGCTATGCATGAAGCAAAGCTATTACTGCCCAGCTTCTACCCTACTTATTAAGTGATATAGTATGTTTTTAATATTGTCCTATTTGTGTGTTGTTTGTGCCTGCAGTTATATCTGGTTACAAGTTTGATACATCTACAGACAAAGCTAAGTGTATTTTTATTCATTTATTTATTTTCAATCCATTGCCACATATCCTTTACACACCCTCATTTTTTTTATTTTTATTACAGTGTATCATTTACATTTGTTTTATAACTGGTTGTTTTACTATATCAGCAAAGTTATGATTAGCTATGTTTATTACCAGCTAATAACGCTTCGCAAATTGATGTTGGAGTGTTTACTAAGAAATACTGTGTCCTTTCAAGCCAGTCAGTGTTGTTATATTTTATTTATGTAGGGGATATTTTATTTGCCATACCTTTGTCATGTGAAAGTCAGTCATGCTTCAGATATTCTGGTTTGTCTTAAAATTATTTTGAATTTATGTTGTTGCTTGGTGCAAAGTGTACATTGACATTGCAATGGAAAAGCTAAAGTCGAACTGCACATAAATACACATAACATTATACCTACTCACACTCCTGTGCATGTATGGTATTTTTTTGATGTTTCAAAATATTTTTCTCATATGCCTTTGTCTGTACTAACTGTAAATCCAACATGTGACATTTATAAATGCAATATTTATTATTGGCACTGAAATTATAATGCGTGCAGTGTCAATTCTTCAGAACAAGTTTTCTTGGGAAAGAAAGCTTGGAAATTGGTTTCAGCTGAATTTTCTAGAGGTACCTCTTGAGATAACTGCTTCATATATCTTCTCCTAATGATCAAAGCGAATGCTACAGTTTGTCTAGAGAGAGTAATATTAACAAGATGGATAGCTAACAGTCAGAGTTTAGATAAAAAAAAAAAAAAACCTCATCCACTCAAAGCTTAGTCTTCCAGCATAATGTTTCTGCCTCTACACACATCAGATAAAAATGTAAAAATGCCAGTGATGCATTATCTTTATATTCTTGCTTTATTTTCTAGAGATCTTTGTGACCTTTTGTAAATTAACCTATTTTGAATGTGTGTGCTAGAAGTATGAAGATTCTACACCAATCTGTCATTTTAAGTGTTCTTTTGAACTAAGCATAATTGTCTGATTGCCACTTAATATTGTATAAATGGCTGTGCATTTATATATATATATAAAATAGGCAGTATACATCTCTGGTATTGAGTAGAATACCTAAAAAAGAACCACTATTTTTTTTTTAAACTTTAGTAACAAAGATGTTTTTACATTCCATGTAATACAAGCAAAATGAAAAAAAAAAAAAAAAAAATGAAATGCACCTTTTATATGCAACTATTTTTCTCCAGTCTGGGGTCAAACCCAGCCCACTTTCTTTTTTTTTTAAACCTCCCCTACTTTTGCTCTACCCATTCCTCTTGTGTCTGTCATGCTTCCAGGTGAGTCTCCTTGCTATCTGTCGCTTTTATGAAAATCCACTTACTATGCAATATGACTCTCTCACGCAATGGCAAGGCGTCTATATATGTATCCGATATTTGTATTATTTGTATTGTCTTTTTTATACATGAAAAAATTGAAAATAATAAATAATGAAAATCCACTTACTTTATTTTTTTTTTACTCAGAAAGAAGTCTTATTCACTGATTATTGCTATGATTTTCTTTCCTTGATTCCTTTATTGTGGAAGTGTATAATATACCACCACCTACAATACTCCTTAGTATCCATTCACTCTTTTGGGAATGTCTATGTCAATTATGCAGTTTAGTGGTCACATGGAAAATGTGGAACTCCATATCCATACATCTCCGCATTAATCCAATTCTCAATTCATATTCTAATCTATGTTATTCCTGTAGCAGGTCCATTCATTTGACCATACCTGAAATACACTGAGGTAAACACCTGAGTTAAATAACACTAGGCAAGTCATCTGTGGTGAAACAGAATAACATAAATCATGAATTAATAGCTGCGTTGGAATGACACACAAATTGGAAACATTTTCCAACTCAGGTGTTAAAGCTAAACATTGCTTATATTTTGTATCCATAGAATAAAAAAATTATGCAAAATGGATTCTAGATCTCATCATTTGCTTATCAAGCCACAAGATGATGTCATAAACAGGAGAAATCACATACACATTTCAAACATTGTTTCCTCTTAATTTAGGAATTTGCTTACAATTTTGTAATTAGCACAATGTATAGATTGTTTTGTATCGTTTTTTTGTTCTCTACACTCCCAGTAAAAGTAATGTTTAGGTTAACAGTCCCTTTAATGCCTCATTTATGCAATTTGGTTGCCATTTTACCACAGTTCGCTGGTAAGTAAATAAACCCCCTCGTTTATCGCTGACCTGGATATTTGTTTCATTTATAAAACACTTTTTGGAATAACTCTTAATAAAGCAGTAAAATAAAAATTTTGGTCCAAAATGTAAAAAGTGACTAACCTTTTCACCTGTGTTTTAGAAAACAAACAAAAAAAGTAAAATAGAGACAGGGAGGGCATTCCTGCTGTGCAGAGGGGTTTCCTTGTTAAAGACATGTTTATGCAAAATAGCTTAAAAAAAGAAAAAGCCGGTTCATTTAAGCATGCTGTTAAAATAAATTCATACGTTGCATGACGAATTGCAAGCAAAGGAAAATGCACGGGAAACATAAAATGTTTGTACTAGCTTTACTTTATAAAACACACCATTCTTCCTGATTTCCCCCCCATTTCCTTGTGCATGTTTAAAGGCTTCAGGTGTGTTATGGCTAAATGCTACAATTTATTTATACAGTTCCTACAAGGACCACCCAACGGTGTAACAAAAAGAAGTTGGTTAGCATACCTTGTGGCTTATTTGCTTTTTACTGCTGCTTTCAAATTGTATATTCTAGCTTTACCTTGTAAAATTACAGTCTTGACAGCTGTTGAAGGTACACATTAGTGGTTACTCTCACAAGTGTCACATTTTTGAATCATAGCCTTTAAAAACAAATTCCTGCTATAACTTACAAAATATTAATGCTTTCTGCATCACAAATGACAAAAATAAAATGTTGCCTTCTGCAGTTACGGAAAAGCGGATCTTTAGTAAGAACAGGAAGTGACCTCATGCTGGACGAGTATAAAATGATACACTCAACTAATTTGCAGTTAAATATTTGTTAACTCTTTCAGGAGCAGCAATATTTGCGACCTGCTGACTTCTAAACAGATTTGTACTCCTGCATCGCAAAATAAGGATTAAAGTCATTATCATTACAATGAATTCAAAAACATTATTTTGGAATTTTAATCTCTCCAATAAAAAAATACTTTAAAAGACCCCACATGTCACTGAAAGCAAACAATTTATAAAGTTCTAAGACAACATTCTATGAATTGGAACAATCATCAGGAGCACTGTTTAGGTTTTACGGTGATTGCTCCACTTTTACAATGTTGTACCACAACCAACTTTTATTTAAAACGAAATGTAATTATGTTACAGTAATTATCCCGATATTCCTGTAAATCATTGTTTGCAGCAATATTACACATATGTGTTATGATGATATTTTATAAAGTGCTATTGATCCTAGAGAAGGCTTATTTAATTAGCGATTGTCTTAAATGTTTATAACAGTGTGTTTTATAGCCATTATTTCAATGCCAGATAATACAAGAACATATCAGCGAAATTTATCAAAGTCATTAATGACAAAACTGTGCATAACAAGCACTTAGTTCTTTAAATAGCCTGATGACCAAATGGATCTCAGCAGTCCAAGACAGAGTGACCTAGTCCTGATTTATACATCCTGTAATTTCAGTGAAAACATTGCCATTTTAATAAAAACAAAAAATCCAATAATCTGAACACAAAACCTGCAGCTTTCTTTTAAAATGAAAACTGTAAGAGACATGCAACAGATTTATGACCTCTTTGGTGCTCTTTGGTAAACTGTAAAAATAAAAATCCCATGGGAAATGGACAGGCATCAGTTTGGAGAGGAAAACAATTCGCACAGGGACAGATTTCTATATTTGGCACCCCTATAAGGGTTTCTTTTTTGCAACCTCTTGGAGAAACAAGAGGTTTGATACATGTAAAAGAAAGTAACATGAAAGGACTGACACATGATGCTACACAAAGATAAAATAATATTTCACTTTAAAATACTCACAGTTTCCTTCTACAGTAAATAACACTAAGCTGATATATTTTGCAGTGTTACAAAACCTAAGTTGAGGGTTTTCTTGCGTTCACTGCCTTGACCTCATGTAATATGGAAATGCAATGCATCAATAAGGGGTGCAACTAGTACCCCAGTAAGGGGCCCATCTGCCCTAGGGGCCCCAGCCAGGGATACAAAGTATCCCCGAATATGGCTGGAGGATGTCTGTGCACTAGCAGCGTATATTATGATGCTCCTGTGACGACATGGCATTCCAGTTCCGAAGATCTGCCAGAAGCATGTCAGCACACAGGCAGCACACAAACACCTTCTGACTACCCCCACTAGACACCAGGGAGAAATGGCTACAATGTATGTCCTGGGGGTGCAATGGCAAGTATGTGGGTGCAATGGCAAGTCCTGGGGGAGCAATGGGAAGTCTGTGGGTGCAGGGGCAACTCCTGATGGTGTAATTGAAAGTATGTGGGTGCAAGGCTTAAGTCCTGGGGGGCAATGGAAAGTCTATGGGTGCCATGGAAAGTCTGTAGGTGCAATAGCAAGACCTGGGGAACAAGGGTGACTTTTGGTTGTGTAGTGGCAATTCCTGTAGTGCAATGGCAAGGCATATGGTGCAATAGGGAGCAATTGGAAGTCCTGGGGGTGCAATTGCAGTTCTGGGGGTGAAATGGCAAGTTTAGAGATTGGTGCAGTGTGGTGCGGGGGTAAGTCCAGTGGATGCTGTAGTGTAGTCTTGGGGGGATTTTATGGGGTGCAAGTCCTGGGGGTGCAATGGCAAGTCCAGGGGGTGCAGGAGAAAAGTTCAGTGGGTGCAATGTCAAGTCCAGTGGGTGCTGCAGTGGGATGTGAGGATAAGTTCAGTGGGTGCCTCATTGTAGTGTAGGGGAAATATCATTTCCCCCACACTGTGGGGGTACTGCAATGTGGTGCGGGAGCAAGTTCTGTGGGTGCTGCTATGTAATGCGGTGGCAAGTCCTGTTGGTACTGCAAAGTGGTGCAGGAACAAGTCCTGTGGGTGTTGCAATGTGCTGAGGAGGCATGTCATGTGGGGGCAATATTGTGCTGTGGGGACAATAATAAAAGGTGGGCAGAATTGGAATAAAGGAGGACAAAGGAAGGAAATAAGACAATAAACGCAATTTTTAATAACATTTTGTATTACATATTAAAAATTGTTTACATGGGAACTAGTATTTTCTACCAAAAACCTTTTTCTCCATTAGGGTGATCATATATCATATATAGGTTTTTCATTTTTTCAAAATAAATTAAAATCCAAACATTGTGGGTTCGCCTTTATTTCATTATGCGGTGTCAGTCTTCCTATAAATTAGCAGCACCCTAGACCACCAGGGAGTGAGTGTTGGGTGTATTTATGGGGGCCCAAACCATTTCTTCTGTAAGACGCACAACATTTTTTGATAGCAGTATTGATGAAATTTATTCCACTTATAAAATAAAATATATTTTCATTGCACTTCTCCCTTATAGTCCGCGTTGGGATGAAGTATGATGAGATCACACCCACACCATCAGTATGTTCAGGGGATCAAGACATATTTGACTTCTGAGCTGCCACACTGTGCTCTCCATCTGTATTTACAGTAATTACATAACTTGAAAAATAAATACTATTTAGTCCTTCCCATTTAATAATGCAGAGGCATTATTAAACACTAATATACACACGAGAAAGTAAAATGGGAGAGGTAGAATGCGCTCTGAGGGGTATAGCACTAGCAGCAACTAACCTAGCAGTCATCCCAAAATACTGCAATACAGATAAACAACAAACAAAAAAGGTGGCAGTGCGCTTCTGTGCTATAAAGTGAAAAAGTGCAATGAGGTATTTAACCTCTGTGCGGATATTACAGAGTGTGTACCCCGTAGGGCAAAAGAGAGAAAAAACTGTAAAACACACAGTCCCTGATGGTATGGGACACAGTAAATGATGTATGGCAATTCTTTATATAAAACCTCCAAAGAATAGAAGATGGTGTTAATACACAAAACTTCAATTTAATACAAAAAGTGCTTAAAATATCTTACACTTCAGTTTTGGAGTTGCAGCAAAATCTTGGAGCATAGATAAGAAAACAGGATCCGGAGAGAGCTCTGATGGGTAGTAATAGATCGTGATCAACGCGTTTTGCCTTCAAATGGTAGGCTTCATCAGGATCCAGTAGTACCCATGAGAGACAGAGCAGTTTATATACTGTTACTGTTAATTAAAACAATAATCACATCACTAACAGAGCGACAGAGCTATCAGCGTCGCGTCATACTATATGCGACCATGTAGGCTGGACAAAATCTGTTTATTCGGCTTTTTCCGCTATTCGTAAATGCTCTGGTCTTTCCGGAATTAGATTCGTCTTTTTCCGCTATCTGTTCGTTTTACGAGTATTTCCGAAGATTTCCGACGATGTTCGTTTTCGTATTAGTTACTTCTCGGATAGTCCTCGGCTTTTTGTTCGGATTAGCGGCTTCGTATTCATTCCTTTAGTCTTTCGAATAGGGGCTAATACGATTTTATAACAGAGTTCGAATGAAGGAAAGTCGAAGTCTTCGGTTTAAACATGAGGAGCTCGGTTTAAATTGTATCTTAGCCCGAACAAGATTTACAATCCACATAGTTCACTCAGTAATAGATCCATGCAATATAAAACATAAAGATAATTAGATACAATAATAATGCACTTTTGAAGAATAAAAAATTATAAAAATATATAACTAAGTGCGAAATTTAGAAGGAAAAAATATTATTTAAAAAATTTTTTTTATTTAATTTGTAAAGTACAAGAAAAAATATTAGAAAAAATATTATTATTTATAAAACTTTAAAATATCTGAAAAAGGTATCTAAAAAACATATATATAGTTCCAATTTCGCACACAGTTTTAAATGAAATTAAACAGATCGAAATCTGCATTAAGGCCCGTGGGGTGCAAAGTGTTCATTCTAAAAACCCACTCCATTTCAGTTTGTCCAATTTTTTTGATATTATTACCTCCTCTCCAGTATTTTTTCACTATCATTATAGGCCAGAATTTAAGGTTTTTTGGATTTTTATGGTGACATTCTAAAAAGTGTTGGGGTAGGGAATATTGTGTATTTCCCTTCCTTATATTCGTCACGTGTTCTTCTATTCGTTTTTTTAAAGGTCTTATTGTCCTGCCTATATATTGGAGTCCGCAGGGGCATTCTATGGCAGAAATTACATTTTTAGTGTGACATGTCATAAATTCTTTGTATTCTAATATACACACACCAGTCATGCCACAAGACTTTCCAACAGAAATCCTACACTTGCAGTTCTACCATCCCTGCATGTTATTCTGGTTAGGCATATTCAAAAACAGCTAACAATGACCCCGTTTTTGATGCAAAAAGGAGATCATTGCTAACCTTATTTGTCTATACCTACACAGAATCCACTGCAGTGCTGGTAGCACTGAAAGTTTAGGTTTTCTATGAAAAAAAAACCAAGTCTACTAACTTGTGTCGTGTGTTTAGATTGGTGTTTAACCCCTTAGTGTTATGTACTCTTTTTATTTCCATAAGAAGGGCTTGCTTAAGATGCCATTTTTATTTATTTATATCTTATAATTTACTATAATAAAATCAGAACATATGAAGAATTAAAAAAACAACACTTTTTCTAACTTTAACCTTCATTTTTTTTTTTACTCAATTACAAATGGTAAAAAAGGCCCTGTGTAAATAGTTTCTAAATTGTTTCCTGAGTTTAGAAATATGCCTTGTTTACATGTTTTTCTGTTGTTTTTTGCTAGTTATAGGGCAATAACCTTAAGTAACGTTTCTCCCTAACAATTTTCCCTACAGTGACCTTTAGACCCCAACCCCAATTATCAACCTAACACTTACTGTGACCCTAAACCTAACTCTCACTGTAACTAGGGGCAGGCGAATAACTACAACAGAGCGAAGGAAACTATTGCCCAAAACAAGGCAGCTCCATTTCCAGTATGGCTCATATTTTTTCTCCTGGGATTCAGGTCTAACCAAATGTATTCCATTTTTAATAAGACTGTGCATGGTTTTGCCTTTATTGTGAATTTTGATGCTTAAAGGGCTTCAATGTCTGTGGCTTAATATGCAAATAACATATTTCCCCAATTTAGGCATTTGCTTGCAATATTGCTAACACAATGTATTGAATATTTTCTACCATTTATTATTCTCTACATTCACATTAAAAACAATCGACAGTATTTTCCCAGTATTTGATTACTAAATTCGGACAACATTGGGATCTGAAGCCAGAGATTGTTTTACTACATCTGAATTTCCCAGAATATACAAGGGAACATAGGATAATCATACATATTGTAACTGCTTGTAAACTAGAGACCGCGAGGAACTGGAAAGGCCCTAAGATCCCAGAATGAGCGAGAATAAAAATACAAATAATCCACCAATGTAGGATGGAGAGTAGTAGATCATATAATTTGGGGAACCTAGTAGATTCTCAATACTGGAACAGGTGGACGAATGAGTTGGAACTGGGGACTTTATGACTATGTTTAAATGGAAACAGTATGAGGGGAGAAAACCGAGGGGCTAAGGATAAATATTGAGCGGAGAGACCATTGTCTCTGACTGTGGGGAAAAGTCCCTTCCCCCCATGCCACCCCCCCCCCCACCCGATGGGAAAGGATAGGTATTAGCAATGTATTATGAATTTTTTATGTGGTCCATCCAAGTTGTTCCATCCTCATGAATTTTGATTAGAATAAGAATAAGTGGGCCTTTGAGGGAGGGATAGGGAATTGGACCGGTGTCTATCTAACCGTGTGTAGTGTTAGTACAGTGTATTCTATGTATTTATTGAATTCATCTGTAATTGTTGTAAATTTTGATACTTTCATAATTAAAAAAACGAACAATCGACATAACACATAGAAATCCCCCAAGTTTAGAATTAAATTATACTAATTTATAAACTATTGGGTGAACTTTTTCAGGTACCCAGAATTACAGCATGACATTGCCAATTTCTGCAAAATTTGGTCTATGTTTAGACCACATTTGGTTCAAGGACCAAACCACTTTGAAGTTGGCCCGAAATCAGCAGAAATTGTCAAATTTTTAGCCATTTAAATTCTCAAGATTGTAGCTAAAGAATTAAACATAAAAGTGTAGAAGAATTAAAGTGAACATATTTTAAAAATAATTGTATACATTTATAAAATAATAATGTTATATATTATAATAGCATAGTTACATTAATATAAGCATTTTTAAAGTTTAATAAAAAAAATATTTTATATTATTTCCTCGAGTGATCTGATTGGGTCTGAAAATCGGAGCGTTGATTTAAAAAAAAAAAAAAATTCTAGCTACCTGATTCAACCGTTAAATATTCAATCAAGAATCTAGATAGCATAATCACACAACTCTATAGTCATTTAACTCTGTGTTACTGAAAGCTAAGTTACAAATGCTTTTCTCTAGTATATTTCCTTAGTTTATATTACTAATAGAACTCATTTTAAAAAGTATAATTTGTATTTGAATTCCTGCCTTCAGCTTTCTTTCATGATCCTTACTTTACTAACCCATATTAAGTACAATGAATTATTGATGTATGAGCTAAGGGTATAAGTAGGATATAAGTAATTTATGGCATTATTTATGAAACAGTATATGTATAATTTTTTTCATGTCACTTTTACAGTCAGGTGACGTTGAAAAATGACCGCCATGTGTCTGTTCCTACAAACACATGTTTTCAATTTTTAACAGTAGTACACGTAAAAAATGACGGTATTTACACAAGATGTCACTCCTCCATAAATATTTTTCAGATGGGTCCTATGAAAAGTTTAGTACACAATGGTCACATAATGGTTGATTTGTGCATATGGCACATTATGGTTAATAATTACAATGAATGCTTAATACAAATATTGAAGTGTGGAGTAGTTCAGCTATTTTGATGACTATACTTTATTCCTTGCATGCAAGATTAAGGATTTGGCTAATAGAGGCAAAATAAAGCTGGACTTTCCAGTCAGGCCGTCTGCTTTCCTTAACATTTTTCATCCCATTATAAGCCGTGTTTATAAAACATGATTTGAGTATCAAATTGTTGAATGAACTTGTAATGTCACATTCAGATTCAGCTGTTTGGCTTTGTTTTTCTTAGTTGCAATTTGAAGGCAGCACAGCTGTTTTTGATGTCATCTGTGAGAGGCTTCTCTGTGTTTGGCTGAAACTCAATTAGATAACCAGATAAATGATGTCTCCGTGACACATAGCGTTTGGCATACTCCATAGTGTGTACAAAGTAAGTGTACTTAGGATTTGGATTTCAAACACACTAAATTACCTAGCAAAGGGGAATTACTTATTAGCCTACTGCTTCAGAATCTAGTAATTAGAAATGCTTGATGGATTTGATAATGATATACCTATTTATCCCCAAGTTGTCCAGAACTGGCCCATCTTTTCATGTAATAGAACCACAATATTTCCAGGCCAACTCACCACTGCAGTTCTTGACATCATTATATAGTGCAAGAGTTTTTATTTTATTCCCTGGTTTCTGTGATGCTTTTTCTGCAGATAATAATTTCCTTATCTTTCTGGCTGGAGAAGTTGTAATAATTATATGACAGAAGTCCCAACTGCTATAAGGATAAGCTGAATGATGTTAGAACAGGCTAGTGTTACACTCACTATTCATTAGACAGTGGACGGATAACTGAATTGCAGAAATTTGCCCAAAATAGCTGAGCTGAAAATGTAGGAAAGTTGATTATTTTATCCAACAGTTCAGTGGCAGGTCTAGCACAGTTCTCTCTTTAGTGAATACACCCTGTATGTAACAGTGGTACACTAATAGTGAACATGTTGGTATTCCTTAGGGTAACATTTTAAAGACATATTCAGGGTACAGGTGAACTGAAAGGGTCAGTTGTACTTTATAAAGGGATGATGTTCTCCTTACATTTAGTAATCCAATAACCTCTCTGGCTTCTGCAATGGAAGTGATTCTCCAATACAGTAAACATTCCAACTACAAATTAAATTTAAATAAAACTCAAACAATAATAGCCAATGTAGATGAAGAAACAAAGAAACTACTGATACATTCTTATCATTGGAAATGGGATCATCAAGAAATTGATTATCTTGGGATAAAACTAAAATTAGACTTAGAGAATATGTTAAAAATGAATTACCAAAATATGATAGACTGCTTCAGAGACAGCTTCAACAGATGGAGAGGGCTGGAAATCTCGTGGATGGGACGTTTAAATTCAGTTCAATCTTATTTAATTCCTAAATTAGCATACTTATTTAGATCAATCTGGCTCGGGTACCTAAATCAACATTAAAAACATTAAAAACTTTGATTATGGACTACATATGGAACAGTAAAAAACCCAGAATTGCCTTTTCTTCTATAACGAGGAAATATCGAGTCCCTCCATGAGATTTCAATGCTCTCCCATTTTTTGAAATGGGGCAACAACATTTCCAAAAACACAAATTGGTATAAGATTGAAAAAGAACAATGTGGCAAACTCGACCCCTATCATCTTTTTTGGTGTGAGGAACTTCAAACATACCACTCTTCTAACCCCATTATTACAGATATTATAATCACATTGACCAAATTTAAGAAAATTACCCAAATTCCAGGTAATTACGATCTTCCCCTCTCAATACTATATTTTGGAATATGAACAACATAAACTTTAAGGGGTGGGAAAAAAGAGGCATAATACAAATCTCTCAAATTCTCCAACAAGACACCTTAATGCCTTTTATAGAGTTACAGACTAAGTTCAATCTACCATGAACCGAACATTATACCTACTTAAGATTGAGAAATAAATTAAACTCTACGAAGATATCCCAAAGTTCGTATATCGAAAGATTTCTAGAGATCCAACACGATAAGAATTTAATCAGTAAGATAACACAATTAATAGATGACATCGGCAAAGAATTCACATTACAATAATGGCTACAGACCCAAAAGATAATGAAAAAAAGTATCCACAATCTAACTCTACACGATACATACTTCAAAACCATCTATAGGTGGTACATAACCCCAATAAACCGGAACAAATTATCTTCCCAGCATTCTAGATTGTGCTGGAGATGCCACAAAAAGGAGGGGACACAATCGCATATGTGGTGGTCCTGTGAGGAGTTACAACCTTTACTAATAAAACTTCATTCTCTTTTGGGAAAAACTAATATTTGGGATAGGCCCCCTTACCCCACAAATGTTCTTCCAAATGTGAAAAGGAAACACATTATCTGACAATACACATTCTTACAGCGGTTAAACTCTGTATAGCTAGGAAGTGGAAAAGCATAGAAGCAACAAACTGGAAATAAATATTAACCCAAATAGAATACCAATGTATAATGGAAGAAGGATTTTATAACTCTAGGGATCAATTCAATTATTATAAAAAAAATGTGGAGAAAATGGGGGGAACTGAAGGACCCATGAGCGCGCAGTGAGAAAGCCACAATCCATATACAAGACCTGTCACCAAGTGAGTCAACAACCTATAAAATATTTAATCATATAAAATATTTAATCATAACATGAATTTCCTAATAGTAATAGATAGGTAAATTAGAAGGGGGAAGAAAGGAAAGGAAATAGATTATAAATAAATAAATAAAATCACTACAGTTATCTTCGGCTAATGGGGAACAACCTGGGGAGAGTCTACCAACCACAACTACGTATCTACTGTATAAACACCAAATCCATCTAAAAATCCCTGCCTTTTTTTTAATTTTTATTTATGGTGAAGATTCTTTAACATAAGAGTTCTATTCTGTACTGTCTTTTTTATGTTTATAAATAAAATGATAGAAAAAGGGGAAAGGGGAAAAGGAAAAAAAAAAAAAGGGATGTCTGGGCCATTGATTGATTGGCACACATCTGGAATCTTCTGCCCATTTTATATTACAGAAGAGAAACATGGTATACTGGAAAAACTTATATAACTTCTTACATGTATAACTTCATATTTATACAAAAACAAAAGACATATCTGAAATCAACAATGCAAAATAATATAATAAACCCTTTTCATTTTTTTGCTGAGAGTGTCCCTTTCAAGGCTGAAAAAGAATTAGAAAAAGAATAGTGGTTACCAGCAGAATTAGTAAAAACTAGCAATGAAAAGGAAACTGATATTGCACAAAGTTATTTTAGAGAATATGGCAAAAATGTTGTTATGGCAAGACTAGATGGGAGAGTTGGTGCGTATCTGCCTTCACAATTTATTTTGTGGTAGGGAATGCAATTACAGATTAATCTACATTGAACCATTGCTTTTATTTACTGTTCAATAAAACAATCTCTACTCTGAAAACACCCACTAGATCAAATTTTCCCAGTGCTTTCAACTAAACTCCAGAGAAAATCATCAGTTGCCACAGCAAATTCCATGTAGGTAAACAGAAGGAAACCAGGTTTCCATTATAAGGTTTCTTGCTAAGCAGGCATGTTTTTCCTCTGTTGGGATGGCTTATATCTCTGCCACCTCGGAAATGGCTGAAACAAGGAATGCCACAAAGCATTTTAAGTTTAAGTTGAGATGAAGCATTTTGGTTTTAGTAATGCAATATTGGTTTTCTCATGAAAAAGTGTGCAAAACACACTTAGACATTTGCCAGGTTTGGCCGAGAAGCGAAAGGATTTATTGATTGTTTGCCAGGCTTCCAGGTCGGTCCTCTCTTCTCCAATCAGGAAAAATCGTGTTTTACCCTGTCTTGGTTCCTCTCTGGTTCACTGGTTTGCCCATTGATTTTTGGGACAGTACCACTCAATTTTTGCTGAGTGATGTGGGTTTGGTGCCTGGATTTTCCAAGTGAGGGGTGCACCTCAGCCTAATGACAAGGGCCACCTTTTGTTTCCCTAGAGGAAGAGAAAAAATATATATCTGTGAGTCACTGATTTTCCACAGTATCCAAGCATGGTAAATGTTGCTTACAAGAATGCTGGAAGTTGAAGTCCATGACAGATGTCATTCCTAGAGTTCCCTCTTATTAGTAATCTTCCTCAACTGCAGTTTCCATCACTTTAAGATATAATAGTTTTATCCAAACTACAGCCTGGAGGCCAAACACAACCTTAATGAACCAAGCACATGCATTGCTCTTTATATACTGTATAACATTCAGTAACCGTGAATGGATTGTCTAGGTCGGGAAGTCGATGTGGCTCACCATTGACCACTAGTAGTAGCAGTATTGAATGATGTTACCAAAATGGCTAGTCATGATCGCAGGCTACAACCATTTTCTGGTTTCGGAGAAACTTATACCATGAGACTATGTTCTGCTTGCTGCACAAGATGACACATTCACCTGAGTGTAATATAGGGAGTACTTGACAGAATCATTTTAACCAGGCCCTTAGCTGATAACGTTTTGTACACCAATGTCCTGTAGTATCATTGCAATCTGTGGCAATGCAATTCTATTTTCTCACTAATTCTATTTTAAACTTTGTTTATCTGTTTCACACTTAAAAAAAATAACTCAAATTATTTAACTTAGACCAACCTTCAAAAATATCTTCAAAAATAATACATATTTGGTTGTATTCCTTGAAAAGGAAATTATATGTCAGAAAGTAGTCTACATGGAAAAAAATAAAATATAAGAATATGAGTATAAAGTTCACTAATCAACTAACTTCCTTCCCATGGAATAATGTACAGCTAATATTTTCGTTTTGTTTGTTTTTGTTCTCTATGATTTGTATTAAGCAACATCAGTGATACTTACATATATTTAAACTTATACATTGTTTTATACATAACAAGTAAACTGTGTCTAAACTAACTGAAAAGGTCAATGCCACTTTGTACTTTTTAAGTACAAAAAGCAGGAATGGATAAATAACAAGTCATAGAAAAAACTTTTTTGAAAACCAAAATGCATGGTTACAGCTCTCTATTGTAAAAATATAAAACAACATCTATTAACTTTACAATACAAATCACAACATGATGTTATATTTATTCACAGTAATACAATATATTTACTTGCAATGTTTTTTTTTGGTTTTTTTTACTGTTACTTATAATACGATTTTTGTTGTGTTTTAGTTTATTTTTAAAGGTAACGAAATTCACCACCAACCTGAAAGCGCTAAGATATTCAAAATCTCCCATGGGAGCCTCCAAACCACCTGTCCAAGCAATATTTATATTAAATCCTTCACCAAGACCAATTTGAACCTAAAAACAGGAAAAGCACTGCATAAAATAAATATATGTTATAATAGGAAAACCTACAAACTGTGTGCATCTGAGGAGATCAAACAGCATGTCAAGTCAGCTCAGCTTTGTTTGACAACTGTGTATTACTACGGTCCGTGGTCCCAGTGGACAATTTTGTAATCTCGTGCAATTTAAAGAACCAGGGAAGGACGAGAAAATTAGGGGTAATCATGCAATGCAATTAGACCTGAAACTTACAAACAAAAAAGGGGCTTTAAGAAATAAATCTAACCTCATCTGGGGCTCCACTGCAAGGGAAGAAGTTGCCTTCATCATAGTGGTGGATGGAAATATACAGGATGCTGGGGTCTGCATAAAAAGCTTGCTGTGTTCCGTTTCCATGGTGAACATCCTAAAGGTGAAGGAAAACACATGACGTGCAGGAATGTTCAACCTAGAGAAGGGGATGCAATAAACACCACCTCTTATATGGTAATGGATGGAACCCCCTTCCTTGATTTCCCCCCCCCCTTTGCATTTTCTTAACCTGCCTTATTGTGTTTGTTCTTTTCACCCTTTTCCAAGCAAGCCTTTGCTTCCTGGGTTTTAAGGCAAATCACTGTTTAATGCACTTATTTTTTTTTTTTCGACTGGCTTCTTAAAATCAGGAAACTAATGCTAGCATGCCCTGGAGACCCCTGATGAGCAGTCACTGAGAAATCCCAGTCCTTTTGGACAATTAGATATTTAAACACCAGCTCTTTGTACTTGTTGTAGCAGTGATGGAATCTAGCATCCTGTTTTATAGAGGAACTTTATGACTTATTAACTGCCAACAGTTCATAACCTCTCTGGCTTAATTAACTAGCCTCATTGGCCTTCTGAAGAAAGACTAATATTTAAACTACAAACAAGATTTTGGTAAAAAAAAAAAAAAAAAATGTAAGAAAAAAAAGACAAAGACAAAGAAGACAAGAGAATCTTTTCCCGATTCTTGACAGAATTCTAAACATAAACGTAGCCATTGATTTGCCAAGTCCCACTACAAAGGTCAAAGGCTTTGCAACCAGCTGAGTAAATTGGCCTTCCTAAAGCATTCAGTACAGTTAGAAGTCCCACAGCAGAAAGGCTGACATCAAAAAGCATTCCAGATGCAAAACGAACTTCATACTTCATTTTTGCTAAATCATGACGGCAAAGGTTGCAGACATTTGAGTACAGTATGATCTCATTAGAATGGCAACCCTGCCCCAGAAGAAAAAAAAAAAAGATATTTTTTTCTCTCATGATTTTCACAATCAAAGACAGAAAGCTGAATTTGAGCCACATGGGCAAGTTGCATTATATGAAAAGCTTGTAATACAACCAGTGAAATGTGAGACTGATTGAAAAGAAAATCTAATAAAATACTTAATTCAAGGTAATATCCCAAAACTGGCTACTGCTCAAGTGGCTTGTGTCATATTTTTCATAGTATGAAATAGTTTAGCATAATATATATAAAACAATATACATATCAATATACTACTACATTATTGTATCATTCACCATTATTTTTATTCTTAAAAGAAACACATTATATACATATATATATATATATATATATATACATGTATACATATATAGGAAATGATATATATTTTTATACATATATATGTGTGAGTGTGTGTATGTGTTTGCATATTTATATATATATATATATATATATATATATATATATATATATATATCACACTATATATATGTGTGTGTGTGTGTGTGTTTGTGTGTGTATGTCTGTAATTATTTTGTAGTAATTATATATTTACATAAATATATATGTGTGGAGTAATATGTTTATATATATTTTTGTATTACATATTCATAATTACTACAACATTGGAATATTTAATTTTTCTCTTCATTAAAATTAGATAAAGAAATAGTATACAGAAATAAAAAAGTAAGAATGATTGTGTATTTTTGAAGTAGGTAATATACAGGTAAAATATCTATTTAAAACATTGTTGTTGCATTGAAGGATACTTTGGTTTACATACATGTTGCATGGTACATCAGAATGTTTTTGAACATGTATACACACACATCTCAGACATTGGCAAAACCAAAAATAACTGAGGGAGTAGATATGGAAATAACCAAGGCCAGGAAGCCTCAGATTTCTCAAACCTAAACTCAGTCAAAGTTTCATTCACTTGTCACATAGTCATAGAGAGTTCACTTCATGATCTGATGCACTTGGTTCAGTTCTAGTAATTAAAATATTCTATAAAGTTGCACAATGTTATAGATCTCAGATTCACTTTAGTAATGTCCAAGTGATGATAGCCTAACTTATATCTACTATTATCACTTGGGTAGAGAAGTCATGCCAACTTGCAGGCCATTAAATAGTGTATTTACTAAAAGGTGTGTTATAGATGAGTTGAGGTGGTGGAGAAATGTTTAATTTCTTTAAGAAACAGTAAGTCTCTTTTGGATGTGTAAGTTACTTTATTTGTTTGCTGTGTACATTCTTGGAATAAAGATGGATGATATTGTATATTTTTCCAGTGAATTAATGTAGCAATGTTTCTCGGCTTTCAGTCCTTTAGGAATATCTCTGCACCAGCACAGACTAGATTCACCATTGAATTATTCTTTGTAATTAAGCCACATGTGCTCCATCAAGCCTATGTTGTGGTGTGGATTGAGGACTACAGCTTTGGAAACACTGCTCTTGAGAAAACAGTGAGTGTTATTTTGTGAGGATTAGTATTTGCATTTACTGTGGGGGTTGTTATTTACTTTGTCACTTGAATAAGTCAAATAATGTCTTCTGCTGCTAAATTTATATGATGGGATAACTATGGGAATGTAGTCAAACCAACCTTCTCTGACCTTCGTAGAGAATTGGGATCTCCAAGAGGACAATGGGTGGTGATGGACGGGTGTTCAGTAACAAAGATGCTCGTCCAACATATTGCTCCAAACCGTTGACACTTAATGAGTTGGATATGTTACCAAGACCTGTATTTTAATAAAAGGAAAGACTCATAATTTCATAAACTTAAGCAGTAATTTAATTTTATATAATTTCAAATATTTTTTGAATCTTTTTATTAATGCTTGAAAGGGAAGGTCCATGTCACAATGTACAATTAGAAACCTGTTCACAAAAGGTACACATACAATAAGGTATACATATATGATATCATTTACATTTTGTACTGATTATTATAAAACATTTTCCAAGGGTTTTTTCCAACTTTGTTTTTATAACTACTGGTGTTGGTTAACTAAAGTTTGTGAACAGAACCCAATTACGGCAACCAAACTATTCATGTGGAGATGAAACGAAAGCTCCTATGAAGTGGCGTCCCGAGGGGGGTGCGGGGGTGCAGACTACACCGGGTGACACCTCCAGCGGGGGTGACACCCGTGCTGCTGGCACCCCCCGCACCGCGCTGCCTAACTTTTTTTTTTCCTAGCAGCTGCATCCTCGACCAGATGTGACGTTACGTCACAGCCGGTGACTGTGTTTCCCTCCTCCGTGCACTACACGGAGACGTCCGGCGAGGGACACGGAGCAGCAGCCAGGAGGTAAGTGATGGGGAAGGGGGGAGGAATAACAAGCAGGGTAATGGCACAATATTACTGGGCTCTGACTGGCACAATATTACTGGGCTCTGACTGGCACAATATTCCTGGTATCTGACTTGCACAATATTCCTGGGCTCTGACTGGCACAATAATCCTGGTATCTGACTGGCATAATATTCCTGGGCTCTGAATGGCACAATATTCCTGGGCTCTGCATGGCAGAATGTTCATGGTATCTGACTGGCACAATATTCCTGGTATCTGACTGGCACAATATTACTGGTATCTGACTGGCACAATATTACTGGGCTCTGACTGGCACAATATTACTGGGATCTGACTGGCAAAAATTTCCTGGTATCTGACTGGCACAATATTCCTGGTATCTGACTGGCACAATATGCCTGGTATCTGACTGGCACAATATTCCTGGGCTTTGACTGGCACAAGATTCCTGGGCTCTGAATGGCACAATATTCTTGGGCTCTGGTTGGCACAATATTCCTGGGCTCTGACTGGCACAATATTACTGGGCTCTGACTGGCACAATATTACTGGGCTCTGACTGGCACAATATTCCTCGTATCTAACTGGCACAATATTACTGGGCTCTGACTGGCACAATATTACTGGGCTCTGACTGTCACAATATTCCTGGTATCTGACTGGAACAATATTCCTGGGCTCTGACTGGCACAATATTACTGGTATCTGAATCACACAATATTACTGGCATATGAATGGCACAATAATACTGACATCTTAATGGCACAATGGTATTGGCATCTGGCACAATAATACTGGCATATTAATGGGAAAATTGGCTGTGGCTTATTAATGACAAAATGATACTGGCACATAATTGGGCAAATTGGCTGTTATATAGAGACAGATGTCTGTATGTATAGATATGTATTGTTTTAGACTTGTACAAATGTCACCTCGTGGGGCTCCTGTGTGTTGTATAATTAATGGCGGTCCCATGTGTGCATAATTATGGGGCGCTTGTGTGTGGCATATTTATTGGGCCCCATGTGTGGCATAATTAAGGGACTCTTTTGTGTGGCATAATTATGGGGCACCTGTGTGTGAGTGGCATAATTATGAGGACTCTTTTGTGTGGCATAATTATGGGGCAGAGTTGAGGCATAAATAGTGGGGCTCTGGTGTGGCATAAATAGTGGGGCTCTGGTGTGGCATAATTTATAGGGGTCTGGTATGGCATAATTTATGGGGCTCCGGTGTGTGGCATAGTTATGGGGCTCCTGTGTGTGGCATAGTTAATAGGCCATCTAACTGGCATTACTAAGGAATCTGTTTGGCATCCAGGGGGGTGACACCATGAGTTTCCGCACCGGGTGACACCAACCCTAGTGACGCCCCTGCTCCTATGTTGCTGCCATCTTATTTACTTCCTAAAATTCCATACAATGAAATTGGCAAACAAAGAAGGCAATTACATATGAAGGAAACAAACACATTGTGGTGATGTATAAAAAACGGGGCTGCTAAGAACATTGCGAAAGTAAAAAAAAAAGGTCTCCTAGCGTTGCTAGGTCTCCAAAAGACTGGGGCTAGAGCCCTGGGCAGATTTGATAGAAGTGGCGTAAATGCTTAGGGGCGGCATACAGATGAATATATCTGATGCCAATAAACAATAAGTATATTTAGGTATATATCAGGGCGCAACAAATCCCCGGGCACCACAAAATTAGACCTGGCACCCGGGTATTATTGTCCCCACATGGTGGCCTCGCTGCTGGGATAAATTTTTGGTTTTGTATTATCCAGTGGAGTACGAGGGGGAAGTGTGTGCACCTACTTCCTATAGTGTCCGATTGCCGGGTGTGCTCAGCATGACTAGAAACAAAAATGGTCTGTGCCTGTGTGAGAGGCACAGACCAGACTGGAATGAGGTAGACCAGCAAGATGAGGGACATATTTATAGATGTACTTTTTTATTTATTTATCTTAAACAACAAAAAAACTTCTGGTTTGTGTGTAATTGTGTGTGTGACTGACCGACTGTAGGTGTGTGATTGAATATGTGTGTGTATGTGACTGTCTGTCTGTGACTATGTATGTGTGTCTCTGTCTGTATGTTACTGACTGTATGTGTATTTTACTGACTGTGTGTGTGTGTATGTTACTGACTGTATGTCTGTGTGTTATTGATTGTATGTGTGTGTCTGTATGATATTTACTGTATGTTTGTCTTTATGTATGTATGTATGTATGTTACTGAATATGTTTGTGTTTCTGTATGTTACTGACTGTATATACCGTATTTGCTCGAATATAAGACAAGGTTTTTTTCAGAGCAAATGCTCTGAAAAATACCCCTCGTCATATATTCGAGGTCGTCTTATAATCTGACCTCAAATCGAGGTCAGATTATAAAACATGGATCCAGGTCCCCCGCAGAGCTGCAGGGGACCTGGATCCCCCTCTCTAACAGCAGGTGGATGTCTGCACGACGTAGACACACTTGCATACACACTTACATACAGTCACACTTGCATACACACAGTACATGCACAAAACAGTTTTTGTTTTCTTTTTTTGAACAGGGCTGAGATATTCAGACCCCCTCCTCCACTTTTCCCTCTTCCACACAGATCCACACTTGCACACAGATACCCTGACACACACGCTCCCTTACACACAGACACAGAGATACCCTTACACACAAAGACACCTTTACACACACACTAATACCATTACACAGACACCTTTACACACACACACACACACACACACACTCACACACACACACAGATACCATTACACAGACACCCTTACACACACACAGATACCATTACACAGACACCTTTACACACAGACACACACACACACACACACACACACACACAGATACCATTACACAGACACCTTTACACACACACACACACACACACACAGAGAGATACCATTACAGACACCCTTACACACAAACACACACCTTTACATACACACACACACAGATACCATTACACAGACACCTTTACACACACACAGATACCATTACACAGACACCCTTACACACAAACCCAGACAGAAACCCTTATACACAAACAGATACCTTTACGCACACCCAGACACACTTGCACAAACTGACAGATTTATTTTCTCATACCCGTTTTGGTGTCTGAACCTTCCCCCTCCCTGCTCCTTTACCTTTTATTTTCAGGTAGGGGGATGATTCAGGCACACCGTTCACCTCCTTTCCCTGCAGCTGGTAATCCCGGTATCAGAGCGCGAGGGGGCGGTCATGCACCCCTTCACGCTACTCTCAGGTCTATGTGCCGATGGAGGCACGCTACGGAGGTGCCTCTGCCCTACACGCAGCCAGAAACAAGCAGGGCTGCGTGAGGGCTTGAACATCGCGTCGGATATGAAATCATATCATATCCGGCGCAGTACAGGTAAATGCTGGGTGACAGGTGGTCCCGACCTCTACTTTTAACAAGGGGGGAAAAAAAACATAATTTCCAACTCGGGGCTATGGAGGTTATATTCGGGGCTTCAGCCCCAGTAGCCCCCCCCTAGCGACTCCTCTGGTTGATGGAATCTTATATTAACAGTGATTGTACTTTTTAAAAATATCCTAGAAGTTTTATCACCTGTAACTGTGCTTAATTGGTGCTCAAAGAGATAGTACAACTATTATTTCTATGATTTAACATCCCATCTATAGTCAAATATTTGGTAATTCAATGATATGGGGCAGGTGACGAAGCATCTAGGACAGTTCAGCATGGCTGTTTCTCTTTGAGTTTGAGCACTGACTGTCAGCAGTAAAAGGCAACGCGAGTGTTTCAAAGTTTAAAGCTGACCTGTCAGCGCTTACAAACATAAACCCCCCTTAATAAATTAAATGTCCGCTAAAATTTACCCCAAACTCACATACTAACCCCCCAACCCTACTAATCCCCAAACCCAAACACTAATACCACTAATACTAATCCCCTCTCGAAACATAATACTAGCGTGTTTTTACTATTGGGTCGCTAACTTGTCTCTTCCGTGTTCAACAGGAGAATCCATGAAAATCCACATGCTTATCTCCCCATAATATTGTATAGTTAAATATACTGCTCTGCATATACTGTTTTCATTTCTTTTAGATGTGTTGATTTCTTTTTTACAGTAACCTAAACCTGACACATACTATCAACATAAATACCACATAACATTTTGCAAGACTATCTAAAGAAAAACAATAATAATAATAATAATCTAAATATAATAATAATCAACTAAACCTGCTTGCATAGCTTATTTTGTAGATGACCCTGCCAGTTGGGCAGATACATTAAAACATTGTTTCCCAGGATGCAACATTTGTGGAAAATGAGTACCATACAGATATACACAAGTGTTTCGACTTCAGAATGCACGTTTGATCCAAATTTTCCGATGATACACAGATGTTATCAAATCTATCTAGATAATATTTTTAATATAGTACATGTACAAGCTTAAATACGTTTTCTGTATATAGGTTTTAATCCATCAATGATTTAGGCTTTAGAGACAAATACTTAAAACAAGAAAAAAAAAACATTTAACATAGTCTGCCTTTAAATCTTTTATCACCTGCAAAAATTAATTAAGAGCAGATGTAACAGGTTAGATGTTGATGCCAAGGTTCATTTCCTGTCTGTGCTTTAGTCAGACAACCTATTACACCTTTCATGAACTGTAGGCACAGCAAAAATGGATCTCATAAATCAAGGTTTAGCTTTCCTCAGGCCGTGGATTGTAATGACCCTTTTAGTTGAAGGCAAAACTCACATTCATTATTCATGAAATCTGTATAGACAACATGCCAAGTGTCATTTAAACTCAAATAAAACATTTGTACGACAAATTATTACTTTCTTGGACAACAATGCTTCAAATTAAAATAACCAGTCCAAATCAGAATTCAGAAGCTGGCATTGGTCTCTCTATGTGGTATATAACGTTTCTCGAGCCAGTATTGTACAGAGGCATGTGGTAATGGTAAATAGCTTGTTAACTGAAGATATAACGGAGAAGAATGGATTTCTCTTTGTAAGTTCCTTATGTTTATTTTATTTTTTATATTTCCTTTATTATGTTTATTTTAACAATGTAGTATCACTTAGAACCAAAGGAAAATGATATCATTGATTTTTAATAAAAATATCAGTATAGAGTTCTGTACCGTAATTATTGCATTTAGATGTTTAATATTATACATTTTTCTTAAGCATGGAATCTGAAAGATGATATGGGGAATAATCAGATTTTAGCCCTCTACTCCATATGTGTCTTTAAATTGCACACAGAGACAAAGACAGCAAAATAATTATCATATTAGTGTATATTAAATTACATAACAACATTGAACAACCGGAGTATCAATAATGAACTCAATAGCTTTGAAAATAAGAAGATAAAGTAAGGTATAAACAAATTCACTGAAACCGTTAAACATTTGTCAGTGAAATGTTGGGTTTTTAGAATTCATGATTTTTGATGCGATATATGACTCTTTTTTTATATATATTTGATTTCCAGAGAGTAAAGGTTGATATGATATGTCTTAGCAAGGCTGTTGCAACACTGTAGATATAATAATGTCACACTTGGGGTCAACATAATTTACCGAAAAACACCAGATTTGGAAGAATATGTTAGCAATAGAGTTGAGCGGACACCTGGATGTTCGGGTTCGGCGGGTTCGGCCAAACTTCGGAAAAAAAGTCTGGGTTCGGGGGCGAACTTGACCCCGAACATGACCCCAAACCCGAACCCCATTGAAGTCAATGGGGATATGAACTTTTGGCCACTAAAATGCCTCTAAAAAAGTCCTGGAAAGGGCTAGAGGGCTGCAAAATGAAGTAAAATGTGGGTGAGTGTCCCCATTCATACGAATAGGTCAATTGACCTATTCGTATGAATGGGGACTCTATTTCGGTTTATAGAAAGCCAATAGCCATGAAATTTCACTGTAAAATTTCACTGTATGTCCGTGTTGGAGTTCGGGGTTCAGCAATTACATTGCATGTAATACTATTGGCTTTCTATAAACCGAAATAGAGACCCCATTCATAAGAAATTCTTATGAATGGGGACTCTATTTCGGTTTATAGAAAGCCAATACCATTACATACAATGTAATTGCTGAACCCCGAACTCCAACACGGACATACAGTGAAATGTCCGTGTTCGGGTCCGGGGTACAAAAACCGTAAAGTTCGGTACGAACCCGAACAGTGCGGTTCGGGTTCGCTCAACACTAGTTAGCACTCCATACAAAACATTCCATTTTCAAATTAAAACATTTTCTTGGAATCTATGAAACTGATCTGAGACGTAGTTCCTTCTATATTTATCAATCATGTAGATTTAATAACATGACTCGATTCCCGAATCTGCCAGTAGTTACTAAAACTTGGGATATCCCAACCATAACTTTGATTCATTTAGGTAGAAGTTAGCACACAGCTCTTCAAATTCCAAGGCAGCTCATATCTCACCAAGTCATGAGATTAGTTACCAATGACTTAAAGGGGCTCGGTCACCTGATACTGTGAATGTGGGGTATAAAAAAATTATTAAAAATGCTCAATTTTATAGTTTTTTATCAGAATAGTGAGCAGAAATGTGTTTTAAATGTGTCTGTGGATTATCCAGTTTATGACATCACCTGTGGCTTAATATGCGATTTACACATTTTCCGTGGAAAAGTAATTAATTTGCATATAAAGCCATAGGTGATGTCATAACAGGAGCAGCATTTCTTCTTTCTGGTACATTCCTGCTCTGAGTTCAACTGAATTCTACAGTTCTTCATATATTTTACACTGGACTTTTCTATATTATTTAAATTTTTAGGGATACAGAACAGAAATGGGGATGGGGAAACATAAATTATGTCCAATAATTTCCAAGGTGCACATACATAGAGCACAGTTAAATGCGTTAATCCAAGGCATTTTGGTTGAATTCACTATGTTTAATATATAGTTAATATGTTATCTATGTCAGATTTTCATCTAACTATGATCAGTCGAAGCAAGAACTTAATGGAACCTTAATGATATGATGAGATGTAAAACTCTTAGGGATCTATTCACTAAAAAGTGAGTTGCAGGTGAGTTGAGGTGAGATGAACATTTCATCTCATCAATTTAGATATACATTGTGCAGGGACAATCCGGGTAAGTTTGTTTTGTGAGGAAAGCTCCCCAGGTTTGTACCTGCACCCTGTATAGTTAAACTGGAGAGAAGAAACGTTCATCTTACCTCATCTCACCTTTTAGTGAATAGACCCATTAGACATGGGGCTAAAGTCAAGAATATGTTTTGGACATATACCTGTGAACTTGGGTCATCTACAAGTTTTGATCAACCTTGCAGTAATATTAGAAAGTGTAGAGTTCATAATTTGATGCTGAAACAAAAAATAATTATTATAATCAGAATTTAGTAAAAAAGAGAAATGGAACATAAATATGTACCATATCTCCAATCAATAGCTTTCCTATATTTAGCTTTTCTCTCAAGTATTTGACAGTAATTGTAACAGAATTAAAAAAGCAGAATCCCCAGTGGAACAAAGAAGAACATTAAATAAGAACTCAAAGCAGTCAGGAAAATAGTTATAAATAATGCACTGGGATTTTTTTTTTAATGCTATATGATCTCTGAAACCATAAATCTGCTTCTGGGAGTACCTAGAAAATCTATGCAGACATCTGCAAATAATTAGTGTGATATGCTTGAGGGACATGTACTGTGCAGGTGATTGTCAGTAACCCGTCTTCAAAGGGGGCAATATTTGGGGATACTTACATGGCTGTTGATTCCTCAGCGTGATGACCAGGGGGGCTTATGACAGCTTAACCATTCTGTTAAGAGGACCATTTCTCAAATTACTTGATTATGCAATGAGATGAATTACCCCACAACAGACTGACCCCATAATTGTGATCTTTATTTTTCATGTAAAAGTTATATATTTTATCAACACTTTATCTTTTACCCTAATATTCTCACCTCTCATTATCCCTTAGCGCTATAACTAGTGCACTCCCCTCCTCCTTTCATTTATATTTTGCACTAAAAGTTAGTGTTGCTCAACTTTTTTTAATGTGGTTGGTAGCATTCCATGTAGAGAGCTACAGTAGGTTAGACTGAACAATCTTAAATTGATGAGGTAATGTAATAGAATGTTAAGTCAGGATAGGGGGGCACAAATAAACCCCCTGAGGGCCATATGCAAAGACCAGGTGGACATAAACATTCTTTGTTATACAATGCATTCCTTTAACTCCATTTGATTCATCTTAATCACTCTACTCAATTGTTTTCTCCTTTCCTGTATTTGCTTTAGACCTCATAGACCAAAATGCAGTCACATGTCTCGCTCTCCACAATTATTCACTCATATAATACCTACATCTTTTCATAAATAGAAATTTCGAGAACTTCAGCATTATGTCTAGGTAATAAAGGGAAATCTTTCTAAATCTATTGAACAACTGAACTGTTTTGGTGTAGAAAATGAATTCATGGCAGACAGTCTGATCCACCGGTTCTCATACCATCAATAAAAAGTGTTTCTCTGTCCATGAAACCATTCCTTCTTTGTGTATATATATATATATATATATATATATATATATATATATATATATATATTATACATATACACACATTTATACATATACACACATTTATACATACCATACTTCTTGTTTTCCTGCATTACACATTTTCGATTTAGAGGGTTACACAATGCTCTTACATTCCTCCTATATGTTTGTATGACCTTCCTAAGTGACATTTTACATTTTTTTGCTCCTGCCTATTTGAAATGCTTATTGTCAGTTTTCTAAATGATAGGAAACCAATCAGATATGGTATCTTGAATTACCAGAAAATGGCAAACTTCTGATTAAGTAAGAGTGACAATCCTCATCAAGTAAAACAACATCTCTGATCAATCCTTGGCAAGAGTTGCACGTAAGAGAATTTTCCCATGGTGAACTTGACTTAAGAAATTCAATGCATACAAATATTCATGACTCATAATCAGTATGCTGTTTTGTTCAGAAATCATCAGGTCAAATAATACTGAAGTATCACGCAACATCGAACATGGAAGATTGCCAGATTTTATCCCACTCAAAATTATTTAAACATCATTCATGACATTTCTTAATAAAATATATCAAAACAACAGAACATAAAAAAAGGCCAGTACCATTATTATATTTCAACATACTTATCATTTAAAAAACGTTATAGATTTGAATTCTTAATAAAAGTATGAATGTGAATGAATAAAATGCAATAGTCCTGGGAAATAAGGAATGGCAATTATGTTTATGCAAATATGAACTAAAATTTGTCAGTTTAACAGTAAGAACACTTGGTGGACATTTTGAAAACCCCTAAAGGTGGGTCCTATGTCAGATAAGGGCAAGCGTTTTTAAAGTTCTTGATGAAACAAAACAATGTTTGTGGACATGGTTAATATTATAGTTTATAATACAATGTGGAATTGATCTACGTTATGTGACCTGTACATTAGGGTATTTTATTAACAAATGGACTTTGCTGAATAAAAGAGACTCAATCTCATAACAATATATAACAACAACAAAAAAATAGAATGTTGCTAGTAATGTGCAAGACCCACATTTTGGTGAAATTGTTCGTGAGGTGTATGGATAAGAGCTTAAGGGCCTTAATCATCAAGGTTTAGCAACATGTGGATCTCTCTGAAACAAACAACACCCTTTAAAAGTCCAATGTTACTGACTTCCCAGTACATTTCTACACTTCCTGAATCACCCATGTTACCTATGAGACAGCATTTCAGGAAAAACAATGGTTAGCTCTCTCTGCCCTGCCTGTATTCATAGGATTATTTTTTAGATGAGATGTAAACATCTAAACTCTACAACTGAAATTCATGGTTGTCAAACATTTTATGTTGGGGCCTGTCAACTTTAAGCTATGCCATTGATCTTAAAATATCCCCCCCCCCAATAGGCACCTCCTTTCCAAATTAAACAACCCAAACTTGGACTGCTTTTTCCCATGTCTAAAATGTTTTCTTTTTTATTAATCCAATTGGCTTCTCTGAATGTTTTCCAATTACACAGTGTCTTTTATTGTGAACTGATGCCCAAAGCTGCTAAGGGTTTATATATCAAAAATGTATACTTTCTGATCTTATTGTTGCTGACACTTGCAACCACTATATTCTTTTGCGTTTTAACGCAAACATTATATGTAAAAGACAACTACATGTCTATTATTGCATAATATGTATGACATATTTACCAAATCATGTGTTTTTCTTTTTGTGATTTGTTAACACACTCATGTGCTTACTTAGTAGGTCATGTTTTTTATTGTTGTTATGTGTTAATCACACATATATAATATGTATAACATATTTAGTAGGTTATTCATTTTTTATTGTTGTTATTTATTTGTTAATGACTCTCATGTATAATATGTATAACATATTTACCAAATCATGTGTTTTTATTGTTGCTATTGGTTAATCACACTCATGTATAATATGTATAACACATTTAGTAAATCATGTGTTTTTATTGTTGCTATTTTTCAATCACACTCATGTATAATATGTGAAACTATTTTAGTAGCTTATGTTTTTTTATTTTTGTTATTTGTTAATCACACTTATGTATAATATGTATAACATGTTTAGTATATCATGTGGTTTTATTGTTGCTGTTTGTTAATCACACTCATGTTTAATATGTATGACATTTAGTAGGTCATGTTTCTTATCATTGTTATTTGTTAATCATACTTATGTATGATATGTATAACATATTTAGTATGTCATCAGTAGATATAGTGGATTTACACGCAGAGCCAATGTAAGGTCACAGAACACAAATTATGAAATTTGTTAAAATTTCTGGAATTTGTTTCCCAAAACCACATTGTTTAGCTAGAAACCTGGCGGAATAACATTGTGTAGAAAGACACGTCAGTCAGTTCTGAATTGTCAAGAGTGTCTGCTTTCATAGAATGTATACAGTTAGTCCATGCATTTGAGGTTTTTGGATAATTTAATGCTGTAAATTACTGGTCCTACATTTTAACCAAGCTATAAGCACTCTTATAAACATGATGTTTTTGTTGGTTATAAACTGAAAAGCTATAACCTAGGAAAAAATGATTGCCTAGTATAAATATTTAGGGACACTGTCACATAAACAATGTTTATACAGTGAATGTAGAGAACAAAAAAGATATAACAAATTTACTTTACATGGTGATAGCAAAATTGCATTGAAATACAATGTGTAGATAATATTTGGTCATTTTGTATTCTCTGTATTCAAGGTATAAACAATATTTAGGTTGCAGAATCCCTTTAATTGTTTTTCAAAGTTTATTGATAAAATAAAATCCATGCATTTTTTGTGTATGGACAAAAACTAAAAGTTAAATGTATCTCGATAACACACTGGATAGAGATGTACACCAACATTTTAGAGAACCTACCTAGGCTTCCTATTTAGTGCATCAAAAAAAGCAACCAGAATAACTATTATGAAAAATAACAATGGCAAGGGCTGAGGTCAGGCACTGATGTTGGACAAGAAGGCCTGGCTCTTAATCTCCATTGCAGTTCTTTCCAGAGGTGTTTGATGGGGTTGAGGTCATGGATCTGTGCGGGCCAGTCACGTTCTTCCACATCAAACTTGTCCAACCATGTCTTTATGGACATTGCTTTGTGCACTTTGGCACAGTCATTCTGGAATAGAAAAGGGCCTTCCCTAAACTGTTCCCACAAAGTTGGCAGCAAAGCATTGTCCAAAATATCTTGGTATGCTAAAGCAATACTAAGGAGCCTATCCTAAACCCAGAAAAACAACTCCACACCATTATCCCTGCTCCACCAAACTTTACAATTGGCACAATGCAGTCAGGCAGGTAACGACATCAAACCCAGACTCGCAATCAGACAGTGGAGCATGATTCATCACTCCACAGAACACATATCAACTGCTCCAGAGTCTACTGCTTTACACCACTAGATCTGATGCCTAGGGTTGTACTTGGTCATGTGAGGCTTGCATGCAGCTGCTCGGCCATGGAAACCCATTCCATAAAGTTCCCACTGCACAGTTTTTGTGCTGATATTAATGCCAGTGAAAGTTTGGAACACTTCAGCTATGGAATCAGCAGAGCATTGGTGACTTTTATGCCCCATGTGCCTCAGCACTCGGCAACTGATACTGGGGATTCCATGCAAGTCCCTGCAGCGGGATCCACAGTATAGTTCATCGTGGGGAGCAGCAATGAGCTGTTCCTGTCAGGACGTTCCATGGCATCCTGCAGCTTTTTGCACTTTGAGCGTCAGCTAGATTTAACGTGTCAGACTGAGGCCACTTAAATTGGCCTCAACTGACAGTGAGGAACCCGCTGCAAGTCCCTGCAGCGGGATCTGTACACAGACTGTTTAATGCAGGACATTCTATTCCGTCCTACAAGCCTTTAGGCACTAAAAAGTAGGATGGCATATAACGTCCTACATGCAGGAAATAGGTTTAAATATTAATTTGCATAAGTCAAATACTTTATTCTTAATCTAAATGACTTTACATAAAAATAAGTTAACGATTGGTCATAAAGAAAATATTCTGGTAATGCTGCACTAATAGACACATCTTCAGCCACTGCAACAAAAATGTAATTGTCCCTCTTTAGCCATTTGCAATTTTGGGAGGTATGTATACACCTTTTTTTTTATTTTTTTAACAGTATATCTCACCTGATTATTTGTACTTTTTTTTTGTGCTGCAGAATATGATGATGCTCTATAAATAAACAAAATAATTTTATACTTGGTGTTGGATAAAAATTGACCCTAACTGTGCATGTCTTGCCCTCTCTACTGTACATTACTGGATACACTTATTTCTGAAGGATCTGGTTTCCTGTATTTATGTACTTCACAATTATAGTGTAAGAAAGCAGCACTTCTGCATCAAATGGTTGCAATTAGAGAAGAACTCGCTATCACATATTTCTTCATGGCATGTAGCTGAATGTCAGTTTATACCACCATATATTGCTCACACTTTCCCAAAGATGTCAGCATAAAAAAGGCTGTGTATATTTCTTCTGAAACCTAGGGACATTTGTATGTCTAATCAGTATTACACAGCAAAGAATACCATTCAAACCCATATGATTTCCATTAGTGGTTAGGAAAGCAAAAGTGTGAAGATAGGTTTCTGACTGCTGAATGGTCACACAACCAACTCCATCCACAGCTGCACATTTAACTCTCCAAGGGACCATCTGAGGATGGAGAATGATGACAGCGGTGCAAAAAGATCTTTGATAGCTTAGGATTTTTTTTTTTTTAAGGAGCTTTGATGAGCAAACATGTGGCTTTCAAGCCAAACAAAGCAATAAGAAGCACATTTACAAGATGGGCATTGGTGAAAATGATTTGTAAAAGATAAACAGAAATTAATCAAGTAAAGACAATGATAACCAGAGGAATATAAATAACTAATGAGTTTTGTAGTTTTATGTAAAAAAACCAAACATATAAACCAAAAAAACAAAATTAGAAAATGCGTAGCTTGCACAGTGCTAAAACTATAAGATCACGTAAAATAATACAATCTATTGATTATAGATGTTGAATTGTAATCAACATATAAATCAAACATCAAGCACATGGATATATTCGCTTTTTCTTTCCAGTTGACGGTATTTGCACATGCACACAAATTCCAAGTGAAATATGTTTAGACATCCAATACAAAAAGTTGAGTTGACCACAATGCCATCTTCTGTGTTAACAGAATCCTGGTATCTGTGGACTTCCTTGATTCCTCCTGACTCCTATGTCTCCACTCTCTCCCAATGCAAGCAGGTCAGTAAGCCAGCATGTTCCTAGCTGCTGGATATGCCTGGATATCAGTACACCAGAATACTATACTGTCTGTGAAAATACCACTGATCACCAAATATAAACCTAAGAGCCCAATTCTAAGCTACATCCCCTATTTAAGGACTTAAATTGGGGCAAAAAGTCTCTGATCAGAACTATATGGTAAGAACTACATTTAGAAAACTTGCAATCCCACCTTCGACAATTCAATAGTACCCTAGAAAAGGACTTAAAACATTTTGTACACTTTAGGGGTCAAGCCTACTAATACAGGAGCTTGTATTTTTAGGAGTCACATTCTCTAGTCCCTTAATTCCACAGAGCTCTATGTAAAGTAATAAAAAACAAAAATGTTATGAGCCAGCAGTATGGGTTCTCTGGCTTTTGGGATTGAAGCTCTGGTTCAGAACAATATGAAACCATGTGAATACATAAGCTTGATTTTTCAAAATGTATCCAAACTAATTTGATGAGGCAAATACTTCTGCTCAGCTTCTGCTGTATTAGATAAACCAAATGTTCTAAATCTAAGATGATGTCTACTGTGTTTAGGCAGCGGAAACTTGAAAGTAGAACAACTGAGATGATTAGAAGATTACAGGAAACATCCCGTTTCATGTTGTGCACAGAAAAGTAGTGTGAGCGTGAGAACATAAAAGTCCTGGTACAAATTATACAAGAAAATTAGCAAATATTATCTTAAGTGTGATAGTTAGTTATTATGGTAATAGCCGCACAAACTAAAACAAATGATAGCGTTCATTTCTCAATGTTGATGTTGTCTTTGTATGGCTTGTTAGCAAAAATATAGACTCAGATATTAGCGTCGTCATGAAAGGGATATTTTACAAATTTTTGTTAGGGGGAAAAGTCATGAATATTAAACACATATATAGAGTAGTTTCATTAAGTCTTAAATGTTAGCTAATGCTGTAAAATTGTGACATGACACCAGAGGAGGAATAAGATGTCCAGTTTTACAGAACCATTTGGGATATAGTGGTGGGGATGGTTAGTCCACCTCAACCAAAGCAAAGTAAGATTCCTTCTCCCAAATTTATTGGCATAGTAGTGAGATGCCTTCATACCACTTAGCCCTGATGGGAAGGAGGGTGATCAATCTCATCCCCAAGTGCAAATCCCACAAGTCATATAGGAAAGGGTGCAGGTCTTATTTAACACCCACTCAGTTCAAAGGCCCTTATCATAGTGGCTGATCATTGGCTCTGGCCTTTGGACAATGATAGAGCCTCAAAAAATAAACATAAAAAATGTCTGCAAATAACAAAAAATTGGATTATTCACACGTGCCTGTTCCTATAAACCATCCAGTCACATAGAGGCTTATTCTCTCCATAGAATGTAATGATGTAAAATTTACAGTCTAAAAGACTTGTCGGACGATTTGTGATTGATTGGATTACAGAAACACAGGTAAAAGGATGTTACTAGAAAACCTTTTTTTCCCCCAGAGCCATCAGGTATAGGATGTATTCAATCAATGGTAAGTTCCAACTGATTTTTTTTACAGGTTTAATTCGTACCAGGTGGCAGAGCAATGTATTCATTGCCCAGTCTAATGGCACCTTAAAGGCTAATTTGTAATAAAAGTCCAACCTGCCCACATTAAACAATGCAGTCCTAATGTAATAATAAAGATAGAAGACTAATAAATGGGCTTATTTCCCTGCAGCTCCACTACAAAGACATGGTCCCATCAGCGAACAAACCAAAGAACTGTGCACTGTGGGCTCTTTGTTCGTGCAGTGATATGAAATGTATGAAGATATTGTTAACTTTCTCCCTTTTCCTTAGAATGACTCTCACACTACAAGAGCAGTGAAAAAAAATGTTTCTCACTATCAGCCTATGCGGTGCCAAATGGCCTAAGACAGGATCCTGGCAGTATTAGTGCACCTGCAGTTAATCAGAAGCAGCAATTAACTCATAACACAATGAACACATATTTCTTATCTCATTAAGAAATAGATATATTTTTGTCCACAAAGGTGTAGTTATATTTAATTACTATCTTTATAAGTATACTCTAGTCAGATTCATGCTATGGGTTTTATGGGTTATGTTTTTCATGGTTTCAGCATGAAAGCCATTTTTAGTCACAAATAGACAGTTTGTTAGATGTGTAAGATGGAAAGAAACATACAATTTATTATAATCTTTTTATAATTCAATCTTTAATACCTGTATTAAAAGAAAGCATACCAAGACAAATACATTTTTATCTTACAAGGTTAAATAAAAAAAATAATTAAATACTATATAAGTAACTATATAGGTATATAGCATAATCATTTGATTAATGTTTATTTAGTATGGATATAGTTGGTACTTATGTGTGCTCAAGCAGATTGCACTAGGATCCGGCACGGACCAAATAGCTAAAAATACATTTTTATTATAATAAACCATATTTTAATACATTTAAATTAATAAAACTGAGCTGTTTAAATCATTAAAAGCTCAGATAATATGCATATGTGTAAAAGAACTTCACATTTTAATTATAGATTCTTTGACTTTGGTAAATGTACTACACGAATGGTATAATTTGGTCTAGTTAACATACCAAATAAAATGTCAAAGTTCTGTCAAGTCTGCTGCTTCTGTAAACTGTTTAGACTGGGAGTGCTCTGGTCATATACATTAACCTTTACAGATCATGTAGGCAAGATAAAAACAGAAGGCATGAAGAAGAACAGCTTGTGTAGTTAGTTCTGGGGGGGGGGGGGGGGGGAATTTACAATTTGGGTCATTACATCTATTGTCAACAATATCGCTCACCAAACCAACACACATTTTAATTATGTTTCCAATTCTTGGGTGGTGTTGAGGACATATACATGCCATAGTTCAGCTAAGAATGTATGTGTGTATCATAGAACTATTTCCATGCTATATTTTATGTCTCATACTTACAAACTACACAGTGGTGTTCTTGGGATTGCCACACCTTGCTGACCACCTTCCCACACCATGACCCTTTCTAGGCCTTCTAGCCTAAGTTTAACAGTGCCTCGCTCTTAACTTCTTTCCTTATTTTTCCCACACACAATGCAACCCAGACCTCACCTTTAGCTCTCCTGAGGCCACTTTGGAAGCCAGTGCGATGACACAGCCAACAGCCATGCGTGCAGCTCCGGACGAATGCAGCTCATTCCAAATGGTGTCACTATCCACCTGAGCAAACAGTGAGCAAAGAAAAAAAAAGAGAGGGAGAGAGAGAGAGAATGTATAAGAGAAAACAAATCTGTGAGGGATGGCTGGCAGGGTGACAGCCAATGTACAATAACATTAGTCTTCCGACTTGGCCAGCTGAAAGGCCCTTCTGGACATATCTTTGCTTATACTTTTTTTCTTTACACAGACTTCTCCAATGGAAACACATTCCTGTCATGCCTCACTGCTATTCCCTGTTTATGTTTCTCATTACAAACAGCATTACATAGGCCAGAACTGGCATACTCACAGACCCATCAGATGCAAGCCCACAGTAGTAGATGCAATGTTCAGCATGAATTAGAATTGTAATCTGGACTCTCAAGTTCCAGAACAAAACCAAATAATTATACATTAAAAAAAAAAAATCAAATAATGCACTCAAGGGAAATGTTATCTCAAAATTATAAGCGAGCCAAAGGTTTTTTTTTTTTTCTTATGCATGTTAATTGGTATTTTCTGGATTCAGCTTTTAAAGACGGCATTTTAATAAATAACAAGGGGATATGTTGTTGTTCTGAACGTTATAATATACAAATAATGTACTAAAAACCATTAAATAGCCCAATAGAAATAATTCTCATGTAATCGTCCCAAAAGGTGATGCTAGTCTTTTGACATCAATTTATTTAATACAAGTACCATAGGCTATTAAAAGCTGCAAATGCTATAATTGTAAGATAGATAAATAAAAAGGAGATAAATACATGGCTCCAGGAGAAAGGAATCCAAAAACCAGGAGAACAAATAAAGACCAGGAAAGGGTGGGAATGGCCACAGCTTTTTTTAGCATAAGCAAACCACCATTCCTTGTCACACCCGCAAAAAACTGATCCAAAACCCACCAAACCCCCTGCATCAATAAACAATTCCAAATCTACACTTGACCATGCAACCTCCTGCGAACGTGACATTCCATTATACTCTGTCAAAAAGGACCTTCATACCATAAAATCATCCTTCATTTCCCATGTAACCTGAAAAAAATGATTTAGGCTCTTGACTGCTTCTGTCACCCAAGACACACAGCGACAATAAATTCTGTCCAACGGCATGACCCAACAAGCAAAATTTAAATGCCTGAGAAGAGATTGTAGGGGTTTCAGGATAACCTTGCAAGCACCCACAACTCTTTCCACCAGATTTTATAAAGAAACTTATTTGTCCTCTGGGAGCTGAAAAAAACCATATCCAATCAAAAATGACATGGTCGTAACTGGTGCCTGAGTTTTCTCTTCAGCTACCAGAACACCAAATCTCTCAATCTCTCAAAGACAGACAAGAAGAATTAGCCCGAGGACCTACAACCAAGAAATCATTCAAATAGTGAATGACCGCTCAAGAACCATACTCCTATAGGGTAGAGCTACCTATAGGGTGGCATTTTATGTAAAAGTGCATTTGGAAAAAAACATCCAAACAAATGCTTGCAATCCAGATAAATAGGCAATAACTCAAATTCAATATCTGTCTTTTACTAACCAAAAATGTACATGATCCTAGGCATACATACATAAAAGTATCCAGGACCACAATGCATCTAACCTTCCATCTGCTTCTCTCTATCTGTACCTTTCTGAAACAAGCTCAGAGCGTAAATTAAATCTTCCAAATACTCTGTAGCCCTCCAAATTTCCCTTGCAGTTCACTTTTTCACTTATTCCATTCATTAATAGCTAAAGGAATAGTACTGTGTTAGCCGTAGAAAGTTTAAAGACCAGCTCTAACACCTTTTCACCATGAATTCACACTCTCTCTTCGTGCTTGAAGTATCACTTGGCCTTTCACATTTCCTTATGTTTGCCAAGTTCAAAGTTATAGTAAAGAAGCAGGCAACGTCAATTAATTTGTAATGGCTGCATGCATCATGCACACATCCATGCTGGTGCCCTGAACTATGTGAAAAATAAATCATCCCACATCGCTAATCTATGACACAGACCAGTGATGGATAACCTTGGAACAGATGTTTGGAAACGACATGTGCCATGATGCTCAGTTAGACATAAACCTAATCATGGGATATGTAGTTCCCAAACATCTGCAGTGTCAAGGTGAGCCATCACTAGCCAGTCAAAAAGGCATCTTGGCATGGAAAGGTTCCAGCTAATCTCCGTAGAATATATTGGGAGACCATTCATTCATGCTTCAAATGTACTGTTTATATGCAGTGCACTGTTCTCCACTCCATGGATTAACTGATCTATAAAGTTTAAGTGTGTCTGTGTAAGCCTTAATGCATTCTCTGTTTTCTAACCAAACTGTATCTAAGAAGGTTAATATAAATTCCAAAGGAGACCACTTTAACTTTCAGTGCGAGCTGGGAGTTTCCCTTCTGAAATTGCCAAATGCAGCACAACTGGGCTTCAACACAAACATATAACACATCCTCTCCTTGTGTGACTGTGGAAATACCTTACTGACAATCAACACTATTGTTAGTAAACCATATTTCACAATTTATATAAGAGGCTTAGAAAGGATGACTGTGCCCAGAACATTGTGCTGAAAAGGAGCAGATCTTAAAAAAATATGCTATTACTGACAAATTACTGGAAAGCTTTATAGAACAAGATGCTAATTGTATTATGGTTTGACTATCTTTTAACCTCTGGGAGGTTGGACAACTGCTGGCCTGGGGGGGCAAAAACAATATAATTGTCCTATAATTGTGCCACATCATCAGGCCACCTGATATCATGAGAGAGAGACACATATAGACATATAGACATGCAAGAACAATCTACTGACAGCTAAGGCACAGTGATTGATAGGCATTTGGATAGAAAGATCGAACATTTTACCGACTGGGGCAATTATAATAATAATTATATTGAGACAAATTAGAGAGCAGCAGGGAGCAATAGCACTCCTGTCCCTCTTGCCAGGCCTACCCACACCCCCATAACTACCAATCTGGGACCGCTATTTTGACTTCATACACAAGTGAACTAAAAGCTGCTTGATGTTGACGAAAACATTTTATATTTTTTATATTTACATTTCAAAGGATGTTAACTAACGTAGTGCCAAGGAGAGTGGCAATCTACTTTATTACACACTTTATACTCTTTTTCACACAAAAGGGTTAATGCTCAGGTTAAAATGTTTTTTGAACTCAGACGCGATTAGAATATTCAGCGTGGCGACACTAGCACATTTCCCATTTGATATTAGCGTAAACATGCCGTTTATTACATTTCTAAGATACATTATTTGCATTTCTTAAACTCCATTACAGAAACTTTGTGGTGTGCAGGTTCCCCTGACAGTACCCACGGTCATAGCCAATATCCTTTAGGAGAGACAGAGGTTCGCTCCAAGTCTGACTCCTCCCAGTTGAATAGAGACAGTGCCAAGGACTAGTTTTGGCAACACTTACATCCACAGGTTTCAGCTGCTAGGAGTCCCTTTCCTTCTCTTACTCATATATCAGAGGAGGTAGCCATTATGCAACTGGGAACATTCATAAACCATGGTTGTATTTTTACCCAGCTGGCAGCACTGCAAATAAATTATAGACTATTTGAGGGCAGCCAGACTGATATACTGACACATTGGCATGTTGCTCAACAAAATAGTAATAGCTAATACTCGATGGTATGCTGTTTATAAAGTTAATAATGGACTTCACTTGACATTAAATAACAATCTCAGCTCTTAGATTTAGTGTTCATGAGGTAAAGTTTACATTTCTTGCATTTTTACAGGATATAAATGAAAGGCGTATTTGTATTATTCGAAATTGACCACCAGTTACCACTCCTTCTTCGCTGCTATCACTCTAATGACATTGTTTGTAACACGTGTGTGCCTTACATGGCAACATGCATGGTGCGTTTATGCAGTCATGGTCATATTGAATTATTATTTGCAAAAGCCTTCTATTTCATAGTGAGCCAGTGAGAAACGGTTGGATTGGTCTTTATTTTTCTGCTGATAATTTGTATATAGGAACTGAAGCAGAGTGCATTATATGGATCTAAAGTGCATTATTTCTTTCAAATTCTCACAGTGCTAATACTTCGACTTACTTGTAAAAACACTTATAAGGGAGCCCCCGGGGGGCAGCAGAGTCAACCTGAGGGGGCATTGACTGGGTTAGGAAAGGGTTAATGGCTTGAGTGTAAGGAAGTGGGTTGGGGTTATAACAGGGAGGAGTTAGGTCCTATATAAGGGATAGCAGCCATTTTAAGGATCAGTCATTTTGTTAAAAGATTCATCTACCTTGATTTTCCCACCCACCCTCCCTAATTTTATTTTAGTAGGTTTGTGTTTATGCGTAGATTGCAAGGGTAGTGCACTTTAGGTAGAGTTTTATGTATGTTTGGATATGATATCCAGTTGGTTGTTGGTGTGTTTGGTGGTTCTGAGCAAGTTGGTAGCTCAAACCGGGTGGGAGGGGGATCTCGGTATGCCCCTCCTTTATATGTGTTTATGTGTGTTATGTGTTTTAGGTGTTTGGTTGTAATATTGTTATTACAAGTTTTGTTATCAGTATGCAAATTATTTTATATCTTTTGGGGTGTCATTGCCAAGTTTATGTGAATAAAGGGTGGGATAATGTTATACTAGGCAATGACAGATGATGTTATTTTAATAAAGATATGGCCATATTTAAAGGTATGGCCATAATTATTTTCCATAAATTCTGGTGTCTGTCGTTATTGGGGGTTTAAAGGGGGCATTAACCCGAGAATTGACTATACCCTAGTCATGTAGAGCCAACATTACACACAAAAGTACGATATAATTTACAATAATATAATAAAAATATATATAATAACAGATACGTCACAAGGTATTAGTGTGGATCTGTCATTAATAGGTTTGCCATTTTTAAAAATAATACCGCTGCCATAGACTTAACATTGACCTAAATCCATTCATTTTACAGGCCTGCCGATACAGTACGGAGCTGGATTAATCTCTAGCAAGCTAATATTTTCTTTTTACACCCTAAAGCACTTCAAAAACTACTTTGCATAGAGTTTATTATTATAAAATCTGTTTAATTGTTTCTGAGTAACACTGAGCAAAAAATAAAAATAATAAAACTGTATTTCCTGTCAAATTAGGGCATGTTGCTCCACTTCCTCCTTTTGCTGGGAGAATTCAGCTCAGCTGATGAAATCTCAGGCTCTGATTGGCTGCATATAGTAGGCATTTGTATCCTTAAAGGGACACTAAACGTTTTTTTTTAACTTGTGCTTCTAAAATAGAAGCACAAGTGAAATGTCTGTTGTCCCTATTATGAGGATGAACTGGCATGTACTTTTGATAGTACACCCCAGTTTATCCTCTGACTGTCAGCTGCCATGCTTCCGCAGAGAGAGCCACTCGTTTTTGCATGGGATCAGCAGGGGGGACCTTAACTAGTGTTTTTAACATGCAAAAACGTTGGCGTCTCTCTGCGCTAGCAGTGAGAGACCCTTGCATTCGGCTGTCAGAGCAGGGCGAGCCCCTCTGATTGGCTGTGTGCATGCTGATGTTTGTCAGCACGAGACAACCAGGAACTGCTGTGTCTCACATGTGTATCTATTAAGATACCCGTCTGGTTTACTTACAAGTCCCAGGACATGTTTTGTTTAACCCTTGCATCCTTGAAGGAATAGCACAGGCCCAATCAGGTTCTTTACAGACCCTGTAGATCCTACCTAGGGTGACCACCCGTGCGGGATTTCCCCAGACACTCCTACAATGGGACTTTATGTCACAGTCCCGGGAAGTGTCAGTCCAGGACAAAATATTGTCCTAAAGTGAGAGCTCTGAGTGAAGAAGGTCTCAGTCAGTTAAGAAAGACTTCTCAACTCTCCTGATTCATTTAGAGTTCAGACGTCTCTCCTGATTGGCTGAGTGCTTCCTTCACATAGAGCTCACAGTAAGCTGAAGCAGCCTTCCCGCAGCTGGCCTCAGGTAAGAAATTCACTCTATGTTTGTGTGTTTGTGTGACTCTTTGTGTATGTGTTTGTGTGACTGTGTGTGTGTTTGTTTGTGTGACTGTGTATTATGGATGCTAATAGAGGGGTAAATTCTCTGAAACTGCTCATGTCTGGTAATAGAGGAATTCATGCTCTGAAACTGCTCAGGTCTAATAATAATGTGTGAATCAGTGTTTATGTGTATATCTATCTATTTCTGTCATCTGCTCCATACTTATCCAGAATGGCAAAAATAAAATGTGGCCACCCCAGTAGGTCCCTGCTCAAATATCCTCAGACCTTGCAATGTCACTGAGATGTGCCTGAACCCGTCCATTTAGGCATGGCAGGATTCTAGTAAATGTAACAGTACCTTGCTTTGACTTTCAAGAAAATATTAAGCTATAACTTTAATTGACTTTTTCCTTTTACTCATTAAAATCAAAACAAAGCTTCCTTTGTTTTGTTACTTGTACTCTAATCAGCCTCCCCTCTCAATCACACTTTCCAATTTACATCTGTCTCATTCCTATTAACGTAAACAAACATTAAACTAACTCCTCCTACTTTTCATTCCATGCATACATATGCATGCTTGCCCATTTGTTTTGAAGTGAAACATATAACATTTACATTCTGCTAGGGTTGCCACTTTTATTATAAATACTGGTCATGCTATTACCTGCATAGGCTTTACACTGGCATAAACCCAATGTTTTTACTGGCTACCAGTAAAATACCAGATGGGCAGCAGAATGCCCTGCAGAATGTATAATTCATATGTATTCAGAGGGAAATCAGTTAATTACTTCAGGAAGTTAGTAAGCGATGCCCCCTTGGTTAATTCAATGGTTCCTCCTTAATACACTTGTATTCTATATTCAGAATAAAGGTATGGAATTCACTGCCTGAAGAGGTGGTGCTAGCAAATCTGTTAGATGCCTTTAAAAGAGGCCTGGATAGTTTTTTTAAACAAGCCACCGCTGAGAGGCCTATGTATGTCAGTATAGGCATTTAATAATTATTTAGTGCTTGTTGATCCAAGGAGAAATCTGATTGTAATTTGGAGTCAAAGAAGGGATTTTTTCCCATCAAAAGCAGACTCTAAATTTCTGGAATAAGAACGGGGGGCTTGACTACTTTTGGATCAACCAGCAGTAAACAAGGAATAGGAAAAGTGTTGATCTTGATGGACGCAAATATTTTTTCCACCTTAACTACTATGTAACTATGTAAACTTTACATGTGTACTGGCTGCCCTGGTAATTCCAACTATGCAACTAGTAGAATGACTTGCACTTTGTATAATTCATGTGTGTTCAGATGGCAATCAGTTAATTAATCATGGAAAAATGGCAAATCCAGCAACCATACTGAAGGCAGATAGACCTCTCAAATAAGACTTAGCGAGCTTGTGAGAGTACAGAAGGAAAATATCAATGAGTATACTAGACTGGTCCCACCAAAAGACACCAACTAGATAATAAGACAATCTCCTTCTGCACTAAGGATGGTGTATTCCCAGACGTATGTTTTGACCTCTTACAGGCCTTGTCAGTGCCCTAGACAGAATTTACAAGGGGTCCATATTTCACTTTGGAAACCTTAAAACTATATGTCAGTTAAAAGAAGAGACAAGTCTTAACAGCCTTCCCTGTGGGATTAAGCATAGTCTCATTTTTTTTTAGCTCACTGTTGTCCAATAAATATCCATGTACATTTCAAAATAATCCTGCCAAAAGTCAGTCTATAACACAAATGTCAGGTAAGCTCCTTTAGGCAACAAATCCAGCAATCCCAGGCAGAAAACATATTTATATTCTGTATGTATATTTGGTGTTTGATCAGGCTGCTGGTACTTCATAAAGGGTGTCCAGAGAAAACTATACATATGCAGAGGGGTCTCAGTGTATGGGAGGCCTTTGGTGCCCTGTACTTATTATAGTTTAAGAGATTAAGCTCCTTAGACGCAAAGGGCTTAATTTTAAGACCCACCATTTTTCAAGTACCTCAACATAATGGTGGTCTGAACATGATATGGCCATCTAATGTAACTAAATCTCCCTTTTATTCATCTTAGATAGATGCTTTATATAGTTTTAAAAAATGCCATAGCTTGTTTTCTGTATATGTGCACCGTTTCCTTTGCATTTGATACAATATGTATGTGTAGCATATTGTGTGACTGTATAAGTGCTAGGTATATGCATGCCTGTGTATGTGACATAGTGTATAAGTAAGAATGTATGTGTAGCGTGTGTGATATATACCATGAATACATAACATTTTTTTTGCACTCTGAGAATGACAAAAAAATAACATTTCCCACCTTAGTGTTTGGTGACAGAATTTTTTTTCTACTTATGTTTGATTGAAGAAATTTCTAATAACTTAATTTTTCTTTTACTACTGCTGTTAGGTGTCAACATTTTTTTTATGAGAATAATATTTCAGGGCTAAACATTTCATATGGATCTAAGGATAAGTGACTATATTTATTAAAGGTGGTAGATAGTTAATTTTATGCTGCGACTTTCTAATATTTTTCTAGGATCCCTTCAATAACATTGTTATTTTTTTTGGATTTCCCTATGTAGTTCTTTGGCCGAGGACTTTATTCCTCCTACACATTTCCTGTCTGCACCATCCTAGGCGACTCCAATGTCTTTTGCGAGGATTATTTCAGCTAGGCAAAAATCACAAAAGCTCTCACCCTGAAAATAGCAGAGTGCTTATAAAGAATTAATATCAACTCTTATAGAAACTACACACACAACATATTCCAGAAGAAGATACATTCAAATGCATGCTGAGCAGAGAGGTGCAGTTAGAATTACCCTAATAATTACCCTAGTATGTTTAGCATATGATGCATGCACAGTAAAACATGGTTAAGGTTGTAAATATAATTTTGAAAGTCACCAGTGGACAATATATATATATATATATAGACACACAAAGCATGCAGTGAAATACATTCTTGCCCCAAAAGATTAGATGTTGCAGGGCAATAACTTAATCACCATATTTTGTATGTTTTCAATAAGATGTGATATCCTTGTAGCAAGTTTTCGGCTGGGCCTCTTCCCCTCGTGGCCATAACGAAAAAAAGATGAGCTTGGCAGAAGCACTTATGCTACACTATATAGACAAAAGTATTAGGACCATTAGACCAGCAGGGACATATATGACATTATATTTTAAATACATATGGATATATAGCTCGAGGAGGTAAACTTTCCTTTTGACTTAGTCTCAAAATGAAAGTCGAGCTCCTCAAGCTTTTCTTGAATTTTAGGGAACAGACCCAATAGACATTAACATGAAGTTGGTCCCCCCTTTGCAGCTACAACAGCTTCCACTCTTCTGGGAAGGATTTCCATAAGATTTTGGAGCTTATCTGTGGGAATGTTTACCCATTCATCCAGCATAGCAGTTTTGAGGTCACGCACTGATGTTGGACGAGAAGGCCTGGCTTGCAATCTGTATTCCAGTTCATCCCAATGGTGTCAGGGCCCTGTGTGGGCCAGTCAAGTTCTTTCACACCAAACTCATGCAACCATGGTTTATGAACCTTATTTTGTGCACTAGGGCACAGTTATGCTTGAATATAAAAGGGCCATTCCCAAACTGTTCACAAAAGTTGCAAGCATAACATTGTCCAAAATGTCTAGGTATGCTGAAGCATTAAGTTTTCCCTTCATTGGAAGTAGGGGCCTAGCCCAACCCCTGAAAAACAGCCCAATACCATTATTCCTCCTTTACCAGATTTTATAGTTGGCACAATAATGTCAAACTCACCCATTAGACTGCCAAACTGCGAAGACTCCACAGAACATGTTTCCACTGCTCTAGAGTCCAATGGAGGCGTGCTTTACACCACTTGATCCAACACTTGATATAGTACTTGGTGATGTGAGGCTTGCATGCAACTGCTCGGCCATGGAAGCCCATGCAGCTACTGTCACACAATTGTGCTGATATTAATGCTAGTAGAAGTTTGGAACTCTTCAGCTACAGAATCAGCAGAGCAACTTTTACGTACTTTGCGCTCAGCAATTTGTGACCCCGCTCTGTGACTTTATGTGGTCTTCAGCTTGTTGCTAACCCTAAATGCATCCACGTTCCAATAATACCACTTGCAGACAACCATGGAATAACTAGCATGGATGAAATCTCATGGCTTATTGCAAAGGTTGCATCCTATCACAGTTCCATGCTTGAATTCACAATGACTTTTTTTTTTCCCCACAAACGTTTGTAAATGCAGACTGCATGGCTAGGTGCTAGATTTTATACACCTGTGGCAATGGGTCTGGAATTAAATAATTAAGTGTAGTTATAGAATGTACCACACATAGGTGAGTCAGGGGAATGCCAAGAAGGAGAGCATTACTTTCGGGGGTGTCCTAGAGTTTTAGAAGATTCTATGTTTGAGGACATACATCGGTCCAGCTTTTTTGATTCTAAGCACCTTATTAAGGGGTTTCATTGGGTTTTCATTGTAGATTACATTTTCATTGCAGATATTTGTTTACACTGGATTTTCAGCAAAGCCAGGTGCCAACGCTGTGGATTTTTGACACCCTAATCAAGGTATGTGGGTGGTCTTTTGTACTTTGATCAAGTTACAGCACTAAATGCTTCTCAGTTACTTAAAGATACCTGTATATATCTGCAAGGCTGTGTTCTAAGCAGGGGTAATAGTTTCTTCATTATTACTAAAGCTGAGAATTAAATCAGATTGCAAAGCTGATTCCTCACCCTTATATAACTAGGAGTTAATGACAAAAGCTTTGATATTGAAAAATTAATAAATAATAGAAAATATTTGAAATAAAGCTATACCGCCTTTGTCTGTGCCATGTTTTTACACATATATGTACCTCCTTTAAAGGCTTACATGTCATTAGGTGTAATGCACTGGCACTCCACCTAAAAACATAAAGATGATGCACAAATGTATACATTTAAATTAGTGCTTACATATTTTTATATTCATTTCTGAGTAGGCCAACTATGCTTACACCTAAAAAAGAGAATTGCCTGAGCTTTTAACTCAGCTACTTTTTAAACGTTAAGACCCTGCAATTCTCTCTTTGTTGCGTAGACCCATAGGTATAGAAAGTAAGTCCAAGTAGGCACTTAATAACCTGGCCATGACAGAGGGTAGCAGCAACAGACATTGACAATCTGGTACATAACATACAGAGGGCCCTGTTTGCAGGTTCGGATACCCGAAAGGTACACATCTGTAAGAATTTTGATTTAGGAATTGTGGTCGTCATGTTCAAACAGCAAACTTGGTACAAGATATTAGAAAGGTGTTGAAACAAAGTTGGTATAAAATATCAGCTTTGCAGTGTAAGCTTTTATCTACATCATATAGGAAGGTCATCTAGATTTTTCAGAAGTTGGCACTTGCTCAGAAACTCTTATATATAATAGGTCGCATTACAATTTTTTTTTTTTTTTTTTTTTTTTTACAGTTTTGGTGAAGAATAGCTTGTTAGCCATTAAAAAAGATCTGATTATTTTGCAATACTACGAAAACAATCCAAAAACAGTTCAAAGCAACTTAATTCATTGAAGACTGTTTATAGGGTTTATGGGAACCTGGTCCTTAAATCATGTGGGCCAGACCTTGGTGCCAGATTTGGTTCGCAGGCCACACGTTGGGCACCCTGTCCTATAGCATGGAAATATACTGAAAATAGAACATCTTAATCATTATTAATAAAACAAGTTTAAAAAAATAAAGGAAAAACAATGTATATTGATTTATAGGAAGGCAAATGTTACCCTCTTTTTGAAAGAAATTAAATCAAAACTCTTAACATAACACAAAAATGTCCAAATGTCTTACAAGCTTTGATACCTCTTGTAAAAAACTCACATATATTCTCCCATGATAAATGGGAGAAAGAAAATATATTTTAATGAAACCCAGACTATGTACTGAATTTAGGATATGCCTTTTTCTTAGATAGCCAAAACTTTGAGATTTATACTGTGCATGCCTTGTTTCACGCTGAGTGTTGTTTTGACTCCTCCACAACTCCTCCTTTTATAATGTAAAGGTTTAACTTTGCGTACGTCGTCAGTTGTTTTTGTAAAACTTGGCATTGGAAGATTGCCATATTATTTTCTGATAAAAGTGGAATTCTCTGCTGTCTGCAAAGCGTTCCTCTGGGATCAGAGTAAGAAACCTGAACGTTTGTAGAGCCATTTCCTGTTTGCAAACATATTCTCTTGGTTTCCCTCTATTCTGGTGCTGTGCACAGTTTGAGAACCCATTTCTCATCTAAACAAATGCCATAAGTCCCTTTATACTTTTACAACCATGTCAAGAAACAATATTTACTGCCAATGGTGAGATGATTGGAGTTGCCTCCTCTAAGTCATAAAAGAAGCTCACAGTCTGTTATCAATTTCTCTCGAGTTGTCCGGGGAATTGTGGGTCGACTCAGACCCAAGTTATAAATGACACGTCAAAAGCTGCAGAAGTTTTTGAAGCCAAGAGCTGATGACGACACTGTCATGACAGCCTCACACCTTCTTTGCGTTTTTCGAGAGAAAGGAGGACTGTAGTAATTTTTTTTTTAAAGGGCAAGATTGCAAAAACAGGAAAGTCATCTTCATTGTTTTATACTTGTGTTTTAGTATTTTATCAAAACAGCAACAAAAACACTGACCCTTAACATACCTGTGAGTTGAACAACACTCATCTGGAACTTGAAGGATTAAATTAAACGACATGTAGTAAGAAATATTTAATATTATTTTAATTAATACAACTATAGAATGATTATGATTTATTTGCTTTTTTTTATTTTTGAATTTATTATAAGAGATAGAATTGAGGTCAGTTCTATGACACGATATGTGTGGCGACACAAACAAAGAGTTGCCCCCAGTGATGTCAGACCTTGTTCACCAAGCTGCATAAAGTATGTCTGCAATAGCTGCATATTTTCTGACCCAGACATGAATTGCAGAGAAAAAAGGTATTTGAATATGTGCTCTTGATAGCTAACCTACCTGCACACTAAGTATATTATAGAAACCCAAGTAAAAGTTTCAGTAGCTCTAGTCTAGAATAAAATATCATCAGCCTTGCCATGGGTTCTAAAATAGTTTCTAAAGGAGAAAATGTTGAAAAAAGTGTTGTCCCTTCAAGGTGTTTGCTACTTTCAAAAAGTGAAACTGTGCATTCATTTCATTAATTTCCCATAGGATTATTAAGTGGTCCAAAAAGTAAATCATAGGTTTCTGTTTGAAGGGACTGTATCACACTGTTTTTACTGTAAATTAAAATGATTTTAAAATGCCTATACATTGCATTAGCAAAAAGCCAAGTAAATGCCTAAATTAGGAGAAAAATATGTTTTAAATGTGTCTGCGGTGTCTCCTGCTAATGACATCACCTGTGGCCTGATATGCAAATTAGGAAGCCTTTCTTCCAGAGGCCTGCAAGAGCTGAAATGTTAACCATGAATGCTGTGTTTTACTTCCTGATGTTTGGAGATTGGGGACGGCATCTTGCCTCGGCACTTATATGTTGTGGGTCCTGATTATTATTGTACACTGATTTGCAAATTACACCTTTTCCACAGAAAAGCAGCTCATTTGCATATTGGGCCACAGGTGATGTCATAAACAGGAGACTCCATACAATAACACACTTGTCTCCCAATTTTAGACACTTGCTTGCAATTCTGCTAACACAATGTGTATATAATTTTCAATATTCTATTTATTCTGTAAATGCACTTTAAAAACAATGCTTAGGTGACACAGTCCATTTAAATGTTGATATCACCTGTTGTATCTCATGAATTAAAATACATGCAGCATTAGTCTACTTTGCAAGCCATTTTTAATATATCTGTATCTTTCAGTCATGCAGCATTTATGTGTTTCACTAATAAGACACATCTGGAGTCTTGAGTAGGATTGTGTTTGTAGTAGCTTAATTACTAGTAACAAGTATAACCATCTGGGGCTAGTATTCAGTAGTATGCATAAAATAACTATTAGATATTTATTTTGTTAAATGTTAAGTAATTTTGATTAACACATCTTTGTCATTCGGTGTAGCTTAATTAGCTCCAAAAATGATAACACAGCTGTGGAAGCCTACTGGCTAGCTCCCGGTGTTTTAACAGAATTATTTTTTTCCCCAGTTGCTAATAGACTGGGCCACCTTTGGTACCTCCCAGTGAGGTGCATACCATGAGGTCCCAGCCTGCCTTGACTGCTGCTCCACAGCAAGGAATTTACGGGAGTGCGACATGCTGCTTCTCATGCCAGTTGTGTCCAGTGCTTGTCCTCTCTCCTGGAAGCCTGTTGCAGGGGACCAGGGAAAGCATGCATCACAGGAGCAGTGGAGCTTCATTTAGGGGACTCGGTTGGTGCCACCAACTTTAATATCTGTTTTGGAGGAGTGTGCAGGGGGCAGCATCAGTGATGCCACACCTGAAGTTGTGACTGATAGCCCTATAATACCCCAGAGCACCCTGTGTGCTGCACAGATATTCTGATACCCCTCTTGAAGTGATGCCTTGCCTCAATCATCTCTAAATCTTGCTGGTCACTGTCTCCCTGACATCCTGACCCTCAGCTTCCCCCTTGACTTCTATGCTGGCTGCCTGCCTCTACTTGTGTACTGTTTATTTCCTTTTTGTCTCCAGCTAGTATTGCCTGTATATTGCGCCTCTGCGCTGTCATCAAATCCATGTGGGCCTGTCCACAGCAACAGTCACCACAGGTGGTGTATAAAGTCTACAGAATGTGCCAACCTGCAATCTGGGCTCCAACCCCTCACCAGCCTAGTCCACCCATGACACTGTCCATATCACCAATGTATTTCACCATTACCATGCAGATGTGTTAACTCAATATTGTGTTTTTTTTTATTCTGCACATGTCAAACTATCATCATAATACTCCATCTAAGAAGAGTAGGTTTAGAAATCACCTTCAAAAAAATAAATGCCATTCTGAGAGAATTCAGAACTCCATTATGACCTCTTTATTTGTTAAGTAGAATCTATAACTTGGAAATGAATCCACATATTTACTTGTTATAAACTGTTTCTTTAAGGCTCAAGTGTAAGTTCTTTATGAAATTAGCTCCAAAAGAATGACATAGGACCAGTGAGTTTATTTTGAGTTGACTGGTAAATACATCCTCTTAACCCCTTAGTGACAAGACATTTTCACCTTGACTTTCCCTTGGTGACAATGGCTGTTTTGACATCTCTAGGGTGTTTGTGTTTAGCTGTAATTTTTTTCTTTCTCACATACAGTACCCACACAAATTATATGTTGTTTTTATCGTCATAAGAAGGGCTTTCATTAGATACCATTATGTTCATCATATCTTATAATTTACTACAAAAAAAATCATAAAATATGATGAAAAATTAAAAAAAACACATTTTTTCTAACTTTGACCTAAAATATAATTTACACAAATAAAATCATTAAAAAAAGACCCCATCTAAATAGTTTCTAAATGTTCTCCCCAGTTCAAAAATATGCATGTTTCCATATTTTTCGGTATTTTTTTGCGAGTTATGGGGCAAAAAACAAAAATAGTGTTTTTTGGTTTTTTCCTATATTGATCTTTTGACCCCAACCCGAACCCAAAATTTAACCCTAACACTAAATTTAACCCCAACTCTAATCCTTATTATATCCCTTAATATTTTTTAACTTTAATTTAATTTTAACCCTATCCCTTATGCTAAAAAATATTTAATTTTAACCCTATAGGCTAATATAGCTAAATAACCTGTTTTTAATTAATTAAATATTTATTTTAAATATTTCCCATTGCAATGCTACTAAACTACCACTAGGGGTAGTCAAGTAGCATACTCAGAGCGACGGAAGTGAAGTTACTTTCACTTCCGAAGCTCAGACCGGCAGAGGACTTAGCCATATTGACGGAGCAGCATGCTCCGTCAATATGGCTCCCCACGATCGCTCCGTGGGGCGATCGTGGGGGTCCCGAAATAGAAATTTCGGTGCTGGCTATTGCCTCGATGTCGAGGCAATAGACCAGCACTGTTAAAGCGGTTTTCGCGATCGTTGATCGCGAAAACCGCTTCATTCAATGCAGGACGTGCAGGCACGTCCTTTGTCGTTATGGGAGTTTCTCTCGGCAAGGGGTTAAAATGAATGTATTTACCACAATTGATCAAACCATTCCTGAACCATTTTGCTTTCATTTCCATGAAAAGGTGTACATGGTCTGCATCAATGCTTTGGTAGGTGGTTCATGTCAAAGTAACATCCATATGAATTACACTGCCTCCAACCCCACCTTGCCAGTGGTCATAATGGTATGGCTGATCGGTGTTCATAGCACTCTGGACTTCTGAGGCAATTTACAAGTCTTGCCATTGACATTATAACACTGTGCGGGCTCTAATCTACTTATGGAAATCATATATGATAGATATATGGGTCCCTACTTGATATGAGCATTGTAATGCATAATTATGTATTCTCATCTCTACTGTCACAGTGGGACCTAATATTACCTATGAAACGTTTATCTTACAACTTTATGTACCTGTGAGTATGTGATTTTATTATTCATTATATCATTACATTTTCATTTTGGATAATGTTGTACTGTGTTCCTTTGTTTGATTAAATATATTCAATATAACAAACCTAAAACAGAACTATGCACTTGTATGAAAAGGGGGTTTATCCAGATAACAATGTGTTTTGTCTGTTTGGATCATCAGACATTAGCTGGTATCTATCCTGATATCTATCCAAGCAAATGTGTGTATTATAACCAGGTCACTCAATGTTCTTTGTATAAGCACACAGCTTCTACAAAATTTTTGTAGAGGACAATTAAACTTTTTTAACCCTTCCTTAAAGGAAGCGAGGCTTAAAAGAAAAAGTTCCCCTTTTCCAAAGTAAACTTGATGCGTATCTTTACAGATCCACAGGTTTACAGATAGACACACACGTTTACTCTGAGCTCTGCCTCTAAGCTGAGGCAGAGCTCATCTGAAGATGGTAAAAAATAGGGAGATTAACCCAGCGCTTAATCTTAATGTGAGCTGCACTTAATAAGTGTGTTCCTAAACCACACAAAACATACAAAAATTACAAAACAGAAAAAAAGTGCGCTTTACATAAACTGTGGAATATATGTAGTACCTAATATATACAATAGGTGAGTGAAAATGGTGATACAAAAGTAACTTCAGGAGAGATAAAATCTCCCTTTGGATTTTGCACTCACAGACTCCAAGTATAAAATATGCTCATCAGACGATATTCTTAAAAAAGATTCGGTACTTCAATTTTCTTTAGAACTCCAAAGACAAGGAAGAAGTGGAACAACAGATGAGTGGCATAAAACAGGTTTTAATATAAAAAGAACAAATATCTGCTTACATGAAGGGTTTCCTGAGATCAGCAAGGTGGGCGCCACACTTTGGTCTGCATGAGGAAAAACGCTTCTGCAGTGTTCTTTAAAATTAAATAATAGCAAAGTCCTTAAGGTAAAAAGCAGGTGAGTCCAGCCGCTACGCGTTTCGCCTACAATGGCTTCAACTAGGCGTCTGGACTCCCTGCATAGTAACTGTCCTTTTAATCCGAAGTGAGAAAATCACTTCCGTGATCGTCATCTTCTCGCGAGGGTTTGACTTACACCATTCTCGGATCCATTTTCGTATTAACTTCAGTACGAAACTCCTATGTGTATGCCGAGTTACAGCTTTCGGATTAATAGACCAAAGTCGAATTCGAATCCTTCGTTTCAGTCTTCGTATAATGTAAACCGAAGGTATCTCGGATATGGTGCATTCGGAATTCGGTTTATAGCAGTCATTGTTCGTATCACCTCGGCTTACAGCAGTGTATTCGAATATAAAGGAGAAAAGCACATAGAAACAAGTGTTCTATCACAAACGTATGTGAATATTAGCCAACTAGATGGGAAATGGCTATATGAATATCTAAAAAATGGTAAAATATCAAAATTTATTACATAGTATATATAAAAATAGAAAAATAGAAATAGACAAAAATATAGTCTTTATATAAAAAAATCGAAATAGACAAAAATATAGTCAATATATAAAAAATTCAGTCATTATATAAAAAAAAAAAATATATAGTCATTATATAAAAAATTATTGCAAATCCCATATAGTAAGCTGCCTGAAAGTAGGAAAACATTACATAAAGTTATACAGTTCAAAGTCCGCATTTAATCCTTGCGGTTTAAGTGTATTGAGATTAAAAATCCATTTCATTTCTTTTTGACCTATATTTTTAATATTGTCTCCTCCTCTCCAGTGTTTTACAACTTTTTCTATGGCACACATTTTTAGGCCCTTTGGGTCCTTTTGATGATGGTCTAAAAAATGTTTCGAGAGGCTGTGGGTTAGTAGGCCATTTCTTATGTTCCTAACATGTTCCTCAATGCGTTTCTTAAATTGTCTAGTGGTTCTACCCACGTATTGAAGTCCACATGGACATTCCAGGAGATAAACCACATTAGTCGTGGAACATGTAATGAAATGATTGATTTTATGCCCTTGGCCATTTATTTTAGAATAAAAATCTGTAATGGGGTATTTCTGCGGTGTAATTGATCTGCATCCAATGCAGTTTAGGCAACCATAAAAACCAGGTTTACGAGTCATAAAGTGACTCGGTGCTGTGCTAGCTGGTTTTATCTCCCTAGTGTAATTTGATGTTAGCGATTGCTTAATGCTGGGTGCTCCTCTGAAGACAATTAGTGGTTTTTCGGGTATAATGGGTTTAAGTATATCGTCCTTATAGAGAATGTTCCAATGTTTTTTAATGATCTTCTTGATATGTTTAGATTTGTTATTATAATTAAAAATAATAGGAAGACTATTTTGGAATTTATTAGATACATGTTTCTCTTTATAATTTAGAAGATGATTTCCATCTGTTTCTGCTATTTCTTTGATGGTATGATCTATATTGATTTGATCATACCCTTTTTCAATAAACTTCTCACGTAATATTTTAGTTTGTTCTTTATATTCCGTTAAGTCTGTACAATTCCGTCTTATTCTGGTACACTGGCCTTTGGGGATTCCTCTGAGCCAGGGGGGATAATGGCAGCTCGATTTTTCTATATAGTTATTGGCATCTACTTTCTTAAAGTGGTTTTTGGTTTTTAGTAGGCCATTTTCCACATATATTTCTAAATCTAGGAAAGTGATATGTTCTTTACTATATACAGTATTAAGGGTAATGTTGTTAGTGTTGTTATTGAGATGTTCAAGAAACTGATTTAAATCACTCTCACTGCCTTTCCATATAAAGATAAGATCATCAATATAACGATAGTATAAAATAAGGTTTGTTTGCCATCCATGTCCATCCCAGATAAACTTGTTTTCCCATTGTGACATAAAAAGATTGGCGTAGCTAGGAGCGAACCTGCTTCCCATGGCTGTACCCGTACTTTGTAAGTAAAAATTATCCAGAAACCAAAAAAAATTATGATTTAAAATTATGTTAATACCTTCTACTACATAGTCTACCTGATCAGTCTTAAGGGTGTTTTTATTGATTAGGCTGTTTCTTACAGCCTCACAACCTTGTTGGTGATCAATAATGGTGTATAGTGATGATACATCACTAGACACTAGGAAAAAATCTTCTTCCCATGTGACTGTTTTTAGAATATTTAATATACTTAAAGTATCTTTCAAATATGATTTTACTTCTTTCACATAAGGTTGAAGCACATGGTCAAGATATTCTGATAGGTTGGAAAACATAGAATCAATACCTGACACTATTGGTCTCCCCGGGGGGTTGACAGGATCTTTGTGTATTTTGGGTAGAAAATATATTACTGGTATCTTTGGGTTCATAACATTGATATAATCATATTCGTTTTTGGATAAAAAATTCCTTTCTTTACCTTTATCTAAATAACTGGTTAAAACTTTCTTAAAATCATTTGTGGGATCTTTTTTCAGTTTTTTATAGGTGTTCTCTTGGTTTAGTTGTTTGTGGGCTTCTTCAATGTAGTACTGTTTTGATAGTACTACTATCCCTCCTCCTTTATCGGCCGGTTTTATGACCAACTCTTGGTCTTCTTGGAGGGATTTTAAAACGTTAAGTTCCCTTTTAGACATATTTTGATAGTCATATTTATTTGGTTTTAGTTTCCGAAAGTCATCCATTACTGCTTTTTCGAAAACCTCGAGTGCCCCTGACTTATATGTAGTGGGATAAAATTTCGATTTCTTTCTCAGTTTTGTCGGCATTATATTGTTTGGGTCAACTTCTTTTGAAGTCTCTATTTTCGGTTTAAGAGCATAGAATCTTTTTATAGTGGAATTCCTGACAAATTTGTTGATGTCTATGTATGCCGCAAATAGATTAAATTTATTTGTGGGGGCAAATTTTAGACCCTTGCTTAGTACCAACAATTGTTCCTGAGACAGGGCTTTATGTGATAAATTAAAAATTCCTGATATATTTTTTGCATTTAGTAGTTTAGTCGTCTTTTTCCTTTGTAGTTTTTTACCCCCTCTGTTTCCTCTCGATTTCCGTTTGTATTTATCCTTTCTCTGGGGCCCCTCCAGTGTGTTTTTCTTCTGTTTTCTCTGTATCTTTCCCGTTGTTCTTTGGGTAGGGGACGTAACAGTCGGTGGTCTGAATCTAAAAAAGGAGATGTTTCTCCAGACTCCGACAGCACCTGAAATCTATTATTAGTTTCTATTTGATCGTTTCTTTTGTTAGCATTGGGGAATAATGGTCTGTTGTGCTGGCTAAGTCTAGTTAGCCTGGTTTGAACAGAGGAGCACCCAGCATTAAGCAATCGCTAACATCAAATTACACTAGGGAGATAAAACCAGCTAGCACAGCACCGAGTCACTTTATGACTCGTAAACCTGGTTTTTATGGTTGCCTAAACTGCATTGGATGCAGATCAATTACACCGCAGAAATACCCCATTACAGATTTTTATTCTAAAATAAATGGCCAAGGGCATAAAATCAATCATTTCATTACATGTTCCACGACTAATGTGGTTTATCTCCTGGAATGTCCATGTGGACTTCAATACGGGGCCCAAAGGGCCTAAAAATGTGTGCCATAGAAAAAGTTGTAAAACACTGGAGAGGAGGAGACAATATTAAAAATATAGGTCAAAAAGAAATGAAATGGATTTTTAATCTCAATACACTTAAACCGCAAGGATTAAATGCGGACTTTGAACTGTATAACTTTATGTAATGTTTTCCTACTTTCAGGCAGCTTACTATATGGGATTTGCAATAATTTTTTATATAATGACTATATATTTTTTTTTTTTATATAATGACTGAATTTTTTATATATTGACTATATTTTTGTCTATTTCGATTTTTTTATATAAAGACTATATTTTTGTCTATTTCTATTTTTCTATTTTTATATATACTATGTAATAAATTTTGATATTTTACCATTTTTTAGATATTCATATAGCCATTTCCCATCTAGTTGGCTAATATTCACATACGTTTGTGATAGAACACTTGTTTCTATGTGCTTTTCTCCTTTATATTCGAATACACTGCTGTAAGCCGAGGTGATACGAACAATGACTGCTATAAACCGAATTCCGAATGCACCATATCCGAGATACCTTCGGTTTACATTATACGAAGACTGAAACGAAGGATTCGAATTCGACTTTGGTCTATTAATCCGAAAGCTGTAACTCGGCATACACATAGGAGTTTCGTACTGAAGTTAATACGAAAATGGATCCGAGAATGGTGTAAGTCAAACCCTCGCGAGAAGATGACGATCACGGAAGTGATTTTCTCACTTCGGATTAAAAGGACAGTTACTATGCAGGGAGTCCAGACGCCTAGTTGAAGCCATTGTAGGCGAAACGCGTAGCGGCTGGACTCACCTGCTTTTTACCTTAAGGACTTTGCTATTATTTAATTTTAAAGAACACTGCAGAAGCGTTTTTCCTCATGCAGACCAAAGTGTGGCGCCCACCTTGCTGATCTCAGGAAACCCTTCATGTAAGCAGATATTTGTTCTTTTTATATTAAAACCTGTTTTATGCCACTCATCTGTTGTTCCACTTCTTCCTTGTCTTTGGAGTTCTAAAGAAAATTGAAGTACCGAATCTTTTTTAAGAATATCGTCTGATGAGCATATTTTATACTTGGAGTCTGTGAGTGCAAAATCCAAAGGGAGATTTTATCTCTCCTGAAGTTACTTTTGTATCACCATTTTCACTCACCTATTGTATATATTAGGTACTACATATATTCCACAGTTTATGTAAAGCGCACTTTTTTTCTGTTTTGTAACATCTGAAGATGGTGCTTGCTGACAGCGTCAGCTCAAGCACAGCCAATCAGAGAGGGAACTTGTCCGACTTGTCTGATCGTGGTCTGAATTGTGTCTCAAATAGTTAAAGTCCCCTCTGCTAATCTCATGTAAGAATGAGGGTGTCTCTTTCTACTAGCTTCCCATGGTCATGACTCTCACTCCCCCCAAGCATGGCAGCTGCCAGTCAGGGGATAAATTGGCATGTACTGTTTTTTCACGTGTGCTTCTGTATAAAAAGTACTAGTGGGGAAAAAAAAGTTCAGATGTCTTTGAAACATGTTTCTCAATAATTGCAGACTTTGACTAAATGTCTAATTTGTGACTTTCTCGTGTTGCACATTTTTGTTATGATTTTAACCAGTTGGTGAATTGTTATCTTCCAGCTTAGACAAGCAAGGTTAAACTCTGTGGTATTCTTCAAGTCATGGAAATTGAGGGTAATCTGAATTGACAGTACACCCTGAAACTTTGCAGGAGACGAAATGTCAGCAACATTGTGTGTTTTTGTGGTTTGGGCGGATCTTGTTTTTTCCATGTCTATTTTGTGTTTTAATAAATGTATTTTTTTTTTTTGGAGCTTTAGATGCTTCACATTTAAACGATTAGTAGTAATAAACATTCTAAATTTAGAAACACACAATAATTAGACACAAATGTTATACATATTTCATTCAAAATGTGTATATATTGGAGAGGATTGCGTGTTAATAATGACTTATTTTTAGAATTGTTCTGTGAAAGCGAACAGATAATAAATAAAGCATTTGTTTGATTTGATTTGACAAAATATAAGTTATTATATTAATCAAAGGCTTATTTGTAGACCATTTATTCTTTTTTCTTTTTAGCTTTTGTTTTAGGCAGGCTGAACGGCATATTATTATTACTATTATTAGTGTAATTAAATATTGAAAGTTTTTTTTAATAGACACCGCATTACTAACTAAATTCATGCCAGAGAACAAAATATCCACTTCAAAAAAGTAATGCCATGATGGTGCAAATTTAATTTAATTACCCTGTTTCATTTGAACCTCTCCCCTATGACACATGCAGATGACAAGCTGACCCTCGGGTTGGTCTCAACATTTAACCTATACATTAAAATATATGTTTCACAAATGTGGTATTCTGCCTCCAAAAAGATGGCCATCAGACACATCGGTGCACCCCTATCATCAGGGTGCTAGCTAAATATTCAGGGATGTGACCTCCACTTTGCGGAACACATATGCATCTATGTATTTTTTACTACTATGCCTTCTGTAGGTCAAGCAGTAAGGTTGAGAGTTCTTTTCATAAAAAAAATCTAGCATAATGTATAGTAAAACATAAACTATAAACACATAGTCTAATATAAATATCTCAGTAGCCACCCCAATTAGATCACTGTCAAGAATGTTGCCTGTTATTATTGGTTAATAAAATATCTGTTACCATATTTGCTTGAATATAAGGGGACCCTGATATTAACACCACCCCGCAAACATTGGATTTTAATGATTGGAAAAAGAAAAAGACTATATATAGGCAGGGCCGGACTGGCCTACCGGGATACCGGGAAAAATCCCGGTAGGCCACCGTCCCTGGGGCCGTTACCTGGGGTCGCAAAGGCAGTATGCTGAAGAATTCGGCTGCTGCAGCCGCTTCAAGAATTCAGCCGCCGCAACTGCTTTAAGAATCTGGCTGCGGCGGCCGCTTCAAGACTGCATGCTCCACCCCCGGCTTCCCAGAGACTGACTGAGCGCTGGATGTTAGGCGACATCCGGTGATCGGAAGAAACTGATTGACGGTGTTCTCCCTCTGCAGGGATCAGAGGCAGGCACTGTCGATCCAACAAACAATTATTTTTTAAAGAAATCTTAGTGTGACAGTGTGCATGTGTTACTGTGTGTGACTGTGCAAGTGTAACTGCGTGTTTGCATGTGTAAGTGTAACTGTGTGTATGTAAGTGTGCCTGTGTAAGTTTAACTGTGTGTATGTAAGTGTGCCTGTGTAAGTGTAACTGTATGTATGTACGTGTGCCTGTGTAAGTGTAACTGTATGTATGTAAGTGTGCCTGTGTAAGTGTAACTGTGTGTATGTAAGTGTGCCTGTGTAAGTGTAACTGTGTGTATGTAAGTGTGCAGTGTAACTGTGTATATGTAAGTGTGCCCGTGTAAGTGTAACTGTGTATATGTAAGTGTGCCAGTGTAAGTGTATGTATTTCTGTATATGTGTACACCATCTGGTCTGAACCATCCACCTCCCTACAGACGGTATTTAAAAAATAAAACAAATACATCTGTGTGTATATATGTGTGTGTGACAGTGGGCATTTGTTACTATGTGTAAGTGTAACTGTGTGTCTGTAAGTGTAACTGTGTGTAAGTGTACTTGTGTTAGTGTGTGTATTTATGTATGTGTGTGTGGATGTGTATGTATGTGTGTATATCTGTCTGTGTGTGGCTGGGTATGTATGTGTGTAAGTGTGACTGTGTGTTTTTGTGTGTGTAAGGGTTTATGTCTGTGTATCACATATGAAACAAGAAGCAGTGCAGTGATCCTGCTGCTTTAAGAATTTGGCTGCAGAAAGATGCAATGTTCCCTCCTGTGCTGGTGCAAGTCCTGTGAGTGCAATCTAATACCAGGGGTAAGCCCTGGGTGCTGGGGTTAGTCCTTTGATTGCAATCTAAGTACTAGATAAAGTCCTTGGTGCTGGGGAAAGTTCTGTGAGAGCATTCTAAGTCCTGAGTGCTATAGAATGTTATGTGAGTGCAATCTGAATGCTAGGGTAAGTGTTGGGACAAGTTCTGTGAGTGCAATCCATGTGCTTTGGCAAGTCCTGTGAGTGCAATCTGCGAGGTGAGGTAAGTCTTGGGTGCTGTGGCAAGTTCTACAAGTTCAGTCTGAGTTCTGGGGTAAATCCTGGGTGCTGGGGCAAGCCATGTGAGTGCAATCTGCATGCTGAGATAAGTCCTGAGTGCTAGGCAAAGTCCTGTAAGTGCTATCTGAGTGCTGGGGTAAGTCCGGTGAGTTCAACCTGCATACTAGGGTAGGTCCTGGATGTTGGGACAAGCCCTGTGAGTGCAGTCTTAATGCTGGGGTAGGTCATGGGTGCTGGGCAAGTCCTGCAAATGCAATCTGAGTGCTGGGTTAGGTCATCGTTGCTGGGCAAGTCCTGTGAATGCATTCTGGTTGCTGGGGTAAATCAATGCATCCATCCAGATGACACACACTGCCCTGATATAAACCCCTGCACAGGGCAATTCATATAACCTTGTGTACATACTGGGGCCTATGTATTGCCCTGTGCATGGGGTATATATCAGCCTTATCTGTAAATAATAGACTCTTCAAATGTGTTTCACAATGTATGGTTTTCCCTTTTATGAACAAGAATCTAATGTTATGCAATGGGGCTGGTATAATGACGCAATGCTATAGGGCTGGTGTACAACCATTTCCAGGGCTGGTTTTTATCCCCAGTCCGGCACTGTATATACGGTGACTCTATAGAAGTTTTACTAGTAAACATTGTTTTACATGTAAACTTTTTTCATCTATAACAAAATTATAATTGAAATTGTTTTTATTTTTTATTTACTTCATCTGCCCATAATGCACCATATTATACCAACTCAAGTTGCCACAACACCAAATTGCCACACCCACAGCTCTGAACCCACCAAAAATGAATTTTAGTTAATAGACCCATTAGGCATCTACCAAGTTTGGATCCTAGAAATCTAGGATGAATACAAATACCTTCCTTATATGCAAAATTATTCTTCCTCCTTAAATTAAATTTGAAAAGTCAATTAGACAACTTTTACCTAATTTTTACTGAAATTTAATTAGATCTGTTTCTCTATTTAAGGAAGGCATTTTAAAGGGATTCTTCCATATGCATTTTTTATTTTTCTATTTAATACTTTTGTCTAAATTGTGATAAAATAGATTTTTCTACCAATATAGATATAAAAGTTCATATTATAAAGGAAAAGACCATTCTTGGATATATAGTTTGCTTATTCAATCTCTTAATTTTTTTTACATTTGCTACAAGATCTTATTTTATGCCTTTCATGTTGCATAGGGTTTAGAACACATTTCAGTGAATCAGGGTGATGGGTAGGTTAACTTAACTTCACTCAATACGGTATATCTTCAAAGCAGGGGCTACCATGTTGTTTCTGAAGTGGTCCGCATGTGTTTATTGAACCACAATTTTTATTTATTTATAGGAACTGAGCAGAAAAAACTGTTAGTCAACGAAAAAATGTGTTTGATTATTTAGCAGTAAAATGAAAGCTATATAAAACAGTTAAAGTCTAGTTTCTCCCAAAAAATATATGCATTTATATATTGAACTACAGGAGGACCCTAATTTCTCTAAAAGAAAAAAATAAGTGCATTTCGCATATTTAAAAAAAAGCATGTACAACATTCAAAATATATGCTAAGTGGGACTGCTAGTCTAAACAATAATATGCTATATTTCTTTTAGATTATTTTTATATCTACTGAAGTTAAATGATATTCACATACTCCCTGTCCTTGACAGGCCATAGTATTTGCACGTTTGAGTTGGCTTTATTTTTCTTTACTATTTGTCAGCTGACTTCTTCTTCTCATGTGTTATATAGTTTCCGATGGCCAGAAAGCTGAAAATGCTGAATCTCTTTCAATATTATTTAACTTGGCTTGTTTTTGACTCAACTATTTATAGCATTCTTTTACTACAGCTGAGCTGTGCATCTGTGCTCGCTGTGGGCAGATTAGGGAAGAAGTCAGAATGAAAGCACTGCATGCTGGTATTCTGACCTGACTTATGGTTTAGTCATCAAGGAATGGAATAGAAACATTGTATTTACTCCAAGTTCTCAACAAGGCAATAAGGTTAACGGCTTGTAAGACGGTGTCCCTATTCAAACAAGAGTAAACCTCAATACGAGTCCATAAGAGCATTTGTATTGCTGCCTAAAATACAAGCAGGACATAGCTTACCCATAGAAGGGCACTGTGCTGACTGGTCAGTGCACGAAGGGTGTGCTGCTTCCATGGCTGGGCACTTGGAGGGGCCTATTAGCCACCTTCTAGCCTGTTAGCCACCTTCTAGTGACACTAGTGTCAGTGTGAGCATATAATTTATCCTACCTTTCAGACAAAAGTACTCAGTAGTATTTTTTCAAGCTACAGCCAAATGCTAGAGATCTGATCTATTTCTGACAACATAAGAACTACATGGGATACAGATATTCAGATTTTTTTTTTTAAACTATAATTATAGGGCATTAATGTACATTAGAAACGTAGATCATTTTAATAAAAGAAAAGAAAAAAAAAAGAAAAAAAAAGAAACGTAGATCATTTTCAAGTTATATGATCATTTCACCTTCATATTGCTTATTGAAACCAAGTGGTAGCATTCATCCTTCAAAATAAATCCGTCAAGCGTAAAAGAATTAGAGGGCGAGTCAAGGATTGGGGGACATGCTACTTGGACTCCTTGGTGCAAACCTGTTCAAATACCAGTGACAAAATAAAATAATAAATGTATACAAACATCCAGTCCTTGTAAGTAAAGGAAGCAAGTTCTGTACAAATATGAATATTAACTCAGTCTCTGCCGTTTTGGGAAGTAACAAACGATATAGTAATTAGATCACCTGTGTAGATGGTGCAATGCGAACATGGTAAATCCACTTTATGAATACCTGGAACGGAGCTCGCTCAACAGTGCAATGCAGAATAATAGATCCAAGTCAACAGTGTATTATCCCTAGATACACTTTATTGACAACTCACCCAAAAAAACAATGGACATACACTCACAAGAGAAACACTGTTTACAAATTCGGAGCACAAGACAGAAAATAATTCTGTCACCTAAACATTTTTTGAATTCTAAATTTAGAGCATAGTATATTGTCTATGGGTGTATTAACAAAAATGCAAACAAATGCATAGATTAACAGAAAACAATTTGTTTTAAAGTTAGTCTTATCTGTCCATTTGTAATTGAACTATAATATACAATATAATTTATATATGGTACACAGAAATAGACAAAAAAATGTCTATCTATGAACTCAACCTGCAATTCTGCTTAGACCATGGGGACCATGGGGGATAGTCAATAAAAGGTGAGATGAACATTTCTTCTTACCAGTTTAGCTATACATTGTGTAGGGACAACCCTGATGACTTGCCCCAACAAGCAAACTCACCTAGTTTGTCTCTGTTTTAGGTCTTTTTGAGGCTCTGTATTCACTGTGCAAACAAGGAACCACTTTATGGTCTTACATTTATTGGTAATAAGCCAGAATTTCTAGTTTAATTGTTGCACCTGAGGGATTAGAAACATATATTTTAGTAAAGTGTTTAAATAGTGCATTGAACAACACTAGTACTATACAGGGATTTAGTTGATTGTAATATTCCTTTCTATATTGACTTTTTAAACAGGTGCTGGTTCTCCATAATGCCTGACTAATACATGTAGAAAACTGTCCCAAGCAATTAAATCATTTATCAAATAATTCACCAAAACTTTGCTTCATCTTTCTGATTTCCTGAGTGTATTCCTTCATAGCTAGGCCTTTAGGATTAATCACTCTAACTATATACAACTCTTTAAAGTGGTGCTAATGGAACCAGAAAACACAAACAGCATTCTAATGCAACTTAAAGTATGATGATCTATATCAGCCTCTCTGATTTCCTTTGTTCTGTATAAATTTTAGTCATTATCTCCTTTTACTGTAATGTGTTTAAATGTGTATGACCATTAGTTCTTCATCATCGTTACACAAATAAAACATTTAGGTTCAGTACTGTGTACATAAAGCAAATGTGCCTGCTTGACAAGACAATCCTTAATGGCAAATGTTATTTATGACAATTTATATATTTAGCAAGCTTGGAAAGCATTCATGGAAGATAAAATGCTTGTTGTGCAGTTTTTTTGTTTTTTTTTAAATTATTTTTTATCAGAGAAGAATATAGGTACGATTCAAAAATAAACAACTGTCAATGATGCATAGAGAAAACAAAATATAGGAACATAGGGAAAAAAGGAAGAAAAACAGGGGTAAAAAGAATAGGGAGAAAAGAGATGTAAAACAAAAGGGATTTCTAAAAAAAGAGCCAGCACCAGCTCTACTCACAGCCTTTGAAAATCTGGAGGGCAGGTGCTCCTAATCGTGAGTGAGGACGAGATCAAATGTATACCAAAAAAGGGTAAGTGCACTACACTCTCCGGATTCAATGCAAAAAGGGTGCTTTATTCAATATATAGCAAACAGGAAAAAAATATAGATGGACAAAAATAAACTGGGGTAAGGTCGTCCTCCCTTACCCCAGTTTATTTTTGTCCATACATATTTTTTTCCTGTTTGCTACATATTGAATAAAGCACCCTTTTTGCATTGACTCCGGAGAGTGGAGTGCAATTACCCTTTTTTTGGTATCCAAAAGTGATTTCTACTCATTTAGGAATCAAGTGGTACTAGGAAAATGAAAAGGACCTTTTAGGATACTCATTGGACATTGTAGATCAAATACAGCCACAGATCAAGGTAACGTATTTAATGAAGGTCTTTGAACTATAGATTGAGTATTGTCCTGAGCAGTGATAGGGTTTGTACATCATTCCTGTATGAGAAACCATTTTTCAGCATTTGGAAAACCCCTGTGAGGTGGAGATATGGTCCTCAGCCACTTGTATCGCCCTGACTGAGGACAGCCACGCTGTATAGGTAGGTGTATGGATACATGCGTTACATTTTTAATATACTGTGAACAACAACCAAAAAACACCAAAATGGGTTTATTCACTAACAAGTAAACTATGGTGAACTGAAAAATAAAACATAAATAGCTAAGTTGGAAAACTTTGCCAAATGATTTATGTTTCGAACGTATCTATTTATGTCTGATTTTTCAGTTCACTTATCATCTCACCACAGTTCCCTTTTGTTAGTTAGAATGTGATAGACAGATAGACAGACAGATAGGAAAGCGATTAACCAGGAAAAAAAAGAAGATAATTAATTACAAGCATTAAAACATTTTGGAGAAAAGTGAGGTTGGATAATGTTATATCTTGAATGCAGCCAAATTTGTAACTAAAATGAATATGTGTTTAGAAGATAGATAGAATGGGCAGACAAAAATGCTTGAACAGCTCAACTGGTAGTTTGAAATTGTTTACAAAACCATCAAGTAACATATATACTAGAGTTGAGAGCTTGATATAAAAAAAAAAAAATATAGCTGAAAAGGTAATTTTAAAATATAAATGGCCACTAAGGTGCTTCTGGTAAGTCCTATGGAACAGAAAAAATAATTGTTGTAAATATTGATATGAAGATTTATTTCTTTATGAAACATAGGATACAACTAAAGGCTTTTATAATGCACACAAATAAGAAGAATCACCTAACTACAGATACATTATACTTTTTTTCTGCCAGATTCATTTTTCTTACTTGTCACTTCCCATTTGCAGATCAGTGTTGTAAAGCCTACTGGCTTCCCATTCTTTTATAATAACAAAGTCTTTAACTGGGAATATTACATTCAAAGAGAAGCAAAAGAGTCTGTACAAAGACACCAGTGTCCATGGCAGGGTCTGTGAAGCTCTGTAGAATGGTTGCACATAAAATATTATTGTACAAATTGACTGAAATAGGCTTAGGGATATAATGCAAAGAGTAGTGGTAAATGGGAAGTTCTCAAAGTGGACAAATGTGATCAGTGGTATACTTCAAGAATCTGTCCTGGGTCATCTTCTTTTTAATTTGTTTATTAATGATCCCCCTGTAGGCATAGGTAGACATGTCTGATAACACAAAATTAAATAGGGTAATCCAGTGTTAACTAGATGTATCTGCACAGCAAGAGGATTTCTTATCAGAATGGTACAACGGACAAGAGGTCTCCCCCTAAGACTTGAAGAAATTAGATTTAGACAATGGAAGGGATTTTTACTGCAAGGACATTCACTGCCTGAAGAGGTAGTGCTATCAAATATATGTGATGCTTTTAAAAGGCCCCTGGATGCTTTCTTAATCAAGCAGAACAAATGATAAATGTGCTGGTATAAGAAATAATATATATTTAGTTCTTCTGATCCAAGGAGAAATCTGATCAGTAAACAAGGAACAGGAAAAGGATTAACTTAATAGATGCAAGTCTTTTATCAACCTAAACTACTATGTAACTATGTAACATCAATAAATTGTCCATCACAAAGTTCCCCATGAACAATGTTGATACCCAATCTTGGCTATGTTGAGCATATTCAAGTATGTCATGGGGATGTAACCATTTACAACATCTAGTGATATCACTTTAATGGTTCTTATTTTGTCTGCCCTGGAAGAATTACAGTCTCTAACTCTGAGAATTGAATAGGTTCTTCTGTAGGCACATTTACCCACTGACTCATTAAAAGGACTACCCTAACATGTAAAGCCCTTCTCTGCATCTATCTACATAGACTAATTCTCCCCAATGCACCTTCACAGCCATCCTCCCTGCCTTTTCTAACACTTACTGTATCAAGATTATAAGTTTGCAAGCACAGTTGTAACAGTAGTGAAATTCTGTTCCGAATATTTTGATCTATTTCATCCATAGTGCGTATCCCACCATACAATGTAATTACTATATTGTATATTAATGGATATAGAGCAGTCCCCTGGGGGGCATGTGATGTCTCCAGGGGGGAGGGGCTTGAGTACTCATGGAATTGTGTCTGGATATTTTTTTATTATCTCAGTGACCAGCTCACAAGTAAATAGCAGGGAAAAAGAAAGAGCAGAAAAGCATAACACAATTGATTTTGGGGGTATCTATCTATTGCCTAAGTAAATAATGACTTGGAGCCCATAGGGCTTGAAACATTGATTGGGGTGTGAGAGTTTAAAGAGAATTGATCACAACAGGTCGGGAACCACTGATATCTTTTCATTTTTTTTCGATAGGATTACACGAATTAAATAAATTTTCTGCTGATTAGTCTAAGCCTGTCTATGTCTTATCTCTTTCAATACTGTCTCTGCTTATTTTGTAGCACTTATTTCCCACTCGGAGCAAGTTTGTTTATGCTAGCTTCATTCTTGCTCATGGTGACTAAATGTTTTCATTGTTCTCCCCATCGCTACACTATGGATGATAATAAGATACATCAGGCCCTGATTCTTATGAATACTTACAGACAAATATATATAAAAGAAATAGGCCTATTTTTTCTAAATATTTTTTTTTTTCCCAGAGGAACTTTTAAGCACACAAATCAAATGAAATCAAAACGATTAAATAAATCTTGTCATCAACTATGAGATGTTATTTTTTTCGTGCCATTTCTTTGCACCAACTAAACGATAAAATGATATTTCCTTACATTACGACACAGAACAATAATTTCGAAAACACACAAAAAAAATATTTAATTGTTTGTCATAAAGCTTGCCAAGTATTTTGCTGACACTAGCTATGAATAATAACTGTGTTGGAATTTAATGTTCTCAATGGACTACATGCCTGTATTGACCTTGAAGTTTAAGGGGGTCCTTCTTTTGCCTGCCTAGGGGGCTGGTGCTGTGTAGCATTGAATAATGCTCTGATTGAAGCAGCTGAATTTCTTGGATACTGGCTTTTCGACCTTGTATACAGTTGAAAGAAAACAGCAGAGGCATAGAGTATTCCACTGACAATATTTAGAGTACAAAAAAAACCTCTCCCACATAAACAGCCAATGCAGTGAAAATGATTAATAACCAGAAATAAAATTGCATCATTCAGGAATTTGATTGATTTGTTTCTATAATTAATATTGAATACATTGAAAATTAACATAGAATAAAATTGGTATGTAAATCACAATTGCAGCTACGATCATGCGACGCAGTAAAAATAGTATGTTAGTTCAAAAATGGTTGTACTGAAACATACTAAAGGTAAAACAGGATTATTGTGCAACAGGAATAAATTTGTTTCTCTGAATACAAATGCCAAATGCAATTTGTGTCAATTCTTTTTTTGTGTTGTCTTGTTTTTAGTTTCTAGCATGATTAGCTCATCATTTTCTGTTTCTGTGTTGTGGTCTAGTAAATTGGGCCAGATTGGAGGTTTGTGAATCATGGAAACTCTTAATTCGTATTCCGGTTATTATTAGAATTGACTTTACATGGGAAAAAGATCTTATATGGGAATCAAAAAACATATATACATGTATTTCTCTATACGCATATTGCTCTCTTTCTTACAGTGTAGGATTATTTATCGACTTCTTGCTTACAGCTCAAGTTTATTTATCAAACCCAAGATCTTATTTGTGAAGATAACATATACACAAATTTTGTTTCTATGGATATATACTGTTTTTTTCTGTGCATATGGACAGAATACATGTGTGTGCATATACTGTAGTTTCTAGACATGTGCATTCATTTTCGGACGAATGCATTTTCGGACGAAAATAGCATTTTCGTCCATTCGTCCGAAAAACGAATAACGAAAATTTTAACTAAAAAAATCCGAATGAACGAATGGTTAATAAACGAAAATCATTCGTTCATTCGTCCATTCGTCCATTCGTGCTATTGGCATTCTAAACCGAAATAGAGTCGGTTTATACAATACCAATAGCATTGTACTACATTCCATAAACCGACATGAATGACTTTCGGTTTATGGAATGCATGTAATGCTATTGGCTTCCTATAAACCGAAATTGATTTCCCATTCATACGAATAGGTCAATTGACCTATTCGTATGAATGGGGACTCTTTTGGTTTATAGAAAGCCAATAGCATTGCATGTATTCTATAAGCCGAAAGTCTTTAAAACAAACGACGTTCGGTTTATAGAATACATGTAATGCTATTGCTGTTCTATAAGCCGAAAGACTTTCGGCTTATAGAACAGCAATAGCATTACATGTATTCTATAAACCGAACGTCGTTTGTTTTAAAGACTTTCGGCTTATAGAATACTATTGGCATTCTATAAACCTAACTAGAGTCCCTCCTAATTCATAAGAATTTCTTATGAATGGGGACTCGACTCTAGTTCGGTTTATAGAAAGTCAATAGTATTCTATAAGCCGAAAGTCTTTAAAACGAACGACGTTCGGTTTATAGAATACATGTAATGCTATTGCTATTCTATAAACCGAACGACTTTCGGTTTATAGAATAGCCATAGGATTACATGTATTACATAAGCCGAAAGTCTATAAACCGAAAGTCGTTCGGTTTATAGGCTGTCGGCATTTAACTATACAGAGACAGAGTCTCCATTCATAAAATTATGAATAGAGACTTTGTCTCCGTGTAGTAAAATGCCGAAAGCCTATAAACCGAACGATCGGTTTATAGACTTTCGGCTTATGTAATACATGAAATCCTATGGCTATTCTATAAATCGAAAGTTCGGTTTATAGAATAGCAATAGGAATACATGTATTCCATAAGCCGACAGCCTATAAATCGAACGTTCGGTTTATAGGCTGTGGGCATTTAACTATACGGAGACAAAGTCTCCATTCATAAATTTATGAATGGAGACTCTGTCTCCGTATAGTTAAATGCTATTGTATTCTATAAACCGACTCTATTTCGGCTTATAGAATGCAATAGTACTACGAATGGACGAATGAACGAATGCACATGTCTAGTATATATTCACATGTAAATTGCTTTTTTAATAAAAAATTATGATATAAAAAATCTTGTTTTTATTTCCTTTTATGTGACAATGCTGCCTCTCTCTTTCCCTTGCCCCCAGATTTATCCCTCTCCCCCCCCTTAGTGTTGTCTCTCTCTCACCCTCCTTTTGGCTCCCTCTCGCTCCCCTTGTGTCTGTCTCTTCCCCCCTTCCCTCCCCTTGTTTCTCTCTGCCCCCCCCCCCATGTTATTCTGTCCCCCCCTCACCTGTTTCTTGCTCCCTGGTGGCTAGTGGGGGCAGCCGGGGGATGTATGCACTATACATAATAGACGGAAGTGTCGGGCAGCATGGAGGTTATATTCTTGCACTTTTTTTATCGTAAACAACAACAAAATTGCTGACTTGTGTGTAAGTGTATGTGACTGACAGTGTGTGTGTATGTATGACTGACTGCATGTGTGTGTGTGACTGATTGTGTGTTTATGTGACTGACTGTGTGTATGTCTGCCTGTGATCGACTGTATGTGTCTGTGACTGATTGTATGTGTTTGTCTGTCTGTTACTGACTGTGTGTGTGTGTGTGTGTGTGTGTGTGCCTCTCTGTGACTTACTGTGTGTGTGACTGACTATATGTCTGCCTGTGACCGACTGTATGCGTGTGTCTGTATGTGTGTGTGTGGCTGTCTGTCTGTGACTGACTCCACAGCAATAAAACTCACAGTAATGTGCAAATGTGTAGGTATAACACAGACTCCACAGCAATACAACTCACAGTAATGTGCAGTGTGTGAGTGTATCACAGTCTCAACAGCAATAAAACTCACAGTAATGTGCAGTGTGTGAGTATATCACACACTCATGCTGCACATTACTGTACCACAATTCACAATAACACACTCACAGCATGCAAGAAACTCACATTACTCGAAGTTACACATACACATAAATACACAGCCACAAATACACACATATACACACACCCTTACACACAGAGACACACAATCCCACTTACACACACCAACTTACATTACACACACACTTGTATGTGAGCAAATTCCCATGATTTCAAAATAACTGAGCATACTAAATGTTGTGTATGTCGCATACACCATTTACCAGACTTTGAGAAAAAAAGTAGACCAACAGTCTCAAACACCCACCCTTACAACCCCCACATATAAATACCCTTACATACACAACCTTACACTCACACACTCTCTTACACACACACATCCAGACAACCTTACACACAGACACACATACACACAGATGGCCTTTCCCACACAGATATTCTGCCACGCAGACATGTGTGTGAACCTGCAACTCTCACACGCACATCATAAGTATTTTTTTTTTAATAAAAATGGGTCAAAAACCTACTACCAACCTCATAAAAGAGAGAAGCGCAGGGAATTGAGGGGGGATTTCAACTGAATTGGAGAATTTTTCCAACTCTGCTATTTCAGCCTTAATTTTGAAATTCCCATCTCACTTCCCTGCAATTCTCTCTTTCATGAGTAACGCCTATAATATAATGAGCAGCTCATTCATTCATAATGTATGGGTTTAATACTATAACCAGGTACATGGGATGCAGGGCCGGTGCAAGGATTTTCGTCTACACAGGCGAAGGTGCATTTTGGTGCACCCCTGCTCTGATCCGCCACGCCTCCCACACCATTAAGCCTCCTTACATTATATATATATATATATATATATATATATATATATATATATATATATATGAATAATGTATAGTGTAGAAAATAAATACATCTAAATATTCAACTCGCATGCTCTAAATGTGTCACACATTGAAACCCTTAAACACAAAGACACCCTTGCAGTCACACACAGAGACACCCTTACCACTTACACACACACAGTTACACCAATTCACACATAACCTGAGACACACTATTTTGCCACTCAATATGCCAGTATTTAGCCCAGGGGTCCTCAAACTTTTTAAACAGGGGGCCAGTTCACTGTCCCTCAGACCGTTGGAGGGCCGGACTATAGTAAAAACAAAAACTATGAACAAATTCCTATGCACACTGCATATATCTTATTTTGCAGTGAAGAAACAAAACGGGAACAAATACAATATTTAAAATGAAGTAAAGTTAAATCAACAAACTTACCAGTATTTCAATGGGAATATTATGCCAGTCAGAGCCCAGTAATATTATGCCAGTCAGATTCCCAGGAATATTATGCCAGTCAGAGCCCAGTAATATTGTGCCAGTCAGATGCCCAGGAACATTATGCCAGTCAGAGCCCAGTAATATTATGCCATTCAGATGCCCAGGAATATTATGCCAGTCAGATGCCCAGGAATATTATGCCAGTCAGAGCCCAGGAATATTATGCCAGTCAGAGCCCAAGAATAGTGTGCCAGTCAGATGCCCAGGAATAAAATGCCATTCAGATGCCCAGGAATATTATGCCAATCAGATGCTCGTTATACCTCCCTCCTCCCCCCTTCCCCAGACCCCAGTACTTACCTCCATGCTGCTGTTCAGGTCCGTGGCTGAGAGGGAAGCGCTGTGCACTCCCCTCCAGCCGCGCGGATCAATAAAGTGTGTTGAAAAAAAAGTTTCAACACACTTTATTAAATGCGCGCGGCCTGAGGGGAGTGTGCTGTGCACTCCCCTCAGACCGCGCGCATTCAATAAAGTGTGTTGAAACTTTTTTTTCAACACACTTTATTGATTACTTCCCTCTCAGCCACGGACCTGAACAGCAGCATGGAGGTAAGTAAACGGGCCTGGGGGAGCGGGCGATTTTCCCGCCCCCCCATTGGGGCGCCCTAAGGCAGCCGCCTGGGCTGCCTTACGGTAGCGCCGGCCCTGATGGGATGATTAATGCCATGTTAATGGACTTGTATTGCCATGAATATAAAGACTATATATAAAGATGAATCACTATTATTTATATTGAATGTGATAATCAAGTGTGAAAATAAAAATAATATGAGATGATAGCATTGTTTCACATTTGATTATCACATTCAATATGAATAATAGTAATTAATCACATTTTCTCCTAGTAATCTCACTGGGATTCACACTCTGCCACTCACACTTTCACTCTCACACACTTACACTCTGCCAATCACACACTCATAACTCTGCTGCTCATGCTTACACTCACACACACTCATAACACACTTATACTCTCACAAACTGTGCCACTCACACACAGATACGCGCACACTCATAACTCTGCCACTCACGCTTACACTCACTCACACACACTTACACTCTTCCAAACACTCACACTCTGCCACTCGCACACACACTTACATTCTGCCACTCACACACATAACTCTGCCACTCACGCTTACTCTCTTCCACTCACACCGACTTACACTCTGCCACTCACATACATACACATGCACACTCATAACTCTACCACTCACACTCGCTCACACACACTTACTCTCTTCCAAACACTCACACTCTGCCACTCATACCCATCCACTCACACACATACATGTGCACACTCATAACTCTGCCACTCACACCCACTTACACTCTGCCACTTACATACATACATATGCACACTCATAACTCTGCCACTCACACCCACTTACATACATACACATTCATAACTCTGCCACTCACACCCACTTACACTCTGCCACTTAAATACATACACATTCATGACTCTGCCACTCACACCCACTTACACTCTGCCACTTACATACATAGACATGCACACTCATAACTCTGCCACTTACACACATACACATATACACTCATAACTCTGCCACTCACATCCACTTACATACATACACACTCATAACTCTGCCACTCACACCCACTTACACTCTGCCACTTACATACATACACACACACTCATAACTGTGCCACTCACACCCACTTAACACTCTGCCACTTACATACATACACATTCATAACTCTGCCACTTACACACACTTACACTCTGCCACTTACATACATACACATGCACACTCATAACTCTGCCACTCACATACATACACATGCACACTCATAACTCTGCCACTCACATACATACACATACACACTCATAACTCTGTCACTCACATACATACACGTGCAGACTCATAACTGCCACTCTCTCTTACACTCTGCCAAACTCACGAGCCCGAGGGGGCGGGGCCTAGCCACTGATGCTCACAAGTTTTCTGCACTTGCTCTTTCCATTCAGACAAATTGTCCTATTTCAATGTAAACAACAGCAGAGGCTACAGCATCAACCTAAAAAAGAATCCTGAGGAATAGCTGCATGCCGGTTAAAAACAACAAGGTGCATCAAACTTAGTCTAAGTACTGAAGTGACCCTTTAATCACTGATTTGGAAATATTCTCTAATTTCCATTTATTTCCAATTTAGCCTTCTTAGCCTGATTCATATTCCCTTGTCTGTTCACCACAATTCACTGTTTAGAGAATAATCTGCACTGTGTTGCTCACAGAGTTTTTATTTGAACGGTTTCTTCATCTCAGTAAGATTATGATTGTGACTCATTTATTAGTTGTAATATCCTAGCGTAACGCTAAATCTGCAGTCCTACCTTCTTACTCATTATTATCCATATTAAAGCATGTGTGACAAAGACTGCTGCTGTTAACAAAACAGGAAGTTACCAGAGTGATAGGTAAATTATGTTTTCATCACAATTTAATTCGGAAATGTGGTGAGCGGCACCACAGTTTTATTAAGTGAGAAATAATGATGATAAAAATGAAGGAAATTAAACGTGAATGAGCTATCTAAATAAAGGAAGTGGTTCAGCCAGTGCTCACGAGTATTAGATCACCTGACTCTCTAAGTCAGGAAGAAATAGTAAGAAATATGTATATAGACAAACTAATTTTTTTTAAAAAGCAGTTGCTTCCAGATAGCTTGCTTTATTAATTCATAGATTAATGTTTTATAAACCAGTATGAGATTTTATATAGTTAAAATGTGCATGAGAAAGAGAGACAGAGGGGGTTATTTATAAAAAGGTGAACTGCATAGTTGAGGTGAGATGAAGTGAGTTAAGGTGAGATGATCATTTTGTCTCACCAATTTAGCTACACACTGCAAGTCATATTATAATGTATAGCCCCCAGGGGGAGAGAAATCATATCAACAGGACTGCACCTACACAACATGCTTAAAATGACCGTGTCAGCTAGCTTTTATTCAACAAAATACAATGCTATTACCTACATAAACAAATATAATGCCACGGGAACAGACAACTCCAACTCCAGAGTAATTAGCTTCGCAATCCCAGCACAGGTGAGTGCAACAGACAAACTGCGTTTTATTTTTCTGTGTCTTTAAGTTACTGCTCACCTGTGGAGTTAAATACCAACCAATAGGAGGATTCTATGGGTGGTCTTACAAGTGTTTTTAAGCATGCTCATTTCTGTAATTGTCAGTCTATGATTAAATCTCACCGGCAGAGGCGTCGCTAGGGGGGGGCTACTGGGGCTGAAGCCCCGGATCTCCCCTCCATAGCCCCGAATGGAGACCCTGACCATGCCCCCTCGCGCTCGGCTCCGCCCCCTCACGTTCGATCCCGCCTCCTGCATGCTGTATGCTGAACAGCAGCAGACTCCATCCCCTCACGATAGGCTCCGCCCCTCGTGTTTATCTCCGCCCCCTCAAGTTTTGCAGGTGAGTGTTTGGCAGAGTGTGAGTGGCAGAGTTATTAGTGTGCAGGTGTATGTATGTGAGGTAAGTGGCAGAGTGTAAGTGGGTGTGAGTGGCAGAGTTATGAGTCTGCATGTGTATGTAAGTAGCAGACTGTGAGTGCCAGAGTTATTAGTGTGCATGTGTATGTATGTGAGTGGCAGAATGTAATTTGCAGAGTGTAAGTGGGTGTGAGTGGCAGAGTTATGAGTGTGCATGTGAATGTATATGAGTGGCAGAGTGTAAGTAAGTGTATGTGTGTGAGTGTGGCAGTGTGATTGGAAGAGAGTGTGTGTGAGTGTAAGCATGAGTGGAAGAGTTATGAGTGTGTATGTATGTGTGTGAGTGGCAGAATGTAAGTGGCAGAGTGTGATTGTATGAGTGAGTGTTTGGAAGAGTGTGAGTTATGAGTGTGCGTGTATGTGTGTGGCAGAGTGTAAGTGTGGGTGAGTGGCAGAGTTTTGGAGTGTATAAGTGTGAGCAGCAGAGATATGAGTGTGTGTGTGTGAGTGTAAGCGTGAGCAGCAGAGTTATGAGTGTGTGTGAGTGGCAGAGTGTAAGTGTTCGAGAGTGAAAGCATAAGTGGCAGAGTTAGGAGTGTGTGGCAGTGGCAGTGAGATTACTAGGAGAAAATGTGATTAATTACTATTAATCATATTGAATGTGATAATCAAGTGTGAAACAGTGCTCAAACAATTTTTTTTTTACACCTGATTATCACATTCAATATGAATAATAGTGATTCATCTTTATATATAGTCTTTATGTTGATGGCAATGAGTCCATACACATGGCATTAAACATCACATGGACCTCGTTATACTATTAAACCCATACATTATGAGTGTATGAGCTGCTCATTATATTATAGGCTTTACTCATGAAAGAGAGAATTGCAGGGAAGTGAGATGGGAATTTCAAAATTAAGGCTAAAGTAGCAGAGCTGGAAAAATTCTCGCATTCAGTTGAATTCCCATCTCAATTCCCTGCACTTCTCTCTTTTATTAGGTTGGTAGAAGGAGCATACCTTCATACCTCAGCCTATTCTCCCCAAGTTTTTTTACCCCTTTTTATCAAAAAATTTAAAATATTTGTGATGTGAGTATGAGAGTTGCAGGTTTATACACGAGTCTGCGTGGGAAAGGCCATCTGTGTGTATAAGGGTGTCTGTGTGTAAGGTTGTCTGGATGTGTGTGTGAGTGTAAGGTTGTCTATGTAAGGGTATCTATGTGGGGGGGGGGGTCAGGGTTGAGTCATTTTTATATACTCAGTTATTTTTAAATCATGGGAATTTGCTCACATACAAGTGTGTGTGTGTGTGTGATGTAAGTTGGTGTGTGTAAGTGGGATTGTGTGTCTCTGTGTGTAAGGGTGTGTGTATGTATGTGTGACTGTGCATGTGTGACTGTGCAAGTGTGAATGTGTGTGTATGTGTGGCTGCATGTGTATGTGTGTGTATTTGTGGCTGTGTATTTTTGTGTATAAGTGTAACTTTGAGTAATGTGAGTTTTTTGTGTGCTGCGAGTCTTATTGTCAGTCACACACACGCATATAGTCAGTAACAGACAGACACAAACACACTCATATAGTCACAGACAGACACACACACAGTCAGTCACAGACACACACATATACATTCTGTCACAGTCAGACATACAGTCACACACACAAACAGTGGGTCACATAAACACACAGTCACACACACACATGCAGTCAGTCATACACACAAACACACACTCTGTCACATACACTTACGCACAAGTCAGCAATTTTGTTGTTGTTTATGATAAAAAAAAAAGTGCATCTATCAATATGTCCCCCTCTTGGCTGCTATACCTCATTCTAGCCTGGTCTGTGCCCTGCTGTTGTTTCTAGCCCTGCTGAGCACACTCAGCGCTCGGACACTATAGTACGGTGCATGTGGGGATGGAGCAGGAAGACTGTGCAGCCGGTGCACACACTGCTCCCCCGCGCTCCGCTGGATAAATAAAATGATCCCAGCGGCGAGGGCACCATGCAGGGACAACAATAACTGGGCACCAGGTATAATTTCCTGGTGCCTGGGATTTGTTGAGCCCCGATATATACCCATATATACCTATTGTTCATTGGCGTCAATTATATCAGTCTGTATGCTGCCTAACCATGTGATTTTATTTACTCTACTTCTATAAAATCTATCATGGGCTCCAGCCCCGGATGTTTTGGAGACCTAGCAACGCCCCTGCTCACCGGCGAAACGCGTGAGACTATGCTTGGTCCTGTATTTGCCTTTTAAACTGCTTGGAATTAAATGTTATAGATTTTATAAGAGTATTCTGCCTACTTTGTCCTAACATTTGCCTTAAGCTAATTTTTTTATTCAGCCCGCCATCACAGCTAAAAATTAATATGTTAAAAATTTAAAAAGAAAACTCCATAACAAACATAAAAAATTTCGGAATAGAAAGTCTTTATTTGTAAAATAAATGTTTTTTTTAAATAATTTGTGGTCCCCACAGATTTCCACACGGTCGGTATTTTACCAGCAGGTACTATAAATGTTAAGTCTACAGATGGTCATTTTTAAGCCTAGATGGTATTTTTGAAGAAAAATTGGCAAACCTAGTTGCCCCCAGTTTAACTTTACTTAGCCTATGGGGTTTTTGTAATGCTAATTTGGTGTCATTCCAAAAACATTTGTGATTTTACCGCATTTATTAAAAATACGACAAAACAGAATAAAAAGTGCAAAATAAATATTCAGAATGGATGCTTTTTTATTAACAATTCATCAATTCACTGACAAACTAGGCAAGCTACAATACAAAAATGTTTCACTAAATATATTATTTTTTTGATAGTATCTGCTGCATGTTCTCCATAATCCCAAAGTCCTTAGTTTTTCAGGCCCAAAAATTACATAACACAAATTGATTTGTTCTAGTTCCCTGTGGCTTTTTTTTAATTCGGGGTGTACTAAAAATATATCATTGGGACTGAAAATAGGGTATAGGGACATGTGCAATGTAAATAGAACTTTAAAGTAGAAAAACATAATAACCATGTATTGGGCTATGTCTTACATTTCAATCCCTCATAGTGGATAGAAAAACCACAAACAATAAATTAATATGTACTCACCAAATTTTACGGAGCAAATGTAATCTTCTTATTGTCCCAAGTGGTTCATTGAAGGTTGGGATGATAAATATTTTTGTTTCTTCTCAAAGCCAAACTTCCCATTGTTGCAGTGTGTTTGTGAATGTTGCAGACATAGCTAAATTTTATTATTTAAATGACTTTTAGTCAACTGCATGTAATTGTATGGATCTGTATTTGGTGGCGAAACTAAAGGACTAGTAACAATGCTTCAGGTTCCAATGGCTCAGTGACTCTGCAGCCTGTCTTCCCTTGTTTCTAGAATTAAAATTGCATAAATGGGGATCTGTGTCTCTGATGCCGAAGATATCTGCGTTTTGAGGGAAATTTTTAATATTGAGATGGAGATTGTTCCAAAAATGGGGGGCAACTCAGGAAAAGTATTGAACATGTGGGAAAAGGTGATGGAGGAGAGGTGAAATGGATCACATGAAGAAAATGGAGGTCATATAAGAAAATCATGGAGAGCTTTGTAAGTTAGACTTTGCACAACAGCTTGTTGCTTTCTATGCACAGGAAAAGTCTAATTTGTTTCTTTTTCAACTGTGTAAAATTCATTAGTGAGTGGAGTTGTGCTAGAAGATATAGTGAATACTTTCAAAACAACCCAATATTTAAACATTTTATAACAATTATATCATACCTTAGGAGGAGGCACGCCAAAATGACAAGGCTACTGCGCGTGTGCAAACACTATATGTACAGTATTCATTTTCCAGTGTGAAGGTGTAAAAAACAAGGGCGACTGACCACTTACAGACAAAACATATGGGTTTGCAACAGATGTTAATTAACAGGTTGTGTCCAAGAGTAGTCCTTGTCATCTTGCAAGAGCCAAACCTCCAACTAGTGATGTCAGTCATTTTGGTTATGGTAAAAAAGTGAAATGGTTCCAATTAATCATGCTTGTAATAGCATGCTGATAAAATGTATGGTGACATTGATGCCAACTGCATGCATGTTTAATAAATCCCACCTAAAGTATTTCACATCTGGCATGTTAGAGTACAGCCCTGAATTTAAGAATGAACAGGAAGGGCTCCATGACTAGGCTCAGATAAAGGGGTACACCTATTAGGCAATTAGAGTATGTTTTTTGTTGTTGTTGAGATTATTAACAACATTTAATGGTCTCTTCCTGAGTGTTAGGTTGTGGAGCCAATTACAATTCTCATGAGGGTTATAAGTAGTAACTTAAGCATGGTCAACTCATTGGCTCCAACCTTTTGTGTTGAGTCTTTAATGGTGACTAAGTTAATCAGTGTGTTCCCCTAGGCCAGTGATGGAGAACTTAGGGCACAGGTGCCACAAGTGCCAGCAGGAGACCTCTCAGGTGGCACTCAGCATGTGTCTACAGTGTCCCCATCAAGTATGGAAGACCAATGAAATGTTATGATCTAAGACTGATATTTGTGGATATTAAGCACTTTAGTGCACAGATTTAACTTGAAGTCATTGGTGCAAAAGAAATTATAGAAAGGGAAGGATGCAAGAGTAAGCAGGGTGACTGATATTGATGGGCAGAGAAATGCCTGGATGGAGAGCGCACTTTGAGAACTTCATCTTGCTTCCTGCTGAAAACTAGCCACTCAGGTTCAAAAAAGTAAGCCATCGCTGCTAAGTAGATGGTGCCTGAGTCATCATAGAGAACCCATAACACCATAATAATGTCTTATCCTTATATCCTTTCTAAGTTAAAGTAAATACCTGTATCAGAATGTTACTGTGCACAATGAGAATACAAATAGAATAAACATAATTAGCACATCCTAAACTATATTAAGTTAGTTTACTATTTTTTTTATGATCATTATGAACATCCTGCATGAAACACCAGTGACTCTCGAGCAGATCTCTGAAGGCAATCATTATTTAGTTGGATGACTTTTAGAATAGAGAAGCTTTTAAATAAATTGGGTGGTATGTGCTTTCAGCAAGCCCATTTCACCTACCACCATTGTACCCCAAGGCAATATGATACACGTGTACTATGACACTTTTCTGCTCTATCCCATAGTGTAAATATTTTTAACTTGGAAGTCCATGACACATTTTTCAAACTGCTGATTGAATATTTTTGGTAAACCACTGTGGCTACAGCACGCGGGTGTAAAATTTCTGTAAATTGGCAAACAAAACTAAATTTCCAGTTTCTGAGAAAAGGATACTTTCAAATGTCTTTGCCTTCATGTGTTACAATCCATGAAGGTGGAAATGTTTGCTTTCAGAAGCCAAGATAAACTGGAAGGTAAATTAAACTTTTGACTTGAGGTTAGTCTTCATCTATAGAGGAAAGTGACAAGTCTGGAACTGAGATGTTGGCATTTTGATATTGTTGCCCAGGATAGCAATTGTAGTCAGACATTTTAAAATTATTAGCTAATGGAACATTTGAAGGGAGAAGTCGTTTTGATTTTCTTCTGTTCCAGACAGTAATGTAGAGGAACAAAATGGCTGTCACATTGGCGCACAATACAGTGTTCTGTGGTTTGATATTAACATTATACTTCTCCTGTATTTAATCAGCAATGGTCTTTCACGAATAGCTTCATAATATTAAAAGTTGGATGTGCATATATATGTATATCTTAACAAGTATATGACTTAACATATGTTGTAGATGTAAAAATGTCTACGAACATTGCATTAATGTGCATGACCATTATCATGTGCAATCTCTAGAGTTGAGAAAAGCTTAAAGTAATTGTTTTATTGGATTATAGCATCTTTATGGAGCGAAGTCTAAAACTAGAGGTTGTGCTTGTAACAGTTGGGATTGAGTTGAGTTTCATAGAAGTGCAGTTAACCTTTGGGATCCACTTATGTTAAAAAAAAATATATCCCCAGGAAGAACCATTTGTACACATTACGTGTTTGATTTAATAAACATCAAACTTCTAAAGATTATGGTAAAAGTGCAATATACATTTGACATGGATAGTGGCTAAAGTCAGAATGAGGTCACACTTAGTTGGGTTGAACATATAAATTGATACTGTTGGGCTGGCAATAGCATGTAATACAAATGTGGTTAAAACATTATATTTATAAATATTTCAATTATAAAATAACACTAAACACTTATAATTATTAATAAAAAAAATACAGTCTTTTTATATAATTGTTAAAGTAAGAACTATTAGTTAAGGCATTTTTTAAAATTACTTTCTTTACTTTTTTACTTTAGACTGGAAAATTAAAACTAAATAATCACCCTCAGACAGCCTTAATATTTTGGCACTAACTGAGACTTGAACTTTTTGAACAATTAAAATGTTGTTATTTATTTTTACATTAATTAAATACCTTCCTTTTGTCATCCTGTGTTTCGATTCCTCCACATGCTAAACATTTTTCACTGCCTGCTAAATTCACAGCATATTATTTTGATTTAATTAGCACAGGAATCATATAACTTCAGAATGCTGAAAAACTGTATCTGATCCGCCTGTGTGCTAAATAATCCAGAAGCCATTCAACTAACTTCAGAAATGTGTAATTTCAAAATGAGTTAAAAAAAAAGTTTCAAATTTTATTCGGAAAACTAAAGATTTTATGGATTATAAACCGAAGGACATCTGTAGCAATGAAACTCAATGTTTTATATTTTTAAAAATTACATAGTTTATTGTTATTATTTTCTTATTTTTTTATTAAAGAAGGAATATACATAATGTAGTTATTTTCCTCTAATGGTCCTTGTTTGAAAGGTTAGTCTGCAGACATTTAACTATGCTTCACTGATCATCTGATTTAAGTTAGCCAACCATTAGAAATCCAACCAAAAAGCATAGTAATATGTCTGCATATATGATCAAAGAACCAAAGCTTAATTAATGGTCAATCCATGTCTTCAACTTAGAGCAGCAATGTTAATGTTTATATAGGGATTACATTCCAGGAAGTGTCATGCTATGTAAGATCAAAAATTGTCTGAATATCCTACACACCATACTTTTACATTGTTGGGATTTCTGTACCCTATTATTTGGGACAAAATTGTATTGGGAGTTTGGGACATTCAGACTTTATATATTGTACTGGGCTTTCCATAATACGAATGGTTATTTATCACAGATGGTGTCTCTTGTTTGATTTTCATTTAATATGCACTTTTTTTTATTTATATGAATTATTTTTTTTACTTATATTATATATATCATGCATTTTAGATTAAAGTTTACATGGTTAACATGCTATTTTTTCATATATTTAGGAAATTTTTAATATTTATTTTAATTTTAAAGAATTGTTCCCAAAATACATCTTTGCATCCAATCTAAAATAGCTAACTCATCTTTGTATCTTAGTATATTTTGCTAATCCCTAATTTTACTAAATGTTCTCAAAAGTGTTTAACTAAAAATACAGGTAATTAGGGCCACAACCTCTTACCTGACCAGAAGTGTGAGTGCATCAGCGGAAAACTGCAGCATACATCTCCATGCAATATCATTTGTTTTGATTGGCACTTTTGAAGGCAAAGAGAAATTGGTGGAGCCATTCCCAGGCAAACCTTTTTAAATTCTGAGATCTTCCATTGCCTCTCAGAAAGTCCTCACGGTCTTGTTCCTATATCCTATTCCTTAGTCGTGACATTAGACTGTATTCTCTGCTGCCTGCCTTAACCTTGGATTCTTACTTGGCCTTGATTTAAGCCTCTTCTTCTAATTATCCAGTTCCCATGATGAAAACTAGCCATAGGAATCTGTTCCTACTCCAGGTATCTAATAGTGTGTAGTTCTTACATCGATTGGGAGTTTCCTTGTAAATAGGTTCCTGCTTTGAACGTTTGAAGCATCATTTATGATTGAAATGATATAAAGACATAAATCATAAAATCGGTAATCAGTAGTTCTTGGTCCTGATAGCTGATTTGGCTACAGGAATGTGCTGATAGTGTCATGCTCAGCCAATCAGTTTGGTCGTTTGATGCTGTTGTCTAGCCATTTTATCCCCATAACAGAGCTACAATACTTTTCACTTCTATAATAGAATCACAAGTGAAAACAGGAGTTTAGAGTCTTTTTAAATCTGTGACTGATGACTCATTGTTCTGCTTAGGGAAAAATACATACCTATGAGAATCTATCCCACAAGTTGAGATCATTTAGAGCATGACATAGTCTAGTAAAAGAATGGGACTTAGAAATGTTGGCTGTCACTTCAGTTAGCCTCCTGCAACATAACCACCCATGACAATGACTTGGCATTCTCCGTCGGAGTTTCTTAGCATAAGCTGTTTTATTTCTTGTTACAAGAGGAAGTTGGATTGTGTCCCTACCATACTGTGGACATTCTAGTCCAGTTCTCCTCTCCTACTAAGACTGACACCCAGTTTTATAAATCCTAGGGTTCAAACTTTTTGATAATAACAATTCATAAAATACTGCATAGCCAGAACACTGGAGAGTGGCTTTGGCTCTCTATATCAGGCTAAAAAAGCTGAATTGGAAAAATGTAGGGCTGATTTTTTTTTTAAATTTGTTTGTTAGTTCACTACAGCTCACTATTTTGTGAAAATAAATATGGTGAGAGTTTGGAATAGCACAGCAAAACATACTGACCATATGTCGACAAAATGTATATCTTATAAACAAAGCTATACATGAAAAATAAACACATTTTATAACATCACATGGTGTAGTATATCACAATAATAAATAAGTGGTGTAAAGCTCTCATCCAATGCACTTACAAGAGTTGGTGAAAAATGCAGATGTAGGTCACAATCTGTGGATAAATTGTCTTCTTCTCTGGAGTGTTCCACACAATAGCTTATGGATCCCAAAGTTCCTCCAATAGAAAAATATACCAATCAATAGTCAATGATCAATAAACATTTCATAAAAAATAAAATCTGTACATTGCAATTAGCAGTGATGAATAAATCTTCAGGGGACTAGTCACTAAAAGGTGGGTTATAGTCGAGATGAAAATTTAATCTCAACAATTTAGCTATATATTATGCAGAAATAAACCTGATTGAGTTTATCTCTGAGGGAAACTCGTCAGGTTTGTCTCTGTACAATGTATAACTAAAATGGTGAGATGGAATGTTCATCTGACCTCAGCTCTCTTCATCTCACCTTTTAGTGAATAGCCCTCAGAGTCTGTGATGCATAGAAAATCATAATTAAAAAACAAAGGTAAAAATTAAAGCCCTCCTGAAAATAAAGCTGCTCAGAAGTTTGAGGAAACAACCTAATTATTAATCATTGAACAATTGAAATAACATATAAAAACTGTAGCCGGTTGGTCTAGATTTATACGTATAGAAGTATACGAATTTTCGTATACTTTTCGTGCTTGTCGAATTGGCAACAGAGTGAGTGACTCTGTTGCCGAAATCGTAGCAGTCGTAACGACGTCTCTCGGGTATTTCTGGGGGTTTGTGCTCTGGCTGTTCTCAGCACACAAACCCTGGAAATACACGAGAGACGTCGTGCCTCCGAGTGACAGGCGTGCTCCAGACTGGCATCACGCCTGTCACTCAGGGGCACGATACGCCCCTGACTTCAATGTCATCTTGCTGTGTTTCTTTGGGTCTCTGACTATTGATACTGTCATGCACCTGTGTTATCTGCATTTTATGAATTATTTTTATGAACCTTTCCACTGTATACATTAGATTTTATCATTCCTATCACCGTGTCATTTTGCATTTCCTGTCACCTACAACCCTTTCAGGACCTGTGCATTAGGAAACATTGCTAGTCTGTCAGCATTTGATTTACCCACCAATTCTGGAATTTTCAGTTGAAGTTTTGCATTTCGCCTATGTTATGGTAATACCATTTTTCTAGCATATATTTTTTCCCACAGAATGAGTCCAAATTTGTTCGCAATACTGGTTGCTATGGATACTCTGATTATAGGTTTGATATCTTTTGGCCCTGATGACACCTCGTTGACAGCAATTGTTATAAGTACACTATGATTGTGTCATATGCACTGAAATGAAGTGTAGTAAAATCAGCTTTTGTAAAAATGAACTCTATTTAAGAACATACTTGACATATAGGACATACTTCAAAATTAGAGAAATCTCCATATACTCTTACTGGTAAAAAAAAAAAAAACTACTTTGTAAATAATAAAAGAAATAAAAGAAAAAGAGCGTGGTTATCTAGTCATATAATATCTGAATTCATATCCATGTATAGACATGCAGTTACTATATGGTTAATAAAATTCAATTATAGTGTTACATATATTGCTATAGACAATCTACTAAACTTCAATAAAAATGTCATGGGTAACAAAAAGTATACTCTCTCTGAATTCTATAGTTTTACATATCAGTACATTATCACATGCATCTGTTCCCTTAGCAGGTCTTAAAATTAAGTAAATACCACCTCAGATGAACAACAACACTACATGTTATATGCTATACTGTGTCATGATTTATTTAAAAATAAAAAAGCCAAAATGGAGAAGGCATGTGACATAATTTTAAGACCTGCTAAGGAACAGATTATTGTTATTATGCGTGTACTTTTTTATTTACATTTGTTAATGCTCCTATATATCCCCTGATGAAGTCTGTTTTCGGATGAAAACAGGAACGTACTCCAGAACATAATCTAAAAAGTCTTCTTTATTAGAGTCTCTTTAAAATACAAAATAACATGTGCAACACAGCAACAATGTTAACCTCACGCGTTTCACTATGACTTTTCTTGCATGAAATGTGTGATGGATCCGTGTTGTGTTACCAGCTGCACACATGATTTTGACTATATTCCAGAGTAAGCTCCTGGCTTTGTACATTGCATTGTAGTCTTGGAGATGGAGCAGTGAAGCTCTTAGGACCACTTATATGCTCAAACTGTGGCGAGTGCTCCAATATGGTGAAGACGCGTTTCTATGTTGGTTTTTCTTTTTGTGAACAAACAGACCTGAATGCAGACAAAAGCATTTGGCTGATTCTTCACTCTTCAGTGAATAAGACTCTTACTTCTCTATGTTATGAGTTGTATCAAGGTCATACTCTGTCATTGCACGTACCAAATTATGGAGTTTTATTATACATTCCTAGCAACTTTGTATTGGGCTCTTTTAAGGGTCAGTAAGGACTGTAAATGGTCAATTTCCTTTTCCCTAACTAAAGCCCTACATTTCTTTGTGTCGCCAGTTAACCCCTCACTCTCCAGCATCCCAGTTTTGTTAAAGTATGGAAACTTTTTGACCTACTTTTTTACTTTTTCGAAATCCTCTTTGAAATGTGAGCAGTGTGTACTATAACAATATTTCTTTGTATTTGTTTTAATGTAAAAGCGTGTGACTGTGGCACAAGATAAATGAAGCACTGTAATATGGAGACAGAAGGTTATGTGCTGATATATATTTTCATTTAGTTATGGACAAGAAAGTAATAAACCATAAATTACTGTTGTGTCAGTTACTACTCATTAAATAAAGGTCATTTATTTATAACATACAGCCAAAGAAAAGCAAGATAGTCTCCATTAATTTTAAATAGTTTTCCTCTAGACCTTCATATCTAAGAACAAAAAAACCCAAAGGACACATTTGGCTACATAACTCTTTTGGCAAACCCTGTGTCTGCTTAATTTGAACTGCTGATGGGATACAGCATGTGATCACTTCTCAAATTTACAAAGTCAGTATATTAATGAGGCATTTTGTTTATCTGGCATAATACGAGGTAGGCCTTTCATGGATGGACAGGATACATTTGAATGTTTAACTACATTTACGCTTTAAAAGAAAGACGCAGCCAAATTGCAGTTTTAAGCCAAAATCAACACTAGTGTCAACAGACTCTTTGTTTGTGTGGGAAATGACTATAATCTTACATCAAGGCCTAGATGTTTTGCCCACAAAAAATTACCAGCATTGATGTCTTATGTTGTCAAACTTTATACTGTATAAGGCAGAATAGCATGCAAGAACTAAGTTTGTAGGCCAGGCACAATTAATTACACAAGGTAACTATATACTACCTGTGAGATTTAGAACCATTGTCCGCATGAGTCTGCGCAGTTGCAGTGATAGATCCCATGCACAGGTTGATTAACCAACTGCGCTAAATTGCATACATAGTTGGCTAATAAGCACTGAAATGCAGTGTGTTAATGCAAACGTGCAAGCAGGACTGGTTAGTCTGTACAGTGCACTAATGGATGACACAGTTAATGTTATTGCAGCTGTGCATTCACTAATATGCTTTGCTATAAGCCCTGCGCTCACTAGTCCTACAATGGAGCAAATAATATTGGGAGGTTGTCCTGAGGGCCGTAACAAATCAATTAGAATGCAATTTCTGCACATTTTCTCTCTTTATTTAGTCACGGTTCCAAAATATACACACTGGGGTCTATTTACTAGGAAGTGAACTCTGGTCAACTGGCTGCAAAAAACAGGTGAAGTGGTTAAATTCACTAACTTGTATATTGTTCCACTTTTCACCACTGTTTTTTAGTGAAAAGACCCCATAGTGACCACCACAGATGCACAGTTATCCAGGAATCTGACAAAACTGTTATGCAAAGCTTCTCAACAAGGGAAATAACTGTTTGCCACACTTCTCTAATATTAGAGGCAGTTGTATTAGAGGCAATTGTATTGCAGCTATAAGTTACAACCAAATTACAAATCCAGACAATACAGTGACACAAATGTAATTTATGGTAGTGAAAGACCACATCTCCTTATTCACGTTCATTCAGCAGTGGTGGCAAATGACTAGTGTGACCAACAATGTCACAGACTGATCCTTGGCTGGCTGGGAGACAGACCCTATATCTGGAGACCACACAAAAATACTCAGTTTAGTTCTTGGATGTAACATATCTATTCATTCATAGTTACCTGTAACTCTTTAAGAAGGATAGCACTATGGAATAGTCCCTTTAATACATTTTAAACAACCCTTAAGAAAGCACCAGAACCCTACAGTTCTCAAGAAAATCTAGGTATTGGAAAGCATTCTTTCCAGGATCTTAGTATATATCGATCACAAAAGGTTGTGACTACACTGATTTCATGTTATTAGTGGATTTACTACAAAGAGGGATTCCTCATTAGCAGGCACCACACACTTCATGGAGACTTTAAACTGGTCTTTTTGACTGAAGTAAACGTACTATTTGCGGGTGAGGAAGCATATTATTTACAGTCTCTGTTACATTGAATGAATCCTAGGATTTCCTACTGTTAAAGGTCAGTATGATCTCAGTAAAATCAGTCATGAGAGGCATAATCTGCAGAATATAAAAAAACATGGGTCACACACATTGAAAAAAAAAACTGGCTTAACATGACATCATTTGAACAATGTAATTCAGCAATCAATGGTTTCCTCAGATCCAGGCAGGGCCTTACCAAAGTGTTCTGAACTTCTTAAGTTAAGTTTGTTCTGGCTCTTATATATGTTTGACTTGGGCCTTTTTTTTTAGTATTCTATGTAAATCAATTTCTACGGTAGTATGTTCTCCCTGTGTTTTTAAAGGTCCATTTGTGCTCTTACACTTGCTGCCTGTAAGGATAAGTGCCATATTTACTCAGTTAAAATGGTTGGATAGCCATCTAAAAATAATTAAAAATGAATAGCTTTTCAAATATGCTGAAGCACTTTTACGTTTGTTCACCACAGCATCTTCATGCTAGCGAATTGTGTATGTTTTGGGATTTCATTAAATAATATTAATGATTTTTGTACCTAGTCTGTGTGTAAACCTTGATCCAGTTTGAGAGCACTTGACTGCAAATGCATGGTTGATTTTGAGATCAGTTAGAAGCTCTGGACTAAAATTTTCATTTCGTTTTCGTCCATTCGGACGAAAATGTTATTTATTTTGTCTAAAACAAATTTCGTTCATTACTGCATTCGTTTCAGACGAAATTCGTTCATTATTTTCGTTTCGTTTTATTCGTTCGTACGAATCAATTGACCTACACATTCCATAAACCGAAAGTCTATAAACCTAAAGACATATCGGTTTATAGACTTATGGAATGTATGTAATGCTATTGGCTTTCTATAAAGCGACTCTATATCGGTTTATAGAAAGCCAATAGGATTACATGCATTCCATAAACCGAAAGTCTATAAGCCGAATGTCTTTCGGTTTATGGAATACATGTAATGCTATTGTTATTCTATAAACCAAAATAGAGTCCCCATTCATAAGAATTTCTTATGAATGGGGACTCTATTTCGGTTTATAGAAAGCCAATAGAATTACATGTATTCCATGAGCCGAAAGTCTATAAACCGAACGACATTCGGTTTATAGACTTTCGGTTTATAGAAAGCCAATAGTATTACTTGTATTCCATAAGCCGAAAGTCTATAAACCGAACGAAGTTCGGTTTATAGACTTTCGGTTTATAGAATAGCAATAGCATTACATGTCTTCTATAAACCGAAAGTCTATAAACCAAATGTCTTTCGGTTTATAGACTTTCGGTTTATGGAATACATGTAATGCTATTCTTATGAATGGGGACTCTAGTTCGGTTTATAGAAAGCCAATAGTATTACATGTATTCCATAAGCCGAAAGTCTATAAACCGAACGACGTTCGGTTTATAGACTTTCGGTTTATAGAATAGCAATAGCATTACATGTATTCTATAAACCAAAAGTCTATAAACCAAATGTCTTTCGGTTTATAGACTTTCGGTTTATGGAATACATGTAATGCTATTGCTATTCTATAAACCGAAATAGAGTCCCCATTCATATGAATAGGTCTATTTTGGTTTATAGAATAGCATTAGCATTACATGCATTCCATTAACCCGAAGTCATTCATTATGTCGGTTTATGGAATGTATGTAATGCTATTGGTATTCTATAAACCGACTCTATTTCAGTTTATAGAATGCCAATAGCACGAATGGATGAATGGACGAATGATTTTCATTTATTAACCATTCGTTCATTCGGCTTTCGTTAGTTTAGCATTTTCGTTATTTGTTCTTCGGATGAATGGACGAAAATGCAATTTTTGGACTAAAATGCATTCGTCCGAAAACGAATGCACATGTCTACAAATAACAAGGTTGCATACCTAGCATTTTTCATGAAAGAAGGTAATTGCAGGCACTTGGCTACTTTGGCCATAACTTGTAAAATCCCTTGTCAATTCCCTGTAAATCTGTATTTCATGAATAAAGTCCCTATTTAATATTTGTTTAGTATGTCTGTTTTGTAAATATATCCTCTTTACATAATTGTAAGAATTCATCATCACCATTAGTCAACATTTGCTCTTTCCCCTTGACCAGGAGTTGCAAGTTTCTGGAGGTGGGCTCCATGTTGGGACAATTTTGTTCATACCAACAGTGGTTAAAATGTTCAGGGGGTCTGTGTCCTGCAAGAGACTGGGCTCCCTGGTATTTTTTCCCAGTGGTCTCTCACACTGTTACAAAAGATAAAGAATGAAGATTTATCACTCCAAAGTGATAGCTAATGGAGATATCTTGCTACATCCATGGCAGGCCTTAAGTGTTCTGGCGCCCTGTGCGGGCCACCCCCATGGCACCCCCCTTCTCTCTACCCTCATGTCTGTCTATCTCTTCTCCTTCCCATGTTTATCCTTTTCCTCTTCCTTGCCCTGTCTGTCTCTCTCCAACCCCCCATCTCCCCAGACCCCATGTCTGTCTATGTTCTCTCCCCCCATATCTGTTATCTCTCCTCCCCCTCATATCGATTATCTATCCTTCCCCTCCTCATACTTCTTTCCTTCTCCCCATATCTCTTATCCCTCCTCCATCCATTTCTCTTTCCCTCACCTTCCCCTCCACAAATCTCTTTCCCCTCCCTATATCACTTTCCTTCTCCCCATATCTGCTCTCTCTCCCCCTCCACCCCATACCTATTCTCTCTCCCCCTCCACCCCATTCCTGTTCTCTCTCCCCCATATCTGTTCTGTCTCACCCTCCTCCCCATCTTCCGATCTCCCCAGCCAGTGCCTCTACCAGAAAACTTTTTTTTTAAAGTGGTGGGTGCCCCCTCGTGTGTTGCGGCCTGTGCCGTCACACAGGTCGCACACCCCAAAGGCCGGCCCAGGCTACATCACACTAGACCATGACTTGACAAATATGTGTAGACTTTAGTAGCCAGACTAATTTAGGAAGTTCATTTTAGGATCTATGTAAAACATAGGTACAAAAAAATTAGGAGACATAAAGCCAATAGTCACTTTGAACCTTGTGGAGCTAAATCACAGCTTCATCCTTATTTGTACACCACTGACCTAATAAACATTATATGACACTTGTTGTTTACCATACCTGTTAGTAACTCATTTTACACTGCAAAATGTGCATTAACTTTCTTGAAGTGCCATAGTCCTTAAGGTACACAAAAATGTCTACTAAGATCACTGTGGTAATCCGAACAGCCATTCAATTCGGGCTACTCAGAGAGCATGATCTCGAATCAGCTGACAGAAATGTTAGCCTCTGTCCTCCCATAGACTTCTATTGGGTAGGACTTCAGCTTATTGTGTGGTCCATTCACCTCAGCTATTATCAAATTAGCCAATGTCCAGCCCTGGAGGTCAATGGGAGAACTTTAGCTTTAGCCGAAATAACCAAAGTCCTCCCAAAATCAACATGAAATAATATTGATGTTTTAAATGCATACAATAATGTAAATATACTATTATAATACATACGATTTTTAATATTTTTTTGTGTTTGACATATGTTAACTTTCAGCCTTGTACATGATCAATTCTTCCAACTAAAATCTGGACAATTGAAATGCCCAAAATTCAGCATTTTGGGGCCATTTTGCTCTCAAAATGATAATCCTTTGGACCCCCACTCATTTTTTTTAAAAAGTACCAAAATTATTTAACACAATAATCACACACTAATCACTGTCCAATGTTGGAATTACAAAAGAAACATGTCATTTGAATCATTTCTCACTAATAAATGCATACTTTAACCCCTTTGTGACGTTAGGACGTACTATGCCATCCTGATTTTAAGTGCCTAAAAGTTGAAAATGTTAAACAGCTCATTGCGGCTCCCCGCGACAAGCTGTGCTCGGACCTCTCTGAAGGCACTTGCAGCGGGATCCCACCTGTCAGATAAGGCCACTTTGAGTGGCCTCAGTCTTACAGGGGAAATATAGCCGGTGCTCAAATCGAGCACCGGCTACATTTCTCTAAATAGCGCCGTGTCCGAACTTCCAGGTTCGGGCACTCCTCTGTGACGTCAAAGGTCTCGCGATTTTTGGGCAGGGACCCACATAGTCTATTAAGACCCTGATCAGGTCTCTGTCATAGTGTTTCTGGCTACCGATCACCTTGTGATCGGTGGCCAGAAACAAATCATGACGTTTTGGTGCTTGCGTAGTTTGGGAATCAAGTACCATGCGTCATGAAGGGGTTGAAGAAAAAAAGGATAGCATGGCCTTCTTCTTCTTAAAGAGGTCGCAGTGATCACAATCTTTCTAGTAGATATGGTTAATTTAACTCTTTCAATACTGGCATACAAGGAAGACTAACATGTAGTATTATTTTTCCACATACCACTTACGGTTTATGTATGAAATCATAAATTGCAAATGCATTATACAACATCCTTTATTCCAAACTTTGGCACATATATTCAAACAAGGGACTGACAAATGCAAGATATGTTGTAATATTATGTGATTTTATTTTTTACATAGCTCTAGTATGTATGAAGTTCTTTACAATAGAAATATAGAATCAGTCATAATACAGTATAAAATCATTACAAAAGTAGGAACCAACAGTGAATGGAATGCCTGCTTCAAAGAACTTACATTCTGTGAAGTGGGAGAGACTGGTATGAACAAATTAGGAAGCTGCAGATGGGAACAATTAGTGTCTGGTACATAAAAAAGAGATGAATTATAAGTTAATTAGCATTTGCACTGTACCTTTAACGTGCAACTTTCAAACTTGGGAAAGTGTTGTCCCAATTTAAAAAAAAGAAATGTATTTATTTCTATATGTTTGGGAAGCCAACAATTAATATTACATTCTATATTAAATGTTTGTTGAGAAGTATGGTATAACATTTGACATTTTTAAAATCCAAGGATTTGAATCACAAGCATTGTACGAGAAACAACATAAGGCAGATGGAGGAGGAAAAGGAAAATGTACAATGTTTTAGAGAAGAAATCTTCTGTCAAATGTAAGATAGACCTTTACATGTTCCTGATACATAGAGTCAGACAGATGGAAGGTACATCTGTGAGGATATCATAGAGACACAGTGAATATCGATTAGTCACAACATTTTTTTCATTACAAACGTTTCCATGAAATTACTGTTAGTGTTTAAATTAGCTGATAACAAGCCTATGAGAAATAGTAAGTGTTTGTAACAGGAATAGTATGAAGCAATGGTCACTGGGATACCGAAAGGTGAGAAACAAAATGGCTGACTTCTGATGCAAAGCACCAGAAATACAAAAATGAAAGATGAAAACAATTCACAGTGACAGTAATTCAAGGGACATATTAATCAACTAAAAATGGTAACTGCATGCAGGACAATAGGTGCCCTTTTACTTATTGTTGCACTAAATCTCCCATCACTTACAGCCAGGCCATAGGTAATGGTGGATGATACAGGTTTTAATTCAACATCACAGTGATGCATGGACAAGAGAACTGCCCACCAGGCATTAATAACTGAGTTCAAAGGATGTCATTTTTCCCACTCAGCTATTATTGCATGGTGTGTGCAGTTCTCTTGTCGATGTGTCACTATTTTAAATGTACTTAAATTTACTCCCTCAAGATGAACACACAGTTTTAGACATAGTAATCCTGTATTTACAATTTATTTTCAACATTATATTAACACATATATACTGAAATGTAACCATAACAATATTATTTAATAAAAAATAAAGCATATTATTGTTACAGATAATATACATTTTGAATTGATTTAATAAATTATATTGATTAACAATTAAATACAACCGAAAGTGTGCACCAAAGTTATTCTCATTTAAAGCATATAGACACAACATTCTGTCCAATCAGCTACATGATGTGCTCAAATGAATGTTGGCTTTAATTAAGAAATGGATACCTCTGTGTTGATTACATATCCACTCCCCTTTATTCACAGGTGCAGTCTGGATTTTATGGTCACCTATTACAATAAATGCTAAAAGGTCATGGCATTATCCTTTGAATTGGTATAAGTCTGTGGCTGACTCATAGAATTATGAACCTGGTAAAAGCCAGTTCTTTCGTTTTCATCACACAAAATGTCCCATTCATTAAGTGCTAGCAAGCTAGTTATGGTGTCATGGAATGAAGAATGTCATTGGTCCAATAACTTTAGTTTTTAAACACAACAGTTTAAAATATTTTAAAAGTTTTACATATTTTATCATTCAAGATTAATTTCATTTTATTGTCTGTTTTTTTTTAAATACCTTTAAATGGATTTAACATCTGGATAAACAAAGGGCCAGGTACCACACCACCAAAGTGTCAATATGGCACTAAAGGAAATCACTGACAGTAATTAATCAGGCAGTATTTCCCACAGTGCCATGCTAATTAGGTAATTTATTTCCTTCTGGTCACATTTGACTTCTACATACTGCAAGGCAGCCTGCAAATATATGTGGCCAGTAAAAAAAAAATGGCCAAGCACTGAACCAAGCCCCTGGCACAACATTGTAGAAGTCAACTATCCAGTGGGAAAAAAAAATATCCTTATTGTTGCTTTACAAGCTTATTTTTAACCCCTTTGTGGCTCATGGTGTTTGCGTCCCAGACGACGCAAGCACCAAAATGCCACATTTTGTTCCTGGACACTGATACCCTTTTACTACTTAATACACCCTGTGGGTCCCTGCCTAAAGATCCGCACCCATGTAGCCGGTGCTCGCTTTGAGCATCGGTTACATTTTCCCTGTCAGACAGGTAGGATCCCGCTGTAAGTCCCTGCAGTGCGATCCGAGTAGAGCTCATTGTGGGGAGCCGCGATGAGCTGTGTAACGCTGGACGTTCTATGCCGTCCTAGAGTCTTTTAGTTACCCTAAAATTCTAGCGTCAGGAAGGGGTTAATTGGCCTACAAATGGCTAGTAGCAGTAAGTGCTTGAAACACAACAATAGTTAACAAGGCATTCATTGATTCTTAAAGATAAACAGACCAAAAACAAAGGTGATGGTAAGTGCGCTAAGTGGACCCCTTCTAAATGATAAAAATTGAAAAGCAATAATTGCCTGAAATGATGATGTGAGATATTCACGTAAGGATGGTTCTTAGTCTCTCAGAGATATATATGCAAAGAGAGAGAGACATAGACCATAGTGTAATACAGTATGTAATGATATTATGATTTTAGAATAAAGTGTTTCACTCACAAAACCAGTAGGTATAAAAGGCTCCTCTGTTATAATGCAGTATCTCCCTGATTCCTTGGTTTCTCGTGTGTTGCTCACAGGTTGAGAAAAAATTGAAGGAAATAGAATGAATATATAACAGAGTACAATTTATTATAACAAAACAGTAGTATCTTACATATAGGCAGGCAGTGTGGCACAGGAAAGCTTTATAGGATAAGGATGGTCACCGCTTGCGTGGTGACCATTACTGCTGTTCTTATTTTGGAAAACGGACTTTTCCTTAATTTTAATCTTTCTTTTTTATTTTGTAAGCTGTTTTTTATATATACATTGTGGGACTTCAAGCTGCAAGACTTATCCTATAAAGCTTTCCTGTGCCGCACTGCCTGCCTACATGTAAGATACTACTGTTTTGTTATAATAAATTGTACTCTGTTATATATTCATTCTATTTCCCTCAAATTTTTCTCAACCTGTGAGCAACACACGAGAAACCAAGGAATCAGGGAGATACTGCATTATAACAGAGGAGCCTTTTATACCTACTGGTTTTGTGAGTGAAACACTTTATTCTAAAATCATAATATCATTACATACTGTATTACACTATGGTCTATGTCTCTCTCTCTTTGCATATATATCTCTGAGAGACTAAGAACCATCCTTACGTGAATATCTCACATCATCATTTCAGGCAATTATTGCTTTTCAATTTATATCTTTTTGAAGGGGTCCACTTAGCACACTTACCATCACCTTTGTTTTTGGTCTGTTTATCTATGTTTATTTCACGTCTGTACACAGAGAAACACACAGGCTAGTGCTGCTTTGTTTCAGATTAAGCGCCAGAATTCATTTCCTTTTTTTTATTCATTGATTCTTGGCTCTCAAAGTGTGACTATCTAGATAAGCATTGTATCCATCAGTTGTTACACCTGTGCCAGTCTGATTCATCATGTGTAAAATCCAATTTCTAAATCAGATAAATAGCGATTAGCTGCATGAAATGCATATTACAATATTGTGAGTTTAATTTTGATCACTGCTCTACAATCAGATGAATACTATTCAAATTCACGTCTATTGTCTCTCATTGTCATCTAGCTCAGTTAAATGGAGCAGAACTTTATGTTGGAGAAACCTACAGATGTAAACTAATACAAAATGGATGTAAGTGAGTTTGCTTATAATTAAAAGAAAGTCTGTTGTGTTTTGCGTGTATCAATTGTCTGCACTGTTTATCAAGATTTATAGAATCTGCAAATGAAATATATAACTTTATGTACTGTATAAACCTGCGTATACATACTGTAATGTGATCCCTACCCAAAATGGCAACTTTATGTCTGGACAGGTATGACAAAAATGGATATTGCAAGGTTGTTTTAATGTTTATGTAGTCCTGTGAGGTGTTTTTTTATTTATGAGATCTACCCCCTAAATGACAACTGTACCAGAAAAGTGGTTCTAAGCAAATTAGCCAAGTAACGGGTAATAGCATAAATGTTTACAATTTTATAACACAAGCAATAAGGTGAAGTTAAGGTAAAATGTAACTTTTTTGAAGGAAATAATACAATAAGCATTAATAATAGAGCTTCTTCATCCAAGGAGAAATCTGAATGCCCTTTGGAATCGAGGAGGGCATCCTAGACCCCTAGGAAGTAAAATTCAAAATAGCTTCCTTAGGGGTTTTTGCCTTCTTTTCGATTAAAAGCTGGAATGATAGGTAGAAGGGTTGAACTTGATGGACTTAGTGTATTTTTTTTTCAACCTACATTACTATGTTACTATGTAAATGCTGCACTCTTTCACTTTATAATCGTCATTCGAATGATCACATCTGACCAAAGATGGCGCATGCATATGACGGAATCCACTGCTGGATCCTACGATCATTAAGCAGAAGATTCTGTCATGAATCTGTTCAGGGAGATGGATTCACAAAACACCAGCTTATCAACCTGAATCTCTGTTATCAAGGCAATAGAATAGGTTTATTTCTAACTTCTAATTAGTTTTTTATTGTTATAGGAAAAGATGACATGCATTATCGAATACATTAATGGGAAATAGAAGAAAACCCATTGGCTAATGATACCATGGAAAGAAAGGACTATTCTGAATTCGATATTCCCTTAAAGAAAGTAACAGTGTAGCATGTAAAATCCTCACGAGTGGATGCATTTATTCTGTTTCTATTATTTTTGACATAAGGCCAATAAGAAACATATAAAAGGTAATGTGCTCCATCATAACAGCAGGTTTATGCAAGTCAGAAATCTAAATGTTGATGTGTAAGTAGACTGGTACTATGTATGTTTTGCAACTTTGATTTCACCAGAGTTTACTGAATAAATCCTTAGTATCACTCTTGATGGGAGTTCTTTTTTAAGCAAGACTATTGTAACACATCCAGGGCAGGGTTTTTGTTAGGGGGCTCTTCTCTAGTCTAAATAGTATGCACAAAAAAAGAACACAAATGAATATGCCTGGTCAATGGTTAATTTATTGTGAGTGGCCACATCACTTTTCTTTTACTCACTCTGCAGTGGACCTTAGGCATATGACCTACATTGAATATAGCATGCATTTAAAATGGCTAGACTTTAAACACTCTCAGTACCATTGGTGATAATATGGTAACCACCCCTTGCATTGCCCTCAACATGTTAAAGAAATAATATGTTTAATGCATATCAAGCTTAGAAATAATTGTTTGGTTATTGTAACCTAGAATGTGCATACGGAAGCAAGATATAAAATTGGCTTAAATTTGTTTGTAATTGTATTTGCACATTTATGTGTGTATTTATAACAAACATTTTGTAGCCAAAGCCAAAAAAAAGTATATTTTGTTCCACATATTGGTCACAAAAACAATGTAGTAGTACATGCTGAGAAATTAATATTGTCAAATAAATTCATTGCTGTTTGTTTACAAAAAGGCACTGCATAGCACTATTTAAATTGTTGGCACTATATACCGGTAAATAAATGTTAATATAATTTAATATAAATCATTTATGGTTCTACTCAATAAAGAGAGAAATGCAGGGAATTGAGATGAACATTTTAAACTTTAGGCCAAAGTAGCAAAGTTGAAAAAATTCTTCAATGCAGTTAAATGGGTGAATTTTTCCAACTCAGCTAATTTAGCACTTTAAGTTTACAATTCCTGTCTCAACTCCCTGACATTCTCTCTTTATTGAGTAGACCCTTGAGAAACGTAATGCTTACATTACTGTAAATCTGATTCTCTTTGTAACCTATAGAATTATACATTACAAGATTCCATTACTTTTTAGACTATTGTATTACATCATGTACTGAAAGTGCATTTCAAACATAGTTAAATGAGTGGCAAGGAACTGCAGCAATGATGAAAAATAAAGTTAAATATAACGTTTTTAGAATGCGTTTTTTTACTTTTCATTTAATATCATCTTTTATTATGAGCAAATTCACCGAGATAACGAAACCAGCTTTTCAAAAGGATCTGTATATGTGATCAGTCACAATAAACATAATGACAGATATGACCAGTCAGAAAAAAAATGTAATCCTTTCCAAATCTGCATTTTACAAGTTTACAAACTAATAAAACTGTTTATATTTGTTGGATTGGACTAACAAAAATTTATGAGTTACACAAAAACCAGTTGAATACCACCAGTATTATATCTCTTTATTGTCAGAGTTGAACTTTTTCAAGAGTTTGATGAGTCCGAAACTTGTTAGGATCGATTGAAAAAGATTTTATTTATGTTTTATGCATATGTAGTGAGATAGGAAGAATGAGATGTATATACAAAAAACTGTGGGAAGTCAAAGCCAGAAGAAAAATATAAATACCCACATGTGCACCTGTTGATATTTTGGCAAAGCCCTTCAGAGATATCAGTAATTTACGAGTTTGCAAATTAACAAATTCCGATTTATCAGCCATAGCGGCTGTCATAATGCCGACAGAACCTCCAAACATTCAGGAGAAGTCAGGATAAAATGAATGTTCAGCTACTGGAGCTATTCAAGGCATTTAAATCAGATGATCCTACATGAACAGTGAATTTATCCTGCCTATTAAAACAGGTCTTTAGGGAGTCCTACCAGTCCTATAGACATGCTCGACAGGCCGGTCTGAATCTGGGTGAGGTAATGTGGAAGCAGCAGGGGAAGACTGAGCTCTGGAAACTGGACGATGTTTTTCTAATCCTGCCATGCCAACTGCATCCATCTGAGCCTGGTAGATTTGAACTTGGTTGATACGCTGAAGCTCCAGGAACTGCTGTTGGCAAGAAAACAGCACAGTAGAAAGAAACATGAGAGGGGATCAACTAAGACACAGAGGGAAACATGTCAAAAAATTAAGTTCATTAGGTCAGGCCTGTTATAAATGGTGTTAAAAAAAAAAAAAAAGCCAGAGACCAAGTCAATAAATTCATTCAACAGATGGTTTCTTCTCTGACACAGAAAAATCGTTGCTATTGCTGAATATAAGGTGATTGCAACAAACCTCTCAATTCGAATAGTCTAAAATATTAATTTTAGCTTAATCTAGACATCAAACATTAGTATAAATGATTTATTTCTAGAAATTGTAATAATATGCAAGGATACACCAAATCACTAACCCACAAAAATAACAATCATATGCTATAGTCTTGATGTCCAACCGATGGCCTTTGGGCCAGATCCTGACTAAAAAAGACCTTAGGCTCTGTTATAATACTAATATCTGGATCTTCAACCTAAGCTTTTTCATTGTATGTTGCCATCTATGTTAAAAAGTCTGGACAACACTGTACTATAGTACATTAAACGGACAAACACAAACTTATTTGCCACCCAAAGAAATAGGATGAAAATCTAGTCAATCTAGTCTACCTTTATAGTGTTAGGAAAATATATTTTTTCACAATGGTTTATAACTTTTTATACTATTTGTTAAATAGATACTTTTTGCTTTTACTGTGACCAGAGACACACCTATGGTTTCTAGTGCCCTTGGCGAGGAACTATAGCGGCGCCACGCCAAATCAAGAAAAAGTTAAAATTTCCCTTTTTATTTTTTTTAATATGATCATTTTGAATCGTTATTTATTCTTTGCCTTCCCAGTAAAAATAATGTGTAGGTTATACAGTACAATTTAGTTTTATTAAGTCAGAAACATATTGCATACAAGCAAAGTAGATGAAATTTAGGCTAAACATGTGGTATCACATTCAGAAGAAATATAAATATGCCACATACAGGAGTCAATTAAATATGTCACATACAGGAGCCCAAAAAATATGCATCAAACAGAAGCCCATTAAAAAAGCCACATTCATGGTCCCTTTAAATATACCATATGCAAGACCTCAATAAATATGCCACATACAGGAGCCCAATAAGTATGCCATATATAGGCACACATGTAATATACCACATAAAGGCATCCATTAAATATGACACATACAGGAGCCTATTAAATATGACACATACGGGAGCCCATAAAAAGCATACAACCAATCTACCCCTCACACTTGCCAGTCTGATCCCAAGACTTGCCAATCTGCCTCAAATTTAACAATGCATTCCCAGATTTACCATTCTGCCCCTAGACTCATTAATTTGCCCTGCAGGCTTGCCATTTCTGCCCCTCAGACTTGCCAATTTGTCCTTGAATCTTACCATTCTGCCCCCAGACTTGCCAATTCTGCCCCTCAAAATTTATCAATTCTGCCCCCCAGACTTGCCAATTCTGCCCTTCAAACTTGCCAATTCTGCCCTTCAAACTTACCAATGCATTCTCACACTTTCAAATTCTGCCTCTCAGACTTACCAGTTCTGCCCTCCAGACCTATCAATGCATTCCCAGTGCCATACCTAATTTGATTTAGAGGAAACAAAATCCCTATAATCTAGGGTGCCGACATCCATGCATAGCACGTCGGCTAAGCCTGCTAAGGGGAAGGGTATTCTCTGGTAGGGGCTGGTCTAGCCAACCCCTTGGGCCAGTACATCACAGAGATTACTTGATGTTTTGCCAGAAGTGTACACCATACTGGGTGTGTTCATGATTGTAGAAGGCCAAGGAGCACTGAGTAATGACTGCTCATGCGATGAGATCAACAGATGGCATCACAGTAGAGAAAAGAGGCAAATAAAACCCTTTCCTAGCACTCTTCTTCCCCTAAATATACAAATATATTAATAAAATAATTGTTGTTCTGATTTGCAGTTCCTAAGAACAATCAATATTTATGTTTTTGAAAAATAAAGAACAGTAAACACAAAACTTGCAGTGGAGTGAAAATGAACCAAAAGAAGAAAAGAAAAATGTACAGCCCAATGTCCCACATTTCAGGTTGAATTATAACTTTTCCAGCCTAATAGGGTGTGCTGACTTTCTTCTCTCCCCTGCACCATCCAACATAAAACCCCATCATCCTCATTCTCAGGCCCTTCTTTTGAAATTCACACTATTTGTCTTTTCTCTCAGTTTTGGACCACTTTTCTGCAGGTATCCCAAATTCCTTCAACATCTCGTCTCATCCTGGGTGGACATCCCCATTAAGCCATCCTTTGTACAAATCTCCCTAGACTCCTTTTTAGCTTTTTCTCAATACTCAGTATCCACTAGGGAGAAGCTAATCAGATTATATCTCCATTTCTGTGTAATGCACAAAAAAGGATTACAGTTGTCCTTCAGGTAAAGTTAAATTTCTAATGTTTTAGCATATGATTTAACAATTTGTTGTTGCATTCATAGCTTTTTTTTCCCAATAATACTTTATTAATATTTTCATTTACAATTCACTTAAATTTACACATAGAAAGTGAAATACAAATATATTAAAAGACACAAAATTTGCTTTTTGCTCAGATATATATACATTAACTCATGTATAAAAATAAAAAGATCAAAATAGCAATACACAACAGAGAGACACAAACGAGGAAAAAAAAAGCAAAAATAAATAAATAGATATCTCCACCCACCCCCCTCCACTGACCCCTCCCCCCCCCCGAAATCTAAACCCTACTTTTTTTTCCATTGGCTCCATGTTTTATTATATTTATGCATAGCTTTTGAAATAGACATTAAACAGTGGATTAACGAAAAAAAATAAAATAAAAAAAAATAAAAGAAGTAGAAAATTTAAATTTAACTTTATCGATTCCCGTGATCCGGGCAGGTTTGGTAAGACACAGACTTCCTGGTTGCCACTTCCCATCTGATGGTTTTACTATATGAAGCTGAACAGATGTATCAGTTACAATCACAAATCTTTCTTTTTTACATTAGCCATGCACCTATTCTCTCAGGGTTACTATTATTATACATTATTCAAAGAGGACTTGTTTTAGTCATGCTACGTATGGGAAAAAATATATATATAAATTACCAATGCTAAGAATAAAATCATTGTGTGGAGCAGATCCATCTTCTTTAGGGTTGCCACCTTTTCTTCAAAAAAATACCGGTCTTGGTACTGTCTCCATAGACTTAACATTGGCCTCATGGCAATTTTTTACCGGCTTGCCGGTAAAATACCGGCCAGATGGCAACCCTAATCTTCTTATGGTGATATTTAATGCCTATAGACAAATTAATGAAATTCCATTCAACAAAAATGTATTTATATGGATACTCAAGCCCACATACATGTTTATAAACGTATATATAACTTGATGCAAGATAAGTTGTGCGCATCCCAATCATTAAGCCCTCGGAACTAAAATGTTAAACTAATAAAAATACTGTTTTTATTAACTGGTAATGTGTGACCATGGTATATTTTAATGTATATTTTTTTGGTACCCCATAAGACAAATGGTCTACCTGTGGTCATTGCATATGATTGGTCTGTGCCTCTCCATATATACTTTTTTTTCCCCTTAAAATGTTAAACAGCAGACCACAGAACATTCATCTTTATTAAGATTTAATTTGCACTTTTTTATGGTTCTTATTCTGAATTTTTTTTGTTTTTACAAGATCAAAAGATTTTCATGTTATATTTAAATGATTCCCATTTATAGAGCAAATGTTTATGATGTTTTATAGTGTTTTCATCCACGTAAACATAATTTTTTCATATTGTTTTGTCAAATTGCACACATACAATCTTACCTTTTCTGACTAGAGAAGTATTATGTTAGCTATTAGCTCTTGCACATTATTTATTGACTTTGTTCGTGCTTTTTACCAAGATGAACCTGCATCGATTTCAGAGAACACTTTTCTTTGTCTAAGGTTGTTCAGAATTTTGTTTTACTTTGGAGAGGGACAATGAATATATTTTGGGCTGTACCCAAAATTAATTAATGGTAATTAGGACTTAAAAGTAGGCAGACAATGTAATAGAGCAGCAGGACATGCTAGCAGAATGCTTGGTTGCATAGGGAGAGGTATTAGCAGTAGAACGAGGGAAGTGCTCATGCCATTGTACAGAGCACTAGTGAGACCTCATTTAAAGTATTGTACGCAGTATTGGAGACTGTATCTCCAGAAGGATATTGATACTTAGGAGAAAGTTCATAGAAGGGCTACTAAATGGATTGCATGGCTTGCCGGTTAATACATACTAGGATACATTAATGGATCTTAACATGTATAGCTTGGAAGAAAGGGAATCAACACAGTAAAGGGGGAGATTATATTGTAAATAAGAAAAACTACCATAACAAGAGGACATAATCCTAAATTAGAGGGGCAAATGTTAAAAAGTACTATCAGGATGTATTACTTTACTGAGAGGGTAGTGGATGTATGAAACAGACTTTCAGCAGAAGTGGTGGAGCTTTATACAGTGAAGACGTTTAAGCATGCATGGAATAGGAATAAGGCTGTCCTAGATATAGGATAAGACGAGGGGCTAATGAAAGATTTTCTTTTTATCAGAATTTGGGCAGACTAGATGGGCCAAACGGTTTATTTCTGCCGATAATTCTATGTTCCTATGTTTAAGAACTGGACATTTGTATCCACTAATTTACTATACACTATACTCAATATCAAGGTTATCAATACAAGGTCTTTTTGTTATGTGTCCTGTGATCAATTCCAATTTCTACTCAATAAGGAGAGAACTGCAGGCAATTGAGACTGGAATTTCAAACTTAAGGACAAAGTAGCTCAGTTGGAAAAATTCTCTCATTCAGCTACATTGGAGAATGTTACCAACTCCGCTACATTGGCCTAATGTTTGAAATTACCCACAATTCCCTGCAATTCTCTCTTTATTGAGTAGCACTTTATCTCATATCTATTTTTGTTAGATTATATTTTCTTACTGATCTATTGTAGTGCAAAGCATCCACAAAGGAAGCACTAAACATTATGGGCAGCTTTGACTGGATCTGGTTACTGGCTGGAGTTAAGCTCTAACCAAGAGTGAAAGGTAACAACATGCTTCAGAAATCATTATACTTATCTAATTAGAAAAATCTACAAGATGATTCATCAAAGAAAATTATATAGAATACAAAGTCCCAGGAGCTCAATTCCACTGATATAATCTGTATGTGAGTACTTGGACTCACAGATTGAAGTGATAGACTATTTTACAGAGTAACATTACTTTACATTTGTTATAGTTATGCTGTTTCGATGATGATGTTACTCCAAATTTAATAAAAATATAACACCACAAGCACGGGTTTCCTGAAGTCAGGTTTAAATAGGGCAATAGAAATCAAGTGAGTGGGGCAGCAAACACTGTTAGCTGTGAGATAGATAAATAGATAAGAATTTCAAAATAAGGGCATAGTTGGGGATTGCAATTTCCAAACTCTAACACTGCGCTGGTAGTATATAGTCAACTTGCGTGATTTAAATTCATGTTAGCCAGCAAAGTAGCATATTAGGATTTTCATGTGACCAGCACTTTTAATCTTATTAACTCTCAGCCAGCTAAATTGCTAGCTGGGCGATACGTCACCATCCAAAGCAGGTGCCATTTCACCAGTCGAACCAGGTAAGTTGGCCTTTTCAATCATTATTAATCAGCTGCCTGGACAAAATTTAAATAGAGACTCACACTCTGCATTAACTCCTACCCCCCCTCCCCCCCTCACAAGTACTTGGTATCTTCTGTAAAAAGAAATGTATTATCTGTTACCATATCAAATTTTTTTAAATCAAGTAGAACTGAGGCCTTAATAGTTCATTCTTAACTCTTTGTTGCATGAGAGGAGTGTATCTTTTAGAGCCAGACACTGAACTGACAGATGTCTACACTGTGCCTAGCTTCATTTGTAACAAATGTACTCCCATTTTTATTATTGTCCCTTTATGTGCACTTTATTAGTTCTCATAATCACACTTCACATCTAAAGAGGCCCAAGCCACTATTATCAACCACATTCCTATAGCATGATGCTGATTCCCAGTGAAATGATAGATGATAGTTGTGCTACATAGGAGGCTGATAAATATATAACTTTGCCCCTAGTGGCTAATTAAACCTTAAAGAATACTTCTAGTGCTAACTACTGTTAAACAGCCCTGACAGGCCCCCAACTGTGTGAGAGAGTCTAATAAAACACCAAGACAAAAAAAGTAGGCCTATGAAAGCTATCTTACCCATATCAGATGTGTTTTCATTACAGTCTATGTTACTTTGTGGTGAATTCATGCTATAATTGTTGATTTATTTTTTAAATAATTCTCTCTGCAGTCTCAGTTTTTCCTCTAAGCTCATTCAAGTTATGTTTATTTACTTTGTCTTATGCTAATTTTCAATATCTCCCTTCTTCAAAGACAAAAAAACTTTTTGTTTCAATTCTGCTTCTAGTAGCACACGTGAAAAAATCTAGTGTTCCTAGAGTGAGGATAAACTAACATGAACTTTTGATAAAAGATGCCAATTTATCCTCTGACCGGCAGCTGCCATGTTTCCATGGCAGCGGTCAGGTCGGCAACTATCTGTCTCTGTTAGTGCAGAGAGAGACCCCCACACAACCAAATGAGCAAGTTTACTTGGAATAAGGGCCCACTATTTTTATATTAAAAAAACGTTAGTTGTTGTTGTTTAAGTTACTGCATCAGAGCAGTAATTTTATTAATTTTACTTATAAAACAGCCTTGTCCAGCTTCTCATCTAAAGGGTTTCTAAAATTATTAATTACATGAGGTGATAAAATGGAATTAATGGGTTGTTTAGGCAGAATAGGGGCCACACATGAATCCTTGAGGGCCATCTAGTCCATGGGCCACCAGTTGGACATCAATCATATTTAAAACTGTCATAATTGCCCTCTTATTAGTAGAACAGGTATTCTTGCCTCACCCTTCTCTGTACTTAAATTAATTTTACTTTTACTGGATTTGTTCCAAATCTCCTCAATCCTCTTTCTTATATGATATCCAAGCAGTCAATTGTTTCTCTTAAACTTGAAAATCTGTCCAAACGCATAAAAAAACAAAAATATGCAAAAAAAATACATAAAAAACAACATAGTGAATATATAACAAGGAAATTAAGAATACTGTTACAATTGAAAAAATAGTGCCACGGAAATATGTAAGAAACTCTCAGAGTAGGGAAAATGTATAAGAAAAATGGAAACAACTGACATATTAACTTTCTTTAAAGCTTTCTAGTTCTTTATGGAATGGATGCTGTCTTCATGACCATATTGAAAACAGGACTTTCTTATTTGCGAACAGGGCTTTCTACCTCCTGTACCGCTCTGTCTCTGTGCATCTGATGTCATCAGTAGTTGCCTTTTATGTTCTATATCAAGTGTTACGTAAATTGTGGTGATTTATAATTTATAAATAAAATTTAATGATAATGAAACATAATATAAATAAATAGACAGTAATAAGGAATGAACGCATTGGGAATAAACACATGTTTTTTTGATTTATTGAGTATACTTCGACAAGCTTCATGCTCTGTTATTTCATTGGAAACCAAAAGCAGCTATACCACTGCATGTCTCACTACCAAAGAATAATTTAGAGTATCTTTATTATATTATGAGGAGAATAATTATAGATATTTGATGTTTTATTAGTACTTATTTATCATCTGTGTGAGAACTTTAAAAATAAATGTCAGTCATTTAAAAAAAAGAAAAGAAAACATTTAATTAAAACAATGATTTAAAAACTGTGCTAATTTAGGAAAACCGCTCTAAATTCACACAAATTATGATGTCCAGCTAATTCTGACCACAATGACCTCACTAAAAAAATGTAACTTCCAGTGGATGGAGCACTGACCGGGAGGCAACAAAAAAAAATTGCAGAAAAGACCCTGCTTTGGTCTAATTCTTTACAGATGGCAAGAACCGGAAGTTTTGCAAGAAAAAATGAAAGCCATTCACTCTTTCAGTGACACGGGCCTTTGATACCAATACGTAGTCATTTGGCCATAGAGCTCCAGGTCAGGAAGGCACATAAAGATTGGTGATTAGAGAAATACTATATCAGTAAAGTGTGGCAAGCTTGTAAAAGAAACTTTAGCTTTTATCATTGTATTGCCGAAGCTCCCCAGGGCTATTTATATTAGATATTGAGTTAAGCATAACTTATTTAGCCTAAGCATTCCAGAAAACATTTTGATGTCAGCTACTGCAGGAAAAGTAAACACAAAGAGAGAGGAAACGGTTCTGATTTTGCAAAGATAAAAATGGTGTAATTTAATTGAATTATCCCATGCATTTTTTGAGGAATTAAGAATAGAGGTATTTTGCAAAGGCTTCTTTTAGCTCGGAAAACAGACTATTATCTGGTTTACGGAAGGGTTTTGTGAAGTGCGGGTTTGAGATTTATTAAAGGTATCTTGTATAAAGTTTGCATGCACTTAAATTATTCAGAGGTTTTAAGTAGATTAAAATATCTTATTTGGGTTTTTCATGTTTTGTGGATTTTGTGATGTGAGGGTATATAACATATTTGTATTTGACAGCTAGATGTTTTAGGTTTCACTTCCCGTGTATTAACAAACAACTCAAGAATAATTTACCAGCAACACAAAAGATGCTATTAGTATTTTTGGTAAAATATACATTGAACATTTTGTCAATATAGTTGGTGAAGAGCACTGAACTGGAGAAGAACTGAATTGGTAGAAGAGATACAAGAGATGGGAAGCAGATAGTAACAAACACATAATGTGAGTTCTCACGCTATCTGCTTATAGTACATACTAAAACCATAAGTCATCTGATTATTAATAAAAATTGTAGCTGTGACATACTGACCTCCATTGGAGACGGGAAAATACTCCAGAGCAGGACATTATTCACTCATGGCTATTTCCCAAGAGTCCAACCCAACTAAGCTAATAACTTCTTTGTCCACATATAGTCATTTGAGTGCGTCTGCCTCTCCTTAGAATGCCAGATATACCACGAATGACAAAGGCGCACATGGTTGGATGTTCAAATGTCCCAAATTGTTTATTGCTGAAACCACCTAAACAGCAAGTAATGTACTAATCATATGGATTTTCTTTAACAACCTCTGTGTGAGTTATACAATATAAAAAAATGTTCAATATCCAATATAAATAATGTATTTATAAATATACTGCACAGCTGAGGAACTTTAGTGCACACTGTAGGAATTATTCAAATTGGCAGTTGAATGACAGACCAGGTACAGGTAAAGTGTCCATACACATACACCAGTGTCCGTGCCAAAGTCTGTGAAGGTCCACATAACATCATTAAATTGTCAGTCATAAAGTACAGTAAATGTCCACCATAATAATGATGGTACCTAAACCTGATTATTATTCCCTAACTTAATGCTACTCATTAATTGATCTCAGAAGGTTTTAGGGCTAAATGTGTTTATTAATGATCTACCAAGTTGTTATGAGAGCCGTTTCTCAGTGTTTGCTGATGACAGGAAATTAGGTAAGGCAATATAGACTAACCTTGATGTTTATTCTTTGCAGGAAGATTTGGAGAGTGGAGGACTGGGCAAGCAAGTGGCAAATGAGGTTCACTATTAGACAACATAATATGCATTATGGGAAAAATAATAACAGTGCAACATATACTTTATATGGACTCTCCCTGTCCAGCTTACAATTACCAGTTTATTTGTATTTCTTAGATAACTAAAAGATTCTTGAGTGGTAAATCTCCTGTAGGCCCTGTAAAGCTCTGAAAGACTACTTGAGCGAGGATTCATAAACACTCAGCTTTATTACCGATCCTTTATCAACTTAGTATAAATTAGTTTTTCTTATAATATGCTTTGTTCATTGCTATGGAGATTTATTTCTGCTATAAATTAATTTGGAGTACTTGAACACAAAAAACACCTCAGGTTATTAGCTGCCTTATAATGACACACCTCACAGCATTTACTACATTGCAAAGAGACACAATGGGACACTGTGGTTTCAGTGGCGTGGTCTGTGGGCATGACCAGCGTTTTTGGCGACTATAATTTATGTATAGATATTCATGTAATTAGTTAAGTCAATTAGCGCACAAGCAAAATAAATTATTTACACAATATTTAAAAACTATATTTTAAAACACCTATACTGAAATTCAAACGTGCATTGTATTGCATTGGGCCCAAAATCCTGTGGGACATCAGGAAAAAGAGAAACAGAGACCCAGTTAGGGTCAATATCAAAACAAGGGATAGTTATGCAATTAGCTTGATTGTTACATATTGGGTCTATTCACTAAAATTCGACTTTTGACATTGACTTTCATTTTGAGTCAGATTCAGCACCCGGGATGAACTTACTCTCAAAAAGAATTTTGATCATCGGGTGGCGAATTTAACATTGGTTTCAAGCCAATTTATTACCGGCCTGCCATTATAATACCGGTTGGGTGGCAAAGCTAGTTCCAAGAGCTGTACATAAAATGGTTAACATAAAAGCAATGGACTTTTATGGTCCAATATAGACCCCTTAATGTATAAGTAGTCTGACAACAATTTGTTCAAATTCAATAAAAATGCCTGGAATGCTGGGGACTTGAAACTAAAAGCTATAAAATAGGTGTTTCTTGAAATGTGAACATTTTGGTTTGGCTCAGTTACAAAGATTATAAAATATCTTTAAATAATGATGTGTCTGATGTCTCATATTAGAGAAAGATGATTGCTATTAGAGCTTGCTCCACAGTTTGACAAATTCCTATACATTTACAAAATTGTTTTTCATTGGCACTAGAAGGGTTAACACATACAGTATTAAAGAGATATGATAAATATTGTATCAAACAGTAGTGAAGAGCAATCATTATTAACAATCCACTCGTTTCTATGGTGAAACTTCAATCCCAGAGCAGAGGAACGCACCAACATTGCTCATTATGGTGGTCTGTGAAGGAAAATGTGACACAATGGTTTCCTTGTATGACCACTTTGCCTATCCCTGCTCCAGAGCCATACGGAAGTGAGCAGGTTGTGACACAATGGCTTACCAACCATGCCGTTGACACTGCTGTCTTTGTATGAACACTTTGCCTATCCCTGCTCTAGAGCCATACAGAAGTGAGCAGGTTGTGACACAATGACTTACCAACCTTGCAGTGGACACCGATGTCCTAGTATGAACACTTCCTATCCCTGCGCTAAAGCCGTACAGAAGTGAGCAGGTAGTGACACAATGTCTTACCAACCTTGCAGTGGACACCGATGTCCTTGTATGAACACTTTGCCTATCCCTGCGCTAAAGCCGTACAGAAGTGAGCAGGTTGTGACACAATGGCTTAGTGCTAATGTACTAAACATACTAAAACTTACAGAACCATAAATAATAGTTTAAACATCACTGTGCAACATACAGTTCAACAGCTACAACTGCATTATTTATAGGAATTATTTTTCCCAGTGTGAACACAAGTTAAAATGTAGCCCATTTTTATTCGCAAATATGACCATTATTAATCAGAATTTGCTCAGATTTACTATTTTGAGTGCATTCTTTTAAAAGAGCAAAATTATTTTTCCTAGTACATACTCCTAATAGTATTGCATTATATATCTGCAATGACAGAAGCTTTACCTGTAAAAATCATAAATATATACACTTTTAACCTGCTTTTTTAATGTATTTCTGGATCCATTATATTGCACGGTCCTCTAATGGTATATAACTGTGCCTGAGCAAGTATAATCAAAACCCACTCGAAAAAAAAAAAGGCAGAGGTTAATTACATTTTTTCAGAGCTGAGCATATATCTTATCACTATGAAGCACAGAGCTTTGAAGAAACAGACGTGTACCCCTTTAAGAACTGTCTGTGACAGCTCAGAATAGAGACTGACACAGGAGTATCATCATTAAACACAGCTATACATGATAGAGATTTGCCACTAATCCAAAGCCATTTATCTTTATTATTAAACAGATAACGTGCCTTTGAAGGCCAATCCCTGTTTATACACACAGCAAGGTCCTCTCTAATGTAGTTTCCTCTATTACTTTTTCTTTTAATTAATTTATGTATGTCAAGATCAAGGGAGTCATTCATAGAAGAGGAACTGCAGGACACATGTATACATAAATCAACCTCTGTAACCTATATCCAGCATCCTGGATATATCTGACCAGAGAGATTTGATTTTACCTTTCTAGTTTAGGGAGGTGACTTTCTTACTTATCCCTCCTTTAAGAGGTTCTGTCATTTGCATCTTAACACATCTTATCAAGGAAAACCATCATAGTTTGATATGAACCAGCTCTTGACCAGTTCTTGACCCCTGTAAGCTCCAAGAGCACCTTTCTCCACAGAATTTTATCTAATTAAAGTTTAAAAGAAAAATGAATCCCTGGAAAAAGAGAAAAAAAAAAACACATAGTAGCATAGCTATAGAGACCAGTGATCCTGGCAAGGAGAGTGATAGCTTCATATAGTGAATGTATAATTGTAGTATTGGGATTGAAATAAACATTCTTACCAAGGTGTTAGTCGTTTAGGAGACATAGTCAAGGTGAAGCTATAAGTAACCCGCAGCTTAAGATGTGTTAGTATAGATATTTAACTAAATGAACTGCTGGAATGTGGAAATGAGAATTAAATGTTCACATTTTATTTATGAATCCAAGAAAGGTAAAAAAAAAAATATTTGTAAAATCAAAATACAAAAAGCTGACTATATTACCAGGACTTCGGTGAATGTCCCACTAGGGTTACCTTTTTAAGGTTTATGAGTTGGGCTGCCTTGGGTTCACCAAACAAGAATACATTGAAATATATTTGTTGCAGCCACCAGTTCAGTGTATTCTTTTAGTTACGGATATCAACTATTTCCTCTTCATGAGGAATTCTCATTAAAAAAAACCTATATAATATACCGCACTCTGATGATGTAGCTGGCTGATTATGTGCTGATAATAACTATATGATGCTATCATCTGTGAAATGCAGACTATAGGGTAATAATAAGTATTCTATATCATTGTCGGTCGCTGCCAGACTATATGCTAATAATAACAATAGTATACCACCGTTTATGGCTGGCTGACTATATGCTGTTAATAACTACACTATATCGCCATTTGTGGCTGACAGACCTGTGGGTGGAACCAGTCTGATGTGCTATGTATAATTTTCTTCTGTTATGATACAAGTAAACTAAAGCTTATTTAATATCTTCCTAAATAGGTTACTGTCCATAGAACAGGCTATCCACTTTATACTAAAGGGTTAGATCTCTGGCTTCCCTCTATGATTGAGTACAGTTCCCATCAACCCTATGCTTGGATAAGAGCTATTAACAGGTATATTACCATCTGAAGAAGAAGTACGCACTCTTGCTCCTTAGTACTATACTAGATTCCCAGTCCCATCTTATTAAGATTAGGGCCGACCTTTGTGGTGTGTGACCTGTGTGACCACACAGGGCACAAAATATAGAGAGTGCCAGAGGCTGAAGAGATTAAAAGATCTGGGTGTGCAGTTTGGGTTCTGGGGCAAGTTCCGTAGGTGCAAATTGAGTGCTGGGTAAAGTACTGTGGATGCAATCTGGTTGCTGGAGCAAGTCCAGAGTGCAATCAGCAAACAGGGTGCTATAGCATGTCCTGTGCATGCAATATGGGTGCTGGGGCAAGTCATGTGGACTCAATCTTGGTGCGGGACAAGTCCTGTGTGTGAAATCTGGGTGCTGGACAGGTTCTGTGGATGCAGTCTGGGTGCTGGGACAAGTCTTATTTGTGCAATTAAAGTGATTGGGCAAGTCAAGTGGGTGCAATCTAGGTGCTCTGGCAAGGCCTGTGTGTGTGTAATCTTGGTGCTCTTGCAGAACCTGAGGGTGCAATCTAGGTGCTGTGGTAAGACCAATGGGTGCAAGCTGTGTGCTCTAGCAAGACCTGTGAGTACAATATTGGGGCTTGGCAAGTCCTGTCTGTGCAATCTTGGTGCTGTGGCAAGTAATGTGGGTTTAATCAGGTGCTGTAGGTGCAATGGTGAGGGATAAAAGGAAGGCAGGAGAAATGGAGTGAAGAGGGGCAGAGGGAGGAAATAAAAACAAGGAATGCATTTTTTGTCAAAAACAGTTTAACTTTCTAATGACTACCTTACCAATGCCTATGACTGGTAGAGGGGAGAGACACCTAAGGCCAGTCCTGATTAAGATGTACAAACCTTATTATTATGTTTTTTTATGTCATTGACTGCAGCAAAGTGTACATTTCCCAGCACATCATGCATTGAAATGCCATAATTTTTATCTTATTTCTGCATAGTGACCATTTAGTTGTTTTTCCTTACTTAATGCAACAGTGAGCACTATAATTTATTACAGTACCATCTATTCTTGATGTTATGCTTGGATCATGTGCATGGAGTTGGTTAGCAACATTCCAGAACGCCTTGCTTTCATTGGCTACTGCTTTATTACCCTCAATTTCATTCTCTAAATCTGTGTTTAAAAACAGTTTAACAACACTTTGATTTTGTTTTAAGAAGCAGTTATGTGTTCCTCTCAGTAAGACACTGTATGGTTTAAAAAGCTATTAAAATGTGAGTTCCATTTTCATTCACTGTATTGTTGGCACAACAATCTGAAATCAATTACAACTCAGAATAGCAGCGAGACACACTAATGTTTATGGAGATAGGGATAAGGGCTTTCCTAAAGGGACTCCTTAACCTAAACATTGTCTGTATTGTAAAAGCAGAGGATAAAAAAATTATTAAAATTCATCTTTACATTGTGTTAGTAACGTTGCAGGCAACAAAGAAGTGTTTCATTTTATTAATGAGAAGGCCCACTCCTGCTACATTAAACGTCCCATTTTTGGTGGTGCATTAGGGACATTCATTACAGAGCTGCTCCCCATGACATCAGAGAATGTCCATATGACAACTGTTCTCTGATTGCTGTGAGTCAATGTCAACTGAGCGCCACATAACCAATCAGTGGAGAGTATGTCCACAGTCCCACACGCTCCCACTCTCCAGCTCATGGGCCGCGGGAGGCTAAGAACTAACCGCATATCCACAGTCACTATACTCAGCATACAGTGACCACTGTACAATTAACAAGCTTTTCAAAGATGGGACATACTCGAAACCTCCTGAATACTTTACTATTTTGGTATACTGATGCTGTCCCCTCCATGTTTTGTTGATAATGTACTTACTTGAACCAGAGTTTAACCCGCACTAAATTATTAGGTCCATCAAACCAGTGACCTCCTTTACCCTGCCCCAGGGCACTCCAGCTTGCACTTGCTGGTGCTGAAGTTGGGTCTTTCATTTAGGCCAGACAGCCCAGTCTGTTTTCTCAGCAATGTACGTTTAGGGGGACTAATCCCAATTTATTCACTCCTTTTACGCCCTCTAATACAATTACTATCATCTCCTTCTAACCTTTACTTGCTTCATTCTTGCTCCATACATTTCTAAATCTCATACTTCAACCCCTTTTTTATCACTCTTTTCCTTGTAAAAAAGTGAATACTACCACTTACTGAGATGTTACACTTTGAACTGAATATTTTTTGCATTTGAAAAAGATATTTAAATGTTGTTTAAGTACATGATGAAAAACAAAACAAAAAATTATTTATGGGGAAAAATAAAGATTTTGGAAAATTGGGCAGACTAGGCGGGCCAAATGGCTCATATCTGCCAACACATTCTATGTTTTGTATAATGGGGCTTGCCTATCATTTTAAAAGCATTATATCTTTTAAATCTACATGAGCAGATGGGCTGTATCTGTGAAACCAATGACACCATGTTATGTGTTACTCCAGGCAGCAATTTTCAAGCAGGAATTAAGAAATCAAGTAGGGCACACAGATCTCCCTCTTATTAGTATGTAGCCAGTGTGTCATGGATTTCCTGGACCCTCGTTTTGCTGGGTTATAGTGAACTGAATATTTAGATCTGCTCATGGACCATTACACTGAACTATATCTTAATAGTGTATTGATTACACTCAAGTTCCAATGAATACACGTTGAACAAGAAGAGAATAAAAAGTTCAAAAGTTTAAAGTGGATTTTTCTACCACCAAGCTATTTCTACAAGTAGGCATGATGAAAGTTTGACCAACTTTGTCAAAGGTTGTTTTTACATCGCTTTCAAACCAATCCAATGCAAATAGAAATCTAACCAGATGGTATTCAGCACATTTATATGCCAGAGCTAAAAACATATTTGCCACATGTAAAGCTGACTGAAGACAAAGCGCTTCAATCGCCTTGAAAAGAAATTCTGCATTGTCAGAGGTACCATCTCTTCATAAGCCCCCAAGGTAATGTTAATACGTGGTTAAATAACCTTGGCAATTATTTACAGTTCATCAAGCCACAAGATTTGTTACCTCTGACTTCATGGTGTTTTTGTCCTGTCCAATACGCTAGTATATAAGTAAAATGTAAAGAAAAAATTAAGTTAAAAGAGTAGAAAATATACTTTTTATTTGGACATTATTTGTTGATTGTGTGCCATTTTTCTGAAAAAAAGTATATTCATCCTAACATTTAAATTGGAGTTTACAACTTGTTGTAAATGTAATACATGATGGTGTATATACATCTTAACATCAATTCTCCTGGACATCTGTGTGGCTAAAAGATACACAGCCCCTGGACCAGTTGGGAATGGGTCTCTCACTGCTAACCAAAGCCAGTGGTTTATTAGGAAATCATTGGGGTTTGGTGGACTAAATGTAAATAATATGATTTAAATTTTTCTAGATATACGTGTGCAGAAAAGACATGACATGGTAGCTTCTATCATTGGAGATATGTATTTGGCTATAAATAACTGAACTTAAAACCAGACTGTGGGGTAAATAACGGCCACAGCACTTTATTTAAATAGTCATTGCATTACATTATACATATACATTCCACACATATATATCCGTATTATACAATGACTAAACATAACATTCCATATAACAGAAAAAAACTACCAAGCTTGCACGAGTATCCAGGTGGCTGCCGAATAACTCCATGTTCTGGGCATATACTAGTGCCCCCAATACCTGAGGTTGGAGGTACCACTTTCCCCTCGTACCTCCCACCAGAGTCCCGATTGACTCTCCCCAATCCTTTCTTCAATGAACCCTCCTGGATACTCTGCAAGCTTACGCCAACGCTGTGACATGTAAATAAATAAAGGCTCATACCAGAAAAATTAGGGAGGGTGGGTGGGACAACAGGTAGGGGAAAAAAACTTTTCCTAAAATGGCTCCCAAACTTCCTGTTCCTAGCTTTTATCGATTCCCAACTTCTCCCACTAACTCCCACTATAGGCTGAACATATCCCCTCAGCACCCTGTCATGATTGCCACTCCCCGACCTTGTCTGGGGACTACAGCCAAGGAGTACACTTCGACAATCTCTCTCACCTTTTGTTAATTTGTTATTCATCTGGATTGTGGGCTACATAAATAAAGTTATACATATATAATACCTACATTTTTCTGACTTAAAGAATGATTTCTCTATGAAAATACAGATTTTGTCTGCTTTAATCATTAGCTTTCAATTTAGTAATAATATATGTGTGTGGAAGGGGAAGGAAAGGATGAAGGTTTTATTATTGCTGGTTTTCTTCCTACCTTCTAACCAATTTTCTTACATTTTTTCAGGAACCACAGTTTCACATTGCCACAAGACAATATATGCTGAGGGCTGACAAAATGGAGATCGTCACCACTTCCAGATATAACTCAATATACTCTAAGTAGCTACGTTGGTAAATATTCTGTCAACATGAAAAAGAGAAACCTGGTCATCACTAGGTTTGGCTTTTTTTGGTTTCATCTAGTATTTATGGGTTGTTAATGTATGCTGAAGTATATTTAAGGAAGTACAGAAAATGCATATTTAGCAATGCATACATAGAGCAGTTTAGGAAACCCTGGAGAGAGCATGCAATAAAAGTGCAGGGCTGCATGACAGGATCAGGAAGGACTGTGATTTTAGCTATATGGGTAATGTTACTCATCTGTAGCAATAGTGGGTAGGATGCTCAAGATGTCATTTCCTAGTAAACAGGGACAAGTAAACTTGCCAGCCTGCCCTCTTTTTGTTATGTGGACGGAAGGCTTGGTGGATGTCAAGATGTGTAGGGTGCTAGCTATGAGGGAATTGTGCACATAAGCTTGTCCCAGGGATTGGTACCATAGAAGGCGGGGAAAGTTGCTTTTACAATTAGGAATCAACACATTAAATGAAGAGAGTATATTTAAAGGAAGAAACACTACCACAACAAGAGGACATAGTCTTAAATTAGAAGGGCAAAGATGTAAACGTAATATCAGGAAGTATTTACTGAGAGGGTAGTGGATGTATAGAATAGCCCTCCAGCAGAAGTGGTAAAGGTTAACACAGTGAAGGAGTTTAAGCATGCATGGGATAGGCACAAGGTTATCCTAGATATAAGATAAGGCCAGGGACTAATACAAGTATTTAGAAAATTGGGTAGACTAGATGGGTCAAATGGTTCTTATTTTCAAACACATTCTATGTGAAAACCATCATTTTTGTTTATTTAAATTTCCAGTGTGCTGGTGAAATGAGTGGGTTTATGGTTTATGAGTGGGCTGGTGTATCCCCAGATGGTTTACAGTTTAACACTGTTGTTTACAGTCTATGTTATGCAATTGTTATAATTAAAATTTTTACTCTATGTCTAAAATCTAAAATCTGTCGCTCAGGGAGTGTTGCAAGACTGCCTCTAGAGGCAGTCTGCAACATTACAGGCATTTAAAAAATATATATTTTTAATATATAATATTTAGGGTTAGGTTTGGCATTAGGGTTAGGTTTGGGTTAGAAAATGGTTAAGAAAAAGCAACACATTAATTCCAGCGAATGCTCTATAACTTCCAAAAACCACGAAAAAATTGTAAAAATTGAAGACAAATTTATTTAGCAGGTTTTTAATTAAGTATAAAAGATTTTTCATGTAAAAGAAAATATGTCTTTTTTTCATCATATTTTATAATTTTTACAGTAAATAATATGATATGATCAACATAATGATATCTTAAGTAATCCCCTTTTCATGCCAAAAAAAACCCAATATATTATATGTTTGGGAACATTAAACAAGAAAGATGAAAATTAAAACTAAACACAAACATCACCGAAGAGTAAAAACAGCCATGGTTTGACGAAGGATACAACATTTCACAAACAGTGTGCTCACTATAGGGTTAAAGTATATGTCAAATTATGAAAATAAAATAATTTAACTGAATTTCAGATTTCAGTATAAGATAATATATAATACGTATTACCAACAATGCAATATCTATGCAAACTATGATATAGATTTTTATTTGTTTTAACTAAAATGATAATAATGGGATGCTTAATTAAATAATAATGGGATAGTTTAAATTAAAAAAAAAAGATAAAATACTATTCACAAAAAGACTCTACATTAGTAAAAAAAAAAAATTCAGACTCAGAGAAACAACTATTACAGCAGACTCGATCGTCAATAAAAATAGTAATACAAATAAAATAAAAGTCTAAAAAATATTTATGTGATGATACAGTCACTGATTGGAGAGGCAATAAAGCAGACAGAAAAAAACAAAAACAAATATAATAGTGAGACCAATCAAAATAGAGAGTTGTGCTTCTCTTCTTTCTCTTTTGCATATATCTCACTGTTGGAAAGAAGTTTATGATCTTCCACAGAGGTGCAGAGTGGACAAGAACATGGACCTGATATAATTATTCATTTTTTGTGACATTTATTCAATAACATTATTTTACTCTCTGTTATTTTATTATTTGCATTAGATATTTATTATCCAGTAAATCCGATTATCTTCTTCTATTAGACTTTCTGTTTGTTTTATTCTTAGCATTTTACTCATTGTTCTGTTAGTGCAGGAGTGTCTTTCCTGGTTGGTTGTATGCTAATAACTTTACACAAAAGTGATTTTTTTTTTTTTTAAATTGAAACATTCTTTAATAATTCATGCACACTTGCATCTTGTTGGAAAAAGATTTTGGAAATAAGCAACAATATAGTTCAAGATGCCAAACCAAGCATATTTGCAGCCAAGACCATGTTTATAAGTACTTTTTTTTCCTGCATTGCCATCTCCTTCTAAATGCTCAGCTAAACATTAAAATGACCACAATTTTGTGTCAGTAACTCTTTTTTTTCAAGGTGACAAACCTCAACATTTGCCCATGAATTGATTTTTTCACTTTATCATGGAATTTTTCATCTATTTTTCCTCTTATGTAAGTACTTAAGTGTTTGACTATAACAGAGAATCTGTTAATGCTTCCCTTAGCTCAAATTGTTGGCTCCCCCACAAAAGCAAATTTGTCAGTGAACTGGAGCCACAAGGTCACATCAAATATCCACCAAAACTAAGGTACTATTTGACTGCCAATTCTGTTTCATTAAAATATATGTCTAAAAAAAATAAATTAACTTAAACAATGGAACAATATTATTGCTCTTTATAGCAGATTTCATGAAAACACACATACTTTACAATGGGACATTTGAATATTGCATTAGATTAAATTTTGATTTCGTTTTTTCAATTACATTCACCATGGAACAGACAAAATGTCCAGTCTAGGACACCAAGGTCTATCGCGAGTTCTGTGACGGTCCATAGAACAACATTAAATCTCTTTTAAACTCCAGTAAGTGTCCACTATGAACAATGCTGGTGTCTACTCATGGTCCCTAGGAACTCCACATAAGCAGGGCAAGGCTCCTGTTGCCCAAACCTACTGAAGCCCATGGAATTTGCCTTAATGCAATGGGCCTTGACAGGGCTAGGAGGTGGGCCAGAAAGGGTTAAGTTTCAGTGATGTCATGTAGGGGGTGGGGTTATTTAAATAGGGCCCGCCATTTTAAAGTCTTCAGATTTTAATTTAACAGCCAAGGTGTCAGTTGTCCCGCCCGCCCTCCCTATTTTAATTAACGTCAGTTTGAGTTTTGGGAGGTAATGGGGGGTGTAGGATCAGTGTTAGGTTCTTGGAAGGGTGTGATCAGGAACCTAGGATGGTGGTCATGTTATGGTTGGTGGGTTAGAGCTGGCCTGTGGCTATTAAGCCGGGGGTTATAAGGGCATCTCGGTATGCCCCTATAAGTGTTAATTCAGGTATTGCACTCAATGTTATGTAATATGTTAATTGTATATGTTAATTTATATGTGGGTCATTGCCTTAAGTTTACTGTATAAACGGGGGAAGGATTGTGTTACGGGTGGGCAATGACCTTATATGTGTTCAATTTATTATTAAATAAGCTGTGGCCTTTTATTTCCACTTATATACTGTGTCTGTGTTTATTTGGGATAACAAAGGCCTTTACAGGGCCCAGAAATCCGACAATGCCTTTGTCATGAGTTCTCCCTATGAGACAAACAGAGTTAGTCCTGTGTAGTGCATTGTTTTTCAAGATTTCACTGTGTTTTATCCATCACCAGCTGAGCTCTTCAAGGATGAAAAGCCCACCCAGTTTGGCCCTGTACAATGTATAGTTGAGCTGGTGAAATTAATTGTTTCATTCAATGTTTAGTGAATAGATCATCTAGGGTACTTTGGACAGAGTGTTTCCAAACTGTTACTGTACTTGATAATACGCTGCAATAAATAATGCTTACATTTTGCACATAATAGGATAAAAAATGGGGGGAATCTAATTGTACAATTTGCTCCAGTTCCAGACTGTTCTCTACTATAGAATTCAGCTAAATCCTAAATCGGTTTATAATCCTCTGACTCAGCCGTGTGGGATGCCTCTTCTGCATTTTGGATGCTACTGACTATTACATACACACACCTCTCATAGTTACCAACATTGGTTATGTTTCCAGGGACAGATATTTGTTCAACATGCTGCAGAAAGACCATGCAAAGTGCAGTCCGGCAGTGTGTAGGTTGGATATATGCACAAAACAGAATCCAATTAATAAATAAGGGTGGAGATCTAAAGGACCTACCATGATTAATTCATTGGATTCTGTCTGTGCATATATGTATCCTACACACTGTCGGGTTGCACTGTGCATGCTCTGTCTGTAGGGTTGCCACCTGGCCGGTATTTTACCGGCAGGCCGGTAAAAACTTAGCATCAGGCCAATGTTAAGTCTATGGAGACAGTACCAAGGCCGGTATTTTTTGGAGGAAAAGGTGGCAACCCTATCTGTTTGCAGCATGTGGAACACATATGTGTCCCTGGTACTATGCTCTTTCTGTTTTAACTTCTAGTAATATTACACATTGATTTGGTAAGAACAGGTACATATGCTACAAAAGTTACAATTCCTACTGGTAGTTTTACTTGAGATTTACATTCCTTCTCATTTGAAACCAAACTCCTGCTCAGTCTCTTGCAACGACCAGCAATCCCTAGGTATAAATATTTGCCTCATTCTGTGGCTCAGACATACAGTACTTTAGCTAACCTTTCAGGGGCTGTGTGGTTAGCCACAGAGAGGGCGGGGAACACTTTTTCTCTTCAAATTATCTTCAAAGGAAGTTTCAATCTAGTTTTATTTTGAAAAAAACACATACTGAGATTTTAAAAAGTACAATACAAAACCAAACGGTTTTATTACAAATAAGAATTTTTTTTGCAGCAAAAATCAGAACCTTAAAGACTTTTTATATAGCAGTAAATAGAAAAAAAAATAACAAAAAGAGAACAGTTTGTACATCTAACAGTTTCCAGTTAAAGATTCAAAACTAATTTCATTTTGAAATATATGATAGAAATTTAAATTAATTGGCATGATTTACATTATACCAAACTAATTCAAGCCTTGTGGCACAGTTTGCCATTGCTATCATAGCTATGGCCTGAGCCTACGCCCGTTGGCGCTCACAGACAAACACTTTTTTGTGAGTTCAATTTCTGAATGTAGGCAGCAATCTCGAAGCCAGTGTTCCATTAACCTTGGTCATATCCGAAGGTCATATAGCCTTCATTGTTTAACATAAACGCATATGGTCCCTTACCTAGTTGAAATGGATGTCCTTACAAAAAATATACTTAAATTAGCAATTGAAAAAAAGGCAAAATGAACAATAAACTGTCAATTTGTTTATGGTCTGTGTCAATACTTTGTAAATCAGTTTAGCGGCTATTATTGCAATAGGATAAAAAGTGACCTGTCTTTGAGGGGGAATCTATGGTTTGAAAAGTGTTGTGTAATTCCAAGATGGTACCCTCCACACCTAATCACAATCATACATCTTTGATTCTATGGGGCTTATGTATAAAGATAATATCTGGTGCAATTATCTAATTAGCCGGAACATTCCATTGGTTTTCTCTGGTTTGCTCTCTAAATATCTGATATACCACATCTAACCTCTACGTAAGAGGTTAACTATATTATATTATATACACACATTTTCTTTCTTCTTTTAGTCTGTTATTTGTCTTACTCATTTCGGTCTGTGCAATGCCTGAAACAGCTTATTTTAACATTTGACAATAGTCCCAGGGTAATAGAATACAGAATAATAATGTAATGAATACATACCTAATAGGATCCCTTGTGCCAATAATATAAATCAATTATCCTTGAAAAAAAGACAATATTTCTGTAACATGTTGGCTATCACTACATACAATAAATACTATATTTCAATGACAAAACCTAAGCAGCCTGATGAAGTTATTTTGCAATGTGAAACAATCAGTACTTGGTGATCTTAATATTTAACTTGCCTCTTTTTAGACTTTAACATGGTGTAATGTGATCTCTGGGACTGTTTCAGAATCAGATCTGGAATCTGCGTGTTTTAATGTAGAGCGTCTTGTCTTACACAATGACACAAACCCATGATTTGTTGGAAATGAAAAATCACATTGCTAGATTATTTGTGACAAACGCACCTGGGCGCGACTACTTATAGTTTAAATAAAAGATTAAATGGACTAGGGGGCCTAAAAAATGACATATGCACCTGTTAGATGATTTTTTTTTAAGACTCGCACTATATTTGCTTGCTGAAGGAATGCATTAATCCATTAAGAGAAATAAGTTTGATTTTTATAGTTCACATTTTCTATGCTACTTGTCCAACTACAGTTATTTATCCACAAATATATAATGCAAATATGTAATAAAGTACATCATTGCTGTACATTTCAAACCAAAACAGTTACCTTTCTTGTGTTTTGACTGTTTTAGTGACATCACAAATACAGTCTTGTATGCAAATTAGCTTTTTCAGTGGGCAGCAGTTATTTTACATCCGGTGCTGCATAATGATATTAATATTATACAATTATATACTCCCCTGCTCTCTTACTGGCTCCTGTGTATCATAGTGGGCAGGACTAGGTGGCTTTGTATAACTTTTTTTTACCTGCCTTCCAACACAAAGAGAGGAGATTAACCTGATCAAAATGAATTATAACTCTGTCCCCTTGTGATGTAATAGTTACATTACCCTCCCATTCAATGCAAGTCTATGATCATTGATCAAACTTATAGACTGCATTCTGTGTCCCAAGCCCTAAAGTGAGAAATTTGTGCTATAAAGTCTCTGAGTAGTGGCACCCAAAAACACTATATTTCACAAAATGGCGGCGCCCAGTCACACTAGTTTAGTTACATATTTTATTAAATACAGTCACATAAGAAAAACAGAAGACATCTGAAATCAACAATACAAAATAAAAAAATAAAACCTTTTAATATTTTGGTGGGAGTGTCCCTTTAATATAATGCATGTAATCTGGTACTAAAAGTGAAACAAAAAGTAAAGATAGCTTATGCTGTAAGCGGAAATGGGAATTCAGTAATTATAAAAGGATAAAGTGGTGTTTGTTTGTAGAGAGGGAGGGAGAGAGATGGAGGTTCCTTGGTAGTGCATTCCAGAGATGTGGCACAGCTCGAGCAAAGTCCTGTGTGAGTAAACGGGTGGAGGAGAGTCTCATGATAGGAGCACAGAGGTCGTGTTGGTGGGGATAGCTTGATTAGATCAGAGATGTGAAAGGGAGAAGAATCATAAAGGGCTTTGGAAGTCAAAGCAAGGGTCTTGGATTTAATTCTTAAATTAATGGGAAGCAATGCAATGCTTCACATAGTAGAAAAGTAGATAACGGCTGGGAAGATAAGCCTGGCAGCAGCATTTTGGATTGATTGCGGTGGACAGAGTCATGTCAGAAGATTGCCAATTATAAGAATAATGCAATAGTCAAGACAGAAGATGATATGGGAATGAGCAAGAGTTTATTATATTTATTACATCTATTATTACATGATTATTTTATTGCTTAAAACAATGTTCCATAATATATTTAGCAGTTTTGGGGTAGTTATTTGTAAGTTTGGCTTCTAATCATTATTTCTACCAGTCCTTATTTCTTTTTAATGTGTTAATACATTTGATTGATATGTAAGAACTTTTGTACTACTAGGTATATAATCCAAATGAACCGTGATCTCAGCCAGGGCATATTCTGATACCATCTAAATGTGGTGTTTTACCAAGAGAAAGATAGAGGGTTTATGCAAAAAAAAAAATATATATATATTCTACACTATGGTGTTATTTGTTAAAGTTAATTCTGGGGCAAAGTACTACAAATGGAGCATTCCCCATGGAAGCCAGTGGGTGTTCTTGCTGTTTATACCAGTTTTATAACTTTGTATTCATAAACTACAATGTACCCTCTAAACAAGTCATCAAGAAAATCACAGGTAATTCATTTGCACAAAACACTTTCCTACATTACTGCCAATCCCTGCACAGTAGTTTTGATATTCTGGATTTTCATCAACCCACACCATATTAGTCATTCAAGGATTCTTTTGAATTTGGCATTTTAAATACTTTTTCCACCTTCCAAAGTAAATTGACATACTTTGTATTTCCTTGTACCAAAAGGCTTGCTATCCTAAATAATCTATAATTCATTTGATATCCCTGATTTATTTACATTTCTCAGTATGATTAGGTCATCATCGTACATTATTTGGTCACATAGGAAGACCTTCTCTATAATATAAATTATATTACCTAATAAAGAAAGCTAACTACTATTAATTAATAAGGCCAATGGTCTAACTCAGTATTATCCAACTTTTCAATATGGAGTTCTACATACTGTGCAGAAGTTTGGGATTGTTATTAAGCTGTTTTGTCACAATAGAACAGGGGTGGGGAAACTTTTTTCTACCAAGGGCCATTTGGATATTCATAACATAATTTAAGGACAATACAAAATGATCAACTTAAATTAATATTCATTTGCCCATTAATATGCCACAGCCAGTATGCCCAGTAATATTCCACTGCCTGTATGCCCAGTAATATTCCACTGCCAGTTAGCCCAGTAATATGCCACTGCCTGTATGCCCAGTAATATTCCACTGCCAGTATGCCCAGTTATATGCCACAGCCAGTATGCCCAGTAATATGCCACTGCCAGTATGACCAGTAATATGCCATAGCCGGTATGCCCAGTAATATGCCACTGCCAGTATACCCAGTAATATGCCACAGCCAGTGTGCCCAGTAATATGCCACAGCTATTATGCCCAATAAAATACCGTAATCCCCACTCCCCAAGCCTCAGTACTTACCTTGCTGCTGCAGCTGCTCTCTAGGTCGCCTCCTCCACTGTCTTCTCTCCATGCACGCTGCATGCGTAGCGTGCGTGGAGGAGGGACAAATAGCTGCCGGACATGATGTGATGAACGTACCGTGGTTCAGAAGTGGAGCCCCAATTGCAGAAGTGACAGCCCTTGCCAGACACCACAGTACTGTAGGATAGCGAGACTGCAGCAGTGACAACTGGCACGAGTGTCAGAAAAAGGGTAGTCGAGAGGGATCCAGGTAGTAGAGCCAGAGATAGAATAAACGGTAAACAAGGCAGGTCAGGGAGTCCAGAAATCACAAAAAACGAGGAGGAGAGCCGAGGTCAGGGAGCCAGAAAGCGGGAGGTCCAAAGAATCAAGCCGGGTCAGGAGTCCAGAAGAAGCGAAGGTCAGCAAAACAATCCGGGTCAAACAACAATAGTAGGAAATATTACAAAACAGGAACAGGCAAGGTGAATACTCAAGCAATTCTGAAAAAGGCGCGCCGGTGTTTTAAAGGGCCATAGAACCGCCCCCGTGACGTGTGAGACACGCGCCGTGCCGCTCGTTTCCATAGAGATGCTCGGGAGAGAAAAGCCACAGAGGTCTGACGCGCGCGCGCTAATAACCAATGCCGGGCACGCGCTGAGCGGGGAATCCGACGGCTGGGGATGTGAGTGATGTTATGTCCCGATCGCAGGACCCGTCTGGCATTAGGTCCTGTAGGTGGGTGACGGGGGGAAGCCCTGCGATCCTTACAGAGCCCCCTCCCCAGGCGCGAACTCCGGGCGCGAACCATCGAAGGGCGAGTGGGGTATCTTCGGTGATAGGCGCGCAGGCAAGCCGGAGCGTGGATGTGCGACACCGGTTCCCATGACCGTTCCTCGGGACCGTAGCCGCGCCAGTGAACGAGGTATTCGAGGTGCCCCCTGCGCCAACGAGAGTCTAGAATCTGTTGAACCACATACTCCTCGCTGCCATCCACAACCACCGGAGCCGGAGGAACCGGAACTCGACCCTTGAAGGGGTTAGCCAGGTAGGGTTTTAGGAGAGAAACATGGAACACGGGGTGGATCCGTAGCGAGGAAGGGAGCTTAAGGCGCACGGCTACGGGACTGAGCACTTTCGTAACCGTATAAGGGCCGAGGAAACGGGGACCCAACTTCTTTGATGGACATGCCAAACGGATATGTGAGGACGACAGCCATACCTTGTCTCCAGGAGTATAGTTGGGGGGAGGAGTGCGTTTACGGTCTGCATAACGTTTTTGGGTTGCCTGGGCCCTTAGGAGGTTCTGGCGTAGAAGAGTCAGGTGACGGGACATACGAGACAATCTGTCATTAACTTCAGGAACAGAGGGATCTACCATCAACCCAGGAACTGAAGCAGGGTGGTATCCATAAGACGCAAAAAACGGGGACATGCGGGTGGATGATTGGTAATGGTTGTTATAGGCGAATTCAGCCGTGGGGAGCAAAGTGAGCCAATCATCTTGTAAGTGGGTGGTATAGCACCGGATATACTGTTCCAAGATCTGGTTCAGGCGCTCCGTCTGTCCGTTGGTTTGTGGGTGAAATGCGGTGGACAAAGCCGGGTTGATTTGGAGGTTACGGCAAAATGATTTCCAGAAATGAGACGTGAATTGAACTCCTCGATCTGAGGTGATGGTCTGAGGTAATCCATGTAGTCGAAACACTGAGGATAGAAACAAAGATGCTGTAGTGGCGGCAGTAGGAACCCCAACGATGGGGATGAAATGAGCCATTTTGGTAAAGCGGTCCACCACCACCATTATGGTATCATGTTTCCGAGAGGGAGGAAGGTCAACGATGAAATCCATCGAGATAGAAGTCCATGGTTTGGAGGGCACCGGGAGAGGGCACAATAAGCCAGCAGGCTTTGTTCGGCTGACCTTGTTTCTGGCACAGGTGTCGCATGTGCGAACGTAATTCGAGACATCTTTTCTCAGAGAAGGCCACCAGAAGTGACGGCGGAGGAGTTCTACAGTCTTGGTAATTCCGCCATGCCCGGACAACAGGGAATCATGATTGGCTTGTAGAGCAGCAACACGGACTGGTTTGGGCACGTATATTCTATTTTTGTAGTAATGGTACTCTCCTCGGGACCTGATAGGAGGTTGGGTGCTGGGAAGCACAATGTTTCTCAAATGACTCCGAATTTCCTTCATCAGATCGGTATGGGTGGTCAGAAAGATAGAAGACGGCAGGATCGTATCAGGCGTGGTGTCTTCTTTAGGGGGTATATCGTAGATGCGTGATAGAGCATCGGCTTTGATATTGCGTGATCCCGGTCGGAAGGTTATGTGAAGGTTAAATCTGGTGAAGAAGAGAGACCATCTCGCTTGTCGGGGACGGAGACGTTTAGCCCTCTTCAGATACTCCAGGTTACGGTGATCCGTGTAAATAGTGACGGGGTGTGCTGATCCTTCCAACAGATGTCTCCATTCTTCCAACGCATGTTTGATTGCTAACAGTTCTCTGTCCCCTACATCATAGCGGGATTCAGTAGGAGTAAGGCGATGAGAATAAAAGGCCACAGGGTGTAATAGAGCCTTTTCTCCATGTCTTTGGGACAACACGGCTCCTACGGCAGTTTCGGAGGCGTCTACTTCCACGAAAAAGGGGAGTGATGCGTCTGGCTGGATGAGAACAGGGGCAGAGGTGAAGCGTTGTTTCAGGAGGTCGAAGGCTCTTTGTGCGGCTGGAGACCAGAAAAAAGAAACATGCAATCGAGTTAGTTCCGTGATTGGGGCGACTACCTGGAAAACCCCCTTATAAATTTGCGATAGTAATTGGCAAATCCTATAAAACGCTGGACAGCCTTTTTGCAGGTAGGTATCGGCCAATTCAAAACTGCGGAGATTTTTCTTTGGTCCATTTGTATATTTCCTGGAGTGAGGATGTGACCAAGAAATTCAACCTTGGTGCACTCGAAGGAACATTTCTCCAGCTTGGCATATAATTGGTGCGTTCTAAGACGAGAACGAACTTGGCGGACATGGAGACGATGTTCTTGAAGGTCCTTTGAAAAAACGAGAAGATCATCTAGATACACTACCAAAAAGACGTCTAAAAAGTCTCGAAAAACGTCCTTCAGGAAGTGCTGGAAGGTGGCTGGGGCATTACACAGCCCAAAAGGCATTACCAGATATTTGAAGTGCCCATATCGGGTGCGAAAAGCAGTCTTCCATTCGTCCCCCTTGCGAATCCGTACTAAGTTATAGGCCCCACGTAGGTCGATCTTGGTAAAGATGGTAGCTCCCCTCACTCGGTCCAGAAGTTCCGTAATAAGGGGTAGAGGGTAACGGTTTTTTACAGTAATATCGTTAAGTTCCCGATAGTCGATACACGGTCTGAGGCCTCCATCCTTCTTCCCGATAAAGAATATGGCAGCACCCGCCGGGGAGGTAGATGGTCGAATGAAGCCTTTCTTTAAGTTTTCCTCAATATAATTCTTTAGGTGGGTTAATTCCGGTTCAGACAGCGGGTAGATCCTCCCAAACGGAATGGATGATCCAGGCAGAAGGTCGATGGGACAATCGTAAGGACGCCTTGGTGGTAAAACGTCAGCACCCTTCTTGTCGAACACGTCAGCATAATCACCGTAAGGATCTGGGAATTCAGAAGCGGAGTCAGGAGAGCAGGAGTCTACGGTGGTCAGTAGTGGAGATGGGGTGACTAAACAATGGTGTTGACAAAATTCGGAAGTGAATGTGAGGGAACCTTTTCCCCAATCTATGTGGGGGTTGTGTTGTCGTAGCCAGGGGATCCCCAAGATAACTGGGTAGAGAGGCGAATTCACAACCTGGAAGCGAAGAGACTCTGTATGGGATGAGTCTAACGTGACTTGTAGTGGCAAGGTCTCCAAAGTAACGGGGCCTGAGTTGAGGGGTGTTCCGTCTACCACCTGTATATGTAACGGTTTGTTTTTCTTAAAGGTAGGGATATGAAGGAGCTTGGCCGTAGAGTGATCAAGGAAACAGCAACTTGCTCCCGAGTCGATGATAGCTTGAAGTGTAGCAGACTTAGTGGCCCACTGTAGAGACAAGGAAAGGGATAGATGAGGGGACCCAAGCGAAAGCACTGTACTGGGACAATGGTGGAATTGGAGTATCTTACCTCCCGATGGTCTAGGCAGTCGAGGACAGGTACGTATAAGATGATCCGGTTTACCACAGTACAGGCATAGATTATTCACTCGACGACAGGTTCTTTCAGCCTCAGTAAGGGGGCCCCGGGCAATGCCTACTTGCATAGGCTCTTCCTGAGGGTTGGTGGCTGTGGTACTGGAACTGGGATTTTCAAAAAATGCAGTTGAACGTCTGGGTGGAGGTGCGAAAGTGGATGTACGCTCCAATCTTCTCTCCCTTAGTCGTCGATCCAGCTGTACCACTAAATGGATAAGAGCATCCAGTGATGATGGTATCCCTATACGTGCGAGTTCATCCTTGAGGGAGTCCACTAAACCTTGGCGGAATTGGTCCAACAGTGCTGGTTCATTCCAGGTGCTGTCGATGGCCAGACTCCGGAATTCCGTCACGTATTCCTCCACGGGTCTTCGGCCTTGTCTCAGGGAGCGGAGTGAGGATTGGGCTGTAGACATTCTGAGCGGGTCTTCGAATAGGGCGTCCATCTCCTGACAGAAAGTCAACCAAGAGTCCAACGCTGGATGGTGTGAATGCAGGAGGTGATGTGCCCATGTCTGTGGTTCCCCCTGAAGCAGAGAAATAACTGTTCGTATCTTGACGTAGTCAGTGGCATACGTCCGAGGCTGTAAGGAGAACAGTAGTTGGCACGAAGTCATGAAAGCACGGTACTTTTTCCTATCACCCGAGAACCGTTCTGGCAAAGGGATTCGGGGTTCAGGGGCGGATAGCGAAGCCGGCTCAGGAAGAGGTACGTTCAAAGGGGGAGACGGCCCTTCGGTGGAGGGGTAGAGGCGTGACACTTGCAAGTCATGGAGTTGATGCTGGAAATGTGAATGGCTTGCTTGCAGATCCTGCACCGATTGGGTGAGGGTGGATAATTGTCGGGATTTGGCAGAGACGGCTTCCATCACTTCTGCGGGGTCCATATGGCTTGAGTATTATGTGATGAACGTACCGTGGTTCAGAAGTGGAGCCCCAATTGCAGAAGTGACAGCCCTTGCCAGACACCACAGTACTGTAGGATAGCGAGACTGCAGCAGTGACAACTGGCACGAGTGTCAGAAAAAGGGTAGTCGAGAGGGATCCAGGTAGTAGAGCCAGAGATAGAATAAACGGTAAACAAGCCAGGTCAGGGAGTCCAGAAATCACAAAAACGAGGAGGAGAGCCGAGGTCAGGGAGCCAGAAAGCGGGAGGTCCAAAGAATCAAACCGGGTCAGGAGTCCAGAAGAAGCGAAGGTCAGCAAAACAATCCGGGTCAAACAACAATAGTAGGAAATATTACAAAACAGGAACAGGCAAGGTGAATACTCAAGCAATTCTGAAAAAGGCGCGCCGGTGTTTTAAAGGGCCATAGCCCCGCCCCCGTGACGTGTGAGACACGCGCCGTGCCGCTCGTTTCCATAGAGATGCTCGGGAGAGAAAAGCCACAGAGGTCTGACGCGCGCGCGCTAATAACCAATGCCGGGCGCGCGCTGAGCGGGGAATCCGACGGCTGGGGATGTGAGTGATGTTATGTCCCGATCGCGGGACCCGTCTGGCATTAGGTCCTGTAGGTGGGTGACGGGGGGTAGCCCTGCGATCCTTACACATGACTTGCTCTCATATCCAGCTGCACTAAGAGTAAGCTGGAGCGCATCCACTGGATGCTGCTGCCGGCTGCTGCACACGTGACTGTCTCCATGTGAGACGCAGGCCGCAGGGGGCATGTTGGGCCAGCGGGAACCCCTTTGCCCATTGGTTAAAGAAGCCCTGCGTTCAGCAATTTTTTCAATACCACTGCCGGACCGGATGTTCTCCACCCCTGCAATAGAACCTATGAACATTTTTAGGGGGAGCACTTGAGGGTCAGTGATGTAAGATACTTTGCTCAAAAAAAATATGAAAAAGGATCCCTACATTGTGAAAGCAAAATGACATTACCTGTGGAAAATGACACATTTCCCAACTGAGAGCAGTTATTTTGTCATAAACAGGAGACAACACATTTAAAACACATTTTTCTCCTAGTTTAGGCATTTTTTTGCTATTCTGCTAACACAGTGTATATAGTCCATCTGTGATCATGTTTTATTTGCTACTTTCACAACAGGTTCCCTTTGATGCAAGGTGCATTACAACATTCTATGTATTTACTATGGCATTGTAAAAAATAAAATAGATACAAAACATACCCTACAGACTTGTTATACTTTCCAAAATGAAAAAAGAGTCAGTGGTACAGTCTGTTCACGTAGATTGATTACAAATTGTAAGTTCCTTGTTACTTGTGTTTCAGTAGAGGACTGTTATGATAAGGCAACTAAGTGACAGATCAATAACAGCTACACCTAGTGGACTGAGACCAAACTGCATGAACTCATTTTTACTATAGTTTGCCAAATAAATCATTATATTTAAATATGATTGTATATATATATATACAGGGCCGATCCTAGGGTCACGGGCGCCTGGGTGCAGGATTTTTTTTGGCGCCCCCAGGTGGGCGTGGCTATATGATAACCCCCTCCCCTTTACACATGTATGTTCCAGGCATACCAATTTTTCATTATTGGGGTGGGGGGATTCTTGTGGAGAGCACAAACTTTATTTTTAGATGAAGGACCAACAAGAGCTCTTATTTTAAATAAAGATATTTATTTGGCAGTAAAACAGTGTAGTGGTTTTATTTATGTCTATGATGCTCAGCCATCAACATGGGAGACTTTTTGCTGGCTAGCAGTTTTAACTACAGTTCCCATGATGTCCAACCAGCCAAAGTCTCCCATTAGTCTGGCTGAGCATCATTGGAAAAGAAGTACACAAGGAGCAATAAATAATATTCCACCAAGTCAGTCACTCACTTGTCTCTCTCTTCCCATACCGCCATGTCTTTCTCCCTCTCCACTCATACCCTCATGTATCTCTCTCTTTCCACTCATACCCTCATGTATCTCTCTCTCTCCACTCATACCCTCATGTATCTCTCTCTCTCCACTCATACCCTCATGTATCTCTCTCTCTCCACTCATGCCCTCATGTATCTCTCTCTCTCCACTCATACCCTCATGTATCTCTCTCTCTCCACTCATACCCATACTTACGCACAGGGTCATGCATAAATACACACAGTCACACTTACAGAGACACACTTAGTCAGGGCCGCCACTAGGAATTTCAGGGCCCCTTACTGAACACATTTTACTGAACACATTTAGTCACCATTACACACAGACACCCTTATACACACACAGAGCAATACACACAGTCACACTTATGTACACACACTTACACAGACAGTAACACACATTGACTCACACAGAGAAAAACACATTCTCACACACACAGTGAAACACACATTCACACACACACACTTACATACATTCACACACACACAGTGAAACACACACACACATACATTCACACACACAGTGAAACACACATTCACACACACACAGTGAAACACACATTCACACACACTTACATACATTCACACACACACATACATTCACACACAGTGAAACACACATTCACACACACACACACACACACACACAGTGAAACACACATTCACATACATTCACACACACACTTACATACATTCACACACACAGTGAAACACACATTCACACACACACACACTTACATACATTTACACACACACAGTGAAACACAGTGAAACACACACACATACATTCACACACACAGTGAAACACACATTCACACACACACACAGTGAAACACACATTCACACACACTGAAACACATTCACACACACACAGTGAAACACACATTCACACTTACTACATTCACACACACACACACACACATTCACACTGAAACACACACACTTACATACATTCACACACACAGACATACACATTGAAACACACACACACACACACTTCTTTTAATTTAAAAAACAAAACAAAAAAAAACTCGTTTTTACTATCGGTCCCCCTCCCTGGAGGGAGGAGGACATTTCCGGACGGTGTCTGCAGAGGAGGCAGAACACCGTCATTCAGATCTTCTGCCGGATGTCACCAGAGACATCGGGCAATCAGACAGCGCGACAGGGCGGAGCTTGCACCCGTCGCGCTGTAATGAGATTAGGAGGTGCGGTGACCGCAGGCGCTCACCTGCGGGCCGCACCTCCAGAATGAGGGAGAAAGGCGCTCATCGGAGCGCCTTTCCTCCCGGTGCGCCTGGGCGCGGTGCACCCCGTGCACCCGCCCAGGATCGGCCCTGTATATATATATATATATATATATATATATATATTAAACTTACTTACCGTACTTAATAAACCTAAATAAAAATAAATCTTTATCATTGGAGGTTTAAGCACAGCAACAATGAAGATATATATTTTTTTAACAAGGGAAAATACCAATATGGTTAATACCCTTTTAATGGAATGGACCAAGTGTACTTGAGTTAAGGTACTGAAAAAATGGACTAAAAAAACACACAACTAACCTGCTCCCAGTCAATCACTATAATACATCTTAAGGGTATTATTTTGATCGAGCTCAGAAAGATTAAATGCAGAGTAGATCTCATCAGGAAACTAATGCAGGCTTGATGATTAAACAGATTCTACAACTGGTATGATGACATACTAAGTCATCTCACCAGCTAATAATAACACAAAAACATCAGCAAAACATCTTGGTGAGCATCAATGTCACTGGAGTATATCTACACTCAATTTCCAATGATGCTGTAACATGTGCTAAATTTCATCTCCCATATCCTGCAAGAGGGGAGATGCTAATTGCACTCCCACATAGGTAAAATTACCCCTTCTCATAAGTATCGCAGCACGGTGATATAGTCTCACATAGTCAATTGGTTTACCCCTTCATTTTTGTACTGGAACACGGTCAAATCTGGGTGAATGTACTTAAATTCAATTACTTTTAGAAGCGCACATGAATATTGTATATTCATATACTTGTACATACTCACACTTATTACACACACACACACACACACACACACACACACACGCGCGCGCACACACACACACACACACATATATATATATAAACTATTATTATAACTGTTATTTTTATTACAGTTTATTATTTTATTATTAGCTGTGAGATTGCTAAGTAGGTTAATGCAGTAGCTGCAGAGTCTGTTTGATCCTCAAGTTTGCATTAGTTTCAACTCAGCCTTTCATCCTACTGAGGTTGATCAAATGAATGCCATTAGATATGATAATAGTAACATTCTCCAGACACAAGTTGCACTAAAATGCACTAAAAAAAAAAATGGAGTGCATTTTTCTCCAGTACCTTAATTCCTTAACTCATAGTTGTGTTTTTTTCCCTTTTTTTAAACAATACACTTTACTATTTGATTCTATTTCTATAGTGCCTTTTTCAAAACACTTTTTAAAATTAAGATACTTTCTTTGTATCTGCCCAGCTTTTTAAATTTTTTTTTTTTTAAAGATAATTCTGTCTTTTAAAAACAATCAAAATGTCTTTATTTAGAGAACATAAACACTGTTTCTTAGTATGTCTTTCACAGGGCCCTGACTTCTGACATCCTGTTTAAGCCCCCCACTGAAATGCCTTCAAGCACAGCTGCATAATTGACCTACGCTAGGTAGATATATCCGTCACAGACTAATTCCTGTCTCCCTCTACGTTTGTTACAAGCGAAAGAAATGATTCATACTTATTTCATTCTGTTATTAAAAAGAGCTGAAACAGACTACCTTTATTAGAACATGGGATTTAATTTCACTGTAGGTAGATAGATAGCTAGCTAGCCAGCGATAGATAGATAGATAGATAGATAGATAGATAGATAGATAGCAATAGGTAGATTGTTATAGATAAATAGAGATAGATAGATAGATAGATAGCAATAGGTAGATTGTTATAGATAGATAGCTATAGATAGATAGATAGATAGATAGATAGATAGATAGATAGATAGATAGATTGATAGCAATAGGTAGATTGTTATAGATAGATAGCGATAGATAGATAGCAATAGGTAGATTGTTATAGATAGATAGCTATTGATAGATAGATAGCAATAGGTAGATTGTTTTAGATAGATAGCTATAGATAGATAGATAGATAGATAGATAGATAGATAGATGGATAGATAGATAGATCGATTGCAATAGGTAGATTGTTATAGATAGATAGCTATAGATAGCTAGATAGATTGGTAGCAATATATAGATATATAGCATTAGATAAATAAATGGTGATATGTAGCTATATAAATAGATATACTTATATCTATCTATAGCTAGATAGCAAGGTCAATAGCTAGCTACTAGGTATGTATATAGATAGATAGCTAGCTAGGTATGTATATAGATTGATAGATAGATAGATAGATAGATAGATAGATAGATAGATAGATAGATAGATAGATAGATAGATAGCTAAGTAGGTTTGTATATAGATAGATAGCTAGGTAGGTATGTATAAATATAGATATCTATGTAGGTTTGTATATAGATAGCTAGCTAAGTAGGTATGTATATAGATAGATAGGTAGGTAGGTAGGTATGTATATAGATAGATAGCTTGGTAGGTATGTATATCAGATAGATAGATAGATAGATAGATAGATAGATAGATAGATAGATAGATAGATAGATAGATAGTTAGATAGATATGTTTATAGATAGATAGCTAAGTAGGTATGTATATAGATAGATAGCTAGGTAGGTATGCATATAGATAGATAGCTAGGTAGGTATGTATATAGATAGCTAAGTAGGAATGTATATAGATAGATAGCTAGGTAGGTAGGTAGGTATGTATTTAGACAGAGAGCTAGGTAGGTAGGTAGGTATGTATATAGATAGACAGCTAGGTAGGTATGTATATAGATAAATAGCTAAGTAGGTATGTATATAGATTGATAGCTAGGTAGGTAGGTTTGTATATAGACAGATAGCTAGGTAGGTATGTATATAGATAAATAGCTAAGTAGGTATGTATATAGATTGATAGCTAGGTAGGTAGGTTTGTATATAGACAGATATCTAGGTAAGTAGCTAGGTATGTAGATAGATAGATAGATAGATAGATAGATAGATAGATAGATAGATAGATCGATAGATCGATAGATGATAGATAGATAGATAGATAGATAGATAGATAGATAGATAGATAGATAGGTAGGTAGATAGATAGATAGATAGATCGATAGATAGATAGATAGATAGATAGATAGATAGATAGATAGATAGAAAGATAGATAGAAAGACAGAAAGATAGATAAGAATATTTGCAGTAGGAATGTAGACTATTTATTTAAAATATTTATACATTGTAATTGCAGAATTGCAAGCAAATGCTTTGAAAGTTAGCCTCTCTTCATCCTAAATATTGCTTATACTGTGAATGTAGAGAATAAAAAGAATCAAGAATGACATTCCCATTGTATTAGTAGAATTGCAAGCATATGCATAGAGAAAGAAAAATGTGTTTTAAGTTTGTCTGTCATGTCTATTGTCTATGACATCACCTTGTGGCTTGATGTGCAAATTACACACTTTCCACTGAAAAGTTGTTAGTTTGCATATCAATTAGACACATTTAAAACACATTTCTCTCTTAATTCATACCTTTGCTTGCAATTCTTCTAACATAATGTGGAGATCATTTCTAATAAATTTTTTGTACTTATTATAAGTGTTTAGATTGACAGTTAATTTTATCTAATGTTAACCTCTTTTTACTACAGTTCAACCGTTTTAAAAAACATTTTAATACTACTATGATTTAAACAAAATTAGCTTGGTTCAGCTATTAAACATTTTAATACTACTATGATTTAAACAAAATTAGCTAAGGTTCAGAAAAAACAACTGTGAACTAATAGACAAGAGAACACAGCTAAATTGGAATCGGTAGTACTATATGCTTGGTTAATATGGCGGCCACACGATGCTATTGCTACCCCATGCTATTGCCACCCTATGCTATTACCACCCTGTGCTATTACCACCCTATGCTATTGCTACCCAATGCTATTGCCACCCTATGCTATTGTCACCTTATGCTATTACCACACTATGATATTACCACACTATGCTATTGCCACCCTATGCTATTGCCACATCCAATTTTATACTGCCCTGCTGGTAGTAGGGTTGCCACCTTTTCCTCCAAAAAAATACCGGCCATGTGTGGGCGGAGCTACAAGAGGGAGGGGCCATGAGGGGTGGAGGCACACAGGCATAGTCAAGCAGCATTGCGTGATCCCGTGAGACTGAGCTCAACCAGGTGCCTCAGCTCAGCTCGATTCTTTTGCATTTAATCCATGTAGCTTCCATATACTATCACATCTGCCTATACAATGACTTAATGGGAATTTTATGGCTGATATCGAATAATTCCCAATCTGGCCATTTTGGTCTGTAACATTTACATTCTTTGCCAAGGGCAGCATACATTTTGGTGCTATATAAGGAAACATTAAAGTAATATAAACTTTAAGGCTCAATCCAAGCAAAATAAAATCCTATTGTTTTGTTACTAATTAATCAAGATGTTCCTAAGTGGTCGTCTCTTTAATGAATTAGCTTATCCTGGATAGATGGGTGTTCTGCAGGACAGCGTGTGCGTATTATATGTCCTGGAACAAAATGGCAGATTAGACAACTCTAGCTGTTCACCTCATCGAAAATGCCAGTAAATACTCTGCATATACCACAGTGAAATGTATGTATGTATCTGCCTAGTGCAAATATATACTTTGTTTTTCTGAGAATTTTCATGTGTTGCTTTTTTTTCTCCCAGAGTGTAGTCATAGGCTGGGGAGCAGAGTGGGAGGATCAGTAGAGAATTATATTTGGAAATGAAACATATTTAGAATTCAGATATTTAACCTGCAATAGATAGATCCATTATGATTATTGCATTTAATATTTAATAACTATTATTTGGACAGCACCCCAGAACTGGCATATGTTGCATTGAACACCACTGGAGTGACCAAAATGCATTCAATGCAATACATAAATGCAGTGTGCATCCATATAACATATTATCTATTATGAATAAAATATAATTAAGTTAATATGTTGTATGGATGCACACTGCATGTATGTATTGAATAATATAAGCAGGCAAATCAGACTACATGTATGCGTTTTGCACCACGTTTCCCAATTTCAGCTACTTCGGAGAGTCGCCATATTACAAATGCTGCTAGCCGTAACACTCCCAAAGACTCCCTAACATCTCTTTTCTTTCATTACATTTTTTTTATTACAACTCATACTTTGATATAATGAAACAGTCTCTGGATAGAATAGAATATTCATTGGTATGGTGCGAATACATGAAAAAATATTTGTTGTATGTATATATACACCGATCAGCCATAACATTATGACCACTTTGGGGAATATTCATAAACCTTGGGTCCTGCCATTCATGTGGATGTAACTTTGACATGTACCACCTACCTAAGTATTGTTGCAGACCATGTACACCCTTTCATGGACACGGTATTCCCTGATGGCACGGCCACAAAGCAAAAATGGTTTAGGAATGGTTTGAGGAACACAACAACAAGCTTAGAGTGTTGACTTGGCCTCTGAATTCCCCAGGTCTCAGTCCAATCGAGCATCTGTGGGATGTGCTGGACAAACAGGTCCAATCCATGGAGGTCCCACCTCACAACTTACAGCACAGAAAGGATTGGCTGCTAATATCCTGGTGCCAGATACCACAGCACACCTTCAGGGGTCTAGTGGAGTCCATGCCTTGACCTACATAATACTATGCAGGTGGTCATAATTTTATGGCTGATCAGTGTGTATATATATATATATATATATATACACACACACATATACATAGATTATAGATTAAATAGACAATTATTTTCTTTATATATAGAGAGGGCGTTTGGGGTCAGCGCAACACTGTATTATTAACCCCATAATTTTTAGTGGACTATATGGGGCTTAATTTCACTTAGAGATCAAATATATTTCTTTTGATCTGAGTTATACAACAGAAAAGCTGTGTATGGTTTTTACGGATGATAACGTAATCAATGTTTTTGGTTGGCAGAAAGTAGCAGAATATAAATAATATTGTAAGGCTTTTCATTCTCAAATCCCTTAAGCATTCTAAAACGGTCCTTACGGTCCTTATCCACACCTGCAATAATGAGTCCCACAGATGAAAGTGTACCAACATTCTTATGTATAATGGTGATTGCACCTTATGTATACATCCTGACACTGCAGTGTGCATGGAAACAGTGCATCCATCCAAACAGATTTGGCCTTGGCTCTACGCCACTTTTAGGTGCTGTTTTTTGTTTTTTAAAGAAGGGGTGTATTGGCACTGAAAGCACCAGAGCATCCCAGAATATCCTGGCACATTTAGACCATACTCCTCAGGAGTTAGCATTATACATCAGTGCACACAGAGATAGTGCCATGTTGTCTGTGTGTGCCAGATTTCTGCATAAACCCATTAAGATTCTCATCATCAACATGACAAGTGCTATGAATAAAGAACACATCTGGTGTAATATATCTAAACTTGAAGTGATCAGCAGGAAAATGCCAATGCTTTCTATGGTGATTGTCCTAGAATAACAAATTAAACATAATGGCCAAGTGGGGAATACATCACAAAACTGCAAGGGACGTTGTACAGTGAACCCTGATTTTCAAAGCTAGATACAGATGCTGTTGGGGTTGCCACCTTTTATTCCATAGCCATGCTACCGCCTCAAGCCAATTTATTAGACAGTCTACCGGTTAAAATACCGGCTGGGTGGCATGCCTAGATGCCATATAAGAATTTATTAAACATGGCAAGTATGAGATTTTTCTGCCCCGGTGATTTGTGAAATACCTAGTGTTCTTATTCAGTTGCATAAAAGGAACTCCCAGGTTTCCTTTCTGACTTTACTTTGAGTCACTTTAATAATATGCTAACTGATAACTGCAGGAGCCACACTATGAATAATTATACATAATGAGAATGCTCCATGTGGCACAGGCTAGTCCTTACCTATTCCAAATACTTAAAATGACCTCTTTACTCTTACTGTTATATGTGCACTTGGCACAGTGTAAGGCATCTTAATTTAATAAGAAGGATCGTGTTTGATCAGCCAGTTAACCATTTTATTGCTGAGGGGCGGACAATATACTGCCAATATTTCGTTCACTCCAAGAATGGTTAAAATTAGCATTCCAAATCACCGCAATCTAAATAAAGCTTTCAGACAGCCTTTAATGCTATATTTGTATAAATTATACACATCCGCCTAAACATCATAAAATGATATCCCTAACTTATTCCAAATATTTTCATTTTGCAACTCACGTTAGTTGCTTTTCTTTATACTAAGAGGAACAAAAAGAAAAGAAAAAAAAAAAAATCAAAGCAAATTAGTGGAAAACGTACACTTTTGATAAAATAAACAAACCGTATTTCCGAAGCTGCATGAACCTTCCTGAGCGACTAAACAAAGCCAAGATATTGTTCATCTCCTTGTCAGACAAAGAGCTTTACAGGCCCAGAATGACATGCCTTGGGCTGGCACGTGATTTGAGTAATTAAATTAAATAACAGGAAACATGTTTCCCATATGCCATTCCCTGGCCACACACAAACTGTAACAGTAAATCTTTTATGTTAAATTGGTCCAGAGAGAAGTCCCAAAGCTTAAGAAATGTGCCAAAGTTTGTGTTTAAATAAAGCACATAAAATACAGGGAGTATGCTGACTCCTTGACATTGCACAAGGCTACCTAAATTACATGCCGTTTTAATTTGTTTATTTCCTTTGGGTTTATTAAATTAAACCATTTGAGGACTAGGTGAACCATCAATGCTAGAAGTTTTACTTTCAAAATTGCATAATTTAGAGGAAACGTATTTAGCTTATTAGTGTGATTTCTATTATAGGAATTTGTGTAGGTGATATTAATTCAACGATTTTTGGAAGAGTGCCACTGGGAGATTGTTTGACCCATGAACCTATTGCTCACCATTTCGAGCACTTGGCTACGTTTTTGTAGTCATACTCTTAAGTTTCCTTCCTCCTCTGTAGCAAGTGAAAAACACATTTCTTCACCTATTGCCTGATTGCTTCTGAGCTAAACCCGTATTCTACCATGGAATATATCAACAGAATAATCCTATCCATTTCTATTAACAAAAATAATCTCCGGAGGTCAGCTCTATCAATGTTTCAAAATGTCGCTAAGAAACAAAAATGTACAAAACTGGGATGTATGAAATTGTGATTAAATAAGATGAGAGGGATGCACATTGGTAAAACGGATAGACCACAGGGAGCTGTAGGAAGTCTGAGTTATAGTGAATGGCTAATCAGGGAGATATTCCAACTGTTGTTGGGAACTTGTACTATTCTTCTTACAGGAAACACTTATGGGGTTGGCCCTTTAGAATGTATAGTTAGGTTAGTTTGATGAATTAATCATCTTCAACTCACCTGCAACTCACTTTTTGTGACTAACTCCCAGCATAATGTTATTTAAAATACACATAGTTCAGCATACCTGGAAAATCTCTGCATTTTCCCCACTGGATCCAGATTTCACAGATTATTGTCAGGCCTTCAATGCAGTGTATTATTCTGTGGCAAGCCAATGGCACCAAGTTCTTCCTGCTCAGTCTTGCCCTGGGCCACTGTATACAGAGCCGCTTTATATTAAAAAAAGCTCACCTATTTCAGTCCACCCCATTCACTCCACATTCTCCCACTTCATGTACCCTGGGGAAGTTAGACAAAGATAACTCTGGGGGGCTGGATGCTAAATTGTAAGGAATCTGGCAATCATATTATAAACTAATCATAAACTAATACATTATTGTAATATCTTGAAAACACTAATACCCCATGTTATGCCAATTTTAAGTGTTTGTCTAGGCCGCCAGCTTTGTGGGGGTAGCTGCTGACTGCCGCCTGGATACATGTATCCCGACAGTAGGCAGCCACGAGATTATCATATATATCTTTTTTTGCGTGTATCGGAGGGGGGCGGAATGGTGCCAGGCTGCCCCCTTTGCAGGGAGCAGGTGGCATCAGACCTGTCCATGCTGCTCCCACTCCCTGCACATAATGATGATGCAGAGCATCGGAAATACGATTCTCTGCGTCATCACTACGAGCGCGAGCTGCATGGACAGAGCTCTCTTGCTGCCTGAGGTAAGAAATGAGAGGGAGAGGCACAAAAAAGACACACCAGGCATTGGGGGGGAGGGAGGGAAAAGAAAGACACCAGGCATTGGGAGGAAGGATCACATTGCATGTGTAACTGTGAATGTGTGGCCGCATGTCCATGTGACATTGCATGTGTGTGTACATGTGCCTGTATATGTAAGTGACACTGTGTTACTGGGTGTGTAAATGCCTGAGGGTAGAATCAGCAAGGGTATTGCACCAGCCCTGGGTAAACATAATATAGGATAAGCTGTATTTTAGTATGTCTGCTACTTTATAAATCTGTGACTTTTATTTACAAAGTATTTGAGATATAGACAATTCTCACAAGTCCCCAGTGTGTCATTACCCCTTCCCCAACACTAGTGGTAAATATAATTCAAATCAGAAACATTTTACCATTGTATTTGTGATTAAAATCATAACCTCCCAATGTAGTTTTGGTCAGTCAATTCGACAAAGCCATAGTGAATTTCAAATATATACATTTTCATCTGTTAAATTTATTGAATGGAAATGGCCAATTAATTGATAATTATGGCTTGCTCATCTCCAACTTCACTGCTCTATTCAAATTCCAGCTTTAAGTAAATAGTAGGAAATAATACCAAAATCTACCATATGGTGAAGAATTGACATATTAATGCAGCCAACTCTGATATAAAATTGAAAAACAACAACATAACAGCGCTATAAAAGTTAAACATTTAAGCTAGAAACATTGCTAAATGTAATGCAAATAATAATTAATTATTCTTAAATAAGTGAAAAAGTAGACTATAATTAAGTATTAATTTGCTATTGCTTTCGTGAGTTCAAGAAAATTCAGTGTGTTTGAATATACCTGTTTTATTGAGTGAATGGGTGTTTGACTTAAAAAAAAAAAAGCATTAACACAGAGAACAACATAAATAATAAGGCTTTAAAGAGTAACATTTTTTTTTAGAAAAGAAAAAAACTTTATTTGTGAAAAGAATAAACTTAAAACATAAAGTAAAAATAAACATAGAAACAATCTATTTACAACACAAAACAACAGAATCACCACTACTGGTGAAAATAAATATTATAGCTTAGAACATAACATTCATTTGTACCAATAGAAATATAATACTTGACATTACCACTGAGAATTCCATTCAGTGTTTATTTTTACTATCTCTCTGGATTCGATTGAAAAATATTTCATGATGAAGTTATGACAAAAAAATATATATATTTAAATTTGCAAGTGTCAATTAGACCAAGTAATAATGTACAACATATGTTCATTGGCAAGTTTTTGATTCAAATAATATTTACAACTATGCATGTGTGCTTGGTAGTAGGTTGTACCTACTTACACACACTTCAAAACAATTGAATTTAATTATTAACATAATATATCAGTTTTCATTTAATAATAATTTGTTTTTTTGAGCAATATACAGGCAATTTAACTGTAAGACAGGCCAGTGTAGATTTTCAATTATAACCAAAAGTCATGATTTGATTCCAGGTCAGTTGTTCTTATATCACATTATCCTGTGACTATAACTGATGTTTTGATGGTCATAGATTTTTCCAAAGTGTATCATGGGAGTGCAGGAAAGTAGACATAACTGCATGTGGCCAATATGGTAGCTACAACTGCTACAACTGAGAACCACTGTCCTAAATAAAGTTTTGTATGATGGTACAGACTTCAATGTTATTGAACAAATAGGTGCACTGCCCAAATGATAAACTAGTACACCAAGTATTAACAATAAATCTGTAGCAAAGGGTAAAAAAATATTAAAAAAATTGATAGCAAAAAATGCATATATTCAGATAAAGGCAGATTTAGAAACATGTTAGCTTACTTGGAAAAAGTGGATCGTTTATCAAGATAAAGATTATCTAGTGATTGCAACAGCATTTGCTAAAAATTGATTTAAAGACATAGAAAACCATGTACAAAATGCAAAAAGGTGACATTCTCGTATGACAATGTAAAATATGAAATGTAATAACGTGTTTATGAAAATAATGATACAAACATGCATTCAAACTTAGCTTTGCCCATATCTATTGCCTCTCAAATATTACTAATTAAAATGTATTTATTATAATTTAGAATTTGTTTCTCTCAATTATAGAGCAAAAATGTTCCTGTAATAATCTAAATAAAAAACTAACACATAAAGAATTATCATTTTATCGGAAATGGGGATGGGAAAAAATATAATGTTCCAGTTGTGGAGAAAGTCCGAAATGTTACAAAATGAAGGGGGCAATACACTGAAATGTTGGGAATTTTTTTTTTTTTTATGTATTGTATCTACTTCTTGATGCATCAGATTTTTTTTTCAATCCTCTCTAAAAAGAACATGGATCTGTATTCATAATAATGAAGGCCATATTAATGTCTAAATAGTTCTGAACCCTAATTATAAGCTTATAATAATAAAAAGGACTGTATATAGTTTGACAAAAGGCAACTGACATTTTAGGCAAAATATTGAAGTATTTAAAATAGATCATAAAAATAGAGCACCTCAAAATATGGAGTAACGCTCCATATTAGTTTGTACTTCCTATTTGAATTACCTGGTTAGCTCTTAAAAAAGGAGGAGTAATGCAAGTATTAATTAATAATAAAAGTTTTGTTAATGTTAAGTTTTATGCCTTTCAATATCACATGTTAAACAAGTATGCCACCTGGAAAAAAAACCATTCAGATTTCTCATGTATTTTATTTTCAATAAGGTAAGTAAGCCATTAATTACATATAGGACTTTTAGGATATATATTGGTTTAATAATGTTTGTTAGTGTTTCAATATAAATGATTTGTGTTCAACATTACTTTATTATGATAATCTTGTATAGTAACCTAGTAATTTAGGTTGAAAAATGACATAAGTCCATCAAGTTGACCCTAGTCTTTTTAACAAACAGTAGTAAGATGCATTACGTGTTTACTTTTCAAATTTTGCGTATTTTGGGAGAATGTGACTAGACAACAACCATGATACCCAAAGACCGGTAACATAGCAATCGCATAGTATGTGGTTATTTTTATCCGTTGTCCTATATTCCATGCTTTTGTAGGCATTGCTTAATATGCTATGGGACAGGGGCGTTGCTAAGTTTTCAAAAGATGATCTCATATGTATATATGCATACAAATATAAAGTGTCTGTGTGTATATATATATATATATGCTTGATCTTATATGTATATATGCATACACATATAATGTGTCTGTGTATGTGTGTGTATGTATATATATATATATATATATATATATATATATATATATATATATATATATGCCTTATCTTATATGTATATATGCATACACATATAATGTGTCTGTGTATGTGTGTGTATGTATATATATATATATAAATATATATATATATATATATATATATATATGCCTTATCTTATATGTATATATGCATACACATATAATGTGTCTGTCTATGTGTGTGTGTGTATATATATATATATATATATATATACAGATACAGACATATATATATATATATATATATATATATATATATATATATATATATGAATTATGGCATCTCATATAGCCGTCTGAATGGTCAGCTAGGCAAAGCAGTCAAATTACACTATTGTACCATGCTGAATTATGCTAACCAAACAGAGATAGGTAATACAGAGAGAGAAATAGATAAATAGAGATTGATATAGAGCGATAAAGAGATTTAATGACAGGTAGAGTGATAAACTGTCAGAATAGAGAGACAGCAAGAAACTAAATGACATGCAGATAGACTAGATTAATGAAGTGAAAGAAAAACAGACAGAGACAAAGTTATAGGAACAAGATATGGCAGAGAAATACCAAGAAGCTGGATCTACCACTAGCAAACCGTGCAGGTAGGGCATGTCAGCAGAGGACGGCTGGATGGGGCAGGAGGGAGGGAACTAGAGAGCAGGCAGTTATATATATCAGAGCTGCCAACTCAGCCTTTCCCGCAAGGTTGGCAGCTAGCTCCGCCTTCTGCAGTTTTCTGTCAGAAAAGACAGCTTGTAATGTAAACATTCGGGGCATCATCCCACAGCAATGCCCCTGCTAAGGGATACATTCAGGAGTAGACACCAACATTGCTCATGTTGGATATTTACCAGGTGCGGATACACCATATGTGCTCCACACACCTAGCATGGAGCAGCCGTGCTGTGTATTTCTGGGGTTTGTGTGTGCTCTGAACAGAGGGCGCACAAACCCCTGGAAATACATCCGGGAGCCAGACGGCAGCTGAATATTCATCAACAGACTCACTCACTCTGCTGCCAATTTGACCAGCACGAAAAGTATACGAAAATTCAATGCATCTTGTACTATATGTAACAAATTTAAATGGTAAAAGAGTGAGGCACTCTTTTTTTAAACATTCATTAAGACTAAAGTTAGTCTGTATTATAATGGCATTTGTTTACTAACCCCTTATGGCCATGATGTCCAATTTCAACCATCCAGTAGCTGGACTACATATCCCATAACACCCATAACTTTTAAGAAATTGCTGAGAATCATGGTAGTCAGACAGCCCAGCCTTATGTTCACTGCAGGATTCAATGATAGAAATTAAATGTGTCTAGACCATAGTGTCTATCCCGACAATTATCATAAATTGAGGTAAGCATTATGCAGATGTAGATGCACTGGGTCCATGACTTTCTTTTCTTATCTGTTCTGATCTGTGCTAAGCAAACAAAGAGTCTAATGTATGTCAAAGGACACTGTTTATCAGTCGAAAATGTCTAAACTCAGCAACTTAGTAGATAAGGACGTCTACATCTGTAAATAGCATTATGCATTATGCATTACTTCTGTTACTGTGTGAGTAGGGAAATGTAAAAGTGGAGTTACTAATACAGCTCCATTACCAATTTTATCGAATATCGAATGACTGCCACAGACGAGATCTCATTTTGTCCTTTTGACCGATGAATACAGGTTATACCAGATACACTGTAACAATAAATGTATTACGTTTGCTACGTTTAATAAAATTTAAAGCATTGTGGTACTTTAATTTAAATTACCCATTTCTATTATGTTACCCTCTGAGTGTGTGAGGGCACTGTGAAACGTAAACATAAATAAAACATCATTTATAGATCCACTAGTAACACTAAAAGAGCAAATTAACGCCAGACCCCATCCACATAAATTTGGATCAATTCATACCTGTACAGTAAATATATATTTTTAATTAATAAATAATTGTAGGAACGTACTGAAGCCTTTCAGTACTAACATAATGCACTGCAGAATCTTCTTGTTGATACACAAAAACCAAATAATTATAAATTCCACATGTAATAAATTCACATCAATGCCATTGTACCGTACAATTCAATAGCATTCTGGGAAGGAGCCAGAATAGGCCTGCTATTTTCAATCCACCTCTTTTCGATTAAAAAAACAACAACAAAACTTTTAGGTACAGTGGCGAACTTGAATACAAATTTGGTTTTCCCCCCAAAAAAGTGTTTTAAAAAAATAAAGAACTGAAAAATTGCATGAGTTTTGTTTCTTTTTTTTTAACAAGAGCTTAAAGTTCAGAGAACAACTTTAATAACAAATCCTGGTGCTAAATCTGTGCCTATTACCTGTTGTACAAAAGCAGTTTTCTGTTCAGACTCAAGACGTGTGTGCATTTCGTCCTCGCTGTCCGGAGGTTCCTCTTTCACTTTCACAGGTCCTAGGTGCCCAATCCTGATATCCACACTGCTTTGACTTCTTATGTTACGAGTTGAGGAGATCCTCTCTTCTTGCATCACATAATCTCGGTGAAGTTCTTCTTCTGCTTCATCTAGGTGACTGCCAGGTTGTCGAAGTTGTTCAATGGACTTGGAAAGCATCTGAAAGGTTAAAATGAAGTTTGGTATTAAACCTACATTTATTAGTAGTAACACACTCAATAAAATATATTCTTTAAAAGAATACCTCTTGCAAGTTTGTATATTGTATTTGTGTAAACTAAACCCTAAGAAGCAAGTATTATCATGTGTGCACGTTAAATAATACACAATTAATGGAAATGGGAAAATAATATAACTGAAAACACATAACTGTCTATATATAGAGATTATTTGAGGAATACATATATATATATATATATGTGTGTGTGTGGGGGGGGGGGGGGGGGGTGTGTGTGTGTGTGTGTATATATGAAATCCACCTGTTGTGCACAAAGCTCAATTATGTTTTTCAAAAAATCTATTCTTATGGAGAAAACAAGGAATAACCCCAACCAGGCTAGTTGATAACCGGTGCTCACTGGTGGAAGCTGCAGCCCTCAGCATCCTAGGCGCAGTACAATGGAATATGCAAGAATCAGCAGCAGAAAAATCCACAGTAGAAGGTATAAATGGATAATGAATAATCCTTGAAATGTATTGGCATTAAAGGACAGACCCAAAAATACCCCTGTGATACAAAACTTACGCTTTTCGCGCCTCTGGCTGGCGCTTGTGCATAAACAAATCTAAATTATAAATTGCCATCCATGGTATCCAATGAAAGGAAAGAAAAAATGGATATAGTATGTATATACTGATAAAAAATATAGACAAAAACAGAGAATTTAGTAAATTAAACATTATCACAATGAAAAGATAAATCACGTTATTTAGATGACTTGTACTGATTTTGGATAATACAACAGTTCAGAAATGACTCTTGGAAGAACATAGATTTTTTTCTTACATCTTCAGTTACAGATCTTGGAAATAGCATTAACAGTCTGGAAGGCTGTGCTAGGAAAATTTCTTTCCCAGACCTGGATATTTGTCATTTAAAAGATTAAATCTTTCTTTTCTTTTTTGCTGAATCTCCCTGCAAGAAATAGTTTGATAAGCAGAAATATAATATTGTTCATGTAATTTAACCATATTAGATTTGATATCAAGAAGCTGAGCCAGTTAATTGACCTAAATCCAAATAGATTGACCTATAATAGTACATGGAAAGTATGTATGCAACATTCACAGATGGCGCTATAGTTATATATGTTACTGACAATATTTAATTACATTAATATAGGACTATTAAGTTCCCACTGATATGTTATATTCAATCAATGAATTCAAACCCCTGTGTAGATGTTTCTATACCTGCAAATGGTACATGATTATTAGCTTAAATAAAATATTTAATTACATTATTTAGGACTATTAATTTTCCACTGATATGTTATATTCAATAAATGAATTCAAACCCCCTTTATAGAAGATGCTCTCTACCTGCACATAGTAAATGATTATCAGTTTTACACCCTGGGGAATCCATCTTGCTGTACTATTGCGGTATCCTGTATGATAATTTCATTTCTTACTGGTAAACCGTCTTCCCTTTCAGATTTATTTTTATAGTATTGCTAAATTAATCTTGTCACCTGAAGATGGGAACATTTTTTTGACATGGTATATACTGGATGTGGAGAAAAGGGGTTATGGCACTTTGAAAGATGGGGGGTATAAATGGAACTGTGTCAAGTTGGGACATCTATGGAAATGTGGAAACATTACTCTATAGACTTTTCAGTAGCTCTTACAGCCTGTTGCACCCCTACACACTGGTAGGTTAGCAGATCTATAGACAGACATTAGGTAGGTAAATACATAGATAGACAGATGCCCAAAACCTTGTAGCTATTTAGATATTTATGAAGGAAAGAGGTTAACCAGAGTGCTTTTTAGAAAGCAATATCCTGTATAAATTGACTTTATTTTATACACACAAACATTCCTGTAAAGAGGATTCAGCATATTGTAAAATACTATAAAAGGACATGAAGCAAATTAAACTCAGCAAATACATTATGGCCCTGTTAAAAAAAAAATAAAAAAAAAAAAAATAACATACAATAAATAAACAACATTATTCTCTATGTTTTTCTACCTAAACACAGATCAATCTAAGGTTTGGTGCCTCTGAAATAAGAGCAGAGTAGGGGTCTCTGCAAATGTTTGTAAGACACAAAATAATCTCTTTAATACAAAACAGCCATGCACCTTGAGGTTATCTGTTCATTTCTCACACAGTGAGCTTTGAAGTTAATATTGGCGTTAGGAAAAATAAGGGGACTTAAGTGTGGTTTGTGCATGAACTATGCTTTCCATTTGACATTCTAAAATTGTATGGATCATTCTGTTGACACTTAGTTGTAAAGGGGAAAAAAAAACCTCAAAGAGAATTAACTTAATTATACAAAAAAAAAAAAAAGCACTGAGATAACTGGTTTTCTTCCATGAATTTCTCTTTGGTTTATAAGGCGAGAAAAATAATTATGTTGAAAGTTTGTTGACAAAGAATATATAGTACATATGTAAACATACCTTTTATCAACTTGCTAGCAATTTGTCTAATAAAATGTATATATGTGCAATAATATAATTTTATTAATAACAGGTGCACTTTAGGATTTTCAGTTTGGCATTATGTTATGTTAGTAAAAGCCTATAATGGTGATAACTTGCACAAAACACATCATCAGATTTTATATGAATTATTACAATACAGTTTTTCGCCCAATGAAGTATATGTGACTATTACAGATATTGGTGTGGCTAAAAGAAAATCATTGCGGGTTTTGTTTTGTGAATACGACTTCAATAATTTTTAAAAGGTTATAGTAATGTGACCTCTAAAAATTGGACACATTCCCAAAATGACATGGGAAAAGCCCTACTTAATAAAAAGTCAGAAAAAAAGAAAGATAAGATCGCTGCAACCAAACGAGACAAAATTGAGAATAAAATTAATTTGTCTGAAAAACAGCAAAGTTCAAAGAAGTTGATTTATCAGTTGGCAATAATCCAAATTCCCTGTGTCACTAGAGGTAATTCTTGGGAACTGATTCCAGAGTCACCGAGTTCACCTAATAACTAATGCAATTCATTTAAATTAAAACTTGCTATAATTTAATCTTATTTCCCCTAGAAGCCGCATATGATTTATTATTTGACATGAATTTCTAACTTGTTTAACAATAAACTTTCAAAATGCTCCTCCTCAAGTGATTTCAGACATAATTCAATATAATTCCTTAGTTCTATATATTTTCCATTTAACCTATAAATAAATAAGCTAAGGCTATCATGTCAGTGACAAGGATTGCTTTAGTATTACCAGTATCACCTGCAAAATACATTCTGTTGAATTGCAGAGGCCTTACCTATGTAGAACAATGCATTGTTTAATTATAGCTCATCCCAGACAGTTATTCCCAATTCGATTTTACTCCTTTTGCATTTAACACTCAAATAGTAAATAACCCTTTAAAGAGACTCTGTCAGAGCATAACAAATGATGCAAATGAGCTCTACATTATATGAGCAGCATTGCAAACAAATGCATAAATTAGGAGAAACATATCTGTGGTGTCTCATGTTCATCCGGCTCTACTCGCTAATTGCGGGGCAGGTGCTCCACCTCGTTAATGAGACGCGAACAATCAGGCAAAAAAGTAGACAAAATGTGCACTCCACTCTCCGGCTCAGGTAGATGAAAAAAAGTGCTTTATTCAGTGCAATACAGAGCACAAAAGGAACACAGACTGGAGACCACACCTTACGCGTTTCGGTGGTTATTAATTAAGCTTTTAATATGCAAAACGCGCAAGCTTTTCTTCTGTCTGTGTTCCTTTTGTGGTCTGCATTGCACTGAATAATGCTGCTCATCAACCTGAACCGGAGAGTGGAGTCTCATGTTTATGACATCACCTGTGGCTTAATATGCAAAAAAAACCTACTTTTCAATAGAAAATGCGTAATTTGTACATCGAGCCAGAAGATGATATCATCAGCAGGGGACACCACAGGGACATTTAAAACACATTTTAATCTTAATTTATGCATTTGTTTGAAATTTTGCTAACACAGTTTATAGATCATTTTTCGCCATTTTTTATTATCTACATTCTCAATATAAGCAGACAGAAGCCCTTTAATTCACATTATATTAACCTGACTGGGCACTTGTTATTCACACATTTGTGTATGACAGGTTCACTATAAGGGTGAAATTGTGGTAATGGTATGGAATGTACTGGTCTAGCAAACAGAGATTCTTTCATGACAAATAGGGGGTCGTGCACTAAACATGAGAAAGGAGCAATTTGGGAATATTTGTAACTTTTTACCCTTTTTTATCCCTAATTTGCACCACATCAGTTTATTCTTATGTAGTGCGCATTTTTCTCGTGGTGCTAATATATTGCGATAATATATTGCGATAATATATTGCGCATGCTAAAGACTTACTCTTCTGAAAATTACACCAGCTTTTAGCAAGTGTTATTAAAAAAAGGTAGAAAAAATATTCGCAAACTTTCCTCTTTTTATTTTACAATTCTGCCCGTATTTATTTGCAAATTGCTCATATTTACTGCGCGTTTTAAATGTTTAGTATATTGCAAAAGGAGCAAAGCGCAAAAATAGTTTTGCACATAACATAGATTTGCTTTTTTTTAATGTTCATATACTGTTTTATTGTTCAACCCTTTTAAAAAAGGACACAACAGTTTGGAGCTGAGTTTGTAACATCTCCTTCTCTAGCTCGATTTAAGTATATATATAAAAACCTTCAAGAGATCCAGCAGGATGAAGGCTGTATAGACAGATCACACTTTAATAAAAATGTGAGATATATTCAATCTAGGAAACGTGCATTCTTAGTAATTAAAAGCCCCCAAAAATGGTTTATTTCTATGATATCATATGTGTGTCATTTACAGAGCCCAGATTATCTTTTCATAAAATGATAAAAATAAATGAATAAAACAAAATAAATTCCATCTTCTTAGATGGTCAGGTTCTTTTGGGATAAATCAAATTCTGAAAAAGTGATCAAAGACCTGCCAAAGGAAGCCAACCATCCCCCTACACAGAAGTGAATTAAATTTGACAGGAGTCTGCGTTCCAAAAAAGAAAAGAACAGGGTCCGATTTCTAAACATTAATATTTCACAAGTAAAGTCAGAGTATTTCCACTCGAGCTGAGGTGGAATGTCACAATTTGCATTCCAAGTGTAATTTCCAAGGTGTTTTACATAGCGGATCCTATAGGTGCATGCCTGGCATTTTCAGGATGTAGAAATGACACACTGAGAACTCAGTTCGGAAAATGAAATACGCACTTTTAAAATTGCTTAGGTTTTGTTGAAAACTTTCCAAATGCGCACATTCGAGACACTGTGCAATCACATCCAGTGACTCTGTATTGCATTTCAAAACAAAATCTCAACTGCTAATCTCATAACCAGATAAAGGAAATTAGTTTTACTTCTGCACTCTAAAGGCTAGATTCCATATAACCTCAGTAAATCAAGATATTTTCATAATAATCTATAACCAGGAGTCCTATATAATTGCAGTGGTTTTTGTGTATACACTAATTTAGTAGAAAAACTACTGGCTTTATATAAAAAGTTCACCTACAACACAGATAACTAAAAATACAGGAAATAATACAAACTAGATTATTAGATCAGTTAACACAATCTAGGGGCATATTTTAAAGTGGACTTAGTTAAGTGATAGTTAAAAGCCACGCTTTTGAGTCAAAACAATCTCCTACTTTTAACCAGACATAAAAATAATGACAGGTAACCAGCATACTTTGGAGTCATCTTTACTTCAAAAAACCCCCCACTAGTCATGCTATTATCTCGATAGAGGCAGCCCTATCTATCACACATAGAAGACGTATCGATATACTGCAATCTTTGAGTTCAGATTCCCATATTGTTTAAAGATAAGGTAAGCATTAAAGCAAGGCCTCTATGACAAGGCTGGTACAGTCGTGCAGGGTTTGTAGCTAGGATAATTACAGGGGCTGGACTCCCAGGGTCTTGCTGGTAGACCTCTTTAATTTGCGTCAATGTCTACTTGTCGGAGGTGCCAGTCCTATATGGCTAGGACATAATTTTGGGATCTACAACAGACCAATATTTTATATTACATTTATGTTTTTACACTATGTTGGATTGTTGCTTAGTGGTGTTTTTACGGTTTATATTGTCACAGTGTTTTTACATTTTTTTCTGTGGCCTATTTAATTCCATCATGTCTCCTGTGTGTGTTTTCTTGTGTTAATGTATTTAGAGGCTGAGTGACAGATGACAGAGGGTTGTGGTCAATGGAGTATATTTACTGCAAGGTCTTGTTACTAGTGGGGTACCTCAGAGATCTGTCTCTTTAATATTTTTATTAGTGATATTGTAGAAGATCTTGATGGTAAGGTATGTATTTTTGCTGATGACACAAAGATTTGCAATAGGGTTGATGTTCCTGGAAAAATAATCCAATTGGCAAATAATCAAAAAATGGTCAGGGCTGTAGAAATTGATATTTAATGTGGATAACTGCAAGATAATGCACCTTGTTTGTAAAAACCCAAAAGGCAGAGTATAGAATATTTGGTTAGACCTCACTTGGAGTATTGTACGCAGTACTGGAGACCGTATCTCCAGAAGGATATTAATCCTATGGACGGTTCAAATTGTTTAGAAACATTTAAATACATAAAGGGAATCAACATAGTAAAGGAGGAGAACTACCACAACAAGAGGACATAGTCCTAGGCTTAAATTAGAGTGGGAAAGGTTCAAAAGTAATATGAGGAGGTATTACATTACTGAGCAGGTAGTGGATGCATTGAATAGCCTTCCAGTGGAAGTGGTGGAAATTAACACAGTGAATGAGTTTAAGCATGCACAAAATAAGCAGAAGGCTATCCTAGATATAAGATATGGCCAGGGACTAATAAAAGTGTTCAGCAAGCTAAATGGGTCGAATGGTTCTTATCTGCTGACACAGCCTGGGTGTCTATGTAATTCAAATCCTTAGGTGTTATATTAGCCCCTAAAAAGGCAATTATAGCCCCACAGCACTTAATGCTCCATATTTTATTGCCATTTCCACAGGCCATGCTCACAAGCAGACACTGGAAGAAGTACACATACTATTGCTTGTTTATCCCCTACTTAAACTGCGATATGTTGTAAACTAATGAAATAATTTGTGTTTTTTTCTTAACTATATATAACTGTCATTTTATAACTGTATATTTAGTTACTATTGGTATTTTTTTTTTTTTAATCTGAAAGAGAACATATGTTTTACAGATTGTCACTGCTGTATATATGTTCACTTTTTGTTTCCTTTCATTGTATGAGATTTTATAATTAATATTTGTTTAATATGTAAAAGGATTGTTACAACTATAAATGCTAAAATGATGACATTTCAATAAAAATAAAAGTGATACAATTATAACAAGATATTTAATAAATGTGTAGCTTTAAAAAGTATCAGAATAGACAAATACATTAAAAAAGTTCAAGTATATATATGCTGTACATTGTGTTAATTAGACATTGCTCACTTTGTTCATCTGAATCTGATGTTGATACTGTTTCTGTTTCTCTAAGAACTGCTGGTGCTGCTGCTGAATGACCAGCTGAGCCAGAGTATTCTGAGGGAGAGGAGCAGACTGTGTTCTGTGCAGAGGTCTGTGTCGGGGAAGTTTGTGGGTGACTCTTCCAGCTGGTAAAACTCTGTCGTTTGTCGCTAGTGGCGATTGCTGGAGATGTGGAGCAGCTCCTGCAACAGGCAAAAAAATGATAAAACAAAGGATGAAGGCATATCAAAAATATAGATAACCAGTGTAGAGAATGTCTTTAGATGCAGATAAAATGGGAAACAAGTGTATATTATTTCAAAGCTATAAAATAGTTTGCAGGAATGGAATACTAGTGATTGTAACTCCTTTTGAGGCTGTACTGTAGGAGAGTTTAACTATTATGTTAAGTGACCTTCTATCCTGGTTGGGGGACTTTGACTACTGTTTATTTTTGCCAGTGCAGTTTATATTCTGCATATAGTCATATTTGTTTGTGCTAATTAACACACCAAATCATTTTGCGTCATTTGTTATCAGGGCCGGACTGGGAACAAAAACCAGCCCTGGAAAAAATTTATATACCAGCCCCATCGCATAAGATTTTTAAAGCAGCCCATAGCATAATATAATTTTTTTGTTGATAAAAGGTGAAAATCATGCATTTTAAAAAGCACATCTGAACAGTGTATTATTTATTGATAAGACTGATATAAAAGCCTGTCTAGGGCAATATATATACCTCCAGTATGTACACAGAGTTATATGAATTGCCCTGTGCAGAGGTATATATCAGGGCAGTGTGTGAGACATATCCTGTCTCTCGCATATCTGTAGCCTGTCTCTCTCTGTCCTTTCTGTGGCGTCTCTCTCTCTGTCCTTTCTGTGGCGTCTCTCTCTCTGTCCTTTCTGTGGCATCTCTCTCTCTGTCTTTTCTGTGGCGTCTCTCTCTCTGTCTTTTCTGTGGCGTCTCTCTCTCTGTCCTTTCTGTGGCGTCTCTCTCTCTCTCTGTGTCCTTTCTGTGGCGTCTCTCTCTCTCTCTCTCTGTCCTTTTTGTGGCGTCTCTCTCTCTCTCTGTCCTTTCTGTGGCGTCTCTCTCTCTGTCCTTTCTGTGGCGTCTCTCTCTCTGTCCTTTTTGTGGTGTCTCTCTCTCTGTCCTTTCTGTGGCGTCTCTCTCTGTGTCCTTTCTGTGGCGTCTCTCTCTGTGTCCTTTCTGTGGTGTCTCTCTCTGTCCTTTCTGTGGCGTCTCTCTCTCTCTCTCTGTCCTTTCTGTGGCGTCTCTCTCTCTCTGTCCTTTCTGTGGCGTCTCTCTCTGTGGCGTCTCTCTCTCTGTGGCGTCTCTCTCTCTCTCTCTCTCTCTGTGGCGTCTCTCTCTCTCTCTCTCTGTGGCGTCTCTCTCTCTGTGGTGTCTCTCTCTCTCTCTGTGGCGTCTCTCTCTCTCTCTGTGGCGTCTCTCTCTCTCTCTGTGGCGTCTCTCTCTCTGTGGCGTCTCTCTCTCTGTGGTGTCTCTCTCTCTCTCTCTCTCTCTGTCCTTTCTGTGGCATCTCTCTTCCCCCCTCCCCTCCCCCTGTAGTGTCTTTCACCCCTTTCCCCCTGTAGTGTCTTTCACCCCTTTCTCCCTGTAGTCTTTCACCCCCTCCCCTCCCCCTGTAGTGTCTTTCACCCCCTCCCCTCCCCCTGTAGTGTCTTTCACCCCTTCTCCCTGTAGTCTTTCACACCCTCCTCTCCCCCTATAGTGTCTTTCACCCCTTTCCCCCTGTAGTCTTTCACCCCTTCTCCCTGTAGTGTCTTTCACACCCTCCTCTCCCCCTGTAGTGTCTTTTACTCCCCTTCTCCCTGTAGTGTCTTTCACCCCCCCTTGTAGTGTCTTTCACCCCCCCCCCCTGTAGTGTCTTCTTTCACCCCCCCCCCCCCTGTAGTGTCTTTCACCCCCTCCCCTTTCCCCTGTATGTCTCACTCACCTTGCTTTCTCTGCTTCCCATCCCGCCGCCGGAACTGCTGCTGCATCATCCGGCGGCAGCAGGCGAACTTCTTAAAGCAGCGACGGCAGCTGAATTGCTTTAAGAAGGCGACGGCCGTCGCCGCTTTAAGAAGTTCGCCTGCTGCCGCCGGATGATGCAGCAGCCGAACTCTTCACTTTAAGTGGCCAAGGCGGCCCCGGGGCAGGCGGCCCACCGGGATTTTTCCCGGTATCCCGGTGGGCCAGTCCGGCCCTGTTTGTGATCAATGTACCTGCAATTTGGGGGCAAACTATCTGACCTCTTGGGAATTATGTTAGTTGCCTCATGTTGCTTTGAAAACACAAATATCAAGGTGTTATCTCTCAGTCTGACATGGATGAATGTCTAACTGGCAACCAGACTACTCTGCAATATTTGCATTTATAATATACATAGTCTTAGTAACAGCCCTTCATGCGGTATCTGTGTTATTATATCCATCCACTATAAGTTATTTACACATATATAAAAAGTGAATAACAAGTTTTCCATTATATTAATCTGATTTTTGCCGCACTATTGTCAATTTAACACAGCTCACTAGTTACACGCTTTCAGTATTGACATATTATATGTATATTAAAATACTTGTGATAAGAAATGGCCTCTGTGTATTTGTATTGAATACTTACATTTTCTTATCAATATATAAAGCAGTTTCAACCAATGATCAACTGAAATATTAGTGAATGAACAGTACTTCTCCGAAGAGCACAAGTTAGTTATACATCTAACTGTTTCATCGGCTTATTCCTGAGACAAATTTAGATCACTGTTTATGAGCGCAAATGTTAAACTCTCTCTGTGAAGCAATCTATTACCTGTAGCTATTAGCTTTTGTTGACGCATTTGTTCTTTCAGCAGTAAGTGTTGCAGCAAAGCTTGGTGGCTGCTGTTAGACTTTCCTTCAAGAGAAATATGAGTTGAGGATGCAGACAGGCTTCCACCATACTGTCCGGGTAGCGAGACCCCCTGCCTAATTGCCTGAGGGTCGTACTTCTGTTTTTCTTTTAATGAAGATGAGGCCTGTGACACACAATGAAAAGAAATATATTCTAATCCCATTACGTGCATTTTAAGATACGACTGTGAAATCTAAGCATCTGTGAATAAATGTGCTTGTTCTACATAATCCTTCAAAGGTGACAATTAATTCCTATGCTCAAAATGTACTTGTATTGACATACGTTTCATCTGAGCAACAATTGGCTATTGAACAACTGGTAAAACCTATTACTTTTTTTATATTTCCTAAAACCCCCTTATCTTTAATTTTTTTTTTAATTGACAATATTCAGATCACACATTTTACAAAGCCCCAACTAAGGGTAACTGTTTGAGGAAATATAACTATGATATCTCTCCGTATATCTCCCTGGAATTCAACCTGATTTAATAAATGATGTTAAAGGGACATTCCCACCAAAAAATACTTTTTTTATTTTGTATTATTGATTTCAGATATGTCTTTTGTTTTTCTTATGTGACTGTATTTAATAGAATATGTAACTAAACAAGTGTGACTGGGTGCCACCATTTTGTGACATATAGTGTTTTTGGGTGGCACCCCTCAGAGACTTTACAGCACAAATGTCTTACTTTGGGGCTGGGGACACAGAATGCAGTCTATAAGTCTGATCATAGACTTGCATTGAATGGGAGGGTAATGTAACTATTACATCACAAGGGGACAGAGTTATAATCCTGTTTGATCAGGTTAATCTCCTCTCTTTGTATTGGAAGTCAGGTAAAAAAAAAAAAAAAAGTGTACAAAGAGAGCAGGAGTATCTTCTGACATCATCATACAAGACTTGGCAACAATTGTAAAGTGAAACTGGCTGGAAGATTTTGGATGATTTTTTTTTTTTTTTTGCATCATGGGAAATATTATCAAAATGGATGCTGGAGATAAACGCCTAATTTTATTTTTCCTTTTATATGCAATTAATTCAAGCATAAAAACAAACAAATAGTGACTTATGATTTATATATGTGTTTGTTTTAAATGACCAGGTTGTCTAGTTACATCTTATGTAAGTGGTAGTGTCCCTTTAAATTCATACATTTTGCTCAACTCCTGACCAGGTTTTTTAATCATTATCTAGGAAATTGCTTTGGAGGAAAGAATAAACAAAAAATTCTTATGCGTGGGCAACTCAGCCACCATCCCTGTCTGTGTTGTCATTGTATAATTATCACTTCCTAACAGTAATGCACTGTAGACACGGTTGGCAATTGAATTAATCAAATCATAATAATTATACTAATATGCGTGTTAAAATAAGAAAATTAAGCCCTTTTTATTTGAACACAAAGATTTCATTCTATTACTGTCTCCTCATCAAGCTGATAAATTTATCAAAGTTGTTAATTATGTTTGTATTGTAGCATACTTTTCTGAAAGGACATTTAATGTGTAGAATCCTATTTTTTACTGTTTTCAGTTCTATTAACCAAAAAAACTGGTATTATTAAGAACATGTAATTCTCTGGGGGGGGGGGGGGGTAACCCTGTTGATCTATTTTGCTACAGGGAATCACTCAATATTTCAAATTGCCACCTATATTCTCCGCGGTTTACCTTATACTGCAATTGCCAATAGAACCTAAAATTGTGAATGAGATGCTGTCTCTCAATAGCGGTTTTCATCAGGTTACAAGAAACAATATTAAAAAAATATTTAAAAAAAGCATTAATCCTATTGTAATTGTGTACTCACCTAATTAAAGCTGTTATGATTTAATTGTGCATTTTATTTGCTTGAAAAAGATATTGTGCCAAAAAAGCAATTAATTGTATCTTAATGTAATTCATGAACCTCTTTGTCTTCACTCGATTGTAAGCTTGCGAGCAGGGTTCTCTACCTCAGAGTCTGTTCTAGTCTGTTCTAGTTTGTCTAAATTAGTATGTAGTTCCCTTCTATGCTCTGTACCTTATGATATGTAAATTGTTGGCGCTATATAAATAAATGTTAATGTAATGTAATGTATTAGACTAGCTAGAATATAGCACAAAAGTGGCTTTAGACATTAGTAAATACTGCCCACATGGAAGTCAGTATAGGGGCAAGTGTAAAAAACGCTCATGTGGAAAGTCATAAATACATTTTTTATTGTTCTCTGTCAGATGGGAAACCAAAACATCAATGGACTATATCTAAACTACTCGTATACGGATGTGTTGAAAAACAATTGCAGACAGTGAACGAGAAAAACAAGTAGTTACAATTTTATTATATCTTCAAAATCAAAAAATTGTTCTATTTCGTGAAAACTATAGTCCCATAAAAAATAAAAAAAATCATAATGATTTTTTAAAGAAAAAAACATCATTAATGTTGATTATAGAAATATAGCTCATACCTTAACCAAGAACATTACAAACTTCAGTGTCACTGGCTTGAGAAACTCAAATATCTATATATATTAGTCACTGTCACATATCTTTATACTTTGTAGTAACAGTACTAATTCTTTTTCACGAAACATGACTAAAATGCAAGGTGAACCGAACACTGAATAGTTGGAATTAAAATAGAATATTTAAATAGGTCAATATCTCCTGAATTCTCTCCCCCTTGTAATTAAGTTTTATGTACATTTCTAGTATTTAAGTGACTTACATTGAGTTGAGACGCTGCTGCTGAAAGTCCTAAACTGATGTTGGGTAAAGAAGGAGAGGTGTATAGGCTTAGCAAGTTTATTGACTTCTCATGATGCACAAGATGCGGATGATGTGACACCATGTGCTGTAAAAGAGACACAAACGATGATTGCAGATTATCAGCTGTGTTCAGGTGAAGCAAATAAACATTTTCAGGTAGTGGTGTCATCCAATCGCAGTAAATTGGCAGTCCCCATGCATTTAATATAGCAAAAACATCTTGCACCAAAGTTATATGGCATAATCAGAGAAGGCAGGGGTGTCCAAGTCTTTTCTGGGCAGGAAGAAGAGAAACATGGCACACTCATAAATATAAGAATGGTTTACGCTTGCAGAATAAACGTGTGATTTTTGTATTATGTGCCACAATATCGTTTTTGTGGGCTTTTTTTTTTTTAGCAGGTCAGTCCACTATACGTAGAGCACTTCCAATTGCTACAAAATCATTTTGATTTGGGTGTGCAAAACCAGGTTCGAATTCTCAAATTGTGAAGTGGTCCTCAGGTTCGGAAATGCATATGTGTATGGGTTACATTAAACTAGTTTTCTTAGTTACATTAATGGTGAGGAAAAGCTTGGTAGCCATTGAAAAATAATTGGTTATATAGCACTAATAATAATTATCAATCGAAAGATGTTTAAATCAGCCTTGCTCAATAAAGACTACATACTTGTACGGCTAATGAGAATATGAAAATAAGAATTTCTAAATCTTGCTGCCAGAGGGGCTGCTTTTATCCCACGGGCTATGTGCCACACGTTGGCCACCTGTGGCATAGCAAAATGTTCAAACAAGGACACCAACATTTGTGGCAATGTCTGTGAACATCATCAGCCCCCTATTTATCTCAAGCATTTCCTCCAATGTAGTAATGCTCGTGTGATTTACTGACTTCACTAGCAAGTGTATAAAAAGGTCTCAAAGAAGTTAGCTTGGAAGGAATTGGGATCTGTTACTGTAAGGGCTAATCACTAAAAGGTGAGTTGCAGGAAAGTTGAGGTTGCAAAATCTAAAGCAATTTACAGGCGAAACTCATAATACCATAAGGAGGACCCTTGGCTCCCAAACTATGTTCTTCTTTTAATGGCCTTTATTGTTCCAATATAACATGGGATTTATTCATGAAACAAAGAGAATTGCAAAGAATTTACTAAGGAATTGCAAACATAAGGCCAAAGTAGCCAAGTTGGAAAAATTCTCCAATACAGATATATTTCAAACTTGACTATTTTGGCCATAATTTAGAAATTCCCTTCTCAAGTCACTGCTTTTTTCTCTTTCATGAATAAAGCCGCTTGTCAACTGCCATGCATGACGTACTTCAACTATAAAGAGTACTGAAAAAGAGAGGAAATGCTTGGGGTCCAACCAACCCCATTGTGATCCCACTTATGTAGCAATGTGATTATTTATAATGGTTTTCACCTGTAGATCATATGAAACCATGGAAAAAATGTTCAATTATTAACGGAATAATAATCGGAAGTTGGAGCATTACAATACCACAACAATGAAACCAATGCCATCATAACCACTATCACATTAAAATAACTGATAACTGAAGAGCAATGTTTTTACAGTGATATAAAGAGGAATAAGAAGAATATAATATATATTATGTTTGCATTATTTGAACAAGCAGAGAGCAATAAATACACATTGATTACAGTATGTTGCAATTTCATGAATGTTTGTAATAATAATATTATCAAATTGTTCCCAGTTTGCTGCTTTAACATATTATCTTCCAGCTCATTTAAAAAGTAGGGAAAATGAGCGCTCAATTAAATACAAATATTTATTGTGTAGCCTTGACATCCAATATGTGTACGACACAGCAGGATTGGCTGCAACGCTGGAGTGTCATCACGCTACTCGCACACACAAATCATTCTTCTTCTTCTCTTGGCATGCTGTTCCTCTCTTCCATTGCCCATTTCTGGGCAGTGAGGTGGATCCCCTGCCTGGAGGCATGCCAGGCTGCCAGTGCACTGAGTCACCACTAAGAATAATCTTAGGGGCGAAGGAGAAGGAGACAGAGAGAAATGAGAGCTGGGGTTAATCCTGTAAGTACAGTGGGTGCTGGGGCTAAGTCCTGTGAGAACAATGGGCGCTGGGGCTAAGTCCTGTGAGAACAATGGGCGCTGGGGCTAAGTCTTGTGAGTGTAATGGGTGCAATCTAGGTGCTCCGGCAAGATCAGTGGGTGCAGTGTGGATGTTGCAAGTCTATGGGTGCAATCTGGTGCTGGGGCATGTCCTGAGGGTGAAATTTGCATTCTGGTGCATTCTTGTCAGTGGAATGGGTGCTTGGGCAAGTTATATGGTGTGTCTTTTTTTCTAGTCACCATCATAAGGTAACGTGACATTTGTAAATATAATTGTGTTCACATTCCTGGGAAAAAGCTCAAGAAAGGGCTGAAACGTCAGTATATTTGATGTCTAAAAAATAAAGCTTTGCATTTACTTTACTTTGAGACAGCTTTCTCTACTTTTTAATGTAGATGTCTTTGTGGATTAACCCGGCAGGTCTATCCACTAACAAGAGCCTCTCTCCCATTACTGTTCATACTGAGATCTTTTGTACTTATTGAAAAGTGCATTCCATAACCTATTGTATTTTATCATTTAAATAATTTGACATTTGCTGCCGAAACACCCAGCCATTCTGTATTTGTCACAAAATACATGTTTTCAACATGTGGTCTAACACAATCTTCCTTGAATTACACTTTCCTTTTCTTTCTTCAATCCCCTTCTCAATTGAGCAGTGCTTCATAATAACAGACACATAGACTTCATTTAAATTAGAAGCTTTAGCATGATATTATCCCCAAGGGAGTCACATCACTGAAAAAGAATACCCTGTGTAACAGTATCACAACAGTGGCTGCCTTCTTCCTAAACAAAAAGCATCTGGGTCTGTGATAATAGACCACCACCAAGAAGGATACTGCACACATAGGATTGGCTATGTAAATATAACAACTTGTCAAGCATGGAGAGGTTGGAAAGGCTATAGGTTTCGTAATGGATAAACCTGGGATATCAATTAACTTAGGAAAATAAATTGTGCTAATGCACTGCTGTCAGTGGAAAGCCAAGCAACAAGGAAAAATACAGGATGTTATGCAAAAATATAACCTTCTTGGTACAGTTTTGTTTTCAGATGCAGCTCATAACCAAGCTCCGAAACAAGTGAGTGCCAGATGAGCAGGGATGAGTAATTTTCTCTCTGACATTTGTGTGTACCCAAGAGTGGAATGATCAACACAAAATTGTTGCACAGTAGTAAAGGGTGTTAGATTACTGTATTTATAGCACATTGAGAAAATAGCCATTCATTGTTATATGTCATTAAACTACCTCCCCAGTACGATGGATGGTAACCATTAACCTTTTTATTAGTCTTAGTTGGCAAATCGCTGTAATCTGAATGCAACAACAACAAAAAAAGATTCACAAGTCTTAATGGGATCGTGATTTTTATGTAACTCTCATGTGGGAACGTTCCGTGAAACTTTCTTTCACATACATCTTTATGTACACGTGTGCACTTGTTGCCTTATTGGAATTTAAATTTATTAAAAAAAATAATGCCAAAAAGTCATCTAAATACACACTCACTTTATTGTTCTTTTTGTACTAACTGAATATTCCTCCACACGCTCTCCATTCCCACCCTCTCTCTCTTCTTTCAATTGAGCACAGTAATTTTGTATTTTAGTGTAATTTATTAAATTGGTGAGGAAATGTAGTCCTCTATTAAACAGCGTAACCTCTCATGCACTGGGAATAAATTACACCTAAGTACAAAATGACCAGGTATTTAAACTCTCAGATGTTTTCATCCATGCACTCATATATGTATGACGAGGTGAAGCTAACATCATTGTTTGCACTGCAGATTTATCTCTCTGAAGCACTTACTGTTGAGATTTAGTCACTATATAAAAGATAGACTATATAACTACTTAAATACAGCTTGTATGTACAGAGCAGTGTCTATTCAAGCTTAATCATTCTTAAATGTTACTACAAATTGTTATTTTATGGACCTCCTTATTCCTATCATTATTATTATCATTCATTTAAAGATTGTAAAATCCAACTATTTTCAATTATTATTTTTTTAGTCATAATTTATCATCCACTAAACCTGTCCATACACATTTTACTTGGAAATATGACTTTCATTATTTGCCTCCTCATGGGTCCACACACTTCCTCTCAAAGGTTTTGATTTTCGAATAGGTGACCCTCTAAGCACCCTTTCTACTTCCCCAGAAAGAACTGAAGGTAACATCTCATCTTTCCCTTCTGATCATTTCTTTTGCACTCTCTCAATGTATTATTACCAGGGATTCTAGTTATGTCTTTAACCAATGCCCTCACTCCTTCGAAACATGGGTGTCCGTAGGAGTTTTACCTCACTTTGAACCACGTTCTTCAGGTACCAAGTCAACCCCTCCAAAAAATATTGGTCCACAATCCTGTCTGCCTATGTTTTTTGGGCTCTAAAGGGGGGTACCTTGAGGTCCAGGGGGTTATGTGCCCCTCTTGCACCGGCTTCATCCTCTTCCTCACTTGGATCGATACATTTCGCTGGTGTTGGGATGCCAAGGCAGCGCGAGTGACCATGGATCCATGATTTAGAGTGCAAGGATGTTAAGTTACAACTTACAATAGCTGGGCTACTTATGGGACATCTCCAAAACCAGCTTAGCTTTATATTTAAAAAAATAATTCAAGGCTGTTTTTACAGGGCAAGTTACTCCGCCATCAGGACACCCACGCTTCCAGACTGGACTATGTCAATACTGTAGTATCTGGTCTTCATACTTCTCATTTTTCTTTTTTCAGTCTACAAAATTCCTACTCACACACTTCACACCAAGCATCCTTTATCCAAAAATGTATCTGAAAATCTTTCTACTAATCTCCCATAACAAAACATGCATTCTTAAATGTAAAAAATCTGTTTGCTCTACAGTGTTTCTTTGACACAATTTTTATATGTGAATATAATTTTCTTTGCCATTTTCATACTCAATAATTGTATCTATGAAAAAAATCAGTAATATGAAGAAGAGTATACAGATCTAAGAAAAACAAAATACTGCCTATTTGGTGCAAGAGTTCCTCCCTGTGGTGTAGGATCTCTGTCAAAATTTTTAATAAGACTGGTTCTTTTCAAAGACCCTAGAAAAGTATCACTGGTCAATGAATATCACATTCTAGTTTTGCCGTATTACAGAATCAATACTATCAGACTATACCTTTAAATAGTGTTTGTTTTTTTAATTATTACAGTGGTCTTAAAGATGGCCGACATTATGTTAACCTAAAAGTTTTTGGGGTGATTTTTGAATGACTAACAAACATAAAACTTTCTATGGATTACTTAAATTTCCCAGAATAAATAAAAAGTAAAGCTGTATTAACAAATATACTCCTTTAGGTCACCAGCAGGACATCCAGTTCAGAAGCTGCAGAGACCCTTCAATATCCAGCCTTCCCCTTCATAATAAATTAATTGTTTGTGAACTGTGATCCTGGGGGCAGGTGTTTGACCCCTGCCCACTGATTAGTAGCCTCCCTGTGGACACTAGAAGAGCACATAATGTTACTCTGATGGCAAACATGTGGCTTTGTCTTGTAACCCTTTGTACTAGAAATCATCAAATTGTGGTGAGAGAAAAGTGACTTCATTAGCCCACAATTAGCAAGGCAATTAGCTGGCATTTAATAATGAAACGCTAGGTAGCACAGGTATAGTGTTTGTAATGCTCCACACCCCACTGTGAGCAGTTCTGTCTTCTTGTAAAGTAATTAAATAATGTTAAACATAGTTTTGTCCTTCGATTCATCAGATTCTACGTGGAGTTTGTGGTTTTCGGTTTTTCATTACTGTGGGTGAAAAAGTATTGCAGTTTCACTGCCAGTGGGATATCAGATCTGCAAGCCAAGTATCGTGTCTGATTCTTGGAACACGTTTATTTTGGTGGTTTCAAAGTCAATTAATAATTTGCAGGGAGATATCAATGAGATGTGAGCTGATGTCTTCTGAATTAGTCAGTACCGTGACATGACAACAATGTAGCATGTAGGAGTGCAATGGTATTAACCTAACGGTTTAAATGATTCTCCTGGTCAGAGCAAGATCGAGAGGTAAAGCATTGACAGCGACCTCAATGGTGCCACTGGTCATAGACAGTAGCCTTAGTTAATATCAGAAAAGTAGTGAATGCTGGTGAATCAATGAATAGTCATGAGAGGTGTAACACAGACTGCATTCTTATTACATGTCCAACTTTCAAAATGTTCATTTATTATCATAGTGGGCTTGAACAATTATCTTCTTGGTGTTTTCAGAAATTGCTAATTAGTCCATAGTTAGGATCCTGAGTTCAGCCTGATTAACATTAAAAGTCATTTATATAATGTTAATGGTCCAAACTCATTGGCACCCTGTGAACCCAAAAAATGACATTAGCAGCAAATTAACGGGCATTAAATGCCTCCATCTAATGACTGACGCTAGTGACCTTGGCCCATTGTGACAAATGGTCACAAAAAATAAACTATTGGTGATTCCCCCAGCCAGCGCAATACCCGTGGCCCCAGAACAAACAAAGAAACTGCCCCATTGGCTGGCGCAATGTAATTCGTATTTATTGATATATTTTTTGCCCCTGGCACAAGGAGGATAGGGTGCACCAGGGAATAGAGGAAGGAAATTCATATTTATTCTGGGCTTGGGGTATAGCGCCAGCCCCAAGCCCGGGCTATGAGTTTATTTTACGGCCACAGGCATTGTGGTGGCCCATGGATCACTGGGGGCAATAATTTATTTTAACTCGTTCCACAGACATGTGCCGGCCTGTGACCCTGGGAGGGTAAGGCAGTCACCAATTATTTTTATTCTAGTGACCGAGTGCTTGGTGCCAGGCTGCGGGTGCTAGGAGCCAATTTTTTTATTTGATGGGGCCAGTAGGAAATCACTGGCCCTGGGGAGGGAAATCATTTTCTGGAGAGGAGATTAGGAACTAGTATACATTTTACGGAAAAAAGAGAATAACAGTGTTTTTTGCCTTACCGCAATAATAAGGCTTTAATGGATATTTGCAGTCCCCTTTGCAGATGAATCACACATTATTCCTTCACTAATAACATGCGGTATTCAAACTATAACTTTCACTGTTTTACCGACCTTAATGGCCGGCATTGAATCTACTCATATATGTGCTATTTGTTTGTATGATATCTTATGTAAGATGCTGCTTGTGGACAATGAAGATGCTGCGTCTGGTGACCCAAGTTCATCAAACTAAAGCACTCAAGGGAGCAGTTGCATGTTGTTGCCCAATAGGTCAGTCAGATCATATTCCATGACATGAATTCCTATTGCTCATTTACAGCAGGATGAACAATGTCAGCCATCTGAACCAGACCAATGTGCTCCTGAATATCAAATTGGTGCTGAGTCTAAATATCAGGCATGTCCCACATTCAGCTGCACAGGATTTATTAAAGTAGTTTGTCTCAGTCACTAATACATTTTTGGACATTATTTATTCTATGATTGATTTCTCAGCTGAGGAAAAAGAATGGGCCATTTTTTTAGCTACAGTTAGCTGGTCAACAAATAATAATTTTATAAATGTTACTTCACTGATTATTGTCGTGTTAAGGGACAACTGTTGAGTTTAACTGAAAGAATGCATTGAGTGTAGGAATTTTTAATAGAAATACTTTAATGATAAAATACACATAAAATACCTTATTGTGTCATCTCTGTTTGTATATATCTATCAGGGGTAGGACATAATGGGTCAGATCTTCCTTCATCTGACACAAGATTCTAAACACCAGGTCCAGCCTTTGATAAAGCTATCCAAGCAAAGAGGGCTCAATACGGTATACTATGTATATTCTATCTTTAACGCATTTCGATTTAGAATCCCTACTCTTTTGCAATCTGTCGATTAAAAATAACAATTTTTTCCAGACACTTCCATTTTTTTAATGGCCAAAGATTTTTGGTAAAAATGGTGTGTCACTGTAGAGCTGTAACTAACCTTTTCTAGGTAATGGACTAATTTTACTTATTTATACTAATAGCTATTAATAAACTGTATGTATGGAAACAGTATACTGATACAATAATTGCAATTACACACCTTACCGTATTTGCTCGATTATAAGACGACCCTGATTATAAGACGACCCCCCAAACTTTAGATATTCCTTTAGGAAAAAACTAAAAGTCTGAATATAAGATTACCCTATAGGAAAAAAGTTCAACTTGTATATATTCACATGTAAATTGCTTTTTTATTAAAAAATTATATAAAAAAATGCATTTCTTGTTTTTATTTCCTTTTATGTGCCAATGCTGCCTCTCTCTTTCCCTTGCCCCCAGCTTTGTCTCTCTCCCCCCCTTAGTGTTGTCTCTCTCTCCCCCTCCCTTTGACTCCCCCCTCGCCTCTGTCTCTTCCCCCCCCCCTTGTTTCTCTCTGCCCCCCTCCCCTTGTTACTCTGTGCCCCCTCCCTCCCCTTGTTGCTCTGTCTCTTCCTCCCTCCCCTTGTTGCTCTGTCCCCCCCCCTTCCCCTGTCTCTCTGCCCCCTCCCCCTTTCTCTTCCCCCCTCCCTCCCCTTGTCTCTGTCTCTTCCCCCTTCCCTCCCCTTGTTTGTCTAACAAATGATTGAATGAATATTGTACCTCACAATTACATGCATTTTTCTTACCTCAGTGTGAGAGTTTGATGACAAAATGGAGGTTTCCTTTTCAACACCTATTCCAACTGGACCATTATTTGGGGAGCTAGGCCCTGAGACTGGAGAACTGCTACTCACTGACGATTCTATACAAAATGATTTAGAAAGGCATAAATGAACAAGCCAATAGAATACTAGTAATCAGTTGTAGTTGCATATAAATGATATGCAAATTAAAGATGTCAATTAATAGATTGCTAAGATTTTATTAACAGTAAAACTTTAAATTATGTTTCATATTATGTAATATGTTCACCCGGAACTTTAAAATACATTTAGTTTTCTAGATCCCTGGAGCTGAGAAGACTTCCTGAGAAAGTAATGTTGGTACCTAGTTTTCTTTATTTTTTATTGTTGTTTATCCCTGCCTCCTACAGAAAAAAATTAAAAATAGTTTTGCTCCCAATTATGTCAGTCTGGCTCCAAAATTCTACAAACATTTGTCAACCCTTGCCCCAGGTCACATTGCAAATGCAAACTAGTAATTAAAAGTACTGCACTCACTACTACAGCATACCTTTGTTTTAGAAAAGAAAAAAAAAACATATTTCAAACATTACTCATTTTAGAGCTGAGATGTTTAGCAAAACAAAACTGACAGCCGCTATGTCACAAGTTGCCAGTTCAGAATACCATCAGCCAATGGAACACATTTATGGCTTCTTACGCATAAGTGGTCATGAGCCGCAATTAAAAGTGACTACAATCAAAAGTGACTACAGTGTAATTAAACAAAAAAACTTTTATTAATTGATTTGTGGCTGGCTTGCAAATATCTATTCACAATATTATTATTTATATTACTTAAGTTATAGCTTCATAAAGCTGCTCAATTTCCCCCTCCTTGTTTTGGTGTTTCATGGTAGTTTTGTATGAGAACCAAAGCAAGCAAATACCTAAACTTTGCTGTAAACCAGCCTCTGATAGGCTGATAGGATCCAGCCTATCACATGTGTTCTTGATGCAGATGAAGAACATCCAAGTTTTCCATCCACAATGAGCCAATACACCGTTGTTCCGTTATAATCTGTATATTTGTGGAATACTTTAATATTGTTGTCCTGTAAAGCATGCTGGATGTGTGACACCAACCCCTGAGGAAGTCAGTGTTTCAGTTTGACGAAACGCGTAGGGAAGTGTTTGTTTTATTTAGACTCGCACATCATGATGTAGCACAATCTTTATTGGTGTTAACTAGCCACTGATTAGTCCTTGGTGACTAATTAGACAATTTCATGCCAAGAGATTACAGTGCAAAAGGAAACTGTTCATCAAATTGGGTACCACAATCCCACTCATCTAGCCTTTCTCTAGTTATACATTTTGACTGAAGGAAAAATGAGATATGCTTTTGGTATTTAAAGAAAACAGAAGCCCAGTGATTTGCTGCTTATTTTAGAAAATAAAACTGGATTTATTATCCAAATGTGAGATGCCATTACAGTCATTTTTGTGCATTTACTGTGGCCAGAATAACCACTAAACAAACAGCTCAGCATTATACACACCATTCGGTTTGAAAACATATCAGATTTGGAAGCTATGGGATTTGTAAATCTTCCAGTTCTCTACCATTATAAAATGTTTTACCTGGTTTCTTTTACCTGCAAATACTACAACATTTTTTTAAACTTTGTTTATGTTCAGTTCTGTTATGGTTTCAAAATATTAATGTTGATATTTATCCCACACAGGAGAAATCTAGGTTTGTTGATTGTTTTGCAAATTGAATGTAGATTGTTTTGACGCTTTTTGCACACAAAATTCTCTCAAAGTTCCACTATATATCAATAAAAGATAAAAGTATAATGTTTGGTTGTCATAGTGTAAAGCGTTTGCTCAAACATATATATGAGTGAAATGCTTGACACCCTGGGATATTATAGAAATAACATTGGAACAAATATTAATGTATACATATGAATGTATATGCATACTAAAAGATGGCTGCATTATTTAATGTGACTATTGGTGATCACACTTGATAGTTTATAGATTCAGGGAGATTGGCAATGACAGGGATATAGAGAATAAATGGATACAAACTTACAGGTAGTTGACAACATTTCAACACAAAAAAAAATAATTACTAGACACATACAGCAATGTCTGATAACTAGTTATAGTTTTTTTTAAATTGGAAATATTTATTTTCCTTTCACAGTCAACCCATCCACATAAATTTCTTGTTTTAATTTAATACATATTATCTTGGAAAATTGATATTAATATTTATTAATAATAACAATAACAAATTATTTTCTCAGGAAGGCTTCATTGAGATCTTCTATCATTTCCAAGCATGTCTTGGGGATATTACCATTGCATAATTTAAAATGGTGTTAATTTGAAACCCAAGAATAAACAATATATATATATATATATATATATATATATATTTTTTTTTTTTTTTTTTTAATTTAAAACAAATTTACCTGCTACTTCAAATATTCTTTTCTTGTATGTATTGGTAACATTTCCTTCTTTCCGTCTCAGTAAAGGGCTGCTTCTTCTTTCTGCTACTTTCTGTTTTAAACGGGATCGAACTTTCAGGTTGGGCTCTGAGGCTGGAATTAAGAAAACAAACTAAATTAGCCAAACCCACTATAACCTTAGACATGTTACAAAAAAGGAATTCTACATACATTTCTACTTTTATTTTAAAATAAACAATTACACACACACACACACCGGCAGAGCTTGCCATAATATTGATCAACCTATTAAACATTTTCAATCATGGCTACATTTAACTGAAAGATTTTATCCATTAAATAAGTAATGGTTGGATAGCTCTATTAGGGGACTTGAATTTAGGATCTGATGAATGAAGATCTGACCCAAGCTTCTACATAACATGTCCGTTATACCATCAAAGAGAACAAAGCCAGAAAGTTGGGTAATAAGAAAATAACTATATTATCCATCTTGTGCTACAAGATAGCGCACATACCAGGGAAGTATATTTTGGATGAAAAAAAGCACTTAGTATTCAGTGGAAGAAAAGTATAATAAATATGGAGAATATACAAAATGTCACACTTGATAATGAAATAATTAAGATATGATGAATTGTCACCTAATAATGTATATATGGTCACATCAGCCCATCTTATAGAGTCAAACATTTCTAACTTTCCCAAACATTCATTTTTCTAAACTAAGCTCTTAAAATGAAAATGATGTATAGTTTTGCTTGATTAAAAACAAGCTGATATATAACCAAACACAAAGCTGGCATCTATGAAAAAGGAATTTAGCTGTGGTCGATTGTACTTATAGTACTTCAGGCTAAAAAATAAATAAACCAAATTCTTCAAATTAGAGCCTTCCTGGAGGCATTTGTCCCTGTGTTGCCAGCCAGTTCCTGGTACTGGCAATTGCAGTGCTCGTGTCTGTTTTAACAAGTATATAATGCATCATTCTTTAGTGTCTGGAGTTGCTAAATATTCCTTCAGTGCCTCCAGCCTCTGATTCTCTGCCTGCCTGATTCAAGAGATAACACTGAACAGGAGGCTACACAATGCAGTGCATGTAATTCAGCACTAATAAAGGCAAACTGCAGTTTTGTAAAATTATTAAAAGGCCATTTCAGACCAAAAAAACTATTTTTAATTAATCGACGTAGCATGGCACAATAAAGAGTCATTTCAAGCAAAAGCACTCAGTTATGCATAGGTTTTGCATAACAGAGCATGGAAAAAAAAGCAGGCTCCACCCACTGGACTTAATAGTTTAAACTGTCTGCATACAGCTGCACAATTTGTGGAGAAAGCATACAGAGAGGCATAACTGGTAAAACACTATTTAACACTTTAGGATTTGGGGTTGGGGAACACATTCCTTCTCTTCAAATTAAGAAGTCATTGGGCCCTATTCAGTACAGTCAAGTAGGGTTACCATTCTGAGCAGACTTTACAAATGAACAGTGAACAGTGAACATTTAAAAGGCCTTGTACTATTTGTTTTGGAGAAGGATTGTACAAGGTCCCTACCACCCCTCCCTATAGTGAAAGAAAACTTCTCACTGTCGGAAATATAAATATATTCAGATATAAATTTGTAACTAAAGTAGAACCGTAATTATGATTTTATTATTCTTTATTATCGCTACCATTATGTTACAAGTAGAAACCTAATTCCACTAGGGTGCAATGGTGTCTGGTAGCTGTTTTGGAACCAATATATAGAAGTGTTTGGAAAGAGGCCAATTTTTCATTAAGGAGTGGCTTCTGAGAGGGCTTGTAGGCAGAAAAAGAAGACAAATGTGTCATAGTATTAGAATTTAATGGCAGTGCAATTATTGTACTGTTTCAATGCAATTTTTGCTCCATCCCTCATTAGTTGAGGAATGTAAGGCTACAGGTGGCGAGCCTGGCGACTGTATGAAACATTCTTCAAAGTCAATAGTAATCAAGATTTTTGATCAATTTATTGGTCTTGTTTTTTTCTTTAATCTTGCATCTGGACTCTGTTAATTACACATAGTGCAGCTGTGTACATAGAGATGTTGGCTTGTGATTATGAACTGCAATCAAAACAGAGTTCATTTGTACCAGTTTAATACAGTGAGCATATAACTAGGCTAACATTGATTTATTTAGAGCATTACTCTTAATGTTATACAATACCTAAGCGCCTATTTTTATGCACAATTAAATGCAGTGCTGTTTATATGACTGTAAGTAAATGTTAACAATAACAAACTTTCTAGCACTGTACAGAAGAGTCACAAACACACTGACAATATTAAAAATTACTTGAGCTACTTGGCAGTTCCAGTAATGATAAATAAGGATAAATGTTACTGGCATAGCAAAGCCTTATGTTAACCAAAACAATGTTGCATTATGTTGATTTTGATTTATTCCTATTCATGCATACTGGTCATCTTTCTGGACCAGCATCCCTGATTGTGGCATGTTGGGGTCTCTCCTGTCCTGTCTCTCTTCCCAAGCCCTCCCTCTAGTGACATTGCAGCACATAGTCAAACACTTGAAACAGAGACTGGCAGATTACATAGCAGTAGCTAATGATAGCACTTTCTTAGAGGGCTGCTTACAAATTGATGCACAGCCTCACAGGGTTATATCCTGCCTTCTTCTTACTCTCTCTCAAGGATTTCCCTCAAGTCTGAGGTCCCTTTGAAATCTTTTTTAATGTAAAACTACATAAAGATTTGTTTTAAAGGTAAAACTAAATTTACCAAAAACAATGTACCACATACAGAAACAGCACGAAGATAAGATACACAATTAAAAAAAATACATTTAACTGAGAAATAGTAATGTGCGACTTTTGTTCATATCCAAGCTGTTTAAGGTACATCATATATACTACATTACTACATACACTGTATATTATAATATTACCCGTTTCCAGACATTTCTGTTTGTGCGTTCATGTGTATGCTACCCCACAAAGCAAGTGCATGAGTGTCAACGGCTTAAGAAATACGGTTACTTAAATTCATCAAGGGAAAGAAATGTCTCAGCAACAGAAGGTTTTCATTGGAACTAATTGACTGTGGGCTGCTGCAGGGGATGCTAATTTCGGTAGATATGTACACAACAAATAGAAAGGAAAAAGACTAAGATAGAGATTTTCATTGAAAAAATATGTGAGCACTTTGGAATATAAGGGATAACACATGTCAGGATGTGAGTGGGAAAAAATATGCTTGAAGTCAGGTGCATCAGGACAGAAACTTTTCACCTGCAGGGAATTGGTGTCTAGAATGTTCTGTATATCTAGTAGTGAGTTCTATTCACTAACCAGTGGGGGGAAAAAACAGGACAAAATAGCTAAGTTGGAAGAATTGTGCAATTTGCCTATCTTTCCAAATCAGTGCGATTTTTGCTAACTCCGTATCAATTCAATACAGTTCACTGTTTAGTGAATAGACACCAGTGTCTTTAATGTACCATCTCCAATGTGTTGGGAACCCTTGAGTCTAAGGGAACTGGAGAATAATTTTAGACTAAAGAGGAGCAGATCCCGAGCATGAGTGCTATAATTATGCCAATTAAAACCAACAGGAATATACCAGTCATGACAAGACAAAGCATTGTGCAGAATTCTGGCTTAAACCCTTAACACCACATAGTACGTGTTCCAGGCCCCAATACAAAGTGATCGAGAGCCAGGGACATAGTGACCCGTGTGAGAAGCGTGTGAGACCTCATGTTGACCCTGGTGATGTTGCGGAGGCTTGCCTGAACCCAGAGGTAACCCAGTTACATTTTCCCTGTCAGATTGAGGCCACTCAAAGAAGGATGTGATGAACTAGTAAACTAAAGACGTTCTAGGTTATCCTACTGGTGCATGACGTAGAACATTTTACTCTCATGAAGGTGTTATGAACGCATCCATAGAGCTGTAGAGACACTCTGTCTTCATGATTTCCCACTCATATCAGTCTGCGACAAGTAAACAAAATTCCTAGTTGCATGCCAAAGGAGATTTCTTATCAGAAAAAGACTGCTTCATTCAGACGCTTGCCAGTTAAGAGAAAAAAGCAATGCCTGAAAGCCCGGCTTTAGGACTGTAGTGGATTACAGATTGTTTGAAACTGACTGGTGCTATTTGTTCCTCTACAAACAACTCGTTACACACGTGACATTTGACAAATAGCTACAATTAGCTCTAAAGTAGTGATGCGATCTGTGTGGCAATCACTAAAATACGTGAATTACACCTTTTTCCTCATTAACTGATTTCCTTCCACATACTTAAAATTACTGTCTGTTTGACAACAGTTACAGTCTTTGCATGTATAGCTCTTCACAGTGGTTTGATGTGCATTTAGACTTCTCTACAAGCATAATTTGGCACACATTCAGTTATATAGGACTATGTAGGAGCAAAACTATACTGTATTAGTGTATGAGCTTGCAGAAGGTTATATTAAAAGGGACACTTTAGGCATCAGACTAAATTAATGCATCTTTTAGATCAGTGGTTCTCTGGCCTAACCTCAGGATCCACATCTGTCCTAGCTCATTGAGTCAGGACCCAAAAATAATTACATTTCTGAAACAAGTTATTCCACAAATCAGTTTGTACAGAATGCCACACAATATATGCACGTCTCTAAACATTAAACAAACAAACAAAAAAACAGAGCTTCTTCTCTAAACTGCAATAATCAAAGTGCAATTTAACGTGAAAGTATTGAGCTAAAATCTGAATAAAAGTAGAAATCATATGCACACATATGTCTTTCCCCAGCACCCACTGCACTCGCAGGACTTACACTAGCACCTATTCCACTCATATGGCTTGCCCCAACTTCCACATTGCACTCACAATACTTGCCCCTTCTCCAAGATTGCACCCAGAGCTTAAACCAGCACCCATGATTTGCCCGAGCACCCACATTGTACCCAGGATTTCCTCAGCACCCAGGATTTACCCCACCACCCAGACTGCATCCAGGACTTACCCCAGCACCCACATTGCACTCAAGGACTTACCCCAGCACCCACATTGCACCCAAGACTTTTGTCAGAACCCATAATGAACTCAAGGACTTATCCCAGCACCCACGTTGCACTTAAGTACTTAACCAAGCATTCACATTGCACTCAAGGACTTACCCCAGCACCCACATGCACTGAAGGACTCGCCCCAAGTGCCAATATTGCACTCAAGGACTTACCCCAGCAAACAGGACTTACCCCAGCACACTGTAACACCTGGCTCTTGCTGTGCGCACTTCTATGGAGACTAAGCGTTGGGAAGTAATGTGACCGCCAATGCTCTGATGTGTAGGAAGTGTGAGAGGCAGCCTCAGAGGGTGTATGTGTGTCTGGGCAGCGCACAAACATTTACTGCCTGCTGTCCTCTCTCCACCCACACACCATTGTTAATGGAAATGCTCTCTGATAGCAATTAAATAATGTATGGACATTTCAGCAGCACCCAATATATTTATATATATATATAAACAAATGGAATATATTTCTGTCATTTAACAAGCTAATCATCCTTAACCAAAACCACTGAGTGTTTTAAGTTTGTATTATACTAAGTTTGTTATATTACTTTTTTTTCATTTCCTTCAAAATGGATTTAAATTAGTGCTCACTGGAAAAAATATGCAACCATAAATAACTAGACTAATTTTTTTTCTTTTGTAACTTAAAGATCTTCATTTCATTTAAACAACATTTGTGGTTACTTGTTCTGTTGTGTGTAGATGACATTGCATTTCTGATGGTCTATGGAAGGAGAACAACTCCTACCTTTGTATCAGTACAAAGTGTGCCTACTGCAAATCAGGTTTTAATGAAAAAAGACAGGAAGTGGGGGTGGGTGAAGAAAACAGGACCTCTTATAGAGTTGCAACTATACATAGGTAATTTGAGATTCAGGAAGCGAGCTCTTTCAAAGTAGAATAGAGGCATATAAAATATTTCCTATATTATTGTCTGTAAGGTGGCTTAAAAAAGATTCCACTAAGAAATATTGTTCTATAAATGTGAAATCTCCACTGTGAATTATTATATGGTAGACAATTGACAAAAATATTTGGGGGGTTATAAAAATAAAGGGCAGGTTAGAGAACAGTTCTAAAAGGTGAGGCAGTAACAGAAACATATTGGTTTCTATGGTGATTACTCCACATTGGAGGCAGGTTTTCCACCTTTTCTCTAGAAAAATACCAGAGAAGTGATTTAAAAAAAAAAACGCTAAATAATTTTTTGCTGCGTATAACGGAGACTGTGCCCTCTTTTTTTATATATTTGTATCCTGACATTTCCTTGCATGGTGTTGGGTCTGTGACACTGACACTGAAGTGCCTGATTCTTTATACATGTTATAGATGCAGATGGGCATAGTAACTAGGGTTGCCACCTGGCCGGTATTTTATCGGCAGGCCGGTAAAAAAATTGTTTTGAGGCCAATGTTAAGGTTATGGAGGCAGTGGTATGGCCGGTATTTTTTTTGGAGAAAAGGTGGCGACCCTAGTCAGGGCTACATTAGCGAACATAAGTGCAACAGACTCCACTGTCAGTTTGCTAACCCTAGACTAACCCTGCAAAACCTGAAGTCCTCCTGCAAAACTGCATAACATTCTTCCTATAATGATATCTCTGACATCTTTGTTCTCTGGGATAGCCTGATTATTCCAGGAATTCTACTACTTGTTTTCTGCGTAATTAGCATACTTTCTGTAAAGTAGTATAACCATTTAGTCTTCCAATGTATAACTTCAAATCAGAGTCACTGTAGTGATGGCAAATCCTGGTCGCTCTAGCTGTAGATTACAGTTCCCAAGAGCAACGAGAGAATTGTAGTCCACCAGCATCTGCCATCCAAAAAGTGAATCATCACGGATTAATGGTATAAAAATTATTTTAGTGTTTTTCCCCTGGAATCAGCAAACACCATAAAGTCTACCCTATCTGGAAAAAAAAACGTAATGTCAACACTCCCAGCTATACCATTTATTTAATGGTATATCTCACCCATAATTAACTGATGTTCCCAAAATTGATCATGGCACTCGGAAAACTCAAACTTGTAAAATACAAAAAGCCATATATTGAATAGTCACTTAATTAGGGAAATAAGAATAATGAGAAAAAAAAAAAGAAACAAAATAAAATTGGTTCACTAAATCAATGTCTCATAAAATAAAGTATCTTTTTAATGGTCACTTTGTTCATTTGAGTCAATAGTGATTAAAGCACAGCTGTGGTGAGTACACAATGACATGATCACCAGATGTTTTCTTCATATATTATAACTGGTAACTGCAGATTTTTTTTTTTTTTTTTTCTATCTATCTATTTTATATTCTCTTTTTCCACAATAGCTCAGTGTCTAATACTTAGAAATATTTTTAGGTTCAAAGCGTGGCAACTGAACGTGGGGAGACTGTGGTTGTTGTTTACTCACGCAGAATACCCGAGCTGACTGTCTCGTCTTTCCTGTTTAATGGGCCCTGTCTGTCGTGACAGCAGCAAAATGTTAAGTTTCAGCTGATTTTATAGAAAAGATTCACTGTGGGTTTTAATGATGAGCACTAACCTTAACTGCCATTCAAGTGAATGGCAGTTAACCCAATATAACCTTGAGTTTTATTGAGCCGGGGTCTTGGGAGTTGTATTTTTCTATCCTGGCAGCTAATGGATTTAAAGTGGGGTGTTCTTCTGGTGAGAGTTTAAAAAAAAAAAAACTGTTAATTTTATTATGGTCTATTAAATAATGCATTTTAGGAAAAATATCCTTTTTAGTTCTGTGCCTGTAGCATAGAGGAACATGTCTAAAAATGTCATCATTAAACCTTTGCCGTGTAAATAATTATAGTAATATGTATTGCAGGGAACTGTCACTCCTATCATGAGCCATGGAACTGCCTTAAAAACTGTGCAAGAGGACAGAAAAGTACCAGCTACTTATTGAAAGATGCTGCAGTATACTTGGTGGATTTTGTGACATTAACTAAAAAAAGAAAAGGAAGAGCACAGACTTACAATTTAATGCATATCAGTAAAATCTGTCTGTCATTCAGCTTGTGTTAAGGGGGTATATACCTGGAAAATAGGTTGGTTATAACTAAGTTTTGAGTTAGTACAACGTTGGCTGTCACTAGTTTTTATTGATGTGTGCAGTGACATCAAGTTGCATCCATCATTGCGCATATGCAGACTGATTAACCAGCACACGGAGTAGTTTTTCAGCATCTATCAATCTATACCATTGGTTCCCAACATGATATCACTCTCTCAAAATGCATAATGCCCACTATGCCCAGAGAAAAATTACACAAATGATTACAATGAATATAAAACAAACAAACTGCAGAACAGATTTTAGAATGAACAGTAGAGAGTAATTGTTTTTTTTTTATCAAATACTATATCATGGTGGAAATAAAATTTAATTTGAGCCATTTTAACACATTTATTTATATTTGATCATGAGCAAAACATGTTTTTTAATCTAAATTAAGACATTTTTGCAATGCTTGTGCAAAAGAGAAGCCATGTTGATATCAGCAAACTCTGGGAAACAAAACTTTTCTGTCGATAAACAAAAGTGTTTTCAAAGTGTGACTATTGCAATAACTTTTCCTGGCACTCTAAAAAAGTAATACTTGGATTACACTCTAATTAATTTTAATGTAGACTTTTAAAAGTCTCAAGTTTGATTTATTGTGTTAATCAATATTATAAAAAAAAAAAAAACACCTGTTTAGACCCCAATTTAAAAATGTGAAGTGTATATCCAAAACAATACTAATTATACATGTTACCTTCTAATATGGTCGTTATGTGTGGGGCTATTATTCCAGCCCACTACAACTTAATTAACTAAATATACAATGTGACCTTCCATCTGGTAGAGTAATTTAACAGCAATAATTATACCCCACCATAACTCAATGAGGCACAGAGGAAAACCATTGAAATGTTATTTCCTTTCCTTTGGAAGAGAATTATGTACAATTTCAGCATGCTTTGCATTTCTAACAACTAAACCCAACAGGGAGGTATCACTCTCATTTATTTGACTTTCCCATGAGAAAATCAACTGTAAAGTTAAAAGTTTGTGCAATTTTTCACGAGCAACTCGAATATTTTGCTTAGGGCAGAAAATAACATTTTATCTCGAAAAGTCTTAGATTTGAAGCTTACGACCAATTTTCCTTTATGTTGTATTGCTGTGCTGAAAACCAAATGTAATATTTTGCTGACTGTACTAATTTATAACGCAAAGTGTTTATCTCATTACCTGCCCTGGTTTTCTCGAATACCATGCAGTCTACGGATTTTGCTTATGTCAATGTTAATTTTATGAACACTGCTACATTGTTTTGTCTGTTGTATGTAAATCACACATTTTGAAGATGTATTTTTATGTAAACTGAACAGCACACACTACAAAAAAAAAGAAGTCTTAGAAGAACACTAATAATAATGTTAATAATAAAGATTAAAAACATGAATTTTTATTTTTTTTGTCTTTTTAAACTTCTACACTTTATAGAGAAAATTATTGCCAAAGAGGTGTAATGAGACACATGGAAAATATATATAAAAGCAAAATAAACTATCAACTATAAACGATTAATAAATGATAAAGGATCTAAAAAATGAAAACAAATGCACTTTAGGGATAAGAATATATATTAAAATATATAATATTATCTATAATAATAATTATAATAAAAAGTATGATTGACAATGGTTACCAAAATGTATTCCCTAGATTTTCAGTTATATTTTTGCCACCATACATATCGAGAAGCAATATTAAATGCAAATCCTATCCAGCAACAAATATATGTTTGTGAATAATGCATTTTTTTTTTTTTTTATTAAAAGTGGGCACTTTTTCTGTCTCTCTTTTATGTGTTTTCTTTTAGATTTTGGATGCTCGCAAACTATAGACACTTGAAGACACTTATTTGAATAACATTTGCTATACATAACACTTTCCAACTACTTTCTGATACACGATCGGCTTTATTCATAAAAGAGGGATTCGCAAAACATGGAGAAGAGTATTACAAACTTAATAGCAGAGATGGAAAAATTCTCCCAATCAGCTACTTCCAGCTCTGCAATTTTATTAATTATACAAATATCTTCTCAATTCCCTCTTTCATGAATGATTCCCTAAATCTAGTTTGTCACTTGCTATTCTTTATCTATATTGTGACTGTCTTTTACATCACTTATTTTATAGTCTTATTATTTGCACATTATTGAAGATATCTTTAGTTTTCCTTATAGTTAGCCTTTTCTGAGCAAAATGAATTATACACACAGAGTAATTATAGCCTTACAGTCTTGGATCATTTTAAGAAATACCATTGTAGCTGTGGATAAGTCATTTCTTTTTCCACTGTGCATGCAATCTCAGAAATAACATTGTTTATACAAACTGGGTCTATTCGTTAGGGCTCAAATGACAGCCTGTCATTAGGCCATTCATTGAATCACATTTGGCTACATGTTCACATAATTCAGTTGAATCACACCCCCAGATTTGGCTAGAAACAAAAAAAAAAAAAACAAGTGACATTCCATTAAAAGTAGCCTCACTTGCCTATTCTGTAATCTTCAGTTAGAACACCGTCTCTCAATTGTGCTTCACCAGCTATGGCACAGGAGAGCTTGTTTACAAATGGGATTTCTAAAATCCATATAAGTGTTGGTGACATTCAGTTACCTGCTGGATGAATGAGAGACTCCTTAAATTGTGTTATATATTTTACCTGCTGGATCATGGAGAGCTGTTTTTTTTAGTTATTTATTATTATTTATTGGAGGTGTGCTGACATAAATAAGTAAAAAAATAAATTGTTCCTCCAAACAGTTCTTGGGAGGCTGGACATCAATTTACTTTTTATTTTCTCAATCACCACTGATTGGTCTTATAATGTTCAGAACAATGTCTTTGAAAAGATTTAAGAAGATCATCACTTGACCGCTCTTAATGACTCCAGCTATTTTTACCTGATTTTTTACAAATATTGTTTGTTTAAGTGCACCATACCTCCCAACATTTCAAATGTCCAAAGAGGGACATGAATTTTGTGGGAGTGGCCAAAAGGTGTGGCTATGGGTGAGGCATTGCCAGAACTTTTTCCAGTGACTTTATGGCCAATTGGTAAATATTTGTATAATTTGATAAGTCAGTTAGAACAAGAATTACATATTTTATTTACAACAATTAACATAAAAACACATTTACTGCCGTTTAAACTGACTTTATTTTGCTGTGGAGCTCTATGATACACTCATACAAACTAAAAAGTCTGAGCTTCCAAAAAAGAGGGATAATAGATGAGGAAAGAGGGACAATAGATGAGGAAAGAGGGACAGGTAGGTTTGGGTGCAAAATAGGAACACTTGGGAGGTGTGGTGCATACTACACTCCAGATAAACATTCTTTGTGGAACCAAATACTCTCTGGCAATTAATTAACTGCACTAATCAAGCATCGGAGGTGGAAAGACAAGCTAGTTCATCTTGTCTACTGAACATGTAACTAATCTAGTCATGTATACTATGCAATACATACATACTATTCATGTTTTTGGACCATTTTCGGCTATTTTTTTCTTTATTCACTTGTGAACTTACTTTATAGGCTCCACATATCTATTCAATAGTGCATATGAAATAATAGTGAACTATTATATATTATACATATTACATTGTCATACATGCATGACAAAGACACAAGGAAGTCTACTTTCAAAATTCATCTATGAGTGCTACTTGTCATGAACTGAAGAAATGTTTAATATTTAAAACTCCTACGACTGTTAGCATTGACCATTCTCAAGTTATCTGGGAAGTTCATAAAATTGTCAATTCTGTGGGACTGGTGCTTTCATTGGCACTCTCTAGAGAGCCAAACCAAAATAGCTTTTTGGTATAATGTTACTTCACAAGCCAGGGCTCCTGTAGAGTACAGACTGGAATATTTCCACATGAAACAGCAAAGTACATTTTACACTTAAAAGTATTCTCTTCCCACGCCCACTGCAGCAATTTACTGAAATGTTGCTTTTAGAGGCAATACACAAATTCCAGAAATGTTCTTGATGAGAGGTGCTAAATGAATGTAAAAAAAAAGTCACATTAGGCTCCAGTGTAGCCATGGCTAGACCAATTATGGCAGTACGCAGTCTTCAAAGACAACACATTAGTCGGCATTTGGCATGAGGTCCCTATGTTTATTGAAAAACGGCCAACTCAGTGCAGGGTTGAAATCTTATGAGATTTACAGGACTCCAACTCCCACCAGGCTGGTTGAAAGTGAATGGGAATTTAAACTAGTGGTTCAATTAAACTTTAGGGGTTCTAGAAGTTTTTTTTTGCTTTTGAGCCATTAAATACTTTAGAAGCTGTTTCATTAACTTTTGGAATTAAAGTTTATTTATTGTGTTAGTAGTCTGTCTCCTGTGTGCATTTAAATTCACCTGGTTAAAGATAAGTTGTAATATACAGAAAATGTATAGCACATATTCTAGTTAGTATTACATTATTATACCTACCTGCAATTCAGAGCTGTCTCTCGAAAGATTTGTGAAGCCTTTTATTAGGCTAGAGTAAACCTGCCTAGAAGTGGTGGTTAATTGCCTGGTAATAAGTATATAGGTTTGATTAGAGGAATTGTAGATGATTAATTAGGTGTGTTCATCAGCTGGCCTTATATTAAAATACATAGGGAAATTATTGAAGTTTGCTCAAACGTTTGTGGATGGAGTAGAAAAAGTTGCAGGATAAAGAGATATCTTATTAGGACAGGAGAGGGAAGATCTGGGCAAAGGGGTCCAGGGTCTAAGTTATAGCGACACTATCACCAGAAACGTCAATGTATATATGGGCACCAGAACCATATTTCTTACATATCACCGGTGCAACGTATGTACAAAAAACTGGTACAGAAAGTAAAAGTGGTGGACAACCTCCACTTGCATGGGCTACTACAGGAAAGTGTCAGGATGTACAAAGAAGGTTCAACCACTGTTATTATGTAGACCATAGAAATTTCCACTTTTATTACATTCTATACCCTTTGCTGAGTGCCTTCTTTATAAATGCTCAACCATAGTTTACTAACCCTAGAGTGCCAAAGGTTGACAATCATCAAGCACCAGAACAGAAACTTGGCGATATCAGTTAATTTTGATTGAGGTAAGTGGTATTAGAAAACAAAAATGATAACACATTTCATGACAACACATTATTAGATTTCCCTTTACCCTCAAGTGCTTTGGAACGATTACAAATTTAGTAATGCAGTTGTATGCATCAAATCATTAGTGTTTACTTGTTTCAGTATCGCCTCAGGCATCAACACAGAGGTGTGACCTTACTGCCTGATTTGTAAAGATTATCCACTTTCTATTAATTGCCACATTTAGTGGTGATAGGAAGAAAGACAACAAACAACTACAGACAAAGCTTCACCAGAGCCTGCTGAATTATTAACCTCACATAGATGTCCTAAATCAATTACATTACATTGAAAGATTTTTATTTTCCTATTCAAATTTAAGCACAGCCTTAATGATTATACAATCATGGCTTTCAGAAATATATATGTCAGATTTAATAAACGTATTTTTACATTCACAGACTTAACAGTTGCTCGTATTTTGTTTGTTTTTTTCTCACACATGCTAAACATAACATAGTATGTTTTTCTTTCATGATATGATCCGCAGAGATTTTGAAACAGATGTCAGTGTAAGAGGAAAATAACAAAAATGTATTTATGAATTTCCGTGTTTACTAATTTTGAATTATATAGTTCTCCAAAAAACTATTTGATAATAAGTGTCACTAGCTGTCATTGGTATGTGCGGGTGTCAGTCGAGCTGAATACAGCCAATTGCTGGGGAGGAAACCAGCATCTTCTCCCAGCTTGAAATGTTTTCTTTCTGTCATATGGATGCATAGTAATCACTGCTGTCGTTTTCTGTATTAGACTTCCACAATGAATAGTGCATTCATTTTGTCTCTAATTCCTGCAACCTATATATTTAGAAATACAGTGTAAATTCTCACTTTCCAGACAGGACACAAGATTGAACCAGTGCTCTTCTCTATACAACTATTTTAACCCTTGTTGACCACTGCAACCTCCACCGAACCAAGCTTAGCTTCCTTAAAAACCACTGTCCCTCTGTCAGGCCTGGAAAGTAAACTCCTAGTCCTAGCCTGTATCTGTACCACAGATTACATGTATCCCTCATTCCCAAATTCTTCTAGGAACATTTCCTCCAATAACATTGCCACTTCTCACTTTGTCTTACCAGACTCCTTTAGGGTGTCTCTGATCATAAAGATGCTCTGACCTGCCCTGTCAGTTCCAAGCTTTCTGACCTGTAAAACACCTTCATTTATTTACCATGCTCTATTTTCTATGATCCTTACCATATCCAGCTTTATATCATAAGTATGCATGTGAGTCTATATCATTAGTATGCTTTTTCAAGTGATCACTTTCTTGTACAGAATAATTGTGAGGATTCCTAAACATGTATCTATTTGGCTCAATGAACCCTTTGACTCTGAATTGGCAGTGTTCACTCTAAATTGAGAATTAGTCCTGAATTCCTTTGTGAGTTTTAAGGGCTTCTTCTCTAAGGCAAATGCTCTCAGATGTTATCAAACTATTTTTTAATAATTTTCCGCGTTTTTTCAAATTCCTTTCAATATGAAGTATTTAGAATTGCCCATGAAATCATTTGAAAGGGAATGTGCCATAAAACCCTTTACTTATTTGAAATACATGTTACTTTTTTTTGGTCACTGAAAGTGAACTGCAAAACACAGGCATTAATAGCAGAGCTGGTAAAAAAAAAGAAGAAAAAAAAAGGGAAGAAAATTTCCAGCTCTGTTATTAATATTTTTGGCAGGTATTTGTCTGTATGAAATGTGTTAATTTTGTGTGCTACTGAGCTAAAATCTACTATGGGGTAGTAGGAAACATGTGGGCAGAAGTTATTAAAAGACACATAGAACTGGAAATGTTTCATCTTTTTTCATTCCCACAACTGCTTAAATTGCATAACTTCCCTGATTGTAGCACAAACCATAAAATGTTTCACCATCTTGCTTCCCCTTTTTAAGAAAGTAGGTAGGTAAATACTCAGAGCTCCATTTATGCTTTTTGGCAGTGTGCGGCACATTACGTATTCCTGGTGTATGCAGAAATGTTGTGGGTTTGTGGTTACTGTTACCACCCAGCTGCTATTTTACTGAGAGGCTGGTTCAAGGTTGGCTTGAGGCCAGTGTTATGTCTATGGAGGTGATAGCATGGCCCATATTATTTTTAAAGAAAAGGTGACATGTGGTGGATGCTCATTCACCTGTGGTAAGTGCTAACTCATTTGGCTGAAATTAAGAGAGACTGAGCTTTGTTGTCAGTGTTCAACCTCCCCTACTACTGATAATACCTCTCTAGTTCTTACTCCCCAGTTTACATTTAGTCCGTGTCCTTGCAGATTGTATCCCAACCTGTCATGTATGGGTACCTACATAGGCTCATGTGTTCTTCCATTTTCAACCTGCACTCAATTCCTAATTGCCTGGTCAGATCCCGTGTTGTCCTTATTTAAAGTTCCTTTAACGGTCTGATCGCCTGCCTACTGACTGATTTTGACATTGCAGAATGTATGATCTAGAATATCTAACCGGCTTCCAATGCACCTGTGCAAACACAGAGGTAGGCTGTTGCCTTGTATCAAGTGCCTCAGTAGGCCAATGCCAACAACTTCACTCAAACCTATTACCTCACTTGTGATTTTAATTATTGACAGGTACAACAGCTCTACATCTCCTATAAAACTGGGAGCACTGAATAGAGCACACACAGCTGTCAGACTGTTCCCGCTGTATCTCTATTCCAGAGGCTGGCTACAACTGTTACTGCATAAATGGAAAAAATGGACTAGATCCAGAAGCAACAGCCCCCTTCAAAATAGTACACAGTATAAATCCTATCTAGCCTTTTTTATAGTCTGCTATATGCAACATCACTTGGAATAACTGGAGAAAAAAGTTGCAAAAATGCAGTGATTTAGATTAAATGAATCAGATGTAGGGACAGGCCAGATGTATGAACAGGGCAATGACTATAGAAGTAGCTTTAGAAAGCAAATAAATAATTGGGTGCACTGCAAGCAAAAATGCTCAGAAAGACCATAGAATTACTCACAGAGGGCTTGCAGCTGTCAGTGCAACTAGCAAATTATTGATGAAAACCAGGATCAAAGGTTAAAGAGAAAAAGCATGAATGAAAAACCAAACACACACACAAAAATCCACCATCGGGATAGTTAAATATGAACCGAGCAGGCATACAGAAGTTGAGTGTGGGAGTGCAAAGTTGCCAGATGTGCATCACTGTTTAACCCATCTACAGACAGAGAGGTGAACAAAGCAGTGTACAGCCCACTGGAACATAATGGCCTTTAATAAATAATAATGATGATTGTGACGCATTGCAGGATCCTTTCAATGGCGACTCAAACAGCTGGAGAAATATGTATGACTTTCCCAGAAGGCACATTCGACTTGTCTATCGCTCACCACCCTTTAAGGACTACTGGGGACATGTGTGCCATTTTTGCCAGTGCTTGTCTGTGGAGATACAAATATGTTACCTATGTCTGTGTACGCTCCCATTAGCTGAGAGCTTGTGATTATTACTGTTTAGCTAGAAATGCTGTGCTTATTCACATTGCAATCCTAACCTCCATTTCATGCCTCCAAATGAGTCCAGGATTAACTCTGAAGTTTATTACATGTTTGTTAAAAGTCTCCAATTTGAGCTTTTGCTTGATGAACTCTGAAAAGTCTGTCTGGAAAAACAAAGGTTCTCCTCACGTGTTGCATTTGTACCTGGTTAATTAGCAAAAATAAAATATGAATGGAAGTACTAAATACCTGACAAACATGGGATGAACAATTATTTTTCAGAGCACTAAATGATAGTGGGCAAGAAGGCCTAATGCTGGTCCAAACAATCAGGAGTTTCATGCGTAATAATAAAACAAACACATGTCTTAGAGTAATTAATTCTCCTGAAGACTAATTACTCTTTAGTCTACATAGTCTAGAATTAAAAGTCATTCATGCCCACAAGCACAGGAAAAAAGGTTCAACCTTCAAGCCAAAGGTTACCAATTTCTGCCTGTCCATCACAGTAGAACATCTTGGGACATTACTGTCTGTCCTAACCACCAAATGGTGACACAGTCCCCACATTGTCCCCTCTGCCTTAAGCATAGCCTTCTGGCTACATTCACAAGCAAAGGGTCATTTGACTCGTGTTGAGGTTCCGGTTTCTTTTCCTAGTAACCCAGCGTAAAACGTAGGGGTTATGTAGCCAAAGGCTAGCATTAACTCTATTGTGCTTATTGTGATTTAATAGGTAAACAAGGTATTTCTGCAAGTGGTTAAACTGTCAGCATAATTAATGGAATGCTATCTATCTTACGCATCTCTCCACCAACACTGCACACAATCGTAAACACAATCCGTAAGACTGAGACAATTGTCACAAGGAATAATTATTCCACAGAAGCTCTATTCTCTATGTTATTTATGTAATCGCTGGCCAGCTGGATCAAACCAAACAACATTATTTGCTTGTGCAATTAAATCTTGTATAAGATTGACTATAGTGGAAAAAAATGCTTCAGGGATTTATTAAAAAAAAGGAGAAAAAAACATTTCACCTCATAACTCATGAACATGTTTGAATACTAACCTAATAAGATCTATTTGCCCATTTGTAAGAAGTGGCTATTGCCAAGACCCCCATTGTAAGGTAGGGTTTGGTATGCACTCTTCTGCATCCTTAATTTTCTGCCCCCTCAATTATTTTTTTTTTTTTACCAAATCCCCATTTCGGGAAGAATCGTATGCTGTCATGTGCATCGATTGTTCCTAAAGCCAGTACAAACTATTAAATATCTGCAGGACACCAAAGGGGCATGGAGATTGGTAATCTGGCTTTACGCTTGCACTTTTGCCAAATCAAGAGTTAAAGTTATAGAGTAATAAAAAAGCAGAGTTTTATTTTAAGAGGTCTGGTGATTAGCTGTGGATGACTTTACAGGGTAATTAATCTGGGATCTGAAGGGCAAAGGTTTCCTCTGCCTACATATTTACCCAGTATATTAAAAACTATACACATAATAATCCTTCAAGATTCTTTTGCCGGGCCTATCACCATTCATCTGCTTAAGAAGTCACACAATTTACAGATAATATAAATGGACGCAGGGTAAACTTAAAAGGCAAATTTCCAAACCTTAGATTCTGATAAGGTTTGCATTTGGGACATGTATTCGTTTCAAATGTCACTTTTGTTAAACATCAAAAGTCGCTGTTTACTTATTTTTCAATGCAGCGATAATTCTAAAGCTATTCATGTTCCCAGCAGGGGTTCAAAAAGTCTGACTTAATGTGAATGCAATGTCCATCACAACATACTGCATTCCTTTATGCTATAACCTAAAACAGGGATGGCAAAGGCTTTTGAGCCTGAGTGCCATTTGTATGCAATAAACCAAGTTGATGATCTCAAAGTGCCATTTCTCCACAAATGATGAACCTCCTCCCATTTTTATTCCAGACTATTCCTATTAGTTTCCCCTTCTCCCTGGTTTTGTTTACGTTTTTTAATTGCTCATCTCAATGTCTCTATATGCTTCACATCCCTCCATATTTGATGTTGGTGACAATGCAATTACATGCCAAGTGCCACCTCAGAGGCTTCTGAGTGCCGCAAGTGGCACCGATGCCATAGGCTTGCCATCACTGACCTAAATCATATTACATATGAACTATACAAATTTATGACATATATAAAACAAGAACTTTAAGATACGCACAAAAAAACCTCTAGGATGGATGCCACTTATGTAAACCACATAAATTACTTTACCACAAACTACAGGCATATATAAATATATATTTTTCCAGATGTAATGCTATAAGAAAATGTATGTAGATAAATATTTGTTCCCTATCAGTTCATATAAATTACCACAGGTTGCAAATTCTTAAGAACAGACGTAATGTAAAATCATATTCAATCACTTTGGTTTCAGGGAAACTTTTCAAAAAATACTGTTCTATAATCTCTTCCTTCCATTACCCCTGCATAATTTTAAATCACTTTTGTTTCCTGAAAACCCCCTATAAATACTGGATTATAAACTCTTCCTTCCAATACTTTTCCATAATTTTCTAGCACTTTTGCTTCCCGAAAACGTTCCTATAATACTGGATTATAATCCGTTTTGTTCTCTGACCTCCATATTGTTCTCGCAAGGAATGATGCACTTCCATAGGTAGATGCATGCCTAAGCCTTTGCACCATAAGTAGAAGGTGAAAGAAATGAAGGTCACATATTTTCAGGTTCTTACCCGTTTTCCTTAGTGGGAAATCATCCTTGTAATCTTGAGCTCCTGGTAAAGTGTATTTATATGATGGCGAGGTCCCACTCAGTGGAGGGGAGCTTTGATCCAGTGAGGTATGGTGTGCTGCCCTGAAATAGGAGAGACGTTTATGGTGGAGATGTTTGGATACAGCTTAGTCAAGGTCTATGTCCCAATGCAACGACATTAATAATTTTGGCAGGAATTTAAATCTGTTATTAATATTACACGTTTCAGCACACAACCAAAAATTGCTAATCTTTCTTATCACTACTTTAAAAGCACATATCTAAGATTAAAAAATCAAACATGTAGTCACACCATATGGACGTATCATGCTTAATCCACCACTGCTTCAAAGTACTGTAGCACTGGGCGCAATATATAGAGTATCTGTAGGTGGGACTCTATACAGGCACTTTACATATTGTGTCCGCTGTTATAATTTCCTATATCAAGCTACATAATAAAAAGCTTTACCATTGGATAAAATAAACAGGTCTTTCCAACCTGTATATATCTTCAATGCCTGATGCATTATACATGTATTTGTACCAAAAAAACACCAATCATTTAAGTCCTGAAGAATGTAGCCTTCAGTTATTAGCATTTGACTGACATTTGATGTCATCATTGATACAAAGGGAATTAACAGGATTTGGCACATTTTATCTACTTTTTTTATTTATTTATTTTTTCAGAAAATAGAAGAGCTGGGTAATGACATAACTGCTACATGCAAATGTTTTCATAATTTTGACACAATAATACAATAATCAGCCACATTGTTTCCAGCAATGCTGCATTGTCTAGTGTGTACAATGCAAGTGATTGAAAAAATGCAAATGGCAGATAACTGCATTTTACACATTTGGAGCCACACATTTTGTTTTGTGTGCTATATTATCAGTATGGTTTTACTCATAATACGCTGGTATAGGTAATTTGATAGAAACATCAAATGTGTTGGCAGATAACCATTTGACCTATCTAGTCTGCCCAATTTTCTGAATACTTTCACTAGTTCCTGGCCTTATCTTATATCTAAGACAGACTTATGCCTATCCCAGACTCCTTCACTGTGTTAAGCTCTACCACTTCTGCAGGAAGACTATTCAATGCACCCACTACACTCTCCGTAAAGTAATACTTCCTGATGTTGCTTTTAAACCTTTGCCCCTCTAATTTAAGACTATGTCCTTGTAGTGCTTGTTGTGGTAGTTTCTTATTTTAAAGCTAAGACTAATATCAGCCTTTTAGATAACATACCAATAACTTTGTGAAATAATAACATTAAAAGTATATGCTCTGGGTGTACAACTGCAGCCCTCCAGGTGTATGAGGATTACATCTCCCATAATACTTTGCTAGGTTTGCTGGGAAACAAAGGGGGGGTGTAGTCCATCAGCAGATGGGGGGCTTATTAATTAAACAGTTACCTCAAAATAGTCAAATTAGAAAAACAGGTTTGGAACAGTTTCCAGCTTGGCTATTTTGGTCTATTTTTTGCAACTTAGGTCTCAGTTCATCACATATTACTGTTTCAGAGAACAGACTCCTGTAACACTTCCAACTTTTCTTCCTGGTGTATTCTTTGGCTGTACTTCACTGTGTTGTCTACTATTTGAATTATACTTATAACAATTTCATACTTTTTCTGCTTTACTTTCTCTCTCCCTTTAAGCGAGTGATTACTATAAATTATAATTTTCTACTGTAGTATATCTTTTGCTGAGAGACCTGCATAATAACCGGAAAGGTGTTTCAATAAGCAATCAAAAGGATGAGACATACGTGTACCAAAGCTTGGGATGGTGGCCCATGGAATGACTGGTTCCGTTTGTACAGGTTTCTTTTGTTGCGGATTTGCTCAGGAGGAACTCTTGGAGTTTCTGTTTGACTTCAGTGCTGGCCACAGCTCCTGTAATCCAGATGAATAACACACTTTACAAAATGAAGCCGAAAGGAGCAAAACAGGTTGCTTGATATGGACTGAATGCTTCGTATGCTGTGTCTTGCCAGAAATCTAACACCATAAATACATATTAATGGCACAGCAGGTCCCGCGGGCGAAGAAGGGGTTAAACATGATTTAGAGAGTGAGACTTCACATGACTAGTTGCTGGGTAACAGGTTCACGTAGTGTACAATCGGCTAGAGAGAAAGTCCTATAAAATGACAATTTAATTTACTTTCCCACACTATTTGTTTACCCATAGGGTAGTTGTGAAATTACTTACTGCCAGCATTTCAAATTAATATTGTGACTCCAAGAGCATAAAATATATTTCACATACCGTTGGAAAATGGATTAAATCCTTTCCCTTAAGGTCAATTAAATCTCAGATTGTGCTTATTGACTGTTAAATGAAAAACCTGCTGCAACTAGGTGGTAGCATGAATGCAGACTACACATACTAATAGAGACCATGGAATATTCAACTGCAGCCTGGGTATATGAGTTTCTGTGTTGTGTGCTCATGTTCTGAGTGTGAAAATGGTTTCTTATTAGTTCCTATATTTAACCTAACGTTAATTGATGTGTATGGGTAAATAAGACACTAAGATGTATTGCAGTTAGGGGTTCTCCATAAAGTTAGAATAGGTCTACAATGAACTTTATTATGCACTACATTCATGCACACATCAATTGTACATACCTCATTCCACTATCATGCTGGATTCATCAACCATATGTTGCATATACGTCCTCAGCCACAATATTAATAACTATAATAATAATAATAATATATATATATATATATATATATATATATATATATATATATATGTGTGTACATATGTATATATATGTGTGTATATACATATATATATATATATATACACACACACACACACACATATATATACATGTATATATATATGTGTGTATATACATATACACATTCATATACGTATATATATATATATTAAGCTTACTCGCTTTCTCTTATATATATATATATATATATATATATATATATATATATAAGTGAAAGCGAGTAATCTTAATAGGGACTATATCAATTTTTAGATTTTCAATAATAGAGATCTCCCAAAAAAATTAACAAATATATGCTGTCATCAGTAAGTAATTAAATAAACATTACAAATGTTGAAGAATACAATCCGAGTTTGTTTGGCCGGTTGGTTAAAAGTTTGTTGTGATAGGAAAGGTAAAACCTATTATCTATTAAAGCTCAAAGCGCCAGAGTTGTGTAACAAATTGCTCATCGATCAGACAAAAGGAATTTATATTTTTAAAATGATTTTTTTGGGTTGACCAAGAGATTTTTTTTTTAAGAAAAGTATTTTATCATAATCATTTTATTGTGACAAACGGGCTTTGTATTCTAGCAAGGGAGTTAAGGGCTTCAGAAAAGGAGATAGTATTGTTGAAAGGAACTCGCATGCATTTGTCTCCCTCTAGTGAAAAAAACATGTTATCAAATGACTTGATAAAAAGGTAGAGTAGAGGCATGTCGTTTTTAGTTTTCTGTTGATTTGTAATGATCGACAGATTTTCAAGCCTATGATTAAGACATAGAAAAGAAATCCACGCAGATATATATACAGGCATCTTACACATGAAATTACTTTTTTTTAAAATAGAGATTATCGTGTGAAAACAGTGGAGAACATGTTTCCAAAAAAATGTATCTCTTTACTGATATCAACAACAGCTTTGTATACACGCAACATGCCTCTAAGCTGCACGGGACAGTCCTGATTTTTAGAGACTGTCCCACTTTTTGGGGTGGAGGTAGAGCTTGCCAGGACCTCTGGATTTCACTCTCTGGTGTTTGAGACACGGGATAATGCATTTGCTCACGGTGCATTGTAAGATAACGCTATTAAAATACAAAGCATAGAAGTGAAACCATAACGTTTATTTGATAATGCTGAAATAGTATTTTGAAATGTTTTCAAGAAAGCCAGTTAAATCAGATGAGCTCAGCTAATAAACCAGTATGGAAAAATCAATCATTCGACATTGTAAGCGTCCATGTTGTCATTTGTAACTGAGCATTTTGGTCAAGTTGACATTTGGCCATATTGTGTCAGGAAATCAAAACTAGACTGTAAATAGTCTGACTATTCTTGAAAGGTGCTTGTTACCATATTGTTACCATATTTACACGTTACATAAAATACCGGCAATGCTAAGGCAGGTTTTTTTTTTTGCAGCGGGGGAGTGTCACGTTCAAAATATTCCTCCTTCCTTGGAGGAAGCAAGGGTTAAAAAACATGTCCTGCTAGTCTAGAGTAAACCTGACGTGTCTCTTAACCCCTTCCCGCTTGTTAGACGTTCTATGCCACCCTACGTTTTACTGCCTAGATGCTAGTAGGGTGGTATAGAACGTCCTGCAGTAAGCAGCTCATTGCGGCCCTCGGGAGCTCCGGGACTTGCAACATGGTCCCCACTGTCAGATGAGGCCACTTTGGGTGAGCATCGGCTACATTTTAAAGAAAAAAACCTGCAGTACGGCATAGCTAAAACATGCAAAAATATTTTAGTGCTCCCCAGTCCCCTCGCTACTACTGTAATGTCTTGCTGACCAAATATAAACAAAATATGTTTTTAAGCGTAAAACATGTTTGCGTCCTCTGAATAGCCTAAAAATGATCTTTTACCTACCTTGAAACAGGTTTGCTGGTAAGCTGTGTTGCCCAGATGCTCCAGATACTTTCCACCACAATTAATCCTACAACTATTATTTCTGGATTTACACTGCTATAAAATTACTAAAGTAAGGCCACAAACAAGGTAGCAGCCATCTTGTTCATTTGTGGAGGAAACACCTTTTTTTTTATTATCTTAACTTCCAAATAACATTTTTAGTTAAGAGGCTGCAATTAACTATCAAGGAACTTTAGTAAAATATACTTGGCTGGTAATTAAAGACCTTGGATAATTGAGTTTGATTTACCCCACAATTTGTATGTTAGAAAAGTAAAATGGCAGCACGCAGCTGTTTTCTAAATCACCAGTATGTCACAAATACAGGTAGTACAGAATACTACACAGTTTGTATTCAGAATTATGGTCATTTAGAATATTTTTTGTGTGTATATTTCCTTTAATATTTTAAATTCAGAACCTGTGACCATGCACTTTCTTGCCTGGTGTGTCTTATGGTAAAATCAGAAAGACCTTATTTATATTTAGATATCATTTCCATAAAATATTTGTAAGTATTTTATTTTTGTGGCACATGAGCTTAGGGTTGCCACCTTTTCTACAAAAAAAAAATACCCACCATGCTACTGCTTCCATAGACTTAACATTGGCCTCAAGCCAATATTTTACCGGCCAGGTGGCAACCCTACATGAACTCCATCGCCATATTTCATTCCAGCATTAATAAATAATGCAATTATTTATGAATGTAATAAACCTTTATTTTGTTAGTTTTTGCAATACTAACCTTTACAGATGTTGTAGCATCTCATGGGGCCCAGTTAAAGGCCACATGAACACTGAATGTCCTCACACATCTCTATGGAGAGGAAATAGTATGCACTGCTCATGCACACACTGCCTAGTCTCTGGGCACAGGTGCATGACATCATCATAGCATCATCATTACAGTATGAAAACGCATTCCTTTTAGTACAAAATGGTGACTAGTGGTGCAAACCACACTCACTATACACTCATTAATACACATGCACTAATACATGTTCATAGAACATGTAATAACACACACACTAATACACACAAACTTACACTCACACTAATACACACTCACTAATACTAGGGTTGCCACCTTTTCTTCAGTAAAATACCGGCCTTGGTACTGTCTCCATAGACTTAACATTAGCCTGATGCCAATTTGTTACCGGCCTGCCGGTAAAATACCGGCCAGGTGGTAACCCTAACTAATACACATGTACATGCACTCACATAACACTCACTAATGTAGTGTGCATTTCTAAATAAGCCTCCCTGACGTGTTGGGGTGCCATCTGGCCGGTAATCAATCTTTTGGAATAACTCTGACCCTTTCGTGGCTCTGCCCTTGCCAACCCACAACTATGGCTATAATTTGTTTGAGGAAAAGGCGCCAGCCCTAGGGACAATGTCATGGTGGACATTTACAGGAGTGTATGAAGGACAATTTAATGATGTTCTATGGCACGTCACAGACCTTACGCCGGACACTGGTGTCCTTCTCCGAACACTTTTGCCTAACCTTAGGTTAAACATTTAACTGCTGTAAAGTCATCAAACCATTTGAATTCTTTTTTGGGTCTGGAAAGGAATCCAGGAAACTTGTTTTAGTTTTGGGATGTTTTGCAGGCCCTGCTCCATATCAAGATGAAGCAACATTATTATGTTTTCTGTTGTGTCAAATTCTTCTGGTCCTTTGTCTCCAGGAGTCTTATTGAGAAATGTAAATTCCTAATTGAGGGGAAAAGATTTCATTTCAAAACCCCCTTTACCAAACCTCTATTTAAAAACCTTGGTATATTATTTTTAAGTAGGGTGAAGGGTAGTAGAGAGGTCAAACAGACATTTACAATTTGGCTCTACTCATGGAAACGGGAAGTGTTGTCACTGGTGACTAGTCAGTAATGAATATTGACAATGGACATAGTGCATAAAAAGGAATGATGCATATCATATATTTCAGTCTCTCTGGGCTTATTAAATTCCTTTGGTGTTCTACATTTATAACCAAGTTCAGAAAGAGTTAAAAAAAAGAATTTTGACTGCATGATTATAAAAACAAGAATATTTCAACCATTTAACACGGTGTCAATGTTCGTTTCTGCCACAAAATAAATACTACATAAATAGTATATGTGTTAATTGCCCTAAATATATTATTGAAGTGATATTCTGCTGTCATCTATTAAAGAAACACAAACCGTTTTACCCAATGTGACTGAAAAAAACAAAACCACAAGGCAAGCCAAGGTATATGAAGCTACTAACTGTGTTTGGGATCAACATACGTATGTTCATGGGAGTAATGTGTTGTATGTGTGCTTATTATACACATATATAAAGATCATTTATTTATAACCAAATATTCTACACAAATTTAGAATGGGATTAACAAGACATACAAATAGTAAATGAAAAAAACAAATGATATGATATAATCAGACCACATTAGGTATATCTACTTAAAGGGAAAACCCCCACAAAAAAAATAAAAGTTTTTACTTTTTATTTTTTTTTATTTTGTATTGTTGATTTTAGACATGTCTTTGTTTTTGTTATGTGATTGCATTTAAAAAAATATGTAATTAAACAAGTGTGACTGGGCGCCGCCATTTTGGGTGCCACCCCCTAGTGACTTTACAGTACACATTTCTCACTTTAGGGCTTGGGACACATAATGCAGTCTGAATTCTGATCATAGACTTGCATTGAATGGGAGTCTAATGTAGCTATTACATCACAAGGGGGCCGAGTTAAGATCCTGTTTTATCAGGTTAATCTTCTCTCTTTGTGTTGGAAGGCAGGTAAAAAAAAGTTGTTCACAGGCACCTAGTCCTGCCCACTAGTGATACACAGTAGCCAGTAAGAGAGCAGGGGAGTATCTTATGACATCATCATTCAGGCTTTGGCAACAGTTGTAAATTGAGACTGGCTGGAAGATTTTGGATGATGTTGCATCATGGGAATTATTCACAAAATAGATGCTGGAGATAAACGCCTAATTTTATTTTTTCTTTTATATGCAATGAAATCAATCATATATAAAAACAACAACAACAGTGGCATATGATTCATATATGTGTTTGTTTTAAATGACCAGGTTATCTCGTTACATCTTATGTAAGTAGTAGTGTCCCTTTAATCTAGATTTAAAGTTGTTTTTTTTCTGCAAGGTAAAGTAACATAATATACATATCTGGTAATGAGGGATAAAGATAAGAAGTGCTCAACCTAATAAGCAAGTAACATAAACCATACAGCAGATAACATACAGCAAATAGACATTATTTTAAACCCTGTTAATGAGGTTGTTCATACATTTTGGCCATATATTCTTGCTGTTACCCTGTTGTCACCGAGTGGAAGACTTACGTTCTTTTCCTCTGTCTTTGATTCGAGGATGTGAAAGTTGTTGCTGTTCCCGGCGATGCCTTTCTACTTCTTGTTCCTGTCTCTGCTGCTCCATTTTGTGCTCCTTCTCTCTCTCAAGGAGCTCTTGATGCTGTTTCATTGCAAGGAGTTCTTGTTGTAACTTGAAGATGACAAGAGAAAAACAGAATGTTAGTCAATGAACAAAACTGAAAAACAAAACAAAAGCCAACACCAAGGTCTAGGTGGATGTGTTCCTGAAAATGGGGATAATTGATCACTCTATGTCACACACTATGCCCCCCAGGTGCTTTCTGAAGTCTCTGCAATATATAATACTGGATTAAATTCAGTGTTAATGTTGATATAGATGTTATATTTTCTCATATGAACATATAAATATGACACCATTTGGAACAGTTTATGGGCTCTTAGTTCCATATCGTCCAACAGTAGCATTGGCTGAGTCTTAAGAGATTGATGAGGTATAATGGCGCTTGTCTTGCTATTGCACATTAGAAAAAGTGGAGTGGACGAGCAAACAAATACAAGTGCTACAATATAACAAATGTTGTGATGGGTGAAATACGTGGTTGTGTCCACTTGGGACCGGCTGCTAAAACTTGTGACAACAACTTCTAAGGCTGTTCAAATAAGTGAGAAAACAAGTGGTAGTTCCAGTGCACAGTTCCTAGACACTTAAAGCTAATTAACATAAAACACCTATGTGTCATACAATCTGTGTGAATATCATTGGTGACAAACTATTCAATAAGTGCAAACCAATAAATGGCTGACAATAATTTGTATATATATGTTCAAACTTGTATAATCATACGTGGTATGATAAGTGCATATATACAAGTGCCCAAAAATAATAAATGAAATGCAATATACTTGCTGCAGGTATTCGAGATTGTACACCTGTAACAAAAATAGAAACACAAAATAGTGCAAGTATGAACTGTATAGAGGTATTGGTATGACCAAAGGTAATATATGAACTCACAAGATTAGCTCCCAACTACTGGGGTTTGCACTTATTGAATAGTTTGTCACCAATTATATTCACACAGATTGTATGACACATAGGTGTTTTATGTTAATTAGCTTTAAGTGTCTAGGAACTGTGCGCTGGAACTACCACTTGTTTTCTTGCTATTGCACAAGCTGCAAGCTGTCAGGCAACTACACAGTGCATTATATAGTACAAACAAAACACCGCAAACAAGGTGACAGTGCAATAAAGTGCTGATGGAGTGAAAATGTAATCTGATAAATATCTAAGGTGTATTTCACCTCCTTAGGTACATATTAGACATGTGCATTAGTTTTCGGACTCATGCATTTTTCGTCCGAAAATAGCATTTTCGTTCATTCGTCCGAAAAACGAATAACGAAAATGCTAAGCTAACGAAAGCCGAATGAACGAATGGTTAATAAACGAAAATCATTAGTTCATTCATCCATTCGTAGTACTATTGACATTCTATTAGCCGAAATAGAGTCGGTTCATAGAATACAATAGCATAGTACACTACATTCCATAAACCGACATAATGAACGACTTCCGGTTTATGGAATGCATGTAAGTCTATTGGCATTCTATAAACCGACTATATTTCGGTTTATAATAATGCCAATACTATAGCACGAATGGACGAATGATTTTCGTTTATATTAAACCATTCGTTCAACTTCTTAGCTTTCTATAAACCGAAACAGAGTCCCCATTCATAAATTTTTATGAATGTGAACTCTAGTTCGGTTTATAGAAAGCCCATAGTATTACATGTATTCTATAAGCCGAAAGTCTATAAACCGAACGTTCGGTTTATAGACTTTCGGCTTATGGAATACATGTAATCCTATTGCTATTCTATAAACCGAACGTTTGGTTTATAGAATAGCAATAGGATTACATGTATTCTATAAGCCAAAAGTCTATAAACCGAACGTTCGGTTTATAGACTTTCGGCTTATGGAATACATGTAATCCTATTGCTATTCTATAAACCGAACGTTCGGTATATAGAATAGCAATAGGATTACATGTATTCCATAAGCCGAAAGTCTATAAACCGAAAGTTCGGTTTATAGACTTTCGGCTTATAGAAAACGTATAGTAGTAGTGCCTTTCTATGAACCCATTCATAAGAATTATGAATGGGTTCATAGAAAGGCAATACTACTATACGTTTTCTATAAGCTAAAAGTCTATAAACCGAACGTTCGGTTTATAGACTTTCGGCTTATGGAATACATGTAATCCTATTGCTATTATATAAACCGAACATTCGGTTTATATAATAGCAATAGGATTACATGTATTCCATAAGCCGAAAGTCTATAAACCGAACGTTCGGTTTATAGACTTTTAGATTATAGAAAACGTATAGTTTATAGAATAGCAATAGGATTACATGTATTCCATAAACCGAAAGCCTATAAACCGAACGTTCGGTTTATAGACTTTCGTCATTTAGAATGCATGTAATAGTAATATTGGTTTTCTCTACACAGAGACAGAGTCTCCATTCATAAAATTTATGAATGGAGACTCTGTCTGTGTGTAGAGAAAGCCAATAGTACTATTACATGCATTCCAAATGACGAAAGTCTATAAACCGAACGTTGTTCGGTTTATAGATTTTCGGTTTATGTTTAAGTCAATTCATTTATTAGTTCAAACTAAACAAATGTAATGAAACGAAAATGATGAACGAATTTCGTCCGAAACGAATGTAGTAATGAACGAAATTCGTTTCAGACAAAATAAATACCATTTTCATCTGAATGAACAAAAACGAAACGAAAAGTCTAGTACATATACACAAAGGTAAGAACGTATATAGCAACCAGTGATAGTGAGGTGCACAGTATATACTGAATATGGCACTCACACTCTATTGTATACATATAAGACAGGAAGCACAGATGTCTGGAATCTTCTCTCTGGGTCTTATTTATGACCTCCAAATGATGAGAGGATGTAAGTTTCACAGAATACAATAAAGAACAATAAAATATCTTACACTTAAGTATCAGCACGTTCTGAGGAAGCCTGTATATTGGGTGAAACACGATAACGGACAACACTCAGCGGGATTGAGACCACTTGTGTATCCCAGCCTGCCAGAACGATTATATCCTACTTTGTTCCTGATACTTAAGTGTAAGATATTGGCTGAGTCTTGTATCTTTTGACTTATTCCTAATGGTGATGATGACTAGGAAAGGTCTTACACAGACAGTGATGCAAGCTTGAATTGCTGTTGTAAATATTCACTAATAATCTATTCACTAATATGTGGTATGCAGGTGATTCGAGATTAATATTTCATCTCACCAACATAATTATACGGTGTGGGACAAAGCTGGTAAGTAAATAGTAGTTGGCCCTACCGAATGCATTTTTTTAAAAGTGAGCTTTAAAATACTTAGCTCTGCATTATCCAGGGCCTGCTGAGCACTTCTAGCAGGAGAAAAACACACAATTTGGTCCTGTGCAGGTTATAGTTAAGTCAATGAGACATTTAGCAGGAGATATTAGTATACAGTGTGTAGTTTATAAAATGAGTTCTGGCTAAATCTGGAGAATTATCACATATGCCCTGATCAGCCGAGGGTTGGCAACTTTCGGCCCAGGGGGCCGCAGCTGGACACCTATGCACTAGGACATTTAGATGTGAAAGGTGGTGCAGCTCTAGGCCCATGGAGCTAGGGTAGAGGGCAGCCCTCCTGTGGCCCTGATGAACAAGTCTGAGGTCAGTGTTTCTAGTGTAAGCTCTGCAGTATGATTATTTAGGAAGGATCCCTAACCCCACTGCCATTTGGAATGTTGGTATTGTTTTACTAAATGCATTCTAATCAGCAGAACTCTGTCAATAAAACTGCTAATTTGGCAGTAGGAAGAGGTTATACAATTAGCACATGGATGTCAAGGGCAGGGCATGGTGACATGGATAGCACCTCCTTATACCAGACATAAAGGAAGACTTGTTTTCTTGTATAGATTTCAGCGGTGCTTGGCTAGTAATGGCTTGCAGTTGCTTTTCAAGCACATGATAATTAAGTGGCCACCCATGTTTGTTATGTATTCCTCTGACAGACTCACTAATGTGTTCTGTCTCATAAAACCCACTATTTCTATCTGGTCTGTTGATATAGCTCTTTAAACCTGGACTAGCCAACACATAGCTCTTCAGCAACTTGTCACCTATAACTTCCATGCTTGTCTGCCAGAACATGTCTAGATTTAGTCTGAGTATCATGGGAGTTGTGGATTAAATCACAGACAAAAGATGCACATGTTAACAAAATGTAGCACTCTGTATGCCACATGTAATGACACTTTGCCATAGACAATCCAGTATTCCAAGCACAGTAACCCAGCATCCTACAGACTGATAAGTATGGCTTTAGGGGGGTGTGGATGGGAATCCTGCAGTACACCAATGAGATGGATTTGGAGGCTCAGGCTTGCTTTGAGTATTGCAATTCTTGCTCTAAGCTACATCTGTCATATCATATGAACCAAGGAGGAATACTTTGTAAAGACACACATAACAGACATCATCACAACCGTGGTGATAGTGACTCACTATAATGAATCACCTCAAACTTGTGAGTGCAAGCTAAAGATATTGCATCATATCCATATTCACTACCACGCGGAACATCTTAAGGAAAGGGAATATGGAAAAGGGGAGAGAAAAGGCCTCTCACCTGCTGGTCTGGTCCCTGACACCAGACCAGCAGGATATGTATCACTCAGAGACCTCACTGCACAAGTAGAAATTACAAGGTTGTGGGCAAAGCGCCCCCTGCTGTCATCTACACTGTTCAAAATCACAAATCGTTTAATTGCAGGTAGGGTATATCTTCATTCAAGATATCTTAGCTTTGTAGAAAGTGACATTATAATAATATTTATACATTTCAGAGAAAAAAAAACAAATATCAGAAGGTGAGAAAAAAAAGCAAGATAAGTATTTCATGGATTAATTCCATTTAATATTTTTTTTCTCAAACACTCTATGCTTGTCCCACATGTGGGTATGGCGAAAACTGTAAACAGTAAAGCAACACAATCACAAACACATAAATCGAAGAGTCTATGAAGAGCACACAGATTATTTATATATTGTATTAGAACAAGTGCAATCAAATGAACAGTGCTTTAAATGTGTCTTTACAGTGTCTTATTAATGACATCACTTCATGGCACCATATGCAAATTAGATACAAAAGAGACTTGTTGGTAGTAGTGTATCTTCCACAAGGCCAACAAGGCACTCGCTTAGGGCGGCAGTGCCAGAGGGTGGTAAAGCACACTTCTGGTGCTTCAAAATTTTCACTCCCTTCCCCACTGTTCAGCAAGCTTTAGCTCCTTCCAATTAATCAGGGTGATGGGGGCATGTAATGGACATTGTGGGGGTATGTAATGAGGGAGATGGTGGCATGTCGTGGGTGTGCAAAGTGGGTGATGGGGCATGTCGTAGGTGTGCAATGTGGGTGATGGGGCATGTCGTAGGTGTGCAACGTTGGTGGGGGGTGCCCAAATTTTGTCTGCCTAGGGCAGCACAAAACCAAGATACATTACTGCTTGTTGGCATATGGTGCCACATTTGAGGTTATAAATATCCTCTACAACTCTTAATTTATATACTTTCTTCCAATTCTTCTAGAAACAGAGTATTTCATGTTTATGATCTTCATTTCCAGTGCAAATGTTATGGAGGTGTAGAGTCTCTTGATCCAGTTTGCGGCCATAGAGTTTTGCAATGTACTGCAGATTGGGTCAAACACATTTCTGGCGGCTTAGTTTGTAAATCCTAAGCTTTCTTGGAAATCACATTTCTTTGTAAAGAACTTAATGGAAGCCATGCCCTGGGGAACCATACACAGTCAGTTGTAAATGTTCAGAAGGGAAACATTCCTAGTCACTCTTTTTCCTCTTTGGATAGCGGACAAGACGAATGACAATAGGAGCCCTGTTAATAGGAGCAATGTGCTCAGCTATGCAGGAAACAGATTTGCTGAATTAAAGAAGTTTGCTGCCCCATTGCTTGTTTAGTGAGAGGGCCCTATGACAATCTGAACAAAAAACAACAACACAATGTTAACCTTTTTTGAAGTGGAAAGACATAAATCAGACAATGTACTGCAGAGATTAGTGAGCAGAATTGCAGTACGCATACTGAAACATGTCCATGTCACTTTGATGGCTACTGAATTTTTGAAAGTATCTTCCCTTTACTCATGGCAAGTGGCAGAATAACACAGAGGCGCAGTTAGTATGCTTAGCAAAGACGTTAGTTCATTAAGTAAAACCTTATGCCTTTTGGTTAGACTTCCAAAAAAAAAACATTAAAACCATTATCAGCAATGTCTTGCACAGGGAAAAAGTTTATAATTTTAAAGCAGCAAAAGTATTCAAGTTAAAGGGACAGTCTAGTCCCCAAACTCACTTTGGTACAAGTTGAAGATTACTGCTTGCACAGTTAACAGGCTATTTTTGTAGTCTGATTTGATGCAGGCATTCTGCATAAATCACTTTTTTAATATCTGACTCAAGCCCTCCCTCGATGATTACTCTCCATGTATACTACAGGTGCGGCAGCACTGATTGTGTAGACACTGATGATATAACGTCTTGTTTCATTTAGTCACTTCCTGTGCTGCTGAAAAGGAATACACTGTGTGGACTGTATTAGATGTGCTCTTATACACAGTAGGATCTCTTAACAGTGCAACACATTGTCTGATGACATCACTAGAGAGGCAGGAAATACCATTCATTTGAACAAAAAAAAAGGAAATTTACTTTTACTCAGCTAGTGTGTGCAGTCTGGGTTTCTTGCAAACTGATGTAATTTTACAATTTCATCTAGCTGTAAGTATTTTATATTTATTTTCTATAAGCAACGCAAAATGTAAAAAAAAAAAAAAGTACTTTGAAAGCACATTTATATGCATTAATATTCGGAAGATGCATTTTGGGCACCAGACAGTCCTTTTAATGTAAACCTGTATGGTAACTTGGCATATTCTTTGAGTGACAGGATTGTAAGGGTTCTATTGAAGGCAATTGTTTGATGGATTGATCTTTCTGCAAATGTTTTGTAACTTTTATGACATCTTTCACCCACTTTCCACCTATGTCTTTTAAATAAAGTATTTTAATTTTCTTTTAGGGAGCAGAAACTAGGAAGCGCATTTGTGCTCACTCTTGGTGAGGGGGACCCAGGCAACAAAAATATCTCATGATCATCCAACTGGCCTTGAGTTTGGAGGCTCTGAACTCATTAGTTCAACAGAGGTATGGAATCTCGGAATGCTGGTTGACCCTGGACTGTTATTTAAACAGAAGATTTCTTCCGTAATAAAATCTGCCTTCTTTCATCTGAGCAACTTAGCCAGGATACAACACTTAATTACACCGGATGAAATGCCAACATTAATCCATGCATTTGTGTCCTCTCGTCTAGATTACTTTAAAGTACTTTACTTGGGCTACCAGAAAAAGAACTCCATCACCTACAGATAGATATTAAAACTGGCATGCTGACCGTCCAAGCCTTAATTAATCAAGGCCCACATTACCTGGAAGAGCTCTTGGCACCTATGTTCCATCTTGCTTACTTCGCTCAGCCAACTAATCCCTTCTTTCAGTGCCCAGAATAAAGACAAACTCAGGTTCAGCCACACTACCCCACATTCTAAACCATGCTCAATCAGAGAGGGACCATGCTTACAGGCTTTTCAAATAAGCTAAACACTTACCTCTTTTATCAGGCTTTCAGTCAGCTCATCTTACCATCAGAAATTCTTAATGTCTCTTTTTGTCTGTTTATATAATTATAAAGTGATTTAAGTATCACAGGCAGAAAAGCACTATAAAAATGTAATGTACCACAGAAGGTAGTATATTACTAGAGTAGTTGCAACAAAAATTATATTTATTTTGATTGCCAACATCACACTACCCTTCCCCTCTAATCTAGCAACTGGGCCTGTGCTAACATGATGCTGTTGGGGGGTACTTGTTTCTGTAATTCAGTTATGAAGGGCAAGCGACTGTGATACTGGGGAAGGATAGGGGACATGATGCTGGAGAAGAAAGAGGGGAACTTGTGGTAGGGAAGGTGTATTTTAATGTGTTTGAGGGATTACGGACTGATAATAGGGAGATATGAACTGTGAGACTAAGGGGTAAAGAGCAGACTGTGATGCTGGGGGGGGGGGGGGATATGAGTGAGTAATGTGGTTCTGGATAAAGAGGACGTTAATACACAGGGGAGAAAGGATATTAACCCCTTCCCTAAAATGGACGTGTTGGCATGTCCAGCCGGGAACTCCGTTGCAGACAATGGACATGCCTGACACATCCTGCGGTGAAACGAGCGGTTTTCGCGATCAATGATCAAGAAAGACGCTTTGAGGGTGCAGTTCAATTGCCTCGATGTCAAGGCAATAGTCAGCACCGAAATTCTGGCACTGGGGCTCCCACGATCGCTCCACAGATCCCTGCAGCATGCTCCTGCAATATAGCTGTGCCCTCTTGTGGTCAGAGCTTCGGAAGTGAAAAAAAAAAAACTCTGATGCTCTGAATATGTTGCTTGACTGCCCCTAGAGGCAGTCAGCAACATTTCAATGAAAAAAAAAATACTTAATTAGCTGAAATCTAGGGTTAGGGTTAGAAAAGCTGTTAGGGTTAGAATTAAATTAGGGTTAGCATAAGGGATAGGGTTAAAATGACATTTAAATTAAATATATTAAGGGATAGCATAAGAGTTACAGTTGGGGTTAAATTTAGGGTTAGTGTTAAATTTAGGATTCGGATTGGGGTCAAAAGGTCAATATAGAAAAATACAAAAAACACTAATTTTGGTTTTTGCCCCATAACTCACAAAAAACTGTATAAAAACATGGAAACAAGCATATTTCTGAACTCGGAACAACATTTAGAAACTATTTACAGCTAAACACAAACACACCAGAAATTTACAAACAGCCCTTGTCACCAAGGTAAAGTCAAGGTCAAAAAGTCTTGTCACTAAGGGGTTAATGGCCATGGTGGGACATTGATGCTGTGGAATACATATCTCCCAAACGTCCCTAATTAGGAGGGACAGCCCCTATTTTGTACCCAAATCCCCCTGTCCCTCTTTCCTCCTCTATTGTCCCTCTTTTCTGGGAGCTGATAATTTGTGGTTTGCATAACTGTATCACATAGATCCAGAGCAATAAAACTCACAAAAATGAGAGTTTAAACTGCAATAACTGTGTTCTTATATTGATTTGTGTATACAATATTTTATACTTATTTTAAATGACTTATCAATTGACATAAATTGTTACCAATTATAATAAAGTCACTGAAAATGTTCTGATAATAGCTGATCTATAGCCACAGCCACAAAATAAAAGTGTCCCTCTTTGGTTTAAATGTTGGGAGGTAAAGGACAGAGAGTATTGGAGTCCCATTTTGAGAGGAAGAGGAATAGTGATTGTGATGCCTTTTTTTCTTCCAATTCAAAGATTAGTAAATTGCCCTATATTCCATAAAACACAGTAATCTGGCATTGTCTATAACACTATAATATAATAACAAATTCTCCCACAATTACCAATATACACCAAAAAAGCCAAATGAATAAAAAAAAAAAAACATCATTACTGTCATTGTCATTTTTTTTATATTGGAATTAAAAACAATAAATATGCCATTATTTTTTCTGGATTACATAACTGTGGTTATTTCTTATAAAACAATATCAGGATGATTCATTTAAATTGAGCTTTGCATCCTATTTACAAAAACTAACAGCGCCCGTTACCCCCAGCTTGTACAATTAAATTGAGGAGGATATCCATTAATTTACAATTGCATTTTTCTGTCCATTAAACAGAACCCAAGACCACACAGCATCTCTACAAACTGCAGAGTTCGACAGATGTGCAATGTATTTCCCTTCCCTCTTGAAACTGCATTGACTCCCAGCTGACATTAGCAGATTCCATAACAACCACTGTATGGGGTTTAGTCCTATTCCCTGACCACTCAAAGTCATTACTTAACAGCATAAATATTGGCTGCAATTATTTTGATTTATACTAGCATCCACCGGCTTAGTTTTCTTTTGCGTGGATGTCGTCACGTCGTGGCTTATTTTTGTTTGCGCTATTGAATATTTATGTATAATAAGAGATAGATTACCAGTCAGTATAAATACATCTTAATTGGCCAATGCAATAACATTCTGCCCTTTTATCACTAATTGTTTGTCGCAGCCTTTCTAAAAATACACTCACATATTTCTATGTGTTTCTTTATTATTTCTTTGAGTAGATTCTCGGAGCTACAGCCATTATATGAAATGTATATTTAATGTAATGTGTAATGAAACATGTTGCTCTGTCTGTTGGTGAAAATATTCAGTGCAATCTGTAGGACTTCAGACTTATTTTGATTGGTGAAGTGTTTATACCACAAGGAACTGCTTGTTGCGCATTAGTAAGAAAGCCAATCTGGACAATTTTGTTTGTTAATGTTCACTGGCACATTGTAACTAATAGGCGACAGCTGGCAGACCTTCTTTTACACTTTATGGTGGACCCCAAGCACACACCTGGTGCTTTTCAGTTGGAACACAACTTGGGACTAGCTACCATATGTGCACAAGAAACCCTATAGTTTATCCAAGAAGTGGTGTTGTTTTGGTTAACAAAAGGCCATGTACACGTGGAACCACAACATATAATACCACACCATATTTATGCAGAAATAACATATATAGTTGTTTTTCATGATAGGCGTACATCGTGCAAGTCAACAAGTCAACATATGCATTTGTTAAACCAGGGCTTGACATATTTAATAGTTTTAAAATTTAACAGCCAGACAATGGCACATCGATCACAGACATCCAGTTAGTCACATACATACACAGAAAGTCACACACACCTCACAGACATCCAGTCATTCACACACATACACAGAAAGTCACACACACCTCACAGACATCCAGTCATTCACACACATACACAGAAAGTCACACACACCTCACAGACATCCAGTCATTCACACACATACACAGAAAGTCACACACACCTCACAGACATCCAGTCATTCACACACATACACAGAAAGTCACACACACCTCACAGACATCCAGTCAGTCACATACATACACAGAAAGTCACACACACCTCACAGAAATCCAGTCAGTCACATACATACACAGAAAGTTAAACACACACACCTCACAGACATCCAGTCAGTCACATACATACACAGAAAGCCACACACACCTCACAGATATCAAGTTATTCACATACATACACAGAAAGTCACACACACCTCACGGACATCCAGTAAGTCACATACATACCTCATATATATATTTAAAAAAATCTTAATGTGCTCCCCTTTATGCTGCTTTACCTCATAGCAGAGGAGGGGATATTTCTGCTGCAGCCAGATCTTCTTTTGTCATCCTGCTGAGTGCAGGGATGTCATGTGAACCCGGCACTCAGACACTAAAGTGCATTGCGTGAGGGGCAGAGCTTGTAGTCTGTAATCCGCACAGACTTTCCCCCTTGCACTGCGCTTGACAAAAAATGTATGGCAATGGCAAGGGGCTCCCTGTAAATAAGACAACCCGGGGTTTGTCGAGCCCTGTTTTAAACATACTATCCCTGAAAAGTCCATGTGTTGCATTTGAAATTATAGTATCAAAGACTCCACTAATACTACATTCCTACTGTAATATAAGATGTAGATTAAATGCACAATGGCAGTGCGTACAGAAAATTCTGCTACTCTGTGGAATGTCTATGGTATGATGGTATTTTCTCTCTCATTGGTACTGCAAAATCAATGATATTGTACTGTAAAAGTGATTTTGCAAAAGGAATACTCAGGGTTATCAAACAGATAAACTGTTTTTTAAAAAGTGAATATTTAATTTTTACTATAGTGTTGATTCGGGTAGCTCTGGTTTTCGGCACCGGAATGGTACCTCTGAATTGCATAAATGTGGCCACATACTAGGGCCCTGAGGTAACAGCTGATGTAACCAGTAAAGACAGGAACTGGAGATATCCTGCAGTCACCCTGGAGAAGGCATGGAATATAACACCACTGATAGGATAAGAAGCATGGTGCAAGGCAGGCCAAGCAGAGCAAAAATAAAAAGACAGAATGCAAAAGACAGGATACAGGGTTAGAGATTAAAGGACCAAACAGGGACAGGACTAAAGCATAGCAGGACAGGAGCATAAACAGGCTAAAGTATTCAGGACACAGGGCTAGGACAAGACAAAAAATACAGGGTACAGACAAACAGAGCACAGACAAAGGGCATAGTAACAGAAATAAGGAGACATAAACAAAACCAGACATAAACACAGGACTAGCCTAGAACTCTAATATGGTTAATGGAGAGGGTTTAGTTACATTAATAGGCCATGAAATGATAAACTTGCCACCAGCATCAAGGTACCTCACATCAGTAAGTTCCTATGGCTAGCACTGCCTGTATAATAACTAATAACTGAACTAAACAAGAAAACAGACATCAAAATAAAAGATATACCTGTAGCAGGACAGATATCTCATGACACCAAAATCGGTCAAAATGACCCAAAACTAAGTGATAGCCTTGGTTATCCCCATAGACTTCTCCTTATTTCAGGAGGACTTGGCTTATTTCAGAAGCATCTTTGCTATTACAAATGGAGCTGAAGTCCTCCCATAAAAGTCAATGCGAGAACTTTGGCTATAACTAATACAGACAAAATCCTCCTGAAACAGGCAAAAGTGTTTTATTAACATTTAAAAATGCTTATATTAATGTAACAGCCAATTAGACCTGAATTCAGTGATTTGTGAAGTTCGGCTAAGTTGCCTAATTTGAATCAATTTTGGGCCCATCTCAATTCCCTTCAATTGTCCCTTTATTGAGTAGACTCTTAAATTCAGAAATAACAGGGATAATTACGTTTGGTAGTCACATAAAGTCACTTGGCACCAGAAACGAGCCTACAGCAGTAGAATACACATCGTAAGACTAATATGCGCTACAAAAAGCTTATTAGCATATAACAGAACCACACTGGAAAGGACACATGGCCAGATTTATAAAGAACAATTCTGGGCTAAATTGTTAAATATTGGTCACCAAGGAAACCAAGCAATTTATGATAATTAGTCCACCTTTAGAACCTTTCCTAGGTTCTAGTACATCTTTATACATATTGTTCAATGTGCAGTCATCCTTTCTGTGTCAAGAGAAAATTATAAGAGTTGTATTGAAGATGGTAATATGCATATATAATACGGTTAAATTGTGTTCAAAACCTCTTACGGGGTGGAGGGACCAAAACAAACGGCTTTGCCTACTAACATGGTGGTAAAAAAACATTTTTTTTATAATTCAGCAGAATTAGCTCTTTGTATAGCATTATTATAGCATAATTACCTTAAGGTGCTCCTGTAACTGAGCCTGGTGTTGCCTTGTGAGGTTCTCATGTTGCTTTTGAAATTCGGCAATTAAAAGCTGCTTCTGAATCTGCTGTTGTTGCTGAATTAGCAAAAGCTCCTGTTGTAGCTGTTTCTCTCGCAAAACAGGATCAACACTGGGCATGACCGTCCTGAGATCAGTCCGTAAGTCTAAAGGTGTAATGGGGTCCATCCCTGTGGGGACTTCAGATTTCACATCTGTAGTAGAAAAGGAACCAAAAATATGAATAAACAAATATAAAGTATTTACAAGGAAATATATAAAAACATACACACTCTTATATGCATAAGACCTCCCCTATTATGACATTCCTCTGAATATTTGAAAGGATAATAATTAAAAATCACTGCCAGAATAGCTAGCTGTCTAAAATGTTCTGTGCTAGTAAACATTTTTGCAAAGGGGTGTTATTTTCTCCTGCTCTAATTGGAATAAATCATTTGCTGCCAGATGGGTTTGTGAAAGGGTTTAAAAATAAAAACAGAGAGAAACGTCTAAAATGAAAGTAGATATAAATGGAAATTGAATAGTGTCAAAAAGCATAATTGGAGATTATTATAAATTATATGATGACCCATTACTATCTATTTTGCTATGCCAATAGGCTCTCTAGCCTATTGTCTCAGATGATTTTACAGAATAAAATTCATAGGGGCTATTCATTAAAAAAGAAATGACCAGTGAACTGCAAAAATCAGGCATTAATAGGAATTATAATTAAGATAAATTATAATAAAAAAAACATTTGTAAGTCAAGTCTGCCTATTACAAACATGTTCAGAGTTTTATAGACATCCCACGCATTCTTTAACTGTGTTATTCTATATTACTTCCACTGGAAGGCTCTTTCAGGTCTTAACTAGTAGTATACCTAATATGTACTATTATCTATGTGCTCAAGCTTCTCTCTTTATATCATAGTTACTCTCTCACTTAGTGCAAGGTGTACATTTAAAGGTGTTGAATCCCTTCCTGTATTTTTGGTTGTAAATCCATGTACAATGTTTAATGTCTCCATCCCTGATGTGGTGCTGGTCTTTGGGGCTCTGATCTGCATATGCATTAGTGGGGCGGATCAGTAGTTGCTGCCAACCTCATATTTCTCAGTAAGGTAAACATATTTAGCATGCTGATCTCAAATTTTAATTAAAGGACAATTAAACTTATTTAGCATGCTGATCTCAAATTTTAATTAAACGACAACTACACTTTTTTAACCCTCTGCTTTCTTGTCCTACTTTTCCCATGTAAACCCGACATGTCCTACTTCTCCCATCTTAATACACACGGGTTTACTCTCGGCTGTGTCTCACAGCTAAGACATTGCTGATAGGGAGGCAATCGCTGATTGTTTGAAACAGCCAATCAGAGCTAGGGGTTGGCCCATTTGTCAGATAAGTTTCTGAATTTTCCGGGGATGCCTCTCTACTTAACCTTGTTAAAGGCCCCTCTGCCGATCCCATGTAAAAACGAGTGTCTGTCTCTGCACTAGCAGCGAGAGGAAGTAGCTGACCTGATCTTATGAAGGATGCCAGTTTAATCTCAGACAAATTTTCAAATTGAAAAAATGTTTTAGTTGTCATTCAATGCACAACTATAATTATTAAATTTTAATATGCATTAAAAAGGGTAGGTCATTTTCAAGTCAGAGTGGTACTCTAAGGACAACCTGTTTGTCAATCAGCCATATTTGACCACTTGGCTCACATTTAACGCATAGTGAAGCTACTTCATATATGTCTATAGTACATGCAGGGATTTGTTCTTCATTCCTTTGAGATTAAGATAGGGGAACAGGTTATTTTCTTACAGATAGATCACTAAATTGCTACATGAAGATAGATATCTTTATTTGGGATATGCAAGTTCAGACCAGACATATCTGAGATTCCAAAAGGCTAGTTTCTCAACCAAAAGCAGTAATTTATTACATAAGATCTTTGATATCCAAGATTTACTATGTTTAAGGGTGTCATTGATTCAGCAGTAAAGTGTTCCACATAGATCAATGTTACACACGTCATGGTTACAATTTCACACAGAATTAGACAGACATCTTGTTATATGTTATTCTAAAAGTATAGCACAAGACAGTCAATAAATCAGAATGTCAAAAGAGTTTGTTTAAGAATGTAGATAAAAGGATTTTGTTTAGAAAAGATAAAACTGAATCAAATATTAAAGCCAATGTTATTAAATTTAAAAAAAATGTAAAAAAATAAAAGCATGGGCAAACGGGGAAGCTACCAGGGCCCATTCATTATCTGTGGCTATTAATGGACAAATTATCAGTGGGCTATTAATGGACAAATTATCTGTGGCTATTAATGAACAAATTATCAGTGGGCTATTACTGGACAAATTATCAATGGCTATTAATGGACAAATTAATTAACTCATAATTTGTACAGTAATAGCCACTGATAATTTGTACAGTAATATCTACTGATAATTTGTTCATTAATAGCCCACTGATAATTTGTACAGTAATATCTACTGATAATTTGTCCATTAATAGCCCACTGATAATTTGTACAGTAATATCTACTGATAATTTGTAACAATGCTTCTATGTGGTTATTATAAGAACTTAGTGGTGTGCTAGCAAAAACATTAACAGACTTATTTAACCAATCATTGTTACAGAAGTAGTCCCCGAAGATTGGAAATTAGCAAATGTTGTGCCCATTCACAAGAAAGGTATTAGGGAGGAGTTGGGCAACTATAGACCAGTAAGTCTTACATCAGCAGAGATGAAAATAATGGAAACCATGTTAAAGAATAGGATCGTTGAACATCTAAAATCGCATGGATTTCAAGATCAGAGACAACATGGGTTTACTTCAGGGAGATCATGCCAAACTAATCTTACAGATTTTTTTGATTGGGTGACTAAAATAATAGATCAGGGTGGTGCAGTAGACATTGCTTACCTAGATTTCAGTAAGGTTTTTGACACTGGCCCACATAGAAGGCTTATCAATAAACTGCAATCTTTAAGTTTTGAATTCAATATTGTTGAATGGATTAGACATTGGCTGAGGGTTGTAGCCAGTGGAGTATATTTGATGCAAGGTTTTGTTACTAGTGGGGTACCTCAGGGATCTGTACTTGGACCCATTCTCTTTAATATTTTTATTAGTGATATTGCAGAAGGTCTTGTTGGTAAGGGATGTCTTTTTGCTGATGATACAAAGATTTGCAGTAGGGTTGATGTTCCTTAAGGGATAAGCCAAATGGCAAATGATTTAGCTAAATTAGAAAAATGGTCAGAGCCATGGCAACAGATATTTAATGTGGATAAATTCAAGATTATGCACCTTGGGCGTAAAAAACCCAAAAGCAGAATATTGAATATTTGATACAGTTATATACTCAACATCTGAGGAAAGGGATTTAGGAGTAATACTTTCAGAAGACTTAAAGGTAGGTAGGCAATGTAATAGAGCAGCAGGAAATACTAGCAGAATGTGTGGTTGTATAGGGAGAGGTATTAGCAGTAGAAAGAGGGAAGTGCTCATGCCATTGTACAGAGTGGTGAGACCTTGGAGTAGTTTTACGCAGTACTGGAGACCGTATCTCCAGAAAGATATTGATACTTTGGAGAAAGTTGAGAAAAGGTCTATTAAACCAGGAAAGGTTAAAGCCCCTTAACATGTATAGCTTGGAGGAAAGACATAACAATAATAATAATAGAAAAAATTAAATACATAAAGGGAATCAACACGGTAAAGAAGGAGAGTATATTTAAAAGAAGAAAAATTACCACAACTAGAGGACATAGTCTTACATTAGAGGGGCAAAGATTTAAAAGTAATATCAGGAAGTATTAATTTACTGACAGGGTAGTGAATGTATGGAATAGCCTTCCAGCGGTAGTGATAGAGGTAAGCACAGTGAAGCATGTGTGGGATAGGCACAAAGCTATCCTAGATATAAGATAGGGGGCAGGGGACTAATAAAAGTATTTAGACAAATGGAACAGACTAGATGGACTGAATGGTTCTTATCAGCCAACACATTCTATGTTTCTTTGTTTAATGGACAAATTGTCAGTGGTTATTACTGGACAAATTATCAGTGGCTATTAATGGACAAATTATCAGTGGCTATTAAAGAACAAATTATCAGTGGGCTATTACTGGAGAAATTGTCAGTGACTATTACTGGACAAATTATCAGTGGCTATTAATGGACAAATTATCAGTGGCATATTAATGAGCAAATTATCAGTGGCTATTAATGAGCACATTATCAGTGGGTCATTAATGAGCAAATAATCAGTGGGCTATTAATGGATAAACTATCCAGGGGGAGGGGTCCCATAATTTTTTTCAGTAAGGGGCCCTGAAATTTCTGCTGGCGGTCCTGCTACTGACAGCTATAAAGAAGTGCCCTGGAATTAAACATTGATGAAAGTGTCACATGACTGAACATGGAAAAGGCATTAACCCCTTTTTTATGGCATTTTTTTGCTGAGACCAGACAAGGGATTTTATAAAAAAAAAAATCGCAAGACTTCCGGAATTTGGGCATGGCAGGATTTAGTAAAATGTAACGTTAGTAACGTTTTTACTGTCAGTCTGAGGCCACTGTAGCAGGATCCAAGCACAGCTCCTCATGGGAAACCTCGAAGAGCTGTAACCTGAAGGACGTTCTATGCCATGCTAGCATCTTTTGAGGCCAGAAAAATAGGACGGTATAGAACGTCCTAGAGCCACAAAGGGGTTAAACTATACATTATAGTATTGTATTTTTAAGACATGGTATGTGTCCTCAGTGATTTGAGTGGTTGTTACATTTGGCACAGTCTAGAAAAGCCCTGGGACTGAGCAGTCATAGAATGGTTGTTTTATGGAGTAGGAAACGAAAATGACATACATAGAACAGGGTTTAGGTTACTGAAGACTAGATAAGAATTCTAAGTATCATGGGGAGTAGCATATTCAAGAACAGCCTTGCCAGTAAGTATTGATAAAAAATACTGCTTTACTGAGTATAGAAAAGGCATTATCATAAGTATACAGGTTTGGGTCCTTTAAATTTGGGCTAGAGTCTTGACTGGCACATGAGAGGGAGTAGCTTGTAAGTGAGCATGTTACATCGGTAGCCACCCAACAAGATCAATATAACGACTATGTCACTACTCTTCGGGACTGCATGTCATCATTTGTAAGCAAAAAATTAAGTTAGCTAGTTCAATCTGCCAATTTGGTGATAAGTTAATATGATTATATTTATTTGTTAAATATACAATGCAATTGTCGCAGTGTTTTCATTATAACCCAGCATGCCTCTGGGGCTTTATTATATATAGATTAATGACATTTTGACATTGCATTTTCAAGCTTATTGGTTATATTTCCTTTTTATTTTAGCCTTTGTGTGAAGTCCACTAGTTAGACGCAGGAGGATAGTCCAATTCATGAAACTAAACATCACATAACATTAATTGAAAAACATGATGAAATGCATTAAGAAAAATAATCTAGGGCACAATGAAAAGAAATGTGCCTACTAACATAATGCTCAGTAATAGACCTAAAACAAGCCTCATAGATGAGCTAAACGTGAGGATTTTTAAGCTTTGCCTGGCCAAGGATCCCAGGAATTATAATTGCATAAGATTGGGATCCTCTCCAGTTTGAATACTATAAAACAAATCTGTTAATATCAGAGCTATCTTTTATAACTTATTGACTCGAAATTTATGACTCATTATTTCTTACTGTGCTGGCAAGATTCTTTCAATTTTCACACAAGATTTTTAATTAATTAGGAAAAGTAAATTTAATTGGAAAACTTGGATTTTTATTAAAACTGCTGCAGCTTATATAATCCTGTGATAAATGACTAAGTTAGAAAGTATTACATATAAAATTGAAATCAAAGTCTACATGAACATTGAGTCAAGTTCAAGACTCACAGCACAAGTTTTGTTCAGGAGTTAATAAGCAGTGGCCTATTAAAGGGTAGTGCAAATATACAAAAGTATACATACTACCAACATGCACCAGAACTAAGCTGATGTCAACCATGTTATGTGAGTATATGTGATCCTGTTAAGTGAAAATTAAATAAGGCTAGTCTCTAAGGCATAACTACCCTGCTTGCAACTATATTTCTCCTAAACAATAAATAAATAAACATGAATAAATAAGAGGTGTACTTTATAATGAATAAAAGTTAAATATAATACATGTAAAGATACTAATAGAGTAAGGTGATAGCTATAGATAAATAGATAAATATCTGGAAGATCATTCTTCATTCATTCATTCTCTTTAAGAGAAGTGGCAAAGAACCACATTCACCTCATCAGAACTTATATAGAAGACATCAGCAAATGAATAGAACTCCATTGTGGGAGGATGTCAGTCTTGAACCTGGGTGCTACACTGGGAGTAGGGGATACATTCTCCACAGCTTCTTTACAATAAGTGTGAGTTACTCCAATATATAACTGATAATAACCCTGTATCATACATTTGAATTGTGCAAGTCTGTTATTTAAAGGAATCCTGATTAATAGGAATATGTCACATACAAGGTTTATACATTTTCTACACTTGATAGTGCTCGAATAAACATATATGGATTATTTTTTGAATTTGTAGTAACCACGTAAGCCGAAAATGATATTATTATTCTAATACGACTAATCTCCAAGTCATAACTGTGGTATAGCTAGTATTTGAATACTACAATACACTCTACATGTGGCATGGAAGTGAGCTGTGGGATCCCTTCAAACATAATGCTGGGAACAAATGAGCGTAAACTGAGTTCTGCTGCAATATCAGTTTTTCCACTATTATGTAACATTAAGCAAACAGCAGTATTGAGAGACAGTGTGTAGTTAAATTAATTTCCTTTCACACACAGACTTATCACTGTGCAAAGAGTTATATTAGGTTCAGTGCAGTTGAATTAGCAGGATATAGAGTCTGCAATGAAAGGTCTAAGCAAAACAACAACAAAAAAGCTATGGCTTCCATAGTCTTAACATTGGCCTCAAGCCAAAATAAGGGCTGGGTAGCAACCCTAGCATTTTGATATGTGAGTTTTCTAAGGCTGTTCCAAAGAGACCAAATGCTCAATAACCATATCGAAGGAGGGTGAAAATTAACAGGGAGAAAAGAGACAAAGGATGAGAGGGGCAAATGTTATATGGACAAATCATTAAACCTTAAAAAAAAAACATTGTACACAGACGGGTTCACCAGTTACCTGACCATATAACTGTGATTTTAACTATATTAGGTTTTAGTCAATGTTCTGAGATGTTACTTTAAAGACGATCTTCAATTACCTGCTGCTGATGTAACCCTGCAGAAGAGTGTCCAATCATTCTCATACTGCAGTAGAACAAGTACCATGTTTTCCTCCTACGTTAATTCAACCACCCACTCCTGTGCAAATATTTATCACCCGAGCACACTGAGATTCAATCATTTCCTCGGCAGTCATGTTTCTTATGCATAGCTTTTACAGCCTGTCTGCTTCCCGTTTATCACAGTGAATTAACGTGCTGAAATACCCAATCGATGTGCAAACTATATTTAGTTTATTACAACAGCCTATCAAACAAACCTCTCGATATGTGAATGCCAGTGGCCAGAATGTATACCATCATATCTGGTATCATGTTACGTTAGACTGAAACACAAGTATTTACACAACAGTGAATAGGCAACCATGTTTACAAAGTAGCAGAGATGGAAATATAGCAAGATAATTAAATTGATATATGAAAACTGTTTGTAGAGTTCTATCAAGGTGTGCCTTTGTCCTGTCCCTGACCAACTACATGAATTAGCAAGGTTTAGGTGTGCACGATTAAACATGGAGGAGAGTTTTGGGAAATGTATATTTACTCATTGAGTAAGCAGTATGATACAGATATGCTTTAGGTAAATATATCATAAAGGGGTTTACTAATGAAGTCTTGAATTGTCACCAAATTGTGGCGATTCAGATAATACAGCCAAATTACGACAAAAAGCTACAATTCGACTACGGTATATAGCACATTTCAGCTATTTACCCAAATTGGCAATGTCAATTCGAGTCTATTCAGTTCATGTTAAATGCGAAGATCTTTTTCTGAGAATGCATTGGATTTCCCCTATTATCTTTTTGTCACTCTGGCACATTTCAGGTGTTTTTCGAGTCAATTTAGTGTATTATTGGGGAGACTAGATGGGCCAAAAGGTTCTTATTTGCCGGAACATTCTGTTTCTATGTTGCGATTCTCTCCACCTGCTTCTGGAATAGTAAACAAGTAGGGTGAAAGACTGTGTAGAATTATGTGTGTACCTGGGCCCCCGACTTTCTTGTGAGCAGTTAGGATGAAGCACTATTGCATGACATCATACTGACACTTACTTAAACGGAAGTGACCAGTAAACTGCATGAATTGGACATTAATAGTGGAGCTGGAAATATGTTTGCCGTTAACCTGTCAGTTCACTTTTTGTAATTAGTACCCCTTAGACCAGGGGTGGGCAATTAATTTTTACCGGGGGCCGCATGAGCAACCCGAGCACTGCTCGAGGGCCACATCGACAATATTTCAATTACATTTTGCTCAATATCTGTCTCTCCCCGTACCCTCATGTCTGTCTCTCTCTCTCCCCATTCCCTCATGTCTGTCTCTCTCTCCACTCATGCTCCATGTCTCTCTCCACTCATGCTCCATGTCTCTCCTCTCTCTCTCTTTTCATTCATGCTCCATGTCTGTCTCTCTCTCGCCACTCATACCCCATGTCTGTCTCTCTCTCGCCACTCATACCCCATGTCTGTCTCTCTCGCCACTCATACCCCATATCTGTCTCTCTCTCGCCACTCATACCCCATGTCTGTCTCTCTCTCGCCACTCATACCCCATGTCTGTCTCTCTCTCGCCACTAATACCCCATGTCTGTCTCTCCCCTCATCCCTTATATCTTTTTCCATCTCTATCTTTCTGTTCCCCATGCTGGTCTCTTGTACACACAGTCACACAAACACAGTTACACACTTAGTCACCCTCACAGACATACATTTACACAAACACCCTTATACACGCTGTCACACATACATAAATACACACACAGCCACCTTTACACACAGGATACACTTGCACAGACACTCATGTACATACACTTACACAGACAGTAACACACACAGTTATACACATTGACACACACATACACACTTATACACATTCACACACACTTCCACAGACACTTCCTTTCTTTTTTTATTTTACCCCCCCCCCCCCAAACTGTTATTACCTAATCCTCCTTGTTAATCCAAGCACAGCACAATGGGGGAAAGCTCCGCCCCCGTCGCGTTCTGTGATTGGCTGCAGGGAGGAGGACGTTCTCTATGGTGTCTTGGCAGATATCCAAGAGAACGTCCTCCTCCCTGAAGCAGCCAATCACAGAACGCGGCGGGGGCGGAGCTTACACCCGTCGCGCTGTGCTTCTATTAACAAGGAGGAGGATGGCAGGAAGAGAGCTCCCTGCTACAGCGCCTCTCCTCCCTCTGCCTCACGCGGGCCGGGGCCGGACAGGGACGCACAAAGGGCCGGATGTGGCCCGCGGGCCGTAGGATGCCCAGGTCTGCCTTAGACCAAACTAAATAGACAGACAATACACTATATTCTATAAGAAATCACTGTCATTCAATAATTTAAGGGAGGGCCAGGGAAGTTTCAATAAGGCACTTTGGTTGTATTATTACTATATAAAATACAAAAACGGTTTGTGCTTCCTATATAAAACCTCTACACTTGACACCAACTTTCATTTACACATAACTTATTCTCAATTACCATCAGTTGATTTAAAAAAAAAAAAAAAAATCTTGCAATTTGATTTCAGTCGTATGAAATGTAACAATGAATTTATTGGCTTGTAGACACTTGAGGAGTACCATAGTGACAGGCTGAAGTCCAAATTGTTCTGCTTTTATCAGTCGATGACAATGTGAAATCTCTTGACTTCTTGTCTGAGTCAAGAGTAGAAATGGCCCTTTGAGTGGAATGTGCGAGTTGACATGCATTCCTTTAATGTATGTCATTTCGGTTTTGATGCGTTCACCCAGGGGTACAGCCATTTTATTTGTCACACTGTGACAACCATACAGAAAGTTAAAGCCAATAAAGTGCATAAGTCTTAAGGTGAGTTTTAAAAAAAAAGTACAGTACGTGAAAAAGGTCTGTAAATGGAAGAGAATAAAAAAAAAGTACATAAAATCAAAATGTATCAACACAAGAAGAAAACAGATAGGAAATGTCATACAAAACAGAAAATACGGAGAAAAAAATGAAAAACAATTTAGCTTTCTTTTCTATTATTAAAGCAAAAGACGAAGAAATGTTTCAACGGTGGAATCCATCTGCTGAAATGATTGGGCCTAACTGTTTGGTTTTCCGACTAATCGTTAAATAGTGAAAAATCACCTTCAAATTACAAAAACTACTCTTGATTATAAATAATAGTCATGGATTGGAAGCTAGAAGCAGGCAAGAACCCTGCCCTCAATCCAATTTATTCAGCAGTAATCCACATTCCATTTGTCTAGACTAAATATAGCAGCGTTTACACAAGAAATCAATAGTGCTTGCTGAGAGCAGAGCAAGGGCATGAATATTTTATCAAACAGAGAGAGAGCTAGAGACAGAGAGGGAGAAATGATGGCAATCACTAACCTGACAGCTATGTGTAGGCTGACTACGGCCCTCTGGATGAGTCACAGAACCTGGACAATGGAAGGCTCCCTGGAAGTCACATTGAATGCCTCTTTCTATTTTTACCAATAATTGTGTTGCAAGTGACAAAGCCTTATCATTTTGAAATGAGAGATAGATTTTTCTTACATCTACTATGACAGGATAATAAGCTTGGCAGGCAGCAATAATAGTAACTCAATACTGTCTGCCGCCGCATGCATGTATCTTTTGTGTTAATAGACTGCATCACACCGCCAAATCCCAAACAAAGGGGCCGTGCCTTTCAAACACTACCTAATTACAATAATTAACACAGCAACCTTTAACTTAGCTATGGGAGAAGCAACATCTGCCTGCCCCTGAGTGGCCAGATACTTAACCTTTGTCACTTTTCATATGTATTATTTTTCTTGTTACACAGTGGGCTTTGTAATCAGCAGCGGCTGTCTTTTCGCATGACAAATGCGGTAAATGTCATCCCAATGGCTTACGTGTACAAAGTGCCAATGACTCACATTCTCATTATGATTATTGACAATCTGCTTGGCATAGCATATCAATTTTCCTAAGACGGGCGCAGATCTGTGCTTTCCAACAGCGTGAGCACATATTTGTGTCCCAAAGAATGAGAACATTTAATTCTTAATGTTATACAGTGCCTTGCTCCAGCCCTATTGCAGTCAGATGGTTATGGAAGGATAGTGACATCAAACTGCCTTTGTTTTAGATATGTATTTGGCTTATGGTGTTCCAACATTACCCATTACTAATACTAACAATCTGGCCATCTGTAGAATATTGCATGCCAATTATAACTACAACATCAACGCTATATGATAACTGGGGACAGCCAATCCCCCCACTTATATTGACGCAGTTGTCACAGGTGCTGTGGTGCTGGTATGCATGTAAATCCATCATTTTTAATACGTCAAGTGTAATGAAGCACCAGAAAAGAATACCCAATTGCATGATGATCCTGCTTTTTGTTGAACAAACCTTTTCTAGACAGTGATTTAACTCAAAAACTGCTGTTAACTGAAAAGATGGCTGTACATAGGGTTGCCACCTTTTCTTCAAAAAAAAAATACTGGCCTTGGTACTGTCTCCATAGACTTAACATTGGCCTGATACCAATTTTTTACCGGCCTGCCAGTAAAATACCGGCCAGGTGGCAACCCTAGCTGTACATGAGTGCTAGGTATCCTCTTGTAAAGTTTTTATGTAAAAATTAGATGTGGTGTAAAAAAAACTCAGTTGACACCTATAGGGGAGAGGGTCTCCAAGTATAGACAGCATCCAGGTAACAGTTACATCTACATGACTGGAAGTTATGTTGGTGCACTACTCATCAACCTAAGAGGCATCAGTTAACCCACAGAGTCCATAACTCCATATAAAATCCACAAAAACAGAGACAAGACATGGGGTACAGCAATATGCCTTACGCGTTTCGCATGAACACACACTTATTCATAGGCTATTCAAGCCTATGAATAAGCGTGTGTTCACGCGAAACGCGTAAGGCATATTGCTGTACCCCATGTCTTGTCTCTGTTTTTGTGGATTTTATATGGAGTTTTAATCGGATCCTTCTAATATTCATCTATTTTTCACAGCATAGGGAGTGCATACGCCTTTGTTCGCTACTTTCTTCCTCATTAACAGCGCTGCCACTACAGCCCGGCTGGAGCACCCCTTATCAGGTGATATTTAGGAGACATATGTCAATTGTTCTCTGGTGGAGCCGGCTTGTTTTCTCTTTTGTTCTTGTAAAATGTTTATAACCTGATGATTTGGATGAATGAGGTTGTATCATATTTACAAGCTAAAAGGTTTTAAAGGGACACTCCCACCTAAAAAGGAAAAAGTGTTTTTTTTTTTATTTTGTATTGTTGATTTCAGATATGTCTTTTGGTTTTTTTTATGTGACTGTATTTAATACATTATGTAATTAAACAAGTGTGACTGGGCACTGGCATTTTGTGAAATATAGTGTTTTTGGGTGGCAACCCATAGTGACTTTACAGCACAAATTTCTCACTTTGGGAATGGGGACACAGAATGCAGTCTAGAGGTCAGAATTTTGATCACAGACATGCATTGAATAGGAGGGTAATGTAACTATTACATCACAAGGGGGTGGAGTTATGATCCTGTTTGATCAGGTCAATCTCCTCTCTTTGTGTTGGAAGGCAGGTAAAAAAAAGTTGTCCCGCCACCTAGTCCTGCCCACTATGATACACAGGAGCCAGTAAGAGAGCAGGGGAGTATCTTATGACATCATTATTCAGGCTTTGACAACAGTTGTAAAGTAAGTCTGGCTGGAAGATTTTGGATGATGTTGCATCATGGGAAATATTCACAAAATGGAGACAGGAGATAAAAACCTAATTTTAATTGTCCTTTTATATGCAATTAATTCAATCATATACATAAAAAACACTGGCATATGATTTATATATGTGTTTGTTTTAAATGACCAGGTTATCTAGTTACCATTTTATTTAAGCGGTAGTGTACCTTTAAAGAGCTTGGCTAATAAGCAGAACTTCTTAAAGAGCTTGGCTTCCATTTAAGGTGCATTTTATTCTTCTTTTTCTACAATTCTTCATTTTATTTTATCATACATTATAATACAGTGGCAACTTCTGTGAAGAGATGTGATAGAGGATCATCCTACTGTGAAACAAATTCAAATGCAATGTAATATTAATGTAAATCCATTAGCACTGACATTTTAATTGAAAGACTAACATTTCTTAATCATTTTATGCTTGTCACAGAAAGCATTAAGCAAGTATTCTAGCAGAAATGTAATTGTTCTCATCTTTAAATAGTAAAACATTTGACGCTACAGTATTGTCTTTAAAAAACACGACAGGATTCATTATATACATTCACTGAAATCACTTCAAATCTAATATTACCTGCCTGTCTATCAATCCCAAATTGCAACAATGACTCTCAGCATCAAAATAATCTTATCTGAATTATGTGAGCTATGCTTGTAGAAATAAAAAGATAAACTCAACTTTAAAAAAAAAACTGTTAGAAAAAAGAACCTTTTCCCATTTTTTACTGGAATTTCCCACTTGCATTATAATTATTAATCTTTTTTTTCCATTGGTTACTGAAAGTAATGAAATTATTATAATATTACAGAAAATAATGCATTATGGGTCCAATAGTGGAATAGGGATACAAAAATATAAAAAAAAGGTTTAAAACAGTTTCATTTCCATAGACCTCCAATTAGCATATTTTCCACTGTACAATCATGCAGATGTTCATTTTCATCCATTTCTGAGAGGTGATGTCGATAAGTATAGTTTACAGTCCTGGGGTGTCAAACTGTTGCCCTCCTGCTGTTGGCAAGCTACATCTCCCATACCTCTTTGTCAGCCTAGTAGCTGACAGAGTATTATGGGAGATGAAAGCTATCAGCTGCTGGAGGGTCATAGATCGACACTCCTGGTTTGTATAATAGATAGAAATTATTTCCAAAATGAAGATGGTTTGGCAAAATGGTAGGTGCAAATGGTTAGGGAAATGAAGTAACGGTGACAGAGGAGGGCATAGAAACATAGAAACATAGAATGTGTTGGCAGATAAGAACCATTCGGGCCATCTAGTCTGCCCAATTTTTTTTTGAGTACTTTTATTAGTCCCCCGTTCCCGGTCTTATAGCTAGGATAGCCTTGTGTCTATCCCACGCATGCTTAGAGCTGTAAGACATTGCAGTGTGCAACAACACTTTCTGATGTATCTGATAGGCCTAGAAGAGGGTCCCACGTGATCAAAGAAATGAAAAGGACAGATATAAAGAGAAAGGCATCAACAAGAAAAAGGGGGGAATCAAGAGAGGGAAGCAAGGAAGGAATATAGCAATACTGCTGTAGGAGAGAGAGGCGCTAGATAAAAAGACAGAGCCCCTCCCACAACAACTACAGACCAATTAATTGGCCTTAAAATGTGTCAGTGTAAGAGGTAAATGTATATGTGCAGGTGTTTGCAGTGTATCAGCGTATAACAAGGTCAGAAACAAACATTCTGATCATTGTACAATATAAAGAATTTAATAGGAATCTCTAGATCCTCCAGAGAGTTGAAATAATGAATCTGCCAGTACCATAGTATTGTTCAATGCAAAGTGAAATAAAGGCTTTAATACCAGTCCATGACAGATATGCAGCAAGCCACTATAACATCACACAAATTATGGATTCTGCTGGATTACTACTGTTCTAACTGTCTTCTGACAAAGAACATAATGGATTTCAACCACCATCACCAAAGTACAAAGGTAGCAGCCCACACTATGGCAGCAGCAAAGTATAATGATTAATGCTTTTATATACCTGTAATTTTAGCACAGTGTGTTCTTAATGGTTTGGCTGTGAATTTCAAGTCAAGAGGTTTCCTAGCTATTTTAGTTTCTCAGACATAAGCATTTTCCATCTATTGGTCTGCTGGAAAACTGTTTCTCGCTGAAAACCACTAGATGTTTTCGCCGCATAGTTTAAAGCAGTTTCTCACTGAACCCACAAGATTTATTCATTGTATCAGGGGCGTAGCGTGGGGGGTGCAGGGGGGGCCGGCCGCACCGGGCGCAATATCTGGGGGGGCGCAGCCACAACCGCGCGATACTTCCTGTCAGCCGCCGGATGTGAGCGGCAAATGACGGCGTGACGTCACATCCGGCGGCTGCGCGGCGGAGGCTCTTCTGAAACTGCATCGCGGCCTTTCTTCCCTGAGCTGTTGGAAGTGGAATTTGTAAAGGTAAGAATAAAGGGGCTTGGGGGACCTATTGTATTATGTATTGAGGAGGGGGTCATTAATGTATTGGAGAGGGGGAGGGGGGGTCATTAATGTATGGGGGAGGGGGGTCATTCATGTATGGGGGAGGGGAGGGGGGTCATTAATGTATTGGGGAGGGGAGGGAGGTCATTAATGTATGGGGGAGGGGAGGGAGGTCATTAATGTATGGGGGAGGGGGGTCATTAATGTATGGGGGAGGGGAGGGGGGTTCATTAATGTATGGGGAGGGGGGTCATTAATGTATGGGGAGGGTAGGGGGGTTCATTAATGTATGGGGGAGGGGGTTTATTAAATGTATGGGGGAGGGGGGTTCATTTAATGTATGGGGGAGGGGAGGGGGGGGGTCATTTAATGTATGGGGGAGGGGAGGGTCAGTAATGTATGGGGAGGGGGGGAAGTAATGTATGGGGAGAGGGGGAAGTAATGTATGGGGAGGGGGGGAAGTAATGTATGGGGGAGGGAGGTAAGTAATGTATGGGGGAGAGGGGCAGTAATGTATTGGGGATGGGGGGGCAGTAATGTATTGGGGACGGGGGGCAGTAATGTATTGGGGAAGGGAAGAAGGGGGCAGTAATGTATTGGGGAAGGGAAGAAGGGAGGCAGTAATGTATTGGGGAAGGGAAGAAGGGGGGCAGTAATGTATTGGGGAAGGGAAGAAGGGGGGCAGTAATGTATTGGGGAAGGGAAGAAGGGGGGCAGTAATGTATTGGGGAAGGGAAGAAGGGGGGCAGTAATGTATTGGGGAAGGGAAGAAGGGGGGCAGTAATGTATTGGGGAAGGGAAGAAGGGGGGCAGTAATGTATTGGGGAAGGGAAGAAGGGGGGCAGTAATGTATTAGGGGATGGGGGTCAACTGTGTATTAGGGGAGGGAGGGGTCAGCCGTGTATTAGGGGGAGGGGGGTCAGCAGTGTATTAGGGGAAGAGGGGGGGGATGGGAAAGATCTGACTTGGGAATTTGAGATGAGGCAATGATTATATTTTTTACATTTGTGGCCTAATGAATAATCTATATATATGTGTGTATGTAGAAGGAAATGTAAATAGGTGGTGCTACAGGGGTGAGGGAATTATATTTGTAATATATTTATTAGGAACTGTGGAGGGAAGGAGGTTGGATGAGAGCATTAAATATCATAGCATTAAATATTATATTTATGGGGTAGGAACTGTATTATATATTTTTGGTTTAGTGCAGGGGTAGGTAACCTTTGACACTCCCTTTGTTTTTTGACTACATCTCCATTAAGGCTTGCAAAGCATCATGGGAGGTGTAGTCCACAACATCTGGAGTGGCAAAGGATGTCTACTCCTGGTTTAAAGCATAGGTGTATAACCATTTGGCTTCCCCAGGCCAAAATAACCCCTTAAACTCTTAAAGGATCACTATAGTGTCAGGAAAACAAAGTGGTTTTCCTGACACTTTAGTACCCTGAGGGTGCCCACACCCTCAGGGTCCCACTCCCGTGGCGCTGAAGGGGTTAAATTCCCTTCAGTTACTTACCTTAATCCAGCGCCAGGCTCCCTCGGTGCTGGTGACCTGTCTGACGTCAGCTCCCCGTCCGACGTCACTGGAGCTGAATGCGCATGGCTGCGCGCGCATTCAAAGTGTCCATAGGAAAGCATTTCTCAATGCTTTCCTATGGACACTCTGCGCGATGGAGGCGAAATGTGCCTCCAGGCTCCAGCGTCGCAGATGCGCCTCTAGTGTCTGTCCGGAAGACAGCCACTAGAGGCTGCCTTAACCGCAAATGTAAACGTAGCAGTTTCTCTGAAACTGCTATGTTTACATGTGAAGGGTTAAAACCTGCTGAAAATGTGGAGAATGTGTGTAATGCATGTTCGCACTCAATAAAGTGTTGGAAAATAAACTTGTATTTAGATGCATTTTACTTTAATTACATAAGTATTTTCATAACAAACAATACATGTGCTTGGGGGGTAAGGGTTTCTTTAACTAATCTAGTAGAAGAGACTCGAGTGCTAAAATCCACGGGTTAGGGGGCGCAAATTACTTGCCTTGCCCCGGGTGCTGACAACCCACGCTACGCCACTGCATTGTATAGCTTAACGCTCCCATGGAATTATCTCTGTAGTAGATGCAGCAGGCACTTCCTTCTTCACAAAACTCTGGCTTCCTTACTGTGGATAGATATTAACACTGGGGCAAGTGAGATTATGGAATCATCCCCCTCACTAACTCATCACTGACTTCACCATGCAATGCTAGTTTTAACAATGCCTCTGATTAAGCGCCATATGGTGTGAAACACGTAAGTCTTCCTGTGCTGCTTGTCCATCTGTTTTATGTCTGCATGAAATCAAAACAAAAAATGAGCACTGTCGAAGAACGAACTGGTTGTTTCCTCTGCTTATCATATTTTTGTTCCTGGCATAGGAGGGAACAGCCTATCAATATGTCTGGGGTCTTATACCAGTGCGGTAAGACTGGAGTTCTTATGCAAGTGTTCCAGATCTTCTGGCATTGTTGTAAGTTTTAACAATGGTTCATTTTTACTGGGTAGACTGGATTCAGCTGGCAGAAAAGTACTATCTAGCAAAAATATCTAAGCATCAGCATGAAACAGCCTATATGTGGCTTTAGAGACCATTTTTTTTTATACATCCACGGATGATGATAGATTAAAAAACAAGCTATACATTTAAAATAACCACTGATGTCACCTTCAGGGGTCTAGCGGAGTCCATGCCTGGATGGTCAGGATTGTTTTGGCGGGGGAAAAAGGGGACCTACACAATATAAGGCAGGTGATCATAATGTTATAGCTGATCAGTGTATATATAGGGAAAGAATGAATCCGAATGCTGGTGCAGGAGATTTAAAGCATACCGGTCTTTTAAAAAAATGACTTTATAGGAAGTAAAATAAATATGGGCAGAATTATTTTACTATTAGGAAAAGTTTCTAAGGCTTTCCACTTTGGTAAAAACCTGAAAATGACATTAGCCTGCCCCCAATTGCTGAGATCTCATCCCACAATGCACAGCGTGCCAAAGAGCGTTCTAATCAGTGTGTGGTATTTACATTGACATCCCTTTGCGGCAGATATATGCCCATGTATCTGTTCCATTGGGACCATTTAGGGTAAATATAACTTCAAGTTATATGTTAAATACTTTATTTTGGGAAAACAGCAATTTACTTTCAAATAGTAGTGAAAGTAAATCCTATAGCATATTTGGTATGCAAGGTTTTTTTCTTCCTTGAAATTACTGTACCATTTTCCAGTGCTAGCCAACTACTACATTCTTGGGATGTTTTTCTTTATTTTCCAATAAACTTTACCACAGACATAGAAACAAAACTGGGAGCCAAACCTGGTAAAGAATCAGGTTTAAGTGTTATAGTGAAGCAAGAAAAATGAGTGGTTCATACAGAGTTTGACCTGGTATCTAAGCTTAAAATGAAGGTTTAGAGTCAGTGCACATGTGGCTGCTTACCATAGATTATGAATAGAGGATGTAACACTTTTAAGTTCACATTTAGCACCCATTTAAATCAGGGCTGTTTTTAATGTTAATAAGGCCCAGGCCAAACATGTATGTGTGGTCCACCATGGCACCATTCAATAGTGCTTTGTCCACACATAGATTTATAATGCTGCCAAAGCCTTAAAAGTTACATAAACCTTGAATTATGTCACACAAAAATCATTAAAACCCCATTCTCCCCCACGGAAATTTCCTACAACAGAGAGGAACTGATTCAAATCACCCAACTGTGCCACACAAACTTTTCTTCATACCCCCTGTTCCCTATCTCAATGTGCTGTGTAAACACCCTAGAGAATCACAATCTCACCCACTGCTATGTGATCTACTAATGATCAGCAAATCCTTTACCCCAAACCCCAACTATACAGCTCATTAGCCTGAAATGTCACCACTGCCACCTTATGCATTGAACTCTGCCACCTCATGCATTGAACTCTGCCACCACAACCACCTTACGTAGTGAACTCTGCCACCACTGCCACTTTACGTAGTGAACTCTGCCACCACTGCCACCTTATGCATTGAACTCTGCCACCACTGCAACCTTATTCATTGAACACCTGCATCTCCCCCGATTACTCCCAAAACCAAACGTGCAGAAGGAAAAACTCCTTGACAGTAAGCAGGGCTTTATTCAAAATAGAGATTGGCAAGGAATTTAAAACTTAAAGGAACATTAAACCTTGTTTAACCCGTTAAACAAAACGTTTACGTAAACTAATGTGTACCTTAATAGATTTACTATCTGCCATGTCCCACATGCGAGACACAACAGTTAAATTTTGGCTCGGCCCTCTCTGAGAGAGAGACCCTCACTTTCGCATGGGATCAGCAGGGGGACCTAGTTAAGGTCCCCCCTGCTGATCCAATTCAAAAACAAGGGTCTCTCTCCGCGCTATGCCATGGAAGCATGGCAGCTGTCGGTCAGAGGATAAACTTGCGTGTACTATCAAAAGTACACGCCAGTTCATCCTCACTTGTGCTTTTCACTTGTCCTTCTATATTAGAAGCAAAGTGAAAAAAAACTTTTAATTCAAATGTATTTCATGAGTGCTGTGAGGCTTTACCCATTATCCAAAACACTTCTGATCCCAAGCATTTTGGAAAAGGGATACTCAACATTTATAGTTTTTCGGTATAAGAAGGGCTTTCTTTAGATACCATTATTTTGATCATATAATTTACCATATACCAAAAATAAAAATAAAATATAATGGTACACTTGTACCTGAAAAATGTTTTAAACTTCTACAAATGCTAATAAAAAGCATTAAAAAAAAGATTTTAATAATTGCTCTGAGTTTGAGAATACCCCGTATTTTTTATTTTTTTGCAAGATGAAGTGAATACTCTAAAATAGAGCATTGTATTTTACTAACTATTTTTGTTCAGCATTAAAAACATTACCTTACACTTAATCCAAAGGCTAACTTGCATGTCAAGCAACAAGGTGATGTCACAAGCAGGAGACACCACAGCCACATTTAAAACACATTTCTCTTAATTTACTCATTTGTTTGCAATTCTTATAACAAAACATATAGATCATTTTTGATTATTTTCTCTAATTTCACAGTATAAGCAATGTTTAGGTGATGAGTCCCTTTAAGCACCGTCTAGAACAGTGATTACCAGCAGTAATGTCATAAATAGTGTGGTTATGATGTCATAAAGGAAGCTGCTAATGATAACTGTGTGAACATTCTTTATCCTCTCAGACACATCCGGAGCTCTGATGGAGCTTCAGCTTGCGCCCCTGGTCCCTTGGTATAGGTATCTATGCCTGACTTGGATGTGTCTGAAGACTTGGAGCTTGACTACCCTAAATCTGACCTTGAGCTTTGGAGGTTCTAGCAGGTGATTTATTTGGCAAGCGCAGCTACTCGTGTACCCTTTATAAAGGATCGGTCTGTTCGGTTCTAGGTGGGAAAGAAGGGGAGCCATAGTTTTTATCGCCGTTCGCTGCGTCGGGAGGGACGGCAAGGGAGGGAGAAAATACGCGCTCTGCAAGCAATATCAATTTATATCAGAGCTGTCCGACTGCAGTCTTTTAGCTGGATTGTAGCTTGAGGGCCACAGTTGGACACCCCTAGTCTATATAATGTTTAAATTAAATATTGTATTAATCTTTAGTATAATTATAATGTCTGCAATTGCCTCTTAATGCCCAGAGGGAAGGGCAGTTCTTTAAGCCATGGTTCCCCAGAGGTTTCCCCCACAGGGGGTTTTTCCTCTCCTGAGTGCTGAAGAAAGACTCTTTGTGAGTCCAGAGGTAGTCCATAGCTTGACCAGCTTTCTGGTTTATGGAATAATACCCAGGCTCCAGCTTGGCCATATATTACCTTTTCCTATTATATATAGACACTAGACATGTGCATTCATTTTCAGACGAATGCGTTTTCGTCCGAAAATAGCAGAACGAAAATGCTAAGCTAACGAAAGCCGAATGAACGAATGGTTAATAAACGAAAATCATTCGTTCATTCGTCCATTCGTAGTACTATTGCATTCTATAAGCCGAAATAGAGTCGGTTTATAGAATACAATAGCATTTAACTATACGGAGACAGAGTCTCCATTCATAAATGAATGGAGACTTTGTCTCCGTATAATTAAAAGCCGACAGCCTATAAACCGAACGTTCGGTTTATAGGCTGTCGGCTTATGGAATACATGTATTCCTATTGCTATTCTATAAACCGGCATTTAACTATACGGAGACAAAGTCTCCATTCATAATTTTATGAATGGAGACTCTGTCTCCGTGTAGTTAAATGCCCACAGCCTATAAACCGAACGTTCGGTTTATAGGCTGTCGGCTTATGGAATACATGTATTCCTGTTGCTATTCTATAAACCGAACGTTCGGTTTATAGAATAGCAATAGGATTACATGTATTCCATAAGCCGAAAGTCTATAAACCGAACGTTCGGTTTATAGACTTTCGGCTTATAGAAAACATGTAGTACTATTGCCTTTCTATGAACCGAACGAGAGCCCCATTCATAAGAATTTCTTATGAATGGGGCTCTCGTTCGGTTTATAGAAAGCCAATAGTATTACATTGTATTCTATAAAATGAACGAATAAAAATTAACGAAACGAAAATAATGAACGAATTTCGTCTGAAACGAATGCAGTAATGAACGAAATTCGTTTTAGACGAAATAAATAACATTTTCGTCCGAATGGACGAAAACGAAACGACAATTTTAGTTTTGCACATGTCTAATAGACACTACAATATGACTAATTCTGTGAAATTCCTAAAATAAACATACAATTAATATATATATAGTTTTGCCTCGTGTTGTTTTTATTTCTATAAGTGTATCCTATTAACAGACAATATAAAGCAGGATGATGAGTCTGAATGTAGTGTTGGGGAAATAAAGGAAATTAAATTGTTCCTATCTGGAATGGTGGGAATGGATGTTTTGGGGTCACAAACTAAAGAAGGAGGTGGTATTGAGTGGATGGTAAATAAATTGTACATAAGTACCAACTAATAAACCTGTGAAAAGGTAGTAGAACACTGAATGGTGGAAACAAATATATCCTGGGATAAGTTTGGAAAATACTGAATAATGGAAACTAATATTACAGTATTAAAAGAGGGATAGGATTTTAGTATTGAGAAAGGAAGAATAAGTAATGATCCTCATAATCCCCACATTGTTATGACATATATAAGTACCATATTGGTGAAAATGATCCGTCATCTGAAATGACCCGTAATCCAAAATACTTCTGGTCCCAAGCCTTTTGGATAAGGGATACTCAACGTGTATATATTTTTTTTAGTATAAGAAGGGCTTTCTTTAGATACCATTATTTTGATCATTTAATTTACCATAAAATATAATGGAAAATTAAAAAAAAAACACTTTTACTTGAAAAATGTTTGACACATCTACAAAACGCTATTAAAAAACATTCTAGTAGGAAGAGTCTTAAGAGTAACAAAATCAGCCTCCTGCTTACTCAACCAAAAGGCACAGAGACTGAGCTAGAGAAGATACCTCCAACTTCTGAGGACTCATCCAATCAAAGGGTGTCAAAGAAGAAGTGAGGACACAGCATTCCCTGGTACTAGCTTCCCAGGCAACCTGTCTGTGCCCAGTTACCATGTTCTGATCTTTCCCCCATCAACCCTGGAGGGGTGACATAGTTTATTTAAATGGCCAACATGATCCTACAAGGCTAGAGAGCAGTGCTTAAAGGGGCAATAAAATCAGAAATATGTGTATGAAAATGTGCACAATGGGATTATAAATAAAAGATTTAAAAAATATGTAATATAGAATAAAATTTCAAAAAAGTGAATTTCCCCAGCTCAGCATTAATCAGTGCAAAATGTATGCACTGCAATGATTGTCAGCCAGCCAGCCAAATTACTAGCCACAGTAGTAGATACATAATAGTATGTTCTCCAGCCCCAATAATTTCATCATGGGTTGGTGGTGAAAAACTCAAGAGGGTTCCTCAAACAAAGAATTTAACACTTAACACCTAATGGTTCTTTTGTCCTTTGATTGACATTAAGGATATTTGTAACTTTTCACCAACAGAGGCAACCACTATAGTTTTCAGTGGGCCCCTCCAGGGGCATACATAGAGCATTCAGAGCATCAAATTGAGGTCAGATTATAAGACATGGATCCAGGTCCCCAGCAGAGCTGCAGGGGACCTGGATCCCCCTCTCTAGAAGCAGGGGATGTCTGCGCGATGAGCGCAGACTCCCCTGCTTCCGCCCGGCACGACCGCCGGGGCTTCTATGAAGAACCCGGGAACTTACGCTTTCGTCACAGAAGTCCCGGTGAGCGTGCCGGGCGGCAGCAGGGGAGTCTGCGCTCGCCGCGCAGACATCCTCTGCTGTCCCACTAGGCACCAGGGAGAATCGGGCAGCTGGGGGATGTCTGCACGATACCTCCGTCTATTATGACGTTCCAGCTGTCCGTCATAATAGACGGAGGTGTCGGGCAGCATGGAGGATGTCTGCACGTATCGTGCAGACATCCCCCGGCTGCCCCCACTAGCCACCAGGGATCGATTTACATGTTAGGGAAAGGGAGGGGGCAGGGAGACAGGGGGAGGTGGGGGGCAGAGAGATGGGGGGCAGAACAACAAGAGGAGAGAGGGGGGAAGAGACAGAGCAACAAGGGGAGGGGGGAAGAGACAGAGCAACAAGGGGGGGGAGAGACAGAGGGAGGGGGGGACAGAGCAACAAGGGGAGGGGGCAGAGAGAAACAAGGGGGGGAGTCAAAGGGAGGGGGAGAGAGACAAAGCTGGGGGCAAAGGAAAGAGAGAGGCAGCATTGGCACATAAAAAGGAAATAAAAACAAGAAATGCATTTTTTTTATATAATTTTTTTATTAAAAAAGCAATTTACATGTGAATATATACAAATTTAACTTTTTTCCTATAGGGTAGTGTTATATTCAGGCTTTTAGTTTTTTTCCTAAAGGAATATCCAAAGTTTGGGGGGTCGTCTTATAATCAGGGTCGTCTTATAATCGAGCAAATACGGTAATTTACCATTAAAAAAATAACAATATATATATATATATATATATATATATATATTTCCAAAAAAGGTGCACTCAGCTCAAAGATCCATTGTGGAATCAACTGCCTGGGTGCTGTACAGCATGGTATGTATACAAATCCAAAAAAGGGAAGAAAATACGCACTCACAGGTCTTGAAGATCAAAGTAAATTCATTGTATTATAGTCGATACTCAGATGAAGTACATATAAGCAGTCGACGTTTCGGTCCACGCTCTGGACCTTTATCAAGACTGAACCCCAACTGGACAAAATCAAATATATAGAAACATGTAGCCAATCAAGAGTAAGGATACAAGGAAAAGCGGCTCAGGCGAGCCAATACTGACTCACCGTGAGAGGAGGTGCACCGAAACCCGGAACTAACGGTGAACGAAGCAGCACATCAAGAAGCTACTACAGTGCGCATGCGTGGGCAGCGTTGTCATAACGACGAGACGCTACCAACCTCAACCAATGGGGACGCACAAGCAACGTGTGTATAGGAAGCCCGAACGATCGATAGCCCATAAACAAATCCCGAGGGGAAAGTAAGAGACTACCAATACGGAGTGTGTAGTTCAGATGAGTTATAAAAAATAAGACATGGTTATAAAGGTGTATTGAAAAAAACCAAAACATAAAGTAAAATCAATCCCCAAAAGGGACGTGCTACTAAAAATAAGGTGGAGAAAAAATATATATAATGAAAACGAGAGATCTACAAGTATATGTGTCGACAAAAGGTGGTTGTAGAAAAGGTAGATAAACAGGTACACGAAAACAGGTACACGAAAACATATACATGTGAATAAAGAACAAGGTGGATAATCTAGAGCAACACTGAATAAGAGGAAGTTAAAGCATCCATTTATAACATATGCAGAGCAACATGCCGGGCTACTCACAAGCCCAACACGAGAAAAAATAATAGTAGATACAAAATATTCAAAGATTGAGAACGTTAAAACAACAAAAAGTGTTTGTATAGAAAGCGACAAAAAACAAGAAGGGAGAAGGCTAAATACAGAAAATAAAAATGATAATGATAATAAGTATGAAAATAAGAAGGGTTACGGACAAAGGAAAAGACACAAGACATTCTACATGACATGTATGTATAAATAATGGCTGGATCATCTGGCAGGTAGGAAGGCAGAGAGGACAATTTGTTCATTTAAGCCTTTCGGCACTATGGTATCCAAAGTCCTGATCCAAAACGCCTCACGTTGGAGAAGGGCCTTCGTGCGATCACCCCCCCGTTTAAGAGGAGGAATATGGTCCACTGCTATGAATCGAAGTTGAGATAGTCTATGGCCCATCTGGAAAAAATGTTTAGCTACTGGTTTGTCTGATTTTAAATCTCGGTATGCTGTCGTGATGGATGAGCGATGTCCCCTCATTCGATCACGTAGTGTTAAATCCGTTTTGCCTATATATGACAGGCTGCAAGGGCAGGTGATCATGTATATCACACTCTCAGTAGTACAGGTTATCCGGTGTTGGATACGGAATCTTCTGCCCGTGTGTGGGTGCGAAAAATATTTCCCAGATGTCATGTGGGAACATGTAACACAACAGAGGCATCTGTAGCAGCCCGGTTGTTGGTATGTTTCTTGTCTCTCATTAGGGGTATAGCAATGGATGGGATCAGATAACACCAAGCGATCGCGGAGATTCGTACCTCTTTTGTAGCATATCAGTGGAGGCTTTTGAAAAATAGTTGCAGAAGATTGGTCACTTTGTATGATGTGCCAATTCTTCTGTATAATCCTTTTCACATGTCGTGAAGCAGTATGGAACTTTGTAGAGAAAACCACACGTTGATCAGTTTGTTTAGGCATATATACATTGCTGTCAGATTGAGTGGCGCGTTGTAGGGATTGGTATACCGTTTGTTTAGAGTAGCCACGATTCAAAAACCTCAGGGACATTTCGCTCAGTTGCTGTTGACATTTAATGTCATCAGAATTATTGCGTATTACTCGCAAAAACTGGGAATAGGGTAAGGACTTTTTCATGGCATCTGGATGAAAACTTGCTGCATGGAGTAGAGTATTGCGGTCAGTTGGTTTTCTAAATAACGTGTGGCCCAATGTTGCTCCAGTTCTAAAGAGTTCTATATCCAAGAATTGAATCTTATATTTGTCCATATGCATTGTTAACCGAACTGGTGACTGTAAAGAGTTCAGCTGGCGCACCATATTTTCCAGAGCCTCCTGTTCTGATAACCAGATCAAAAAGATATCATCGACAAATCGAGTATAAAAAAGAATTGAGGAGCCGTATGGAATTAAAATCTGTTCCTGTTCGTAAGTGTGCATATAAATGTTAGCGTATGAGGGTGCCATAGCGGCCCCCATTGACGTACCGGTTCTCTGTACATAATAATTATTTTCAAACCTGAAGAAATTGGATGTCAAAGTGAGACCTAATAGTTCACCTATAAGGTGTACAGGTGGTCCTTGATACTTAGTTGATTGGAGCAGAGTGTCACATACTGCTTGAATCCCAGCTTGATGTGGGATGATGGTATATAAGCTGGTGACATCTAACGTGACCAGCCATATGTCGGTATCTGGTAGATGAAGTTTCTTGATTTTCGCCAATAAGTCAGGAGTGTCTTTCAAGCTAGACGGTAGAGCTAGCGCCGTGTCTTTCAAATGCCAATCGAGCCATTTGGCTATGGGTTCGAGGAGGCTGCCCCTAGCAGAGACAATAGGGCGACCTGGTGGTTTAGTGGCATTTTTATGTATTTTTGGAAGAGTGTACATTACAGGGCAAACAGGTTTGGTTTCATATAAAAAATTGTGTACAGATTGATCAATGTGACCAGCTTCTAGGGCTTGATCTAGAACATGCAAAATTTGTTGAGATGTGGTATTAGTTGGATCGCCCGGGAGGATGCTGTACGTTTCTGTGTCAGAAAGTTGGTGAAGAATTTCGGAACGATAATCAAAGTAGTCTTGAATCACTATTCCGCCGCCCTTATCAGCTGGCCGTATGACGATACTAGGATCTTTTGCAAGTATCTGTAATGCCTGTGTTTCAGAGTGAGTTAAATTACACTGGACCGAATCAGTTTTCAGGACCTGTTTGATTTCTTTGTTAACCACTTGTGTAAAGGTTTTTAAGGCAATACTGGGGATATGTGGATCAAAACTGCTTTTCAACCTGAATGGATTGGACACTGTTTGTTCATTGTCCTTAAAAAATTGTTTCAAGCGTATGTTCCGGTAGAATTTATATAAATCAATCTCCTGTTCAAATGAGTTGGGTAAATTAGTTGGCACGAAGGACAGGCCACGAGTAAGAAGGCTGTGTTCGGATGATGTTAATGGACGAGAGGATAAATTGAAGATAGGGATCAATTTTTCTTGATCGGTGGTTTGCCTCTTGGGGCGAAAAATGCCACCTTTCTGTCCCCTTCTGATATGGGACCTCCTATGCGATCTGTTTGCCCCCGCGTTTGGACCCCCCGGGGCGCTAGGGCAGAGCGTTCCCGGGTTTGTTCTAAAAAACCTTGCGATGTAGTCAAGAAATCATGTTGTGGTGTCTCGGAACTGGTGTCACCGTCTGATGCTGACTCCCCAGACGTAAAATCAACAGTTGGTTCTCTTGGTTTGATAATCTTCACGCGGTCACGTCGTCCTCGGGGGTTCGGGTTGTCTTTCTGACCACTTAGCCATCGATACACCTGGTGGTGGGTATAGTCGTTGTTTACTTTGCTTAGTTTCTGTCGTTTAAAGCGTAGTAAATCATTCTTATACTTGTTCACTTCTACTTGGAGCTTCGTCATCGATTCAGACGCTTCTGATGTTGTTAGGGTCACGGAGTGTGTGGCATCGAACTGTGCCAGTTTCTCACGAACCCCTATTAATTCACGGCTGACTTCCTCGACAACCAGTATCAATAAGTCAAGTGAGCATTTATTCAACACTCCAATCCACCGGCGACAAAAGTCTGGGTTGTTACGACCTATAGTTGGTGTATTTTTAATTCTAAACCCTCGTGGTATACGTTTCGCTTTATAGTAATCAGATAAAAACAGACCGTGAAGGTCGAGATCAACCTCCCGTTTCTTAAGTTTAAGTAGGTCAAAATATAAATCTTTCACAGTGTCAGTACTGGGGAGGTCCAGCTGTGAGCTGGTCCACAGTGCTTTCAGAGCCTGATCATCTGTAATCTGAAGAGTCTCAGCTCGTTCAGAGAGTGCACCTGCTCTTGCCAGAAAATCATCCATATTCAGGATGGATACGACACAGTCATTAGAGGTGAAGAAAAAATAAAAAAAGGGAAACAAAATAGAGCAGGCTGGATCGGTGACCAGCATACAGTGAGTATGTACCAACTAGCGCCTGATCAATTCCAGGAGGCTTGGTACAAAATAAATAGCGGTGCATCCGACAAGGTTCTATGCTGTAGAACCAAACAAATATGTATTTCCAAAAAAGGTGCACTCAGCTCAAAGATCCATTGTGGAATCAACTGCCTGGGTGCTGTACAGCATGGTATGTATACAAATCCAAAAAAGGGAAGAAAATACGCACTCACAGGTCTTGAAGATCAAAGTAAATTCATTGTATTATAGTCGATACTCAGATGAAGTACATATAAGCAGTCGACAAGTCAAATTGTCCTCTCTGCCTTCCTACCTGCCAGATGATCCAGCCATTATTTATACATACATGTCATGTAGAATGTCTTGTGTCTTTTCCTTTGTCCGTAACCCTTCTTATTTTCATACTTATTATCATTATCATTTTTATTTTCTGTATTTAGCCTTCTCCCTTCTTGTTTTTTGTCGCTTTCTATACAAACACTTTTTGTTGTTTTAACGTTCTCAATCTTTGAATATTTTGTATCTACTATTATTTTTTCTCGTGTTGGGCTTGTGAGTAGCCCGGCATGTTGCTCTGCATATGTTATAAATGGATGCTTTAACTTCCTCTTATTCAGTGTTGCTCTAGATTATCCACCTTGTTCTTTATTCACATGTATATGTTTTCGTGTACCTGTTTTCGTGTACCTGTTTATCTACCTTTTCTACAACCACCTTTTGTCGACACATATACTTGTAGATCTCTCGTTTTCATTATATATATTTTTTCTCCACCTTATTTTTAGTAGCACGTCCCTTTTGGGGATTGATTTTACTTTATGTTTTGGTTTTTTTCAATACACCTTTATAACCATGTCTTATTTTTTATAACTCATCTGAACTACACACTCCGTATTGGTAGTCTCTTACTTTCCCCTCGGGATTTGTTTATGGGCTATCGATCGTTCGGGCTTCCTATACACACGTTGCTTGTGCGTCCCCATTGGTTGAGGTTGGTAGCGTCTCGTCGTTATGACAACGCTGCCCACGCATGCGCACTGTAGTAGCTTCTTGATGTGCTGCTTCGTTCACCGTTAGTTCCGGGTTTCGGTGCACCTCCTCTCACGGTGAGTCAGTATTGGCTCGCCTGAGCCGCTTTTCCTTGTATCCTTACTCTTGATTGGCTACATGTTTCTATATATTTGATTTTGTCCAGTTGGGGTTCAGTCTTGATAAAGGTCCAGAGCGTGGACCGAAACGTCGACTGCTTATATGTACTTCATCTGAGTATCGACTATAATACAATGAATTTACTTTGATCTTCAAGACCTGTGAGTGCGTATTTTCTTCCCTTTTTTGGATTTGTATACATACCATGCTGTACAGCACCCAGGCAGTTGATTCCACAATGGATCTTTGAGCTGAGTGCACCTTTTTTGGAAATACATATTTGTTTGGTTCTACAGCATAGAACCTTGTCGGATGCACCGCTATTTATTTTGTACCAAGCCTCCTGGAATTGATCAGGCGCTAGTTGGTACATACTCACTGTATGCTGGTCACCGATCCAGCCTGCTCTATTTTGTTTCCCTTTTTTTATTTTTTCTTCACCTCTAATGACTGTGTCGTATCCATCCTGAATATGGATGATTTTCTGGCAAGAGCAGGTGCACTCTCTGAACGAGCTGAGACTCTTCAGATTACAGATGATCAGGCTCTGAAAGCACTGTGGACCAGCTCACAGCTGGACCTCCCCAGTACTGACACTGTGAAAGATTTATATTTTGACCTACTTAAACTTAAGAAACGGGAGGTTGATCTCGACCTTCACGGTCTGTTTTTATCTGATTACTATAAAGCGAAACGTATACCACGAGGGTTTAGAATTAAAAATACACCAACTATAGGTCGTAACAACCCAGACTTTTGTCGCCGGTGGATTGGAGTGTTGAATAAATGCTCACTTGACTTATTGATACTGGTTGTCGAGGAAGTCAGCCGTGAATTAATAGGGGTTCGTGAGAAACTGGCACAGTTCGATGCCACACACTCCGTGACCCTAACAACATCAGAAGCGTCTGAATCGATGACGAAGCTCCAAGTAGAAGTGAACAAGTATAAGAATGATTTACTACGCTTTAAACGACAGAAACTAAGCAAAGTAAACAACGACTATACCCACCACCAGGTGTATCGATGGCTAAGTGGTCAGAAAGACAACCCGAACCCCCGAGGACGACGTGACCGCGTGAAGATTATCAAACCAAGAGAACCAACTGTTGATTTTACGTCTGGGGAGTCAGCATCAGACGGTGACACCAGTTCCGAGACACCACAACATGATTTCTTGACTACATCGCAAGGTTTTTTAGAACAAACCCGGGAACGCTCTGCCCTAGCGCCCCGGGGGGTCCAAACGCGGGGGCAAACAGATCGCATAGGAGGTCCCATATCAGAAGGGGACAGAAAGGTGGCATTTTTCGCCCCAAGAGGCAAACCACCGATCAAGAAAAATTGATCCCTATCTTCAATTTATCCTCTCGTCCATTAACATCATCCGAACACAGCCTTCTTACTCGTGGCCTGTCCTTCGTGCCAACTAATTTACCCAACTCATTTGAACAGGAGATTGATTTATATAAATTCTACCGGAACATACGCTTGAAACAATTTTTTAAGGACAATGAACAAACAGTGTCCAATCCATTCAGGTTGAAAAGCAGTTTTGATCCACATATCCCCAGTATTGCCTTAAAAACCTTTACACAAGTGGTTAACAAAGAAATCAAACAGGTCCTGAAAACTGATTCGGTCCAGTGTAATTTAACTCACTCTGAAACACAGGCATTACAGATACTTGCAAAAGATCCTAGTATCGTCATACGGCCAGCTGATAAGGGCGGCGGAATAGTGATTCAAGACTACTTTGATTATCGTTCCGAAATTCTTCACCAACTTTCTGACACAGAAACGTACAGCATCCTCCCGGGCGATCCAACTAATACCACATCTCAACAAATTTTGCATGTTCTAGATCAAGCCCTAGAAGCTGGTCACATTGATCAATCTGTACACAATTTTTTATATGAAACCAAACCTGTTTGCCCTGTAATGTACACTCTTCCAAAAATACATAAAAATGCCACTAAACCACCAGGTCGCCCTATTGTCTCTGCTAGGGGCAGCCTCCTCGAACCCATAGCCAAATGGCTCGATTGGCATTTGAAAGACACGGCGCTAGCTCTACCGTCTAGCTTGAAAGACACTCCTGACTTATTGGCGAAAATCAAGAAACTTCATCTACCAGATACCGACATATGGCTGGTCACGTTAGATGTCACCAGCTTATATACCATCATCCCACATCAAGCTGGGATTCAAGCAGTATGTGACACTCTGCTCCAATCAACTAAGTATCAAGGACCACCTGTACACCTTATAGGTGAACTATTAGGTCTCACTTTGACATCCAATTTCTTCAGGTTTGAAAATAATTATTATGTACAGAGAACCGGTACGTCAATGGGGGCCGCTATGGCACCCTCATACGCTAACATTTATATGCACACTTACGAACAGGAACAGATTTTAATTCCATACGGCTCCTCAATTCTTTTTTATACTCGATTTGTCGATGATATCTTTTTGATCTGGTTATCAGAACAGGAGGCTCTGGAAAATATGGTGCGCCAGCTGAACTCTTTACAGTCACCAGTTCGGTTAACAATGCATATGGACAAATATAAGATTCAATTCTTGGATATAGAACTCTTTAGAACTGGAGCAACATTGGGCCACACGTTATTTAGAAAACCAACTGACCGCAATACTCTACTCCATGCAGCAAGTTTTCATCCAGATGCCATGAAAAAGTCCTTACCCTATTCCCAGTTTTTGCGAGTAATACGCAATAATTCTGATGACATTAAATGTCAACAGCAACTGAGCGAAATGTCCCTGAGGTTTTTGAATCGTGGCTACTCTAAACAAACGGTATACCAATCCCTACAACGCGCCACTCAATCTGACAGCAATGTATATATGCCTAAACAAACTGATCAACGTGTGGTTTTCTCTACAAAGTTCCATACTGCTTCACGACATGTGAAAAGGATTATACAGAAGAATTGGCACATCATACAAAGTGACCAATCTTCTGCAACTATTTTTCAAAAGCCTCCACTGATATGCTACAAAAGAGGTACGAATCTCCGCGATCGCTTGGTGTTATCTGATCCCATCCATTGCTATACCCCTAATGAGAGACAAGAAACATACCAACAACCGGGCTGCTACAGATGCCTCTGTTGTGTTACATGTTCCCACATGACATCTGGGAAATATTTTTCGCACCCACACACGGGCAGAAGATTCCGTATCCAACACCGGATAACCTGTACTACTGAGAGTGTGATATACATGATCACCTGCCCTTGCAGCCTGTCATATATAGGCAAAACGGATTTAACACTACGTGATCGAATGAGGGGACATCGCTCATCCATCACGACAGCATACCGAGATTTAAAATCAGACAAACCAGTAGCTAAACATTTTTTCCAGATGGGCCATAGACTATCTCAACTTCGATTCATAGCAGTGGACCATATTCCTCCTCTTAAACGGGGGGGTGATCGCACGAAGGCCCTTCTCCAACGTGAGGCGTTTTGGATCAGGACTTTGGATACCATAGTGCCGAAAGGCTTAAATGAACAAATTGTCCTCTCTGCCTTCCTACCTGCCAGATGATCCAGCCATTATTTATACATACATGTCATGTAGAATGTCTTGTGTCTTTTCCTTTGTCCGTAACCCTTCTTATTTTCATACTTATTATCATTATCATTTTTATTTTCTGTATTTAGCCTTCTCCCTTCTTGTTTTTTGTCGCTTTCTATACAAACACTTTTTGTTGTTTTAACGTTCTCAATCTTTGAATATTTTGTATCTACTATTATTTTTTCTCGTGTTGGGCTTGTGAGTAGCCCGGCATGTTGCTCTGCATATGTTATAAATGGATGCTTTAACTTCCTCTTATTCAGTGTTGCTCTAGATTATCCACCTTGTTCTTTATTCACATGTATATGTTTTCGTGTACCTGTTTTCGTGTACCTGTTTATCTACCTTTTCTACAACCACCTTTTGTCGACACATATACTTGTAGATCTCTCGTTTTCATTATATATATTTTTTCTCCACCTTATTTTTAGTAGCACGTCCCTTTTGGGGATTGATTTTACTTTATGTTTTGGTTTTTTTCAATACACCTTTATAACCATGTCTTATTTTTTATAACTCATCTGAACTACACACTCCGTATTGGTAGTCTCTTACTTTCCCCTCGGGATTTGTTTATGGGCTATCGATCGTTCGGGCTTCCTATACACACGTTGCTTGTGCGTCCCCATTGGTTGAGGTTGGTAGCGTCTCGTCGTTATGACAACGCTGCCCACGCATGCGCACTGTAGTAGCTTCTTGATGTGCTGCTTCGTTCACCGTTAGTTCCGGGTTTCGGTGCACCTCCTCTCACGGTGAGTCAGTATTGGCTCGCCTGAGCCGCTTTTCCTTGTATCCTTACTCTTGATTGGCTACATGTTTCTATATATTTGATTTTGTCCAGTTGGGGTTCAGTCTTGATAAAGGTCCAGAGCGTGGACCGAAACGTCGACTGCTTATATGTACTTCATCTGAGTATCGACTATAATACAATGAATTTACTTTGATCTTCAAGACCTGTGAGTGCGTATTTTCTTCCCTTTTTTGGATTTGTATATATATATATATATATATATAATGGCACATTTAATAAACACTTTTACTTGAAAAATGTTTTACACCTCTACAAAAGCTAATAGACATAATTCTAGATAGAATTTAATAGTTTGCGAAAACCCCATCGTTTTATGTATTTTTTTCTTTTTTTTTTTTTTGCAAGATTAAGTCAATAATTTAAAATAGAGCATTGTATTTAACTAGCTACTTTTGTTCATCATTATAAATATTACCCCAGCCCTAGTCCAAAGGCTAACATTAAAAAAAACTGCATGTCAAGCAACAAGGTGATGTCACAAGCAGGAGACACCACAGACACATTTAAAACACATTTCTCTTAATTTACTAATTTGTTTGCAATTCTTATAACAAAACATATAGATCATTTTTGATCATTTTCTCTACATTCATAGTATAAGCAATGTTTAGGTGACGAGTCCCTAAAGTCCCTTAAGCACCGTCTAGGTTACTACCAGCAGTAATGTTATAAAGAGTGTGGTTATGATGTCATAAAGGAAGCTGCTAATGATAACTATGTGAACATTCTCTTTCCTCTCAGACACATCCGGAGCTCTGACGGAGCTTCAGCTTGCGCCCCTGGTCCCTTGGTATAGGTATCTATGCCTGATTTGGATGTGTCTGAAGACTTGGAGCTTGACTACCCGAAATCTGACCTTGAGCTTTGGAGGTTCTAGCAGGTGATTTATTTGGCAAGCGCAGCTACTCGTGTACCCTTTATGAAGGATCGGTCTGTTCGGTTCTGGGTGGGAAAGAAGGGAAGCCATAGTTTTTATCGCCGTTCGCTGAGTCGGGAGGGATGTGTCTGGGGTAGCAAGGGAGGGAGAAAATACGCGCTCTGCAAGCAATATCAATTTATATCAGAGCTGTCCGACTGCAGTCTTTTAGCTGCACTGTAGCTTGATGGCCACAGTTGGACACCCCTAGTCTATATAATGTTTAAATTAATTATTGTATTAATCTTTAGTATAATTATAGTGTCTGCAATCGCCTCTTAATGCCCAGAGGGAACGGCAGTTCTTCAAGCCATGGTTCCCCAGAGGTTTCCCCCACAGGGGGTTTTTCCTCTCCTGAGTGCTGAAGGATGACTCTTTGTGAGTCCAGAGGTAGTCCATAGCTTGACCAGCTTTCTGGTTTATGGAATAATACCCAGGCACCTGCATGGCCATTAATTACTTTTTCCCAATATATATAGACACTACAATATAACTAATTCTGTGAAATTTCTAAAATAAACATACAATTAATATATATATATTTCTTGCCTGGTGTTGTTTTTATTTCTATAAGTTTATCCTCTCAACAGAAAATATAAAGCAGGACGATGAATCTGAATGTAGGGTTGGGGAAATAAAGGAAACTAAATTGTTACTATCTGCAATGGTGGAAACAAAGAAATTCTGGGGTAAGTTTGGAAAACACTGAATAATGGAAATTAATATTACAGTATTAAAAGAGGGATAGGATTTTAGTATTAGAAAGGAAGAATAAGTAATCATGTGTTTGGAATCATCATAATCGCCATGCACACTGTTATGACATATACAAGTATCATATTGGTGAAAATGATCCGCCATCCGAAATGACCCATTATCCAAAATATTTCTAGTGGCAAGCATTTTGGATAAGGGATACTCAACCTGTATATTTATTCAGTATAAGCAGGGCTTTCTTTAGATACCATTATTTTGATCATATAATTTATCATAAAATATAATGGAAAATTTAAAAAAAAAAAAAACACTTTTACTTGAAAAATGTTTTACACATCTACAAAACGCTATTAAAAAAACATTCTAGTAGGAAGAGTCTTAAGAGTAACAAAATCAGCCTCCTGCTTACTCAACCAAAGGCACAGAGACTGAACTAGAGAAGATTTATCCAACTTCTGAGGACACATCCGATCCCTGGTACTAGCTTCCCAGGCAACATGTTTATGCCCCCATCATCCCTGGAAAGTGACCATTTGTTCTGTAACCCCCACAATTTCTGCTAGCAACCCTTTAATATTATATTGTTGGACAGATGGCATCTTGTTTGGTTTCCCAACTTAGGCAGCCAAAAACATGGAAGATATGAACATTAAGCCTAAAACCTTCGGACGTGTGGGACAAGATGAAGTTGTGATTCATGAAAACATGTATCTATAACTGCAAAATCTTAGGATTATTGTCTACTTTCCTTTTCTTTATATGTGACTTTGAAAAGGCTATTCAGGGACATCATTTATTCCTGGCCTGAAAAGCTAAAGTAAGTTCCGCACAGTACTTGCGCCTTGTACCAGCGTAATGGTTGGCGTTCTAAAATAACACTGACATGTGTTAAATTCAATTATTAAAGACTTCACTGATAGGAAAACATGAACCGTGTGCACCTTTCCTGTGTTAGGACATAAATCATCGAAAATGTTTGCATTGCGTAAAATGGTTATTGTTACTAAATGAAATTCATATGGCAAGCAATTATTCATCAAACAAAATGCAGTGAAGTCAGGAAATGATTAAATTACGGGTAGATTTAGAATACATTAACATATTAAATTCCAATAATCCACTAGATGATAGAGTATCTCCACCCTACCCTGTGTTGCACAACAATATGTATACTTTTCACTTCCCACACCAAAATAGAAAGAGAACACTGGTATATACAAATCACTATTATATTTTATCTTATGTATATTTTGTCTTTTTCATGTCAGACTCCTGTTTTCTTTCGAAGTAAGCACACTAAAAAGTTAAATGGTGTAACAGGACTGAAAAAAAAAATACATATACACATTTTAATTAGATGTTTTTAAACAAAATGTGTATCTGAGAACATTTCATAAAAATACAGATATGTAAATGTTTTCATATAATGTACATGAAAGACAATAAAAATACTAAAATTAGAAGACTGTGGGGCGACAGGCTGGGGCTTCTTCAGAGGCAAATAAATAATTGTACAACTTGTGGTTGTGTGTATAAATCTCCCAAAGGAGGAGTCTGAATGAGGCAAGATGTATGCCCTTGAATCTGTATACTTAATATGGTGAGGAACTCATTAAATATGCAGGTGTAAAATGGGCAACAGAAGTACCCACAAGGGATTAACCTTTATTCTACCAAAGTTAATTGTCTCTGGGTGCTCCAAGATGGCAACAGACAGCTTAAATGAACCAAAGAAGTGACACATTCTGATTTCCAGGAGGAAATGCGGCAATCCACATTAAATGGGCAATCATTTGTTTTCATCTCCTAGACACAGAGACATGGCAGTGTCAATACAATTATTTGCGTCTTAAGAAGCACCAGGATGAAACGTGTTAGGTGCTGTTGCTGCAGTCTCCTGATCTTGTTTTTAATATTATTTTTGTTGTCTTTTATATACCTTTTGCAAATGTATGTATCAGTTTTTTATGAAATGTTCTCATATACACATTTTGTATAAACATTTTGTATATATTTTTTAATCCTGTTACACTTTTTCTCCTTTCTAGTGCACTTGCACCTATTGTTATTTTATTACATATTCTTCTGATCGGAACTGTCCTTCACAGCAGCCATGTCTTCTTCTTTTTTCTTCCTCTGTTTTTCCACTCACTCAGACCTGCACAGAATTCCTCCTGTTTTTATTTAGCAGCAGGGAGAATCTACACACAAAGAGGATTTACATACTGGCAATATCCCCTTTTTTAGTTTGAACAGAAAGTCAATCATCAGATCTGAGTCCTTCAAATGTCAGCTTTAAACTGCATACATTTCTTTAGCTGTTCCTCTGTATTTTGTACAATGTTAGTTAAAAAGCAGAAGTTTCTGTATAGGTACTGGATCTATCTTTGTTGGTATATATTTGCTACAATTCCTACAAAAGAGGCTCAGAAATAAACCCATTTTCTTTTCCTTTACATACCCCTCTGCATCACAGTCTTACAACCACAATTATTTATGCTCTCCTGGAACTAGGTTCAGTTAAAGGACGAAGGTATGTAATGTACTGACACAGATCTGTGGGTTTAAGATACTAAAACAAGTTTCTCAATAACTGGAGAACAGAAGTTTGTAAAAAGAAAAGGTTGTGTATAGAATAGGACTGTCATAGCTGCCACTTTACATGCTGCCCCGCAGTATATAAATTAGCTAATCAAGGTAGTTAATTTAGGATCCTACTCTTAATTAATTCATTGATAACTTCTGTATACAGATACATATATATCATGACTACTGCAAGACAGAATGTAAAAGTTATATGTGTCCAAGTATAAAAGGCCAATCTGCCATCCCTAGTGTAAGACGAGTTAGTTCCTGAAGGTTATATTTAGTAACTAGAAAAGTTACAATTTCTGGGGAAATTGTGTGAAGTGTTCTTGCCTCCACCTGTAGTCTACAACTGGAGTGGGCGGAGTAACTGTTATCATTTACATAGCACATTTAATTGCAACGTTGTTGCACAGTTACATTAAACCATACATTTATAAAAACATTAGCAGGTGTTCAAAAGGCCCTGTCTATGACATCACTTGCTGCTGCAGCTTGACACAGGTCAGAGTATTTTGGCGGTTGCCATATTCAAACGGTCGTATTTTAAAAACTATCAATCCTACAGCGAAGAGCTTTATATTGTGAGAATCACAAGACCCAGACCTACATTTTGATGCATAGTATGTATCTGAAGTATTAAAAATGAAGGCACAGCCGCAGTTTAGAAATTTCACTTCAAATTTGAGCTTTGCAGAGTGAAGTTTCAATGAATGTCAATGGACGGCGTTGGTTGCAAACAAATGGTCATATTGTGAAAACTATCAGGACTACGGCTTAGCCGTTTACATGTTTAGTGGCACCAGGGATAGCTGAACGTTTTGATATAAGATTTGTGTAGGTGGGCTTGAAAATGAGGGAGTGGTGGCAGTTTAGAAATCATGTCCTGATTTTTCAGCTTTTGGCAGCTCCCACTCTAGCTTTGCCATTCATTCCTATGGGACAAATTGCGCCACAAAAACGACGATATTCCGTGAACCATTCGGCGAAACGTTCCACAAAGTAATAGCAATCCGATCGGGAACAATCTGCACGTTTTGGTAAATTTTTGTCTATGTAGTGTAAAAACTGTGGGAGGAGTTAGGGTGGCAAATTTTGCTATAATAATAATAATAACTAGAAAAGTTACAATTTCTGGGGAAATTGTGTGAAGTGTTCTTGCCTCCACCTGTAGTCTACAACTGGAGTGGGCGGAGTAACTGTTATCATTTACATAGCACATTTAATTGCAACGTTGTTGCACAGTTACATTAAACCATACATTTATAAAAACATTAGCAGGTGTTCAAAAGGCCCTGTCTATGACATCACTTGCTGCTGCAGCTTGACACAGGTCAGAGTATTTTGGCGGTTGCCATATTCAAACGGTCGTATTTTAAAAACTATCAATCCTACAGCGAAGAGCTTTATATTGTGAGAATCACAAGACCCAGACCTACATTTTGATGCATAGTATGTCTCTGAAGTATTAAAAATGAAGGCACAGCCGCAGTTTAGAAATTTCACTTCAAATTTGAGCTTTGCAGAGTGAAGTTTCAATGAATGTCAATGGACGGCGTTGGTTGCAAACAAATGGTCATATTGTGAAAACTATCAGGACTACGGCTTAGCCGTTTACATGTTTAGTGGCACCAGGGATAGCTGAACGTTTTGATATAAGATTTGTGTAGGTGGGCTTGAAAATGAGGGAGTGGTGGCAGTTTAGAAATCATGTCCTGATTTTTCAGCTTTTGGCAGCTCCCACTCTAGCTTTGCCATTCATTCCTATGGGACAAATTGCGCCACAAAAACGACGATATTCCGTGAACCATTCGGCGAAACGTTCCACAAAGTAATAGCAATCCGATCGGGAACAATCTGCACGTTTTGGTAAATTTTTGTCTATGTAGTGTAAAAACTGTGGGAGGAGTTAGGGTGGCAAATTTTGCTATAATAATAATAATAACTAGAAAAGTTACAATTTCTGGGGAAATTGTGTGAAGTGTTCTTGCCTCCACCTGTAGTCTACAACTGGAGTGGGCGGAGTAACTGTTATCATTTACATAGCACATTTAATTGCAACGTTGTTGCACAGTTACATTAAACCATACATTTATAAAAACATTAGCAGGTGTTCAAAAGGCCCTGTCTATGACATCACTTGCTGCTGCAGCTTGACACAGGTCAGAGTATTTTGGCGGTTGCCATATTCAAACGGTCGTATTTTAAAAACTGTCAATCCTACAGCGAAGAGCTTTATATTGTGAGAATCACAAGACCCAGACCTACATTTTGATGCATAGTGTGTCTCTGAAGTATTAAAAATGAAGGCACAGCCGCAGTTTAGAAATTTCACTTCAAATTTGAGCTTTGCAGAGTGAAGTTTCAATGAATGTCAATGGACGGCGTTGGTTGCAAACAAATGGTCATATTGTGAAAACTATCAGGACTACGGCTTAGCCGTTTACATGTTTAGTGGCACCAGGGATAGCTGAACGTTTTGATATAAGATTTGTGTAGGTGGGCTTGAAAATGAGGGAGTGGTGGCAGTTTAGAAATCATGTCCTGATTTTTCAGCTTTTGGCAGCTCCCACTCTAGCTTTGCCATTCATTCCTATGGGACAAATTGCGCCACAAAAACGACGATATTCCGTGAACCATTCGGCGAAACGTTCCACAAAGTAATAGCAATCCGATCGGGAACAATCTGCACGTTTTGGTAAATTTTTGTCTATGTAGTGTAAAAACTGTGGGAGGAGTTAGGGTGGCAAATTTTGCTATAATAATAATAATATATATGTGAGATAACATTAAGTGGTCTTGCTATGCAAGAACACTTAATAATATATATGTGAGATAACATTAAGTGGTCTTGCTATGCAAGAACACTTAACTAGAAAAGTTACAATTTCTGGGGAAATTGTGTGAAGTGTTCTTGCCTCCACCTGTAGTCTACAACTGGAGTGGGCGGAGTAACTGTTATCATTTACATAGCACATTTAATTGCAACGTTGTTGCACAGTTACATTAAACCATACATTTATAAAAACATTAGCAGGTGTTCAAAAGGCCCTGTCTATGACATCACTTGCTGCTGCAGCTTGACACAGGTCAGAGTATTTTGGCGGTTGCCATATTCAAACGGTCGTATTTTAAAAACTATCAATCCTACAGCGAAGAGCTTTATATTGTGAGAATCACAAGACCCAGACCTACATTTTGATGCATAGTATGTCTCTGAAGTATTAAAAATGAAGGCACAGCCGCAGTTTAGAAATTTCACTTCAAATTTGAGCTTTGCAGAGTGAAGTTTCAATGAATGTCAATGGACGGCGTTGGTTGCAAACAAATGGTCATATTGTGAAAACTATCAGGACTACGGCTTAGCCGTTTACATGTTTAGTGGCACCAGGGATAGCTGAACGTTTTGATATAAGATTTGTGTAGGTGGGCTTGAAAATGAGGGAGTGGTGGCAGTTTAGAAATCATGTCCTGATTTTTCAGCTTTTGGCAGCTCCCACTCTAGCTTTGCCATTCATTCCTATGGGACAAATTGCGCCACAAAAACGACGATATTCCGTGAACCATTCGGCGAAACGTTCCACAAAGTAATAGCAATCCGATCGGGAACAATCTGCACGTTTTGGTAAATTTTTGTCTATGTAGTGTAAAAACTGTGGGAGGAGTTAGGGTGGCAAATTTTGCTATAATAATAATAATAATAATATATATGTGAGATAACATTAAGTGGTCTTGCTATGCAAGAACACTTAACTAGAAAAGTTACAATTTCTGGGGAAATTGTGTGAAGTGTTCTTGCCTCCACCTGTAGTCTACAACTGGAGTGGGCGGAGTAACTGTTATCATTTACATAGCACATTTAATTGCAACGTTGTTGCACAGTTACATTAAACCATACATTTATAAAAACATTAGCAGGTGTTCAAAAGGCCCTGTCTATGACATCACTTGCTGCTGCAGCTTGACACAGGTCAGAGTATTTTGGCGGTTGCCATATTCAAACGGTCGTATTTTAAAAACTATCAATCCTACAGCGAAGAGCTTTATATTGTGAGAATCACAAGACCCAGACCTACATTTTGATGCATAGTATGTCTCTGAAGTATTAAAAATGAAGGCACAGCCGCAGTTTAGAAATTTCACTTCAAATTTGAGCTTTGCAGAGTGAAGTTTCAATGAATGTCAATGGACGGCGTTGGTTGCAAACAAATGGTCATATTGTGAAAACTATCAGGACTACGGCTTAGCCGTTTACATGTTTAGTGGCACCAGGGATAGCTGAACGTTTTGATATAAGATTTGTGTAGGTGGGCTTGAAAATGAGGGAGTGGTGGCAGTTTAGAAATCATGTCCTGATTTTTCAGCTTTTGGCAGCTCCCACTCTAGCTTTGCCATTCATTCCTATGGGACAAATTGCGCCACAAAAACGACGATATTCCGTGAACCATTCGGCGAAACGTTCCACAAAGTAATAGCAATCCGATCGGGAACAATCTGCACGTTTTGGTAAATTTTTGTCTATGTAGTGTAAAAACTGTGGGAGGAGTTAGGGTGGCAAATTTTGCTATAATAATAATAATATATATGTGAGATAACATTAAGTGGTCTTGCTATGCAAGAACACTTAATAATAATATATATGTGAGATAACATTAAGTGGTCTTGCTATGCAAGAACACTTAATAATATATATGTGAGATAACATTAAGTGGTTGTAAAAAGCATTAAAAAAAAGATTTTAATAATTGCTCTGAGTTTGAGAATACCCCGTATTTTTTATTTTTTTGCAAGATGAAGTGAATACTCTAAAATAGAGCATTGTATTTTACTAACTATTTTTGTTCAGCATTAAAAACATTACCTTACACTTAATCCAAAGGCTAACTTGCATGTCAAGCAACAAGGTGATGTCACAAGCAGGAGACACCACAGCCACATTTAAAACACATTTCTCTTAATTTACTCATTTGTTTGCAATTCTTATAACAAAACATATAGATCATTTTTGATTATTTTCTCTAATTTCACAGTATAAGCAATGTTTAGGTGATGAGTCCCTTTAAGCACCGTCTAGAACAGTGATTACCAGCAGTAATGTCATAAATAGTGTGGTTATGATGTCATAAAGGAAGCTGCTAATGATAACTGTGTGAACATTCTTTATCCTCTCAGACACATCCGGAGCTCTGATGGAGCTTCAGCTTGCGCCCCTGGTCCCTTGGTATAGGTATCTATGCCTGACTTGGATGTGTCTGAAGACTTGGAGCTTGACTACCCTAAATCTGACCTTGAGCTTTGGAGGTTCTAGCAGGTGATTTATTTGGCAAGCGCAGCTACTCGTGTACCCTTTATAAAGGATCGGTCTGTTCGGTTCTAGGTGGGAAAGAAGGGGAGCCATAGTTTTTATCGCCGTTCGCTGCGTCGGGAGGGACGGCAAGGGAGGGAGAAAATACGCGCTCTGCAAGCAATATCAATTTATATCAGAGCTGTCCGACTGCAGTCTTTTAGCTGGATTGTAGCTTGAGGGCCACAGTTGGACACCCCTAGTCTATATAATGTTTAAATTAAATATTGTATTAATCTTTAGTATAATTATAATGTCTGCAATTGCCTCTTAATGCCCAGAGGGAAGGGCAGTTCTTTAAGCCATGGTTCCCCAGAGGTTTCCCCCACAGGGGGTTTTTCCTCTCCTGAGTGCTGAAGAAAGACTCTTTGTGAGTCCAGAGGTAGTCCATAGCTTGACCAGCTTTCTGGTTTATGGAATAATACCCAGGCTCCAGCTTGGCCATATATTACCTTTTCCTATTATATATAGACACTAGACATGTGCATTCATTTTCAGACGAATGCGTTTTCGTCCGAAAATAGCAGAACGAAAATGCTAAGCTAACGAAAGCCGAATGAACGAATGGTTAATAAACGAAAATCATTCGTTCATTCGTCCATTCGTAGTACTATTGCATTCTATAAGCCGAAATAGAGTCGGTTTATAGAATACAATAGCATTTAACTATACGGAGACAGAGTCTCCATTCATAAATGAATGGAGACTTTGTCTCCGTATAATTAAAAGCCGACAGCCTATAAACCGAACGTTCGGTTTATAGGCTGTCGGCTTATGGAATACATGTATTCCTATTGCTATTCTATAAACCGGCATTTAACTATACGGAGACAAAGTCTCCATTCATAATTTTATGAATGGAGACTCTGTCTCCGTGTAGTTAAATGCCCACAGCCTATAAACCGAACGTTCGGTTTATAGGCTGTCGGCTTATGGAATACATGTATTCCTGTTGCTATTCTATAAACCGAACGTTCGGTTTATAGAATAGCAATAGGATTACATGTATTCCATAAGCCGAAAGTCTATAAACCGAACGTTCGGTTTATAGACTTTCGGCTTATAGAAAACATGTAGTACTATTGCCTTTCTATGAACCGAACGAGAGCCCCATTCATAAGAATTTCTTATGAATGGGGCTCTCGTTCGGTTTATAGAAAGCCAATAGTATTACATTGTATTCTATAAAATGAACGAATAAAAATTAACGAAACGAAAATAATGAACGAATTTCGTCTGAAACGAATGCAGTAATGAACGAAATTCGTTTTAGACGAAATAAATAACATTTTCGTCCGAATGGACGAAAACGAAACGACAATTTTAGTTTTGCACATGTCTAATAGACACTACAATATGACTAATTCTGTGAAATTCCTAAAATAAACATACAATTAATATATATATAGTTTTGCCTCGTGTTGTTTTTATTTCTATAAGTGTATCCTATTAACAGACAATATAAAGCAGGATGATGAGTCTGAATGTAGTGTTGGGGAAATAAAGGAAATTAAATTGTTCCTATCTGGAATGGTGGGAATGGATGTTTTGGGGTCACAAACTAAAGAAGGAGGTGGTATTGAGTGGATGGTAAATAAATTGTACATAAGTACCAACTAATAAACCTGTGAAAAGGTAGTAGAACACTGAATGGTGGAAACAAATATATCCTGGGATAAGTTTGGAAAATACTGAATAATGGAAACTAATATTACAGTATTAAAAGAGGGATAGGATTTTAGTATTGAGAAAGGAAGAATAAGTAATGATCCTCATAATCCCCACATTGTTATGACATATATAAGTACCATATTGGTGAAAATGATCCGTCATCTGAAATGACCCGTAATCCAAAATACTTCTGGTCCCAAGCCTTTTGGATAAGGGATACTCAACGTGTATATATTTTTTTTAGTATAAGAAGGGCTTTCTTTAGATACCATTATTTTGATCATTTAATTTACCATAAAATATAATGGAAAATTAAAAAAAAAACACTTTTACTTGAAAAATGTTTGACACATCTACAAAACGCTATTAAAAAACATTCTAGTAGGAAGAGTCTTAAGAGTAACAAAATCAGCCTCCTGCTTACTCAACCAAAAGGCACAGAGACTGAGCTAGAGAAGATACCTCCAACTTCTGAGGACTCATCCAATCAAAGGGTGTCAAAGAAGAAGTGAGGACACAGCATTCCCTGGTACTAGCTTCCCAGGCAACCTGTCTGTGCCCAGTTACCATGTTCTGATCTTTCCCCCATCAACCCTGGAGGGGTGACATAGTTTATTTAAATGGCCAACATGATCCTACAAGGCTAGAGAGCAGTGCTTAAAGGGGCAATAAAATCAGAAATATGTGTATGAAAATGTGCACAATGGGATTATAAATAAAAGATTTAAAAAATATGTAATATAGAATAAAATTTCAAAAAAGTGAATTTCCCCAGCTCAGCATTAATCAGTGCAAAATGTATGCACTGCAATGATTGTCAGCCAGCCAGCCAAATTACTAGCCACAGTAGTAGATACATAATAGTATGTTCTCCAGCCCCAATAATTTCATCATGGGTTGGTGGTGAAAAACTCAAGAGGGTTCCTCAAACAAAGAATTTAACACTTAACACCTAATGGTTCTTTTGTCCTTTGATTGACATTAAGGATATTTGTAACTTTTCACCAACAGAGGCAACCACTATAGTTTTCAGTGGGCCCCTCCAGGGGCATACATAGAGCATTCAGAGCATCAAATTGAGGTCAGATTATAAGACATGGATCCAGGTCCCCAGCAGAGCTGCAGGGGACCTGGATCCCCCTCTCTAGAAGCAGGGGATGTCTGCGCGATGAGCGCAGACTCCCCTGCTTCCGCCCGGCACGACCGCCGGGGCTTCTATGAAGAACCCGGGAACTTACGCTTTCGTCACAGAAGTCCCGGTGAGCGTGCCGGGCGGCAGCAGGGGAGTCTGCGCTCGCCGCGCAGACATCCTCTGCTGTCCCACTAGGCACCAGGGAGAATCGGGCAGCTGGGGGATGTCTGCACGATACCTCCGTCTATTATGACGTTCCAGCTGTCCGTCATAATAGACGGAGGTGTCGGGCAGCATGGAGGATGTCTGCACGTATCGTGCAGACATCCCCCGGCTGCCCCCACTAGCCACCAGGGATCGATTTACATGTTAGGGAAAGGGAGGGGGCAGGGAGACAGGGGGAGGTGGGGGGCAGAGAGATGGGGGGCAGAACAACAAGAGGAGAGAGGGGGGAAGAGACAGAGCAACAAGGGGAGGGGGGAAGAGACAGAGCAACAAGGGGGGGGAGAGACAGAGGGAGGGGGGGACAGAGCAACAAGGGGAGGGGGCAGAGAGAAACAAGGGGGGGAGTCAAAGGGAGGGGGAGAGAGACAAAGCTGGGGGCAAAGGAAAGAGAGAGGCAGCATTGGCACATAAAAAGGAAATAAAAACAAGAAATGCATTTTTTTTATATAATTTTTTTATTAAAAAAGCAATTTACATGTGAATATATACAAATTTAACTTTTTTCCTATAGGGTAGTGTTATATTCAGGCTTTTAGTTTTTTTCCTAAAGGAATATCCAAAGTTTGGGGGGTCGTCTTATAATCAGGGTCGTCTTATAATCGAGCAAATACGGTAATTTACCATTAAAAAAATAACAATATATATATATATATATATATATATATATATATATAATGGCACATTTAATAAACACTTTTACTTGAAAAATGTTTTACACCTCTACAAAAGCTAATAGACATAATTCTAGATAGAATTTAATAGTTTGCGAAAACCCCATCGTTTTATGTATTTTTTTCTTTTTTTTTTTTTTGCAAGATTAAGTCAATAATTTAAAATAGAGCATTGTATTTAACTAGCTACTTTTGTTCATCATTATAAATATTACCCCAGCCCTAGTCCAAAGGCTAACATTAAAAAAAACTGCATGTCAAGCAACAAGGTGATGTCACAAGCAGGAGACACCACAGACACATTTAAAACACATTTCTCTTAATTTACTAATTTGTTTGCAATTCTTATAACAAAACATATAGATCATTTTTGATCATTTTCTCTACATTCATAGTATAAGCAATGTTTAGGTGACGAGTCCCTAAAGTCCCTTAAGCACCGTCTAGGTTACTACCAGCAGTAATGTTATAAAGAGTGTGGTTATGATGTCATAAAGGAAGCTGCTAATGATAACTATGTGAACATTCTCTTTCCTCTCAGACACATCCGGAGCTCTGACGGAGCTTCAGCTTGCGCCCCTGGTCCCTTGGTATAGGTATCTATGCCTGATTTGGATGTGTCTGAAGACTTGGAGCTTGACTACCCGAAATCTGACCTTGAGCTTTGGAGGTTCTAGCAGGTGATTTATTTGGCAAGCGCAGCTACTCGTGTACCCTTTATGAAGGATCGGTCTGTTCGGTTCTGGGTGGGAAAGAAGGGAAGCCATAGTTTTTATCGCCGTTCGCTGAGTCGGGAGGGATGTGTCTGGGGTAGCAAGGGAGGGAGAAAATACGCGCTCTGCAAGCAATATCAATTTATATCAGAGCTGTCCGACTGCAGTCTTTTAGCTGCACTGTAGCTTGATGGCCACAGTTGGACACCCCTAGTCTATATAATGTTTAAATTAATTATTGTATTAATCTTTAGTATAATTATAGTGTCTGCAATCGCCTCTTAATGCCCAGAGGGAACGGCAGTTCTTCAAGCCATGGTTCCCCAGAGGTTTCCCCCACAGGGGGTTTTTCCTCTCCTGAGTGCTGAAGGATGACTCTTTGTGAGTCCAGAGGTAGTCCATAGCTTGACCAGCTTTCTGGTTTATGGAATAATACCCAGGCACCTGCATGGCCATTAATTACTTTTTCCCAATATATATAGACACTACAATATAACTAATTCTGTGAAATTTCTAAAATAAACATACAATTAATATATATATATTTCTTGCCTGGTGTTGTTTTTATTTCTATAAGTTTATCCTCTCAACAGAAAATATAAAGCAGGACGATGAATCTGAATGTAGGGTTGGGGAAATAAAGGAAACTAAATTGTTACTATCTGCAATGGTGGAAACAAAGAAATTCTGGGGTAAGTTTGGAAAACACTGAATAATGGAAATTAATATTACAGTATTAAAAGAGGGATAGGATTTTAGTATTAGAAAGGAAGAATAAGTAATCATGTGTTTGGAATCATCATAATCGCCATGCACACTGTTATGACATATACAAGTATCATATTGGTGAAAATGATCCGCCATCCGAAATGACCCATTATCCAAAATATTTCTAGTGGCAAGCATTTTGGATAAGGGATACTCAACCTGTATATTTATTCAGTATAAGCAGGGCTTTCTTTAGATACCATTATTTTGATCATATAATTTATCATAAAATATAATGGAAAATTAAAAAAAAAAAAAAACACTTTTACTTGAAAAATGTTTTACACATCTACAAAACGCTATTAAAAAAACATTCTAGTAGGAAGAGTCTTAAGAGTAACAAAATCAGCCTCCTGCTTACTCAACCAAAGGCACAGAGACTGAACTAGAGAAGATTTATCCAACTTCTGAGGACACATCCGATCCCTGGTACTAGCTTCCCAGGCAACATGTTTATGCCCCCATCATCCCTGGAAAGTGACCATTTGTTCTGTAACCCCCACAATTTCTGCTAGCAACCCTTTAATATTATATTGTTGGACAGATGGCATCTTGTTTGGTTTCCCAACTTAGGCAGCCAAAAACATGGAAGATATGAACATTAAGCCTAAAACCTTCGGACGTGTGGGACAAGATGAAGTTGTGATTCATGAAAACATGTATCTATAACTGCAAAATCTTAGGATTATTGTCTACTTTCCTTTTCTTTATATGTGACTTTGAAAAGGCTATTCAGGGACATCATTTATTCCTGGCCTGAAAAGCTAAAGTAAGTTCCGCACAGTACTTGCGCCTTGTACCAGCGTAATGGTTGGCGTTCTAAAATAACACTGACATGTGTTAAATTCAATTATTAAAGACTTCACTGATAGGAAAACATGAACCGTGTGCACCTTTCCTGTGTTAGGACATAAATCATCGAAAATGTTTGCATTGCGTAAAATGGTTATTGTTACTAAATGAAATTCATATGGCAAGCAATTATTCATCAAACAAAATGCAGTGAAGTCAGGAAATGATTAAATTACGGGTAGATTTAGAATACATTAACATATTAAATTCCAATAATCCACTAGATGATAGAGTATCTCCACCCTACCCTGTGTTGCACAACAATATGTATACTTTTCACTTCCCACACCAAAATAGAAAGAGAACACTGGTATATACAAATCACTATTATATTTTATCTTATGTATATTTTGTCTTTTTCATGTCAGACTCCTGTTTTCTTTCGAAGTAAGCACACTAAAAAGTTAAATGGTGTAACAGGACTGAAAAAAAAAATACATATACACATTTTAATTAGATGTTTTTAAACAAAATGTGTATCTGAGAACATTTCATAAAAATACAGATATGTAAATGTTTTCATATAATGTACATGAAAGACAATAAAAATACTAAAATTAGAAGACTGTGGGGCGACAGGCTGGGGCTTCTTCAGAGGCAAATAAATAATTGTACAACTTGTGGTTGTGTGTATAAATCTCCCAAAGGAGGAGTCTGAATGAGGCAAGATGTATGCCCTTGAATCTGTATACTTAATATGGTGAGGAACTCATTAAATATGCAGGTGTAAAATGGGCAACAGAAGTACCCACAAGGGATTAACCTTTATTCTACCAAAGTTAATTGTCTCTGGGTGCTCCAAGATGGCAACAGACAGCTTAAATGAACCAAAGAAGTGACACATTCTGATTTCCAGGAGGAAATGCGGCAATCCACATTAAATGGGCAATCATTTGTTTTCATCTCCTAGACACAGAGACATGGCAGTGTCAATACAATTATTTGCGTCTTAAGAAGCACCAGGATGAAACGTGTTAGGTGCTGTTGCTGCAGTCTCCTGATCTTGTTTTTAATATTATTTTTGTTGTCTTTTATATACCTTTTGCAAATGTATGTATCAGTTTTTTATGAAATGTTCTCATATACACATTTTGTATAAACATTTTGTATATATTTTTTAATCCTGTTACACTTTTTCTCCTTTCTAGTGCACTTGCACCTATTGTTATTTTATTACATATTCTTCTGATCGGAACTGTCCTTCACAGCAGCCATGTCTTCTTCTTTTTTCTTCCTCTGTTTTTCCACTCACTCAGACCTGCACAGAATTCCTCCTGTTTTTATTTAGCAGCAGGGAGAATCTACACACAAAGAGGATTTACATACTGGCAATATCCCCTTTTTTAGTTTGAACAGAAAGTCAATCATCAGATCTGAGTCCTTCAAATGTCAGCTTTAAACTGCATACATTTCTTTAGCTGTTCCTCTGTATTTTGTACAATGTTAGTTAAAAAGCAGAAGTTTCTGTATAGGTACTGGATCTATCTTTGTTGGTATATATTTGCTACAATTCCTACAAAAGAGGCTCAGAAATAAACCCATTTTCTTTTCCTTTACATACCCCTCTGCATCACAGTCTTACAACCACAATTATTTATGCTCTCCTGGAACTAGGTTCAGTTAAAGGACGAAGGTATGTAATGTACTGACACAGATCTGTGGGTTTAAGATACTAAAACAAGTTTCTCAATAACTGGAGAACAGAAGTTTGTAAAAAGAAAAGGTTGTGTATAGAATAGGACTGTCATAGCTGCCACTTTACATGCTGCCCCGCAGTATATAAATTAGCTAATCAAGGTAGTTAATTTAGGATCCTACTCTTAATTAATTCATTGATAACTTCTGTATACAGATACATATATATCATGACTACTGCAAGACAGAATGTAAAAGTTATATGTGTCCAAGTATAAAAGGCCAATCTGCCATCCCTAGTGTAAGACGAGTTAGTTCCTGAAGGTTATATTTAGTAACTAGAAAAGTTACAATTTCTGGGGAAATTGTGTGAAGTGTTCTTGCCTCCACCTGTAGTCTACAACTGGAGTGGGCGGAGTAACTGTTATCATTTACATAGCACATTTAATTGCAACGTTGTTGCACAGTTACATTAAACCATACATTTATAAAAACATTAGCAGGTGTTCAAAAGGCCCTGTCTATGACATCACTTGCTGCTGCAGCTTGACACAGGTCAGAGTATTTTGGCGGTTGCCATATTCAAACGGTCGTATTTTAAAAACTATCAATCCTACAGCGAAGAGCTTTATATTGTGAGAATCACAAGACCCAGACCTACATTTTGATGCATAGTATGTATCTGAAGTATTAAAAATGAAGGCACAGCCGCAGTTTAGAAATTTCACTTCAAATTTGAGCTTTGCAGAGTGAAGTTTCAATGAATGTCAATGGACGGCGTTGGTTGCAAACAAATGGTCATATTGTGAAAACTATCAGGACTACGGCTTAGCCGTTTACATGTTTAGTGGCACCAGGGATAGCTGAACGTTTTGATATAAGATTTGTGTAGGTGGGCTTGAAAATGAGGGAGTGGTGGCAGTTTAGAAATCATGTCCTGATTTTTCAGCTTTTGGCAGCTCCCACTCTAGCTTTGCCATTCATTCCTATGGGACAAATTGCGCCACAAAAACGACGATATTCCGTGAACCATTCGGCGAAACGTTCCACAAAGTAATAGCAATCCGATCGGGAACAATCTGCACGTTTTGGTAAATTTTTGTCTATGTAGTGTAAAAACTGTGGGAGGAGTTAGGGTGGCAAATTTTGCTATAATAATAATAATAACTAGAAAAGTTACAATTTCTGGGGAAATTGTGTGAAGTGTTCTTGCCTCCACCTGTAGTCTACAACTGGAGTGGGCGGAGTAACTGTTATCATTTACATAGCACATTTAATTGCAACGTTGTTGCACAGTTACATTAAACCATACATTTATAAAAACATTAGCAGGTGTTCAAAAGGCCCTGTCTATGACATCACTTGCTGCTGCAGCTTGACACAGGTCAGAGTATTTTGGCGGTTGCCATATTCAAACGGTCGTATTTTAAAAACTATCAATCCTACAGCGAAGAGCTTTATATTGTGAGAATCACAAGACCCAGACCTACATTTTGATGCATAGTATGTCTCTGAAGTATTAAAAATGAAGGCACAGCCGCAGTTTAGAAATTTCACTTCAAATTTGAGCTTTGCAGAGTGAAGTTTCAATGAATGTCAATGGACGGCGTTGGTTGCAAACAAATGGTCATATTGTGAAAACTATCAGGACTACGGCTTAGCCGTTTACATGTTTAGTGGCACCAGGGATAGCTGAACGTTTTGATATAAGATTTGTGTAGGTGGGCTTGAAAATGAGGGAGTGGTGGCAGTTTAGAAATCATGTCCTGATTTTTCAGCTTTTGGCAGCTCCCACTCTAGCTTTGCCATTCATTCCTATGGGACAAATTGCGCCACAAAAACGACGATATTCCGTGAACCATTCGGCGAAACGTTCCACAAAGTAATAGCAATCCGATCGGGAACAATCTGCACGTTTTGGTAAATTTTTGTCTATGTAGTGTAAAAACTGTGGGAGGAGTTAGGGTGGCAAATTTTGCTATAATAATAATAATAACTAGAAAAGTTACAATTTCTGGGGAAATTGTGTGAAGTGTTCTTGCCTCCACCTGTAGTCTACAACTGGAGTGGGCGGAGTAACTGTTATCATTTACATAGCACATTTAATTGCAACGTTGTTGCACAGTTACATTAAACCATACATTTATAAAAACATTAGCAGGTGTTCAAAAGGCCCTGTCTATGACATCACTTGCTGCTGCAGCTTGACACAGGTCAGAGTATTTTGGCGGTTGCCATATTCAAACGGTCGTATTTTAAAAACTGTCAATCCTACAGCGAAGAGCTTTATATTGTGAGAATCACAAGACCCAGACCTACATTTTGATGCATAGTGTGTCTCTGAAGTATTAAAAATGAAGGCACAGCCGCAGTTTAGAAATTTCACTTCAAATTTGAGCTTTGCAGAGTGAAGTTTCAATGAATGTCAATGGACGGCGTTGGTTGCAAACAAATGGTCATATTGTGAAAACTATCAGGACTACGGCTTAGCCGTTTACATGTTTAGTGGCACCAGGGATAGCTGAACGTTTTGATATAAGATTTGTGTAGGTGGGCTTGAAAATGAGGGAGTGGTGGCAGTTTAGAAATCATGTCCTGATTTTTCAGCTTTTGGCAGCTCCCACTCTAGCTTTGCCATTCATTCCTATGGGACAAATTGCGCCACAAAAACGACGATATTCCGTGAACCATTCGGCGAAACGTTCCACAAAGTAATAGCAATCCGATCGGGAACAATCTGCACGTTTTGGTAAATTTTTGTCTATGTAGTGTAAAAACTGTGGGAGGAGTTAGGGTGGCAAATTTTGCTATAATAATAATAATATATATGTGAGATAACATTAAGTGGTCTTGCTATGCAAGAACACTTAATAATATATATGTGAGATAACATTAAGTGGTCTTGCTATGCAAGAACACTTAACTAGAAAAGTTACAATTTCTGGGGAAATTGTGTGAAGTGTTCTTGCCTCCACCTGTAGTCTACAACTGGAGTGGGCGGAGTAACTGTTATCATTTACATAGCACATTTAATTGCAACGTTGTTGCACAGTTACATTAAACCATACATTTATAAAAACATTAGCAGGTGTTCAAAAGGCCCTGTCTATGACATCACTTGCTGCTGCAGCTTGACACAGGTCAGAGTATTTTGGCGGTTGCCATATTCAAACGGTCGTATTTTAAAAACTATCAATCCTACAGCGAAGAGCTTTATATTGTGAGAATCACAAGACCCAGACCTACATTTTGATGCATAGTATGTCTCTGAAGTATTAAAAATGAAGGCACAGCCGCAGTTTAGAAATTTCACTTCAAATTTGAGCTTTGCAGAGTGAAGTTTCAATGAATGTCAATGGACGGCGTTGGTTGCAAACAAATGGTCATATTGTGAAAACTATCAGGACTACGGCTTAGCCGTTTACATGTTTAGTGGCACCAGGGATAGCTGAACGTTTTGATATAAGATTTGTGTAGGTGGGCTTGAAAATGAGGGAGTGGTGGCAGTTTAGAAATCATGTCCTGATTTTTCAGCTTTTGGCAGCTCCCACTCTAGCTTTGCCATTCATTCCTATGGGACAAATTGCGCCACAAAAACGACGATATTCCGTGAACCATTCGGCGAAACGTTCCACAAAGTAATAGCAATCCGATCGGGAACAATCTGCACGTTTTGGTAAATTTTTGTCTATGTAGTGTAAAAACTGTGGGAGGAGTTAGGGTGGCAAATTTTGCTATAATAATAATAATAATAATATATATGTGAGATAACATTAAGTGGTCTTGCTATGCAAGAACACTTAACTAGAAAAGTTACAATTTCTGGGGAAATTGTGTGAAGTGTTCTTGCCTCCACCTGTAGTCTACAACTGGAGTGGGCGGAGTAACTGTTATCATTTACATAGCACATTTAATTGCAACGTTGTTGCACAGTTACATTAAACCATACATTTATAAAAACATTAGCAGGTGTTCAAAAGGCCCTGTCTATGACATCACTTGCTGCTGCAGCTTGACACAGGTCAGAGTATTTTGGCGGTTGCCATATTCAAACGGTCGTATTTTAAAAACTATCAATCCTACAGCGAAGAGCTTTATATTGTGAGAATCACAAGACCCAGACCTACATTTTGATGCATAGTATGTCTCTGAAGTATTAAAAATGAAGGCACAGCCGCAGTTTAGAAATTTCACTTCAAATTTGAGCTTTGCAGAGTGAAGTTTCAATGAATGTCAATGGACGGCGTTGGTTGCAAACAAATGGTCATATTGTGAAAACTATCAGGACTACGGCTTAGCCGTTTACATGTTTAGTGGCACCAGGGATAGCTGAACGTTTTGATATAAGATTTGTGTAGGTGGGCTTGAAAATGAGGGAGTGGTGGCAGTTTAGAAATCATGTCCTGATTTTTCAGCTTTTGGCAGCTCCCACTCTAGCTTTGCCATTCATTCCTATGGGACAAATTGCGCCACAAAAACGACGATATTCCGTGAACCATTCGGCGAAACGTTCCACAAAGTAATAGCAATCCGATCGGGAACAATCTGCACGTTTTGGTAAATTTTTGTCTATGTAGTGTAAAAACTGTGGGAGGAGTTAGGGTGGCAAATTTTGCTATAATAATAATAATATATATGTGAGATAACATTAAGTGGTCTTGCTATGCAAGAACACTTAATAATAATATATATGTGAGATAACATTAAGTGGTCTTGCTATGCAAGAACACTTAATAATATATATGTGAGATAACATTAAGTGGTCTTGCTATGCAAGAACACTTAATAATGAGTTCCTTGCGTATAGGACCAGTGAAGTAGGTATGCATTCTAATTTGCTACAAGCATAATAGATTGAGCTCAAAATGCCTGGATCCTATATTGAATAAACAATGAATTTGAACCTTCTTTTTGATAAAGACGGTAAACAAGGAATATGAAAAGGGACGCAGGCCTTTTTTCTGACCTGAACTGTTATGCTTCTATGTAACTAGATGCCAAGAATTTGGAATTATCTTTATTTTTCTATATGTATCAGAAATGTTTATGCTATATTACCCTAAATATTGGTGATTGGTTACAAGTGATCGCCTGACAAATTTTAAGTGTTATGTGTCTTTGTTCATGTACAATGTACCTTCACAATGACTTTGACATCTGACCAGTTTTGGCTAACACACAAAGAGAAAAAACAATACTGATGTGTTTCAAGCTCAAAGAATACTGCTCTTTTTGATCATATTAAGTTACATTGGAGAGATGTGCATTTGAGATGTGCAGTTGACACAACAGGTAGATAAGATGCCACTGTACTGAGTGAATACACTGACTCACCTTTGTACATTTGCTTTTCAGCTATCTCTGCCCAATTGTTAAGGTCTTGTGGCAAAATTTACGTTTTCACCCCTGCTTTCATTTAGGTACATTCATCATCATGGTATTTGTTGTATGTGATGTAAACGTATGCAATTGGATTGATTAAGATACCTGCAAACGATTTAACTTTTATACAAAATAGCTGAACAGTTCATTTGAGGACCACATTGGCACACTATTATCTCTGCACATCAATAAGGACCTATTTTACTGTGCAACTTGGAGACACAAGAAAATGAAAAATAAAATACCGTATTTATCGGCGTATAACACGCGCCGGCGTATAACACGCACCTAATTTTAAGAAGGAAATTTCAGGAAAAAAAACTTAAGAACTTAAATTAAGAACTTTGAAGCCCAATATGCCATTTTAATATGCCAGGATATTGCCCCCAATATGCCATTTAATATGCAGGATATTGCCCCTAATATGCCATTTTAATATGCCAGATATTGCCCCCAATATGCCATTTAATATGCAGGATATTGCCCCCAATATGCCATTTAATATGCAGGATATTGCCCCCAATATGCCATTTAATATGCAGGATATTGCCCCCAATATGCCATTTAATATGCAGGATATTGCCCCCAATATGCCATTTTAATATGCCAGATATTGCCCCCAATATGCCATTTTAATATGCCAGATATTGCCCCAATATGCCATTTAATATGCAGGATATTGCCCCCAATATGCCATTTAATATGCAGGATATTGCCCCCAATATGCCATTTAATATGCAGGATATTGCCCCCAATATGCCATTTATTATGCCAGGATAAATACGGTATTAAAGAGAGAAAAAGGCTGTAACTCCTGAAAAACAAGACATGAAAGACAATAAAATAGCAAAACCGGACGCCATTATTATAGGAAAGCTGACAGGTCTGAGCTACATTAAATTTCCATGAAAAATAAGGTTACTGCTTCCAGATTCTAGAGCCTAAATAATTTGTTGCCATAGACAGTAATGTTTGGTAAAATAAAACTGTAATTAATGAATTGAATAAACTCTACATGACATTCTTGGTCACATTTGAAGAGGGTTTTATGGAGGTGATTGAAGGTCCGTTGTGGAGCAAAGACTATGGGAAGAACCCCTTGACTCAGTAGTAGAGTGGGACATGACTTCTGGCCAATGCTTTTAACTATAAGCGGTTTTGTTAGCCATTTTCCTATTCTGTATATTTATAAATAAATGTTTATACTTTCATGTATTGTCATCCTATAGCTTTTCCTTGTTCTACCCTGGATCAAGTAAAGTTCCTGGTCAGGGCTGCACTTTTATGTGAAGATCTGCCATATCAGGCTTGGGGAGAAGAATCCTGAGGGCAGTTGATGCGATCACCAGGGTGCCCACTCTTGAATAATGGTTGGTAGAACTGCTCGCTGAGACTTGTGGTCTAGTTGCTTGCAGGTCGTCAAAACGTGGTATGCTGGGTAAAATAGTTTAATAAAGCTGTGGAAGAATTTGTGTTATTTGGGTGGCTATGGGTTTATTAGTCATGTTCCATATATGAGGACATTTTTGGCACAGTGTTCCTAAAAAAAAATTTGGAGGAAGAAAGGAGAAGGTTCTGAAGGACCGAAGTAGTCAGCCCAGAAAACGGGAATGGTTTCACTGTAACGACGTCCTTACTCGCGCATGTCCCTAAAGTGAAGGTCCTTAAAGCATGTTATGCCTGTAGAGTAGGTCAAGCCAAACACCACTCCTTCCACCCAGAGACAGATGACTGCCTGCTAGAGGCCAAGCAGGCAGCTGGCACACCTGGAGCCTCAGGTGAAACCTGGATAATTTCAACAGAAATAAATTACATAACTTTCTAATTAAAAAATCCCTCATTGTAATTAAGCAAGAAATCCTGTTCTAAAAAAACTGTTGTTCTCGAATGAGTCATAACTTCTGTTGTAAGACTAGTGCTTTAAGTGGAGAATGGATTTAAAATCCTTACATCTTTCAGCATTGCATTATACCAGCTGTTAGACGGGCATTTGATACCCTACCACTCTATAAAGGATATAGTGGGGATGAAGCTGGCACTAAATAATTATATTTCCCTTCCACAGAAATAACCATTAATGTTTAGAGCCTTAAAAAGCTTCTAAATTAGGTTTAAATTTGGCTTTATACTAACTTTGCATTTTACACTTAGAAGCTTTATATATAGTGCTATTTTAGTTATTGTAAGTTTTCTTTTTAAATTTGTCTGTTTATTCTTTCGTATAATAAAGAACTTTGTTTAATGATTTCAGTTCTGAAAACACAATTTATAGATCATTTCTTATATTATTATTATTTTTTATCTAGTCCCTTTAACATATGATTATTGTGTATGTAGCTGAGTTTCTACAATATACAGGGTCATCAGAAATCTTGGAAGTTCCACGGCTCGTATTTCTTGCGTGGAGTCACTGTAACTGGACTCCTGCAGGTGACGAGGACCTGTCACATTATGGCTTTATTAGGAAAATGTTTCAAGTCCCATGGTTTCTGTGTAATGGGGACTGTAATTTCTCGGGCTATTTTAAGTCTCAGTTATGGCTAAAGCAGGAAACTGGATTTTATTCTGAGCTTTAGACATGTCAACGCTGCAGTATAGAGCTTGGGTTTTATAGGCTATCTTCTTACATAAAGCCAATCATTCGCTATGAGACGCTGGTTCTCAGTGTGATAATGTGACTATTGTCAAGCAACCCTATGTACATGTAACAAGACACCTGCGTGCAGCTTTGGGTTATTATACATCACAAATATAAATATATCTATGGGGTTATGTAGAAATAATGGTGCTTTTTCTAGCTGTAAACATGATTCTATGCTGTATAGCACTGCACACGTTACATACATGTGGTAGGAATAGGCACGTATGAGACTTGCTAGTGTCACTAACACACAATGTAGTTACCAGAATAGGATAGACAAAATATTGTGGTGCAATAAAAAGTTCTAAAATATGTGGCTTGTTTTACATCTAGGGTTGCCACCTTTTCTACAAAAAAATACCGGCCATGCTATTGCTTCCATTGACTTAACATTGGCCTCAAGCCAATTTTTTACTGGTCTGCCAGTAAAATACCGCCCAGGTGGCAACCCTATTTACATCACTGATGGCAAAATGGTCAAATAATAATTAGAACACCTTTCTATTTTGGCACAACTGGCACAATCATTTTTTTTATTTCTGGTAGGGGCTTAAATATACATATGTGTGCAAAAAAAAAGTGATGTAATTATAGAATTTATAATATATATGTTTAGTGACATTTTTACACATAACAACTTTACTCCATTTTGTATTCTGTTTTTCGTTCAAATAGAAATTAATTAAATAAAATTAATGATCAAAGCTGTGTCCGATGATATGACCATACAGTGCCAACACATTATTTAGTGGATATACAATACTGTTCAAAAGTTGGTGTGAAAAAATGGCACACATAAGAATGCTTTCAAATGTTGATATGTTAATACTCTTATTTTTATCAGTTAAAGGAACACGACCACTTACCATCTATATTAGACGCACAAGTGTAAAAAAAAAACATTTAGTGTCCCTTTAAGTCTCAGCATTGCTAATGATTTTATCAATTTGTCTTAAATTGCAGATACTGTTTGCAATTTCCAAACCTCGTAAATCCCCTATCTAGTGGCTTTATCCACTTGGCTATATCATGTACAGGTTCACAAGATTCATTTATTAATCACACAAATCTAAAAATATATTACACCTCAATGCATTTGGCAGTGGAAACATATGCATAATAAGTGAGTAAAAATAAACATTTTAGTGTCAGATAGTGGCAGAAAATAGTAAGAACATAATTTAAGGATAATGAATATGTTTAAACTGATGGCTGATTTCAATATCTTGATAGAAACAGTTGATGTGTCTACAGAGCTATAGAGGTACAAGCTGCAACCTATACTGTGTAACCCTAAATCTCACAAAGTGGAACATCAAAAAAATGAAAGCAAAGTATATAGGTGCGCTATAAATAAAAATGTGAGAATATTATGGTGTCCCCACCATGTGGTATACTGTGACAATTGGTGCACAAAAAAATATAAAGGGTACTATACAGCTTTGTCAAGTATATGTGGACGATATCTCTTCAGAGAGGTATATTTACGTAGTATATGCGCCTTCAAATAACAGAGATCTTTGGTGTGCCCTTGGGTACGTTGGTAAATGAGTGTGTTTCAGAACTTCTCCCACAGGGTGTACATCTCTGGTTGCAACATACGATGAACAAACAATGTGTCAAGGCGCATATACTACGTTTGTTTGTGAGTGTCACACAAACACCATCTAGGGTTGCCACCTTTTCTACAAAAAAATACCGGCCATGCTATTGCTTCCATTGACTTAACATTGGCCTCAAGCCAATTTTTTACTGGTCTGCCAGTAAAATACCGCCCAGGTGGCAACCCTATTTACATCACTGATGGCAAAATGGTCAAATAATAATTAGAACACCTTTCTATTTTGGCACAACTGGCACAATCATTTTTTTTATTTCTGGTAGGGGCTTAAATATACATATGTGTGCAAAAAAAAAGTGATGTAATTATAGAATTTATAATATATATGTTTAGTGACATTTTTACACATAACAACTTTACTCCATTTTGTATTCTGTTTTTCGTTCAAATAGAAATTAATTAAATAAAATTAATGATCAAAGCTGTGTCCGATGATATGACCATACAGTGCCAACACATTATTTAGTGGATATACAATACTGTTCAAAAGTTGGTGTGAAAAAATGGCACACATAAGAATGCTTTCAAATGTTGATATGTTAATACTCTTATTTTTATCAGTTAAAGGAACACGACCACTTACCATCTATATTAGACGCACAAGTGTAAAAAAAAAACATTTAGTGTCCCTTTAAGTCTCAGCATTGCTAATGATTTTATCAATTTGTCTTAAATTGCAGATACTGTTTGCAATTTCCAAACCTCGTAAATCCCCTATCTAGTGGCTTTATCCACTTGGCTATATCATGTACAGGTTCACAAGATTCATTTATTAATCACACAAATCTAAAAATATATTACACCTCAATGCATTTGGCAGTGGAAACATATGCATAATAAGTGAGTAAAAATAAACATTTTAGTGTCAGATAGTGGCAGAAAATAGTAAGAACATAATTTAAGGATAATGAATATGTTTAAACTGATGGCTGATTTCAATATCTTGATAGAAACAGTTGATGTGTCTACAGAGCTATAGAGGTACAAGCTGCAACCTATACTGTGTAACCCTAAATCTCACAAAGTGGAACATCAAAAAAATGAAAGCAAAGTATATAGGTGCGCTATAAATAAAAATGTGAGAATATTATGGTGTCCCCACCATGTGGTATACTGTGACAATTGGTGCACAAAAAAATATAAAGGGTACTATACAGCTTTGTCAAGTATATGTGGACGATATCTCTTCAGAGAGGTATATTTACGTAGTATATGCGCCTTCAAATAACAGAGATCTTTGGTGTGCCCTTGGGTACGTTGGTAAATGAGTGTGTTTCAGAACTTCTCCCACAGGGTGTACATCTCTGGTTGCAACATACGATGAACAAACAATGTGTCAAGGCGCATATACTACGTTTGTTTGTGAGTGTCACACAAACACCAACTAGGGTTGCCACCTGGCCGGTATTTTACCGGCACAGCCGGTAATCGGCTCTTAAAAACCGGAGCCGGCATGTGTAACATACCGGCAATACAGAAGCCGTTTTTTAAAAAATCTTTTGCGATCGCGTTCCGCCCCTTTAAGTGCCGATAACTGCGGGTGTTTCCCCAGCTATCGGCATTGAGAGTGTAAAGATCGGAGGATCGTGTACCTGTCCAGCAGCAGCAGAAAGTGACTTCTCACAGCCATTTCCTGCTGCTGGAGCTGTTTACACGGAGGAGGGAGACACAGCAAGCTGGAGGCAGAGGTAAGCAGGTTAGATAGACTCTCTTTGGGGGGACTAGTGGCAGAGAAGACCTATTTTATTTTGTTTTACTGATACCCATACTTGGGTCTCAAGTGTCAATGATGTTGGGCAAGGTCAGTTATTAGAGAAACCAGAGATTATTAATCTTTTTATTCTTCCCAATTTGTTTCTTGTCTCTGTTTTTTTTTTTTTTTTTAACTGTTTCATTCAAGTGGAATCAATCTACTAAAACATCCATCATTATATATTTTTCTTAATTAGCCCTTATTAAATGGGCACTATTGCTATCAAGCTAATAGTAAAATCATGTATAGCAAATGACGGCATTTATTAAAATGCAGTGCCATGTTTTGTGTTTGGATCAGTTGGTAAATAAAAGTTTTGGAATTACTACTTTGTTGTGATCCATGCCCCTGTCCTTGGATGTGAAGAGTTAAACAAGTCTTGAACTGAAAAGCTGACAACTTATATTCTGATTTTTTTCCTGGATAAACCATAGTAGTGGAAGAAAGTTTACTTATTATAGTTTGGTTTATTGATCTTGCTTTTTTAACACACATCCACAACTTTTTTCAAAAGGCATCTCTTGTGTTTAATAGCACAACCTCACTTTAACAAAATTCTAAAAAATATATCTCAATATTACATATCAAGGCAGGAACATTGTTTTTTTATTTTTTACATTTGTATTAAAGGTTACTAGATCACATGGCCTTTTGAGCTGGAAATGTGTGAGTTTGGGGTGTATACTAGTGGTCATTTGATAACTTTAAGTTATTAAAACACATATTTCCTATCAGGACCTGCCATTGCGTTGTACGTCATGATTAACGGCAATGGCAAATCACTGTAATGCAAGAATTGGGTTACCTGAAGTGCTGTCATAATGGGATGTAATGGTTGAAATAAAAAAATACTGCACAAGCAATTTTAATTTTGTCTGGAAATTCAGGTTCTAATCTAATTAGTGACTAAGGCTAGGTTTGCCACCAAGATAGTATTTTACCGGCAGGTCGGTAAAAAACGGCTTAAGGCTATGGAGGCGATAGCATGGCCGGTATTTTTTTGAAGAAAAGGTGGCAACCCTAACACCAACACTAGGAATCTGTACATATTGCACTATTTGTGTTGTGTGTGTGTTCTTTTAATACAGTTACCGGACAGAAACTGTCAGATATACCTCTCTGAAGAGATATTGTTCACATATACTTATCAAAGCTGTATAGTACCCTTTATATTTTTTGTGCACCAATTGTCACAGTATACCACATGGTGGGGACACCATGATACACTCAATATCTGTCTTTGAGTCCATTACTTTAAAATTCTTCAGTATCCTCAAAAAGGTATCCAGCTGTCATAGGCAAAGATCCTAATTATATTTAACTGTGGCATACTGAAAATAGAATGCAATATTTTGTGAGAATGTAGAAGCAGTAAAGCAAATACATAACATATACAACACAGAAAGCGAAACAAGAGTGGTGAAAGAGGGCAATTTTGAGTTAGGCTTTATCAAGGTGGTGAATGCTCTAACTGCAGTACTCATTGAAACCCCAAGGTTGTAGGCTCTATTATTGGCTTCACGGTCTTGGCCACTCCTACTTCTCAGGTTGCTAAAATGAGCATCATTTACTTGGGTAAAGATGACATCTGTTAGCAGCTACCTCTTTAACAAGCTCAGAGAGACAGAGTGTTAAAAGCACCTTTTTTTAATTTAAAATCGATTTTTATATTATCCAAACCCCTACCCTTACTTCATTATTGGATTAGGAAATGTATTTAAAAAAAAACACAGAAAAGGCAGATGGACAGCGCAAGTGACATAAGGAAAAAAGAGTTGACATGAAGTACAGGTGAGAAAATAAATACTAGGAAACCAAAATATGAAGAAAAAATTCACATCTATGATGTCAAGAGAGAGGGGGACTATTCATATAATTTGGAACCAAGTAGGGTTAAAATTATCCCATTTACTGGCTAACTGATTTTTATCATTTTAACCCATCTTATTTCCGTTTTTTCCACGGCTAACATGGTACTACTCCTTTACCTACATATAATTTGTAAACCAGTTTTAGTAAGGAACATTTTAACCTTTTTTTCACAGTCCGTTACTGTGTTGTCACCAGATTACACAATGTAAGCCCCTCTGCTTAACCTGCATAGACTCAATTTATGGACCAAAATTGATGATGAAAATCACCTCAAATATAAGTAAACAGGCTTTGCATTCAACGATATATGTCTATTATCTGTAGGCATTGGACACATCATTCTGAAACAAATTATCTAAAAATAGAGTCTAGTTGTCCGTCTCTGTTAATGTCAAACAAACATGTGTATATTATGCGACATGGTAAATGACTTAGGCCTTTGAAGACGAGTCAGAACTGCCCCGGAGCCTTTCTCACTCTGACTTGTGAAAATAAAAGCATTTGGCGCTATTTCTAGCATACATTTTACAAAACGTGTTCGTAACCCTTTTATTTCCTCTTATCAGAACTGTTCTGGTCACCCAGGATGGAATGTGTGGTTTTCGTTATAAGCACCGCAAATAAGCCAAATATGACAGAATGGCTGCATGCTATAAATAATCATTCCGGTGTAGAGTTATATTAGGCGGTAACTCAGATGGTATGATAATACCTAGCAGTCTAATCATAGACATGCCAGGATTGAGATGAAAATAACTGTCTAAGAATAGCTGCCCCAGGAGAGCCAGCAGGCTAAAGATATCCACGGATTTAAGCAGCTTGCATTTTAATTTATTTAAGAATAATCTTTAACAAGCTTTCCTTTGCCATTTTCTATTTAAATGATTAATATTGATTTGTTGCATCCATGTTTGCTCGTCAGTCAGTAGTGTTCAAATGTCACACAATGTAACTACAGAGTAACATGCTGTTTCTCCAGCATGCTTTATTCATTTATTAGAATAACTCTTTAAACATTGATTGATTTTATTAGTAAGGGAGCTGACACTGAATATTACAAGGCTAACTCTTAATACAGATTCATACTGTAAAAATGTAATCATTTTTATTTTAATTACACCCCTCAACTGCTGATATGTTTTAAAGCGAATCTGTCTCTGAAACAGTTTTCATTTTGTGAAAGTATAAAACATATAATAAATATGATTTCAGGCCTGTTATGGATTATTACCTGGGCATATTGAAATTACTGACAATATTATATTGTAACAAAGAGTGAAAGATATACACTGACAGTTGGATCTATGAGGATTATATAGATAGATGTGTATAAGAGAAGGATTTACAGGATCATATCAACTTCCTTAGACATATAGCAGCATCTTTAATGGAAATGCAGCCATAAGTGTCTGTTGGTATCAGTACCATTCACACAGCTTATCTCAAGAGAAAGCAAACAGATTCAGATACAATCACTTTCTCCCCCCTTTCACATGGGCTGAATTGCCAAACACATAGGTCTAGAATCATGAAAGCGATTGGACACAGACCAGCTTCCATTTTTGTCCTGTAAGAGAAAGGGACATCAGACAGCTTTATAAAGCCACTTGTGAGAGGTTATCTGCCTGGCAATTTGTTTCTCTATATTATGATTACAGTTGACTTTTACTTGAGTAGTACTGGGTTCTTCTACCAAATGTCAACAGAGGTATCCAAGTACCAATGTGCAATATTGAGGACTTGGAATATTATTGGTCTGTGATCTCCTAGTTGTACACAGTACATATAGTGTACACATCACAACATGGGATCACATGGTAGATACTGGAAAACATTTGATAACTATTTTGATGTTATATATTATATTGTAATCACTGTCACCACTTTATCAAATACAAAAAAGTCAGCAAAGCTCATGCTCAAATATACGATTTGCATCGCATGACATTTCTTTTATATATCACTTTCAAAGAAGTTATCATAACATCCTACATGTAGCAAAGCTCTAAAAATAGAAATACTGCAACTAGAACTATCAGTAGGTGGAAAATATTCTCAAACGTGCAGTCAGTACCTGAATCAATTGTTACTACACTATACCTTGGTCCTTGAGAAAACTACTGTGGATGTGCACATTGTATCATGATGTGGGTCATGGTTTCAAATTCAATTTATATTTTGAGGATGCAAAGTTAGCATGTTCCATACCCTACCTAATCTTATCAGATTTTGAGTACTGAGCATGCCCAAAATGAACTGTGGTGAATGGCAGTGAAGTGCAAAAATCAGGCATTAAAAGCCGAGTGGGAGAAGTTTGCCAAACTCAATTATTAATGCCTTTTATTTTTGGAATTCAAGTTAACCACAGTAAGCATTTTAGTGAATTAACCCTGGTTATATCAACACTGGACATGCACAATGGCAATATCATACATGGGATCTGAGAGGCTTAGATATTGCCTCCATAGACGTAACATTGGCTACAAGCCAATTTATTACCAACCTGTTGGTAAAATACTGACTGGGTGGCAACCCTACATGTGAGACACACAGTGACTCATGCATGTACATTATGGCTGTATGCCTCTGTGTAGAGATATATTACATTTACAGATTGTTTTAAAAAGCTTGAATGACATTTATATAATATAACATTGTAGAAAAGCACTGCAACATTTTGTATATACACAATGGAACAGAGACAAGCTGTGATAAAAAGTGCTAGAACAAGACCAAAGAAGGGATTTGACATAGGAGGGGAGACAATGAAGAGTAATGGTGCAACAAAGAATAAAAGAAAGAGTAAAATGAATATAAGATTGCATAATGGGCTGACGAGATGGGCTGGTTTGTTCTTTATCTGCAATCACAATCTATGTTTATATAATTGTACCACCATAAAATGTTACATTAGCCCCTGAACTATGAAGCAAAAGAAAATGCCATTCCAAACTGATTTATCGATCAGCACTGGTGACACTAATTAAACTGAATGACAGCAGAAGTTAAATCAATATATGGATCAACTGACCATTACTCACAGATTTTTGTCGTTTGCTTTTAATACCTTCCTTTCTCTTTCTATTGTTCCAATTACAAATTATTATAATGTCTTTCAGAAAGGTCAGCACTAAATCAAAACACAGGTGTCCATTAACCACTGAGAGTCACATTCTCAATGCTCCACACTGAGGACTTATTTAACCACCATAGAGTACACACACCATAGAGTACACACACCATACAGTACACACACATAGATAAGGTGCCTGGTTAGATTGTAGGCCTTGTTTATCTTATTGCAACCCCTCCCCCACATAAACGGATATTACAAAACTAAAACAAAGAATTATAACCACAAACTAGTATATATCTGTCTAGTAGAGTCAAAGAGCAATAAATATATAAACATTTAACACGGTACTCTCTCTTTGATCTGGAATCAAAGACCTTTGTGTCGTAGAAAGAGGGACCGTCTTTAACATGGTTATCTAAAATGATCTATGGTTAGAATTTACACATGGGGCTTACCTATAAGAATGAATGCTAATCAAAATTCACATGAAATAATGTATTGTACAACAGACAAATAATTGGCATGATCTCACTACAGAGTGTCACAAGGTATTGTGACTTAAAATAAAATTCCCATTTGTTTTTAAAACGGATGATCACAGTGTGAGCATGAGTAAACAGAAATAGGGAATGAATAATGGAAAAGTGATAAGAATGTTTCATGATTTAATGCAAGGAAAAGGGACAATGATTATGGTGACAAATATCACATTACGAAATAAGATACTGCATGTTGGGTAGACAGTGACATGCTTGACACACTGTGCCAGAAACCAGTATTACACAATCCTGTCTTCTTCTGGATAAACAAAAACAAAGAGGGGTACCTGGAAAGGCTGGCCTTCAAGGATGTATTTTATTAACAATATTTATACAGAACGGTCTTATGCAACTGTATCTGGATATTAATGCGGCATTAACAACCTTAGATGCACAATGTGATGCAACACTACTGTTCACCTTCAGAATTATTTGTGATTTATGACAGGTAATAATAATAATAATAATAATAATAATAATAAAACAAGATCACGGTAAACCCTGTTTGGATTGCTCAATGCAAAGTTCACTCCTCCCAAGTAATTTGAAATCAAGGTGAAGACAACATAAACAATTAATTAAACCCTAAGTGACATTGGAGGCACATGTACGTCCTGTGTCTTTAAGACCATCTGAGGCAATCAATAATCACCTCCGGTGATCAGGAGATGCTTCCATGAGAAGGTATCAGTAAATAGCCCTCTGGCATATGATTGCTCCAGCACAACACTGGAAATGGAGCTTCCCTATGGGCAAGAGCTTCAGATGCAGTGTGTCGCTTTGTTGAAGTTGCTAGATTGTCCCTAGAGCAAGTCTATAATTTTACAACTAAAAAAAAAAAAGAACAGCAATAGTCAGGGTTCCTGATCATCAGGGTTTGAGGGGTCAGAAAATCACTGTAGGGGAAATTTGTTAGGGCAAAAACGCTACTTTGGGTTGTTGCCTTATAACTTGCAAAAAACACACGTATTCATTACCAATTTCTAAACTCAGGGCAAGTATTAGAAACTGTTTAGACACTATCTTTTTTACCATTTCTAATTGTGTAAAAGATTTTCAGGTCGAAATTAGAAAAAGTGTTTGTTTCAATATTTTGTCATATTTGAGAGACCCCTTCTTATGGTGATAAACAGTATATAATATGTGTGGGTAAGTTAAACGAGAAAAATTGCAATTATACTTAAAGACAAACACTGCAGATGTGTAAAAACAGCCTCTGTCACTAAGAGGTTAATTCTATGTGTATTATAATCTGCTTGTAAACTATAGGTAAATCAAGTTCAAGGTTCTACACAGAACTTCAATCAGATATCTGTACTGATCTATACAGTACATAACATACCATATTGGATAAACAGATCAATGTTGACAAAATGATGGAATCTGGCATATCTAACACCATGGAAAGGTGGGATATGGATATCTATTAAATGGACTTTGCTATGTGCAGGGGCTGATTGCACTGTATGCTGGTCATGTGTGGCACATCCACCTTTTATTGTCAGCTCAAATAAACCTTTTTTTAAATAAAACAAATATTGATATACATTTGTTAACCGGTCAGTTAGCAAATATGTAGATACAATTTAGAATATATCTGACCATGACTAAGCCCAAACTAAAGTAAAATCAATTTATAAAATGAATTTCTGCACACGTCCTTATCACTAGACAGTTACAATGATGATATATAATGCAGAGATTACCAACAATAGGTAACCATACTGCTCTGAAGACTGGGGACTGCAACGTCAACTTCACACTGACAATTATAAGCAATGTATAATATAAAAATGGAAAATAAACAGGAAGCCAGGGCAACTTAAGCAGCTGTGGACTTCAATACTACAACTCACCTAGCCTTCTAAGTCATAGTCCACAACTGTTGTTTCTCTATACACCCATCCCTGAAACTTCTAATAGCCATAATGGATTTAATAGAGATAATGTATCAAATTAAAACAATTAAAAAAAGCAAATCAAGAGAAAAATTCCATTGGGGTTTTAAGGAAATGGCTCCACTTTTAGAAAATTGGTTAGGAATTGATATTTTATATAGACACCTCTAATTCTCCTCAATAGACAGCAGACCAGGATTAAGTCACATTTTATAGTGCACTAATCTAGTTTGGCAGACAACTGGTGATAACAAGCAGTGTGAACATTCTTAGGCTGAGCTCCACCGGAGTGATGGGATTTACTGTACATGTTGTATTAACGAGAGGATGAAACATAATGCAGAAGCATAATTCCATCATCGAATGTCCAGAATTACCAGTGTGAAGAGAAGATGACTTGATAAATACAAGAAATCACTGAGAGAAAAACATAATATGCCTCAGATTAGAGGAATTCTATTAACATGTAAATCAGACAACACGGCATATCAGTTGTATGTTCTAGAAAATGGTTGAGAGGATGATTTGCCAAGAGCAAATGTTTTATTTTTACATTTATTTATAATAGTCCTCAACTGTGTAATGAAATTTGCCCACCTATACTGAAAATATTTGTTAATGAAAAGAAGCTTATTGGTGCTGTAATGTTTGAGAGCCAAGTCACACCTGTTACAAACTGGAAATATTGACATCTTATTTGCTTTAGCCTTGTATGTGCCTTGCACTCCCATTTGGCATATACCCGGTTAAAAAAAAAAACTATTTATTAACCCTTTCCGATGTTGTAATGGGCAATTTACCTAACAAGTCTATTTGTTTACATTATATAAGAGTTACATAAGTTTTTTTGGGGTGTGGGGATAGAATGCAACACTGGTGTGGGGACATTGCATTTAATATATTTTACCTTAATATATTAGTTAGAACAAGTATAGAACATACACTGCTCTGTGAGCTGGTTTATACCAGAATATCTCCCACAATCCATTCTGCGGGTAATCAAATTCTGCAAAGGATTATGGGAAGAGCAACCTGTGTAAATCTCCTATACTGGCAAGCTGTATTTAGTGAAAAGCCAAATGATTAACTACTATAAAAATTTGCTGGTCTATTCATTATACAGTGGACACTGTAGTAATGTTGGAAAAAATCTAAATCTCACCTATTTTTTCAATCCACATAGTAATGTCTGACTATGCTGTTTAGTGGTCTGCAGCACCTAATTATAACATTAACTGTTCTTCTAAACTCGTCCAATGATTCATAGGATCCCATTATTCTGTATCTATGACGGTAATGTACACTATCGAGTAAGCCAAAGTTTGAAGAGCCAAAAAAAAGGTTCCCATGTACAACAGAGCAAGATACATGTTCCAGTCTTTTTAGGGTGCTTGGTATGCTAAATGATTTCCATTCCTTTTTTAGCTCCGCATTGATGTGTAGGTGTCTCTAATTATATAACTCCTGATTCCTAATCACCCCATTCATAAGAAAAGCCTTTTCAGTAAAAATTGAAGAAGGCAAAGCAGTAATTATAGGAATAAGTGTAGGAAAGTACTGCTTTGCATGACAAAAATGTAAGATTCATGAATGTTTGGAAGCATTTCTTTGTTAACAGCATAAACACCCTAACCCCTTGGATAATACCTTTTCTTGTGTCTATTCAATGAAATAAGACTTCCATAAAAGTTGATATTTTTGTTTGACTTTCCTCATAATGGTCTCGTATCTCATATACAAATGTATATACAGTATACTGTGCACACCTAGGATGCTCAGCCAGCTATATTGCTAAAAGTTTGGTATAACGGATCCACTTTTATAAATACGGGCTTAAAGTGTGGCACAAACTAGATGTGACGTTAACAAATATCAGCTAAGCCACTAAGTGCCAGAGAGCTAAATATACCCTTCATGAACGCAAAGGGTTTAATATAGTGTTTGCACTCGGTGAACATATACTTACATGGCATTTGTGACCTGATTACATGTTAAGTTAATGGAGAAATACACAAACATTAGCATGACCTGTCTATTTTTTTGGATCAGTGCATATTTTTGGTTGTATTAATGGGCGTTTGCTCACAGCCATGTTTGCATATGCTAATGAACCTTTGTCACCTTGATGAGATTACAACATCACAAGGGCTTGTTACTGCTTGTGGAAAAGGTAGACTTTGCATCCAATATAGGATTGCATGTTGGACTGTGGTAACTATCTACAATGGCTTGCAAGATCTGCCATTTTTTCCTGGATACAAATACATTGGATATGTTGCCGTGCAGTATGCATAATTTGTTTGTGTGTCCAGAATTATTGATGATAGGTAATAATTGTGCATAAAAATATAGAATATGTCAGCAAATAAGAACCATTCGGCTCATCTAGTCTGCCCAATTTTTTTAATACTTTATTAGTCCCCAGTTCCCTGTCTTATACCTAGGATAGCCTTGTGTCTATCCCACGCAAGCTTAAAATCCCTGACTGTGTTTACCGCTACCACTTCCGCTGGAAGGCTATTCCATACACATGTAACACTACTGATAATAAAAAGCAATATTGCATATCCTTTGCATAATGAAAATCTATCATAATAGATGTTTCTATGGCAGTGCCATGTAATTTATTACATATGGGCAATTTGTTATATCATTTTTCCTAATCTAGAATCCCCACATCCAAGCCTCTGAATTTCCTTGATACATTTAATTAAGATTTTGCACAGTTCAAAGTAGTCAGTCTAAACATCAGTATAAATATTGCTCATGCTGTGAATGTAGAGAATAAAAATGAATAAAAAAAATGTCTATCCGTTATGTTAACAGAATTGCATACAAATGCCAAAAAAAATAAGACCCGTCTATGCTCACAATGTGTCCGTGGTGTTTCTTGTTTATGACTGCACCTGTGGCTTGATACGCAAATTAAACTTTTCAATGGGAAATATTTAATTTGCATATCAAGCCACAAAGTGATGTCATAAGCAGGACACATGACAGACATTTCAAATCTATTTTCTCTTATTTTATGTATTTTCTTGTAATTTTGCTGCAAAGTGTCAGGAGTTTTCTAAAAAGGCACAATTGTCATTTGTTATGTATAAGGGCTTTTGCTCCTTTTTATAACTGCCAATACTTTGTACTGGTGGGAGATGGACCTCCATCAAACAGTGTTTCGTAGGGGTGCCACGAAAAAAATCAGGCCTTTTTCAAAGCCTGATTTTTTTTTTTATACAGCACAACCTAAATGTACGTATTCAGCGATGGCAACGCAGATTCACAAAATGTGCTAGTATTTGCCGCCATCTGCGTGTGCGCCGTGTTCATACATAACTCCTGATGTATAGCTTTACAAATTTTTTATTCTCTATTTTCAGCATTTAAGCAAATTTTAGGTTACAGAGTTCCTTTAAAAGTATAAGTTATCATGAGCAAAAATGCATATTCGTGTGATGTCAGACGCAGGTGCACAGACCCAGGCCTAACATGTCAGATTCAGCGTATGACAAGTATGATGACATGTTTGATCTCATGTTCCAGTGCTTCAGTCCAGAGTGCCCAGTTCCAGCCATGGGCCTGCAGATAACTAAAAACAAATACACTATGAACTTTTTCAGGTGAGTTATTTAACTCTACACTCTCCTATTGTTCATTGTCAGTTACAGTATGCAAAAATTCCAATGGGCTAAGAGCTTGTGTGACAATCCTGGTAACCATTTGATATAATAATACTCCACTACACTGTGTAAAACTTGCATGGAAAATAAATGTGATTATAAACATTTCTGACATTAGTTTCTTTCTGATGTCACCGTGTGTCTTTTCTTCTGATCAGTTTTCCCTTTCAGTATCAGCTGTTGAACAGAACCTCTTCCAGCTGCAAAATCATCACAGAGATCAAACAGGTAAAGGGTGTTTTCCCCAATAACATTTGTCCCAGGCTGTAAATAACTATGTGTCTGAATTCCTTTTGCTAACTGGGCTGATCACGACTGCACCCAGCAGTTGGCTGTCCTGAGAGTTTTTAAATCAGATAAAGCAGAGTCCAGGTCAATTTGTGATTCTTGAAAACCTATTTCCTTTAAAGTCATGCAGTCATTGTAATAGTAACACTCATTATAACCAGGCCTGTCTATTCCACTTGGCAAAAGGGGCAGCTGCCCAGATCCCTACACCCCAGAGTAGCTGCTTTTTCTCCCAATGACTGTGCTGTGGATTTTTCTCCTTTCCTTCCACTTTGTGGAGACCAAGTCCAAAAATGATGTGGGCACCCATCAGTCTGAAAACAGGCCGCCCTCATTATCATGGGAGCAGGCTGCTACAATGTGGAGGGAGGGAAATAAAACAAGCATTGGCAAACAGTTATGTTATGGAGAAGGATAGCACCTGATCTATCCAGTTAGGTGTAACCATACCTGTCACAGAGGTTCTTCTATTGCTGAGATTAATGTGGATGCAGGGATAGGCAAAGTGTCTGTACAAGGACAACAGTGTCCGTGGCAAGGTCGGTGAAGGTCCAAAGAACATCATTATATTGTCCGTCACAAAGTCCAGTGAATGTAGACCATGAAGATTGTTGGTGCCCATCCCTGTTTGGAAACTGGATGGACGTGTAAATGGTGGAGACATGAGCGCTCTTATAAAAGAGGGTTGGGAAAGAAGGAGTGCTGATATTAGGGAGGGTTGTTTTAAAATGAAGGGAAGGTGCTGGATTGGGGAGGAGCGATCCAAGGCAGTGGATAGCAGAGATGGGGACCTGATGGTGAATTTATGGAGCCTGTGAAGAAGAGGGAGCGGAGGTAACAGCTGGTGGTTTTTAGATAGGGCAATCTGATGGAAGGGGGATAAGGGTTATGAGATAAGGTGGAGTTCAAGAGAGGTTAGGGAAGGAAGGCTAATGAGTGTCAGGGATGGATCAATCAGATTAGGAAGGAGTGTGTGGAGAGGGCTAGAAGAGGCTTGAATAATGGAAGGAAATGGGTACTTGGAAGTGTTATGAGGGGCCGATTAAATGACTGTAAAGTTGATGGTGCTGAAATGAATGGAGAGTATGCTTAAACGGAGGGGAAAATGGTAGCTGAGTTGGAGGGAAGATTGAGGAACTGATTGGTCCCACAAGCAGAGGCTTGCCGAAAGCCCTTACTAATATTAAAGATGGCTTTGATTAACATAGATGTAATACTGGTGTGTATTTATTAGACAGATTGCCCCAAACAGGTTACAATCTACATTTTATTTACATTAAATTATCAAAACCAATCATTTAAATGATTCAACTAAAGAGAATATGGTATAACGTGAGAAATAATCCCAATCTAAATGCAACTGGAAAAATTGTGTTATGTCAATATATAGGTGTATTTGCATAGGTATTTACATATACACATTTTCATTTTTTATGATATGCTTGAAAATGTAACATCACACTGTACATACTCTGGGGAGTGCAGTTAAAAGCATGATAAATCTACATGTCCTTGTCCTAGTAAAGCACTTCATTAATAATAAATAAACTTGTTCTGTGAAGGGGAATCTGAATTTAAAGCAGGTGCTTCCACTGGTGGATTAGAGCTTCCAAAGAATCAAGCTACTTGAGTCTTACTAATATTAGAAAAGGTTGTATTAGCATGCCATCCAAAGCATGTGTACCCAGGAAAGAGGTCATCCTTTACTAAAAACAAACAAAATAAATATTCCTCAATGTTTTTTAAGAGTTAATTAAACAAACCTAGTACAAGCCTCTTTGAGGAGAGTGTACAGGTATCAGTCCCATTTGGACAGTCTACTCTCAAAAATTCTACTTTGTTCACAGTTCTCCTATTTTTCAAACCACAAATAATGCAAACAGTTTAAAAAAATATCTAAATATTTGTGCATTTACACCATGGAGAAAATCACCAGCAACTAAGGTAAATTTTTCCCATGTCTATACAGAAACCCAAGGGACTGAGATTTCCGAATCTATGTGCAGCTCAATAAATGGTTCATTTTCCATGTAAGGATTTTTAAAGGGATCTTGGTTCTACAGTTAGAGCCAGAATTTGATAATTATTTTAATTTATGTCTTACTTTTAATTAATTTTATATTCGATAAAAAGATTAAGATGCCTTTGGCTCTGTAGCTCTTCCACACCCATGGCTAGAAAGTAAAAAATTGCTAAACCACCCCACGCACATAACTCCCAACAGCTGTAAGGTGGCAGGATGCCTATCCCTGACTTATAAAACCATATTTCAAAAATGTATACACTGAAACAAACACTTAATGTTCATCTGAGATTAATATTCACAGAGACTTTAGGGCGGTTCTGCAAAATGTTTGAGTAAAATAGCTTGCTTTGGTGGGTATGTAGAAAAGGGGAAGATGACGATATCGAACTTACAGAAATAGAGATGGGAAATGATTAATGTTTTCCTCTGTTGTAGTCAGAATTCAAAGTATGCCATAAAATACACAGATGTGCCAGCTATCACTGTACTGTCAGGGTCAGTATGTGTCACAAAAATACAGGTCATCTGAATGGAAGGTGCATGATGAAAACCCATGTCTGTACTATTTATATGTCAAATGGGAAAATCAGATGGGCTACATCTAATATCCAACAAACGATATGAAGAAAAACAATGAGCGTATGATGGAGACACTCACACAAGTTTATTGAACTGAGATTCTATGGTATATATCCACTGTGGTCTATTTTGATTAGACTTCTTGGTAGAAAGTGCAAATGTCCCATAAGTGAAACATTTTCAAATGTACCATTTGTGGCATCTGGGTTGCATTCTTAAAAATGATAAACCATTTGACCAGTGAACGGGCACAGGGAAAAAAAGCTTTGTCATTAATAGGTGAGTAAAATGTAGTTTTTTTTAGCACAGGCTTTTGCAAAATAATAATATTAAATCAAATACCAGTCAATGTGGAGTTTTATAAAAGGGAAACATGAAGTCCAAAGCAATACTAAACAAAAATACAAAAAAATATACACATTTCTCCATTTCCTGCTATTGCCACAGCATACTCATTAATGCTCAAGTAAATTACCTATCCGTTTTAAAGCTACTTGGCACAAAAATGATTTGTCCAAACATTTGTGAAAGCAAAGCACTGCCCTATTAACTGGACTGGAGAAAAACCTGAGGCACTAAAGGGTCTACTTAATAAACAAGAAAGGTTCTCATATCTACAGTTGAAACATTTCATTAAAAGAATGAATAAGGAATACATATTACCACAGGGAGAAACCGAATTTGAAACCTACTGCACGCAGGATAACGGAATAGATAGCCCACTTTCAAGAATATATGGGATACTGACCAATAGAGGAGACAAATTACCATTTTTTTGTTAAACTATGGGAGAGAGATCTGAGTCTCACACTTACAATAAAGGAATGGTTAAAGTGTTTTACAATTGTACAGAAATGTTCAGTGTCAAGTAGTCATCAAGAAGTGGCCTTTAAAGTTCTCAGCAGGTGGTATAGGGTACCAACCATACTATATAAATTCTGTCCACAGGTGAGCCCAATCTGTTGGAGATGTGACAGGGAGAGAGGAGATATGTGGCATGTGACGTCTGGTGGAGGTGTCAGTTAATACAGACATACTGGAGAAAAATTAAGATTATACAACCTTAAGAGAGACGCAAAATCAAATTAACAGCTGAACTGGTAATGATCCTCCACTACCCAATGTCGGTTAAAAAGTTTAAGAACTCTTCGATGATTAAACTTAGGAAGCATAATAAATCACCAGACTGGGAAACATGGCTTAGAAATGTAAGTGTTTAAGGAGGATTGAGGAGATAGCAGGGGGGGAAAGGCAAGAACAATCTGGCTCCCATGGGATCAATTTTGTGAGTCTGAACAATATCTGGAGCTGAGTCGGTGGGAGAGTGGAGACTCTTAGGAATACATTCAGATAAAGTGAACTGATATGTAAGAGGAGAGGAATGGACCAGATGGGGGTGGGAGTGCGGTAGGTGAGAATGGGAGTTGGTGAGAATGTGGTAAGGATGGGGATTCGGGTGTAAAATAGCTATAGATAAAAGAAAGCCGAAGGAGATACAACTTTGAATGGTAACTTTAAGAGGATGAGGAAGAGGGAAGGAAATAAAGGCAACAAGTGTTGTCACCCGAAAAGTAAGGGAATAGGAACCAATAATGTTTGTAGACAATAAAGGAAATGAAAGAGGTGGTTACGTAGGTAGTAAAATGAGGAAGAACATGGGTAAAGGTATATGCATATATTAAGCACTAAATTGTTACCCCATCAAAGAAAAATGGAAGGCAAATAGATATGTATTTATATATATATATATATATATATATATATATATATATATATATATATATAGTGTTTTACCATGGTTTTAATAACTTATTAATAACCTATTGGATGCATGGGTATATTGTAATGTTAAAGGATGACTATTCTTGTAATTTATTTGTATTTTTCCAAATAAAAACAAATAAAAAATAAAGAGAATTGAGGGAATTTCAATTGTAGGTCAATGAAGCCGAGTTGGAAACATTTTCCAACACAGCTGAATGGGAGCATTTTTCTCAGCTACTTTGGCCTTATGCTTGAAATTCCCATCTCAATTCCCATCTCAGTTACTTTATTGAGTAGACCCTTGAGACTACAATATATATTAAAATACAATATCAGGTGAGGATGATGGTGCAGGAGATATGGGCATCCCCTTTCCAGACAAAGAGAATGGGAACCCTAACTTCTAAAATGGATATGATGGAACAAGCTACAATATTTATTAAGCCACTTTAATCAGCCTTTCGTACTGATAACTTGTGATTAATGAAGCAATGAACTAAAAACTATAAACTGACAATTATAGCCTGTTGTTACTGGTTTAGTAAATGAAGATACTCTTATAACTACACATTAGGTGTAAAGCAGCCCATCAGACTATTTGTTCTACGATTCTCTCCCCCCTCCTACCTGGGAACATTAGCCGTTAAAGGGACATGATATATCTCTTAAGCTATTCAGAAAGCTGGTTATGCAATGAAAGTTTCCAGGAGTGTTTATGCCAATACAGGACAGTACCCCATTTTTATTTGCCAATGTGGGGAAATGTTACCACTGTGTAATCTGTAATGTTTCAATAATCATATATTTTGCTTTATGAGAAAAATGTTACAAAATATTTCAGTGTAGTTCTGTTTATGCGCAATAATAGTCTACATATGCTCTAGTTATATATAGTTATATATATATCTAGTTATATATATATGCATTCCTGTTATGTTTATCCCTGGATGCATGTCCTTCAATGTGACATATGTGCCTCCTCGAACTTTCCCCAATAGACTATCTCTAAAAATAAATTACAGTGGTCTTATTTTGGAAACAGACCTAGTTTTCAGTTCTATGCTGCTGTTCTTTGCTATAATTCTACAAAACAAAAAATTATAAATTCAACTTAGGACAAGACCAAGGGACATTAATGCCTTAATGGAAAAAATAATGGTTTTAAACATTATTAAATTAGGGTAAATTAAATGGCATCACTGTAAATAATGATAATTATGGGTTATAGTATGAATGTCCATATTCACATTTGATTCAAACTATTTTCCATTCAAGTCATGTATTGTATTAGGTTATTTTGAATGTTTGAGTCAGTGACACAGGTGCTTCCTTGCTTATTACAGACAATAGCACCCTCCAAAAACCAAAAGATGTGTGAAGAAAAAAGTTAAATAACAATATTGAATAAGATATTTGGATGCTCGATTATTGAACATAAGATATATAATGAGCGCACAAACAGAAAAATGTGCCCTAATTTAATACCTATGGATATTGTATAACTGCAATAAAAGTACAATACTGTTTGTGACAAGGCCTAAAATGACTTAACCTTCAGTAATGCCTTTTTTTGAAAAATAAATGTTCCTCTTAATAACCCAGTGTGGGAGCCATTCTCATTAAAACCTCTTTAGCACAGAAATAGTTAACCATAGTTTAAGCTAGCAGGTGTTGGTGTTTTAGCACACTTTCTGAAGACATAAATATGTGATGCGTTTGAAATCTGAAAAATGAATGACAGGTCTTTGTTTAAGCAAAACAAATCGCCATGGAAACCTTACAACACACGTACAGCAATAATTAATAAAATGGAGTTTTAGAATGTATTGTCTGTATAGAAAACTAAAATGATTTCTGTGTTATGTGCTGGCTTGTAGGCACATTGAGCAGTCTCAGTTTCTTCCTCCTCTTGATAAATGTTGTACATTCTCTTCTATGTCACTTATGCTGTAATGCTTATTTAGTCATCTGTTTGTAACCTTAAACCATGTTCTCTTGACAGAGTAGTACTGGAGAGGCTACCAATCAGTTTTTATTAACTAATAGGAAATATAATGTTTTACCCAATAATATATATATATATATATATATATATATATAATATGAAGATGTAACACTCATTGGAGTGTATGATTTAAAACTTAAAATGTACAGCAGCACAAGCAGAGTATTTTAACTCGTTCAGGGCCACATGTCTACGCAATGCAGTCACTGGTGATGGTCTAATGTCCCTTAGTAAAATTCTATCACATTATCACCCTGACTTTTTTTTTCCACTGTAAAAGTGATTAAAATGAAACATATTTTAACATACCTTACAAAAAAAAAAAAACAATATTTCTGATAAGATTTTATGGTTGTCAGGTTAGGAAAGTGATTGAGATGCAGATACACATCTGTGAATAAATGTAACAGAAGGAATTGATACAGGTTCTGATGTACTGATTATCAGTATTAAAATAAATTCAAAGTTGTGATAAAAGAAGGAAGAGATAACAACAGCAACAAAAACTACAATTGCCAAATGGACTGTACCTATATGCAACACTGGCAATCAACAGGGCATTTAAACATGCCTTTATGCAAAGTGGAGAGCACAGCTTGAGGTCAGTCCACTTCTCATCATCTGCATTTCATTTATACTGTAGCTATACACTGGATTGTCCCAACACGTTTCCAATAATGTATCAGGTATAAAAAACACTACGTTGAAAGACAATCAAACAATGCATTGCTTGTGCATTCTGGATTGGAGAGATGGACAGTTACACAACTAGAGGGGTGCAACACTTACCCTTCAGCAGTGAGAGGATTAAGCTAGACATAAAATATATCCCCTCTTATATTTGATGAATGGTAATAATACCATCAATTGTGAACAACATCAACTTGATCAATTATTAAATTAGAAGATCTGAAGCTAATTCAGAAATAAAGAAAAATGATAATAAATTGAGACTAAATAAAAATGTGGAGTAATACTATTATTAAATTGTCCATAATATTAAGCTTATGGTTTTACACTTACCTTTAAACACTGGCAATACATGCAAATGAACGTCATGTCTTGTAACACATTGTATCTTTATTAATAAAGTTATGTTCTCGGGGGAGGGGGCACGATGTTTTATCACAGTGCAGCGTCTTACCTGAGCTGTTCATGCTGTGCCTTCTCTGTTGTGCCAAGTGCTGTTCATGTCCAGATGCCCCATCTGAGGAAAAGCATGATTCACTCTCGTAAATTGTCTGCAGCATATTCCAATCACTCTTTACTTCAGTAACATGAAAGCTTCATCACTGTGCTCTGATCAGACCCTCAGCAGGCTTAACTCCTCCACAGTGGGAGGAGGCAATGATACACTTTGCCAATTATTCCATTTTTATGCACATATTTACAGTGCAAAGTATTCAGGAAGATGGGTAAAAAAAAAAAAAAAAAAATCAGGATATGATTTGCTGCACAAATGCACTGAGCTAGTATTTGTTATAAAGCTCGTGTTTGTGCTCTGCAAAGCCAAGAGCAGGTGCAACAGGAACAATGTCTTTGAAAGGAAGCCCTGGAAATTGGCACAATAAAAGCAACACTAATTATACGTGTAAAATTATTAAAGGTTTGGAATAATCCACTAGCTCTAGGAACATGTCTGTCCATATGTCCTTATAGCTCTCAGTGCATTTTGCTTGGCTGCATCTGTCTCCTCCTCGCTCTCCCCTTCTCTCTGTCTCTCTCAGTAAAGTTGGCTAAAGCTGGTGACAACTCATTTGCATGTGAATCAACAACAACGTGGCCTGGAGGCAACAGAAATAGAACAATGGCCTGCCCCAGCCAAAAATAGGTCAAGCAGGGCCGAGTGATAGGAGCCTGCATTAATGTATTTAAAAATATCACAGCAAACACAGCTGTCCAGTCCCTGTCTTCAGAGAAATGCTGTCAGTTCTCAAAGCCAGATAGCAATCATTAACCTTTTACAAGCTCAGATATTCACAGCTGGTCTTTTCCTGCGATTTAAAAACAAAACAAAACACGGTATATTTATTTCACTGCTGTTTTGAAAAAAATAAATAAAAAAATAAGATACTTTAATTAATCCATTCGTTCCCCAAAGCCATTATGTTAGTTATGTATTAACTGTTGCATGCTAGAAAAGTGGGATGTTAGAATCTTGGAGGGAAATATGACAAGCAGAGAAAAAGAAACATAAATCTGAACTAGTCTATAGTTTATTGTATAAAAGTGGAATAATTAGCCATCATGCTACATGAACCTATTGTGCAAAAATAGTTTTTTTATAAAATGATGTTATTTTAAAATGTGTTATGATCAGGGACAGACAAAGTGTCTGTGGCAAGGTTTGTGATGGCCCATAGATTATTAAATTGTCCACAGACCCTCGTAAATGTCCATCATAAGCATAAGCATGTAGGTGCCTAACCCTAATTATGGTCCTTATTGTTAAGGGGACAGTCTAATCCCCAAACTCTCTTTGGTGCAAGTTGAAGACTACTGCTTGTATAGTGCTCAGGCTTTTTTTCCAGTGTGATTTGATCTAGTCATTCTGCATAAATCAAAATTTTAATTTAACTAAAGCCCTCCTCCAGTGATTACTCTGCAAGCATACTACAGGTGGGGCTGCATTGATTATATAGACACTGAGGATATAAAGTTTTGTTTCATTTAGTCCCTTCCTGTGCTGCTCGAATACAATACATTGTGAGGACTGTGATCCATTTGTACACGGTAGGATGTCTTAACAGTGCAACACATTATCTAGACAGGACATTTCAAAGTCACATAGAGATTAACCAATGTAATACAATTTTTTTTTGGCAGCTAAACTACTTTTCAGATCTTGCTTTAGTAAATAAATAAAGCTCCTATGTTCATTTGAGTTTGACACAGGTCAATATAAATATGTTGTTGTTATTTCTGACTCTCTTCTAAAAAGAGAGCAAGGAGTTATTTTTGCATTGGGCCTAAAAAGGTAGTGAAAATGCATGGTACACACTGTTTCACCTTTGCTATGTAGACCAAAAAAGTGACTTAATCAACTGCTGCATGATAACAATATTTTATCTCCTGGATGAGTGGAACAAAAAAGAAGAAAAGTTTATATGTTAGACACAGGAGTAACATATGAATTATCTTTTTTTTTTAGCTCAGCTTTTCTACTGGTTGTTGTGCAACTCCAGCAAGATAAAAGTTTCCAGTAAAATGTGCCCTCTGCCGAGGTCGCACAACTGTCCAGTGGCGTCCCGAGGGGGGGGCGGGGGTGACACCCGTGCTGCCGGCACCAAACCCCCCCCCCCCCCTCACCCGCATCGCGCTGCTTAACTTTAACTTAGCTGGATGCGGCCGCCGAAAAAAAAAAAATCACAGCAACCGGCTTAATATTCCTGGGCTCTGACTGGCATAATATTCCTGGGCTCTGACTGGCACACTATTCCTGGGCTCTGACTGGCACAATATTCCTGGGCTCTGACTGGCACAATATTCCTGGGCTCTGACTGGCACTATATTACTGGGCTCTGACTGGCATAATATTAATGGTATATGACTGGCACTATATTACTGGTATCTGACTGGCACAATATTTCTGGTATCTGACTGGCACTATATTACTGGTGTCTGACTGGCACAATATTCCTGGGCTCTTACTGGCACAATATTACTGGACTCTGAGTGGCACAATATTACTGGGTTCTGACAGGCACACTATTACTGGGCTCTGACTGGCACTATATTCCTGGTATCTGACTGGCACAAAATTACTGGGCTCTGAGTGGCACAATATTTTTGGGCTCTGACTGGCACAATATTTTTGGGCTCTGACTGGCACAATATTCCTGGTATCTGACTGGCACAATATTCCTGGGCTCTGAGTGGGACAATACTATTGGGCTCTGAATGGCACAATATTCCTGGTATCTGACTGGCACACTATTACTGGGCTCGGAGTGGCACAATATTACTGGGCTCTGAGTGGGACAATACTACTGGGATCTGAATGGCACAATATTACTGGTATCTATAATTGTAAGATTGTCACCTCGTGGGGCTCCTGTGTGTTGCATAATTAATGGCGGCTTCATGTGGGCATAATTATGGGGCACTTGTGTGTGGCATATTTATTGGGCCCCATGTGTGGCATAATTAAGGGACTCTTTTGTGTGGCGTAATTAAGGGACTCTTTTGTGTGGCATAATTATGGGGCACCTGTGTGTGTGTGGCATAATTATGGGGCACCTGTGTGTGTGTGGCATAATTATGGGGCACCTGTGTGTGTGGCATAATTAATTGGGCAGAGGTGAGGCATAAATAGTGGGGCTCTGGTGTGGCATAATTTATGGGGCTCTGGTGTGGCATAATTTATGGGGCTCAGGTGTGGCATAATTTATGGGGCTCTGGTGCTGCATAAGTTATGGGGCCCTGGTGTAGCATAAGTTATGGTGCTCCTGTGTGTGGCATAGTTAATAGGCCATCTAACTGGCATTACTAAGGAATCTGTTTGGCATTGTATGGAGGAAATCCAGGGGGGTGACACCATGAGTTTCCGCACCGGGTGACACCAACCCTAGTGACGCCCCTGCAACTGTCACACTGTATGCAGGACAGTCCAAATTCAGAACCGTAATTCTGTGTTCCTGATTTGATTCTCTGGAAAATACATAATGCGCATGCGTGGTAGCGCTGACACACCACTCCCAAAGCTTCCGCCCCAATGTCCTGATTTTCTCGGGGAAGGAGTTGGGAGGTATGTCTCTATGAATCTGAGCCAGCATGCCACGAGGTGGACTACATAACTAATAAAGCTCAGTCAGCCTGTTGGATGAGTATCATATGAAATGTAGGCCACAACAGCTGGAGTGACACGTTAGTCATCACTCTAGCACACAGATGCACAGCCAACAAATGGCTGGCTGAGAATTATGAAACACTGCACAACAGCATATGGTTGGTTAAGCATGACTCATAGAAAATTGGGGCTAATAAGAGAAAGGGGAGAGATGGAGGCTGTGGATTTATCAAGCAGCAGGAGGAGAGTTGCAAGATGTTCAACCAGTAGTGGTCCTCACAGCTTCTGCGCATATCATTTTCTATAACAACTCAACACGAAAGAACTCTACCACAGACACCAACCAGAGGGGAAGTGTGCCTGGATCTGGTAATACCGAACATGGAGGTGCTTATCTCTAACATACAAGTTAGGGAGCATTTAGGGTATAGTGACCATAATGTGGTATCATTTGAGAAGTTCTCAAATTGGACAGATGTAATAAGTGGAGTACCTCAGGATTCTGTCCTGGGTCCTCTTCTTTTTAATTTGATAATGATCTCCCAGAGGGCATAGGGAGCCATGTCTCAGTGTTCGCCGATGACCCGAAATTAAGTAAAGTAATACAGTCTGAACCTGATGTATATCCACTGCAAGAGGATTTGGACAAATTGGGTAGTTGGGCAGATAAATGGCAAATGCGATTCAGTGTAGACAAGTGTAAAATTATGTATTTTGGGTACAATAATAAAAATGCAACCTATAGTTTAAATGGTGTTTCCTTGGGGAAATCTACTAATGAAATTTTTTTGGAGTAGTTATAGACAATAGACATAAAAGTAGTGCACAGTGTCAGCTGGCAGCTGCAAAGGCCAATAAGATATTGGGGAGTATTAAAAGGGGTATTGACTCACGGGAAGAAGATATTATTCTCCCTCTTTATAGGTCCATGGTAACCTTGCATATGCAGTTTAATTCTGGGCGCCTTTTTAAAAAAAAAAGACATCATGGAACTAGAGAAAGTGCAGAGGAGGGCTACAAAACTAATCAGGAGAATAGAAAGTTTTGGTTATGAAGAAAGGCTGGAAAAGTTAAATCTGTACACGAGAAACGGCAGCTTAGAGATGATATGATGATGCTATATAAATATATACAGGTCCCATACAATGGGCTTTCTAAAGACCTGTTCAGTAAGAACAGTACAAAGTACAAGAGGTCACCCTGTCGGCACAATCGCCGGGGAGCCGAACAGGAAGCATGGAGGGACCATGCTGCCTGCCACTAGCCACCAGGGAAAGGTAAGTGCTGATGGGAGTCAGAGTGTGTGTGATGGGAGACAGTGTGTGTGACTGAGTGTGATGGGAGTCAGATTGTGTGTGACTGAGTGTGATGGGAGTCAGAGTGTGTGTGACTGAGTGTGATGGGAGTCAGAGTGTGTGTGATGGGAGACTGTGTGTGACTGAGTGTGATGGGAGTCAGAGTGTGTGTGATGGGAGACAGTGTGTGTGGTGGGAGTCAGTGTGTGTGAGTGAGTGTGATGGGAGTAGGAGTGTGTGACTGAGTGTGATGGGAGTAGGAGTGTGTGACTGAGTGTGATGGGAGTAGGAGTGTGTGTGTGATGGGAGTATGAGCTTGATGTGAGTCTGAATGTTATGTGTGATGTGGGGTCATGAAATGGAGGTGATAGGGCATGTCTTAGGTGTGTAACGTGGGTGTGCAGCTTGGGTAGGGGGTGCCCGGATTTTTTCTGCCTAGGGCAGCACAAAATCAAAATACACCACTGCATGTTAGTATAGGCATTAATATTTATTTAGTGCTTGTTGATCCAAGGAGAAATTGGATTGCCATTTGGAGCTAGAGCACCGGTCATTACTGTTTATTTCTTTCTTTTAGAATTACCCTGAACACTGACTATATTTGATGGGCCCTCTTGTCAAAAATGTTTGTGAGTCATATAATCACATAAGCTACACATAACTGTTTGTCGAAAATATTACACTATTGGTTGTTTTTTTTTCTTCATGTTCATGCGCCCCTTGGTGTAAGAGCGTATAATTTTATATGTCTACAGGGAAATCTGAAACATAAAAACCGAATCGTTTGCACAGTAAATGTATCCAGCTATGCTTTTCTATTTCCCCTCCAATGTGCCAACTGCACACATCCTGACTGCAACCGAGTATATACAGTGCCTGTTTCACTATTTGGAAGAAATTAGGGAATTGGTCCAGTTATGACATCAACCCTGCCAACATGTAATGTAATTTGTAATGTGACATGACTGGAATAGTCTTTATGATAGGTGTCGATACTAACACATTAGGATTCCGGAATGTCTGATGGTTAAAAGCAAGTGATTATGTGACTATTCCAGAAAGTAGTTTTAAAGGTATATTTAAACGTGTATCTACAAATGTATCAAAGCCGAACACAAGTATACAATGGAAAGGACTGATATTGATTCCACTAGGAAAGGATGTAAAACATTTTCCTTTACTGTAATAAACCTACCTGTAATAAACTAGTAGAGGTGATGTGAAATAAAATACATCAAACACTGCTTGTACAAAATGTTTCTCAGGCACAGCTTTTCTAGATATAAATAGATCTCTATATTTAGCTATCTCTACTCTTTTAACCCTATAACCTTTTGATTGCCAGAAAGACCACTCATTGGTAGAATAATAATACCAATTATTTACTGAACATTTACACTCACTGTGTGCACAGAACTCATTCTGATATTTCTATGGAACATCTAGGTGCTATATTATTATATACCATTTTTTTTATTATTAATGCTGGCATTTACTAATATACTGACTGTGTGTCTCACAGCAGTATTTAAATGGAGAAAATATATATGTACAATTACTAATTAAATATTTTTTTGTGATGGATAAATGAGGCAAAATACCCAGTACTTTTGGCCTGGGAATATTTATTTGATTTAGATTTTTATTCTGTTCACACCAGCAAGGGATATACGATTACATTAAAATATTAAAGGAACACTGCACCTTTTTTTACAACAGCCATGTATTTATGCCTAGGCTTACGTGGCCTAAGGCAGAAGGCTAAAGGGAGCAGCAAAGCTCCTAGAGGGAAGGGCAGTGGGTTAGCGTGCACTAATGTGATTGGGGGCAGACATGGCACTGGAAAGGAATTTGGGGGCAGAGATTGCATTGTGGAAAGTGTTTTGGGGGCCCGGTAAGCCCCATCGTTGTTCATACTGGACCGTTACTGGATTTTGTGATGGGCAATTTAATAATCTCTATGGATTTTCACATACCCTGCTGATGCATACTAATTAACACGTACTTGTTTTACACAATAAAAAAACCTATCACTTATTGGGATACCGCATTCCTGAGTAACTCTCAGTGCTTATAGGGTGTAACTTTTATTTGTCTGTAAAAGGTTCCCCGTGCTGATCCAATTCAAAAAGGAGGTGCAGCGAGAGATCCTCGTATTCAGCAGTCATAGCGGGACAAGCCCCTACTCTGATTGGCTGTGCGTCAGCGAGCGACAAGCAGGAACTCTTGGAAGCACAAGCGAAATATAAACTTTAGTGTTCCTTTAACATTTTTGCAGACAAATTAAAGACAAATATATATTAATAAAAGAATACGTGACATAGGAAATAAATAGATATAGGGTATAATAAAAACAATAGTTACATTTGCTGCTACTACAAATATGCTGGCTGAAACAAGAACACCCATTACAGATTCTGTGAATGAGCTATATTAAATCATGGCAACTGTAACTTTCCAAGGATAGAATATCTATGACTGGATTATAAAACTTCTAGCAGTATTTTGTATCATCGTTTCCTTCTAGTGTTATTATAAAAATACTAATAAGTAATTATTACTTTCTGTCCTATCTAAAGCTCTCAAAAAATTATTCTGTGTAACATAGTTTTAAAGAGGGATTAAAAAAGTGATACAGTATCAGTCCAAGGACAGAATGAGCCTGTAGCAAGTGTGTTACAAAATGACAAGCTGACAATCATGTCTTGCATTTTAGGGAAGAAAATCCATTAACTTGTGGTAATAATGGTAAGTGAGAATGTAGATTTAGTGGCTGTTACTGAGACATGGTATAATGAGAAAAATGACTGGGATATAGCAATACCAGGGTACCCTTTCTATAGAAACACAGATGGGCTATTCACCAAAATTTGGAGGTTGAGTGAAATTCTGAACCCGAGATTGACATAGAAAAAAAAACCCGCGGTTTGAATCTTCCCCATTGAAGATGGGAGGTAAAATGATCAAAGCTATTTTTGAGACTAAGTCAAATTCTGCACCCCAGTTTGTCTCAAAAATAACTTTGATCATTTTGCCTCCCATTACTCAATAGGGAATATTCCTGGGTCTCAAAATGAAAGTCGACCTCCAAAGTCGAATTTTAGTGAATAGACCCAAGAGAAGGCAATAAAGGGGAAGGTGTGGCCTAATATGCAAATTAACAGGTTTTCAGTGGGAAATGGGTAATTTGCATATCAGACCACAGGTGATGTCATTAGCAGGAGACTCCACATACACATTTGAAACACATTTTTCTCCTAATTTAGGTTTTGCTTCCAGATTTGCAAACACAATATACAGATCATTTTCAATCATTTTTGATTTTATATTTGCACCGTCAAAAGAAATATTGAGGTGACACAGTCTTTTTAACAAAACACTTTTCTAAATAAACTTTGTAATCTAACTAATATTTTACAGGTTAAAAAAAAAAAGTTTTAAACAAGGAGAAAAAAAAAAACTTGGTAAATGTGAACATTGTAGTTGGCATGATGCTTTTTTATACACACATTCTTCCAAAATAAGAATAGTAAATAGAAAGAAAAAAAAAGGAAAAGGAGCTGTCATCCATGTCAGGTCGAAAATATCACTAGAAGCTTTTGCTCATAATGTGGTTCCAGCCTCTCCCACGCACTGCCATCCTGGTGTTCTATTTTTGTTACTTGTTTCTTTAGCTACACTGCAGTTGGCTGATGGGTTGTGTGCTTGATGTCTTGCAGTTTTTAACCGTGACTGAGAATAGATTACTGCTGCTGCTGGTGTGTTTTTTTTACCCCCTCTTTCTGTTTTTACTATGCAATTATTATTGTATTGAAAATTACATGCTATAATTGTGGATGAGGTCATGGAAATTAATTGGAAATATCTGCTTTGACGGAACGATATAGCATGGGGGGACTGCGTAAGGGGTCTAAATTATGGTTTTTATGAGTACTTCTGTATGGTTCAATGACCTCCATTTCTATGTCATTCAGGCGATTACTCATTCGATTGTGCGAATCTCACGACTACCTTAAATTACATCACAAATTATGAAAAGAAAGAATGAGTAGAGGGGAAGAAATATATGCAGGCAACTGTTAATAGTTTCTGATTTGGCTTTGTTTATTGGCTTTATTGAGTAATGGATTTAATAACAGATTATTGAGCACATGTTTACAGAATTACAGCAGGACCATATGGACCATAATGCTCTAATGCATGGTAAACCTGACTTTTCTTTAAATACATTAACTAGGTATTTTTCTTTCTATGTATATTTCAGCATGCAAAACAATAAATAAGCCTAACTTAATGAAGCATGCTCCACCAAATGCATAAAATGTAATGTTATGTCACAGCTACGTCAGAGCCATATAATATTCATGCCTCTAGTATAGGGTGATCCGATCGCTGCTTTATGTAGGGGAACTTATGAATAATGTATACTCCAGAGTTGCAACCAATAAAATGAAGACTAGTTTTTGGGTAGGTAGATGCTCATTTGTGCTTTTTGTGAGCTGAAGAAATGAAACGCGTTTCCCTGATTTATCTTTCATTACTAATACCTGGTGCTACATATCCCAGTAGTGTATATATATATATATATATATATATATATATATATCCATTGTATTACTCTTTTTTTTACTGCTACGTGCTATGGTATTGGCTGTGCTTATTTTTTGATGTAGATCTTTGGACTAACAATAATTAGTTATATATGAACAGATCCACTAAATCTTAGATATTTGTACTGTCATATTAGATAATGGTTACATTATTTGCCTGCTGATACTATGTATATTCTATGTATAGCTATGTGAATATGATGTCAATTGTATACAACTTTCACCTTTAACTATTAAAAACACAATACCTTTTTACAAATAAATTGTCTTTGTGTGTTACACTTAAATAATTATCTATTTGTAACCAGTAAATAATGTGTTAGATCTGTCTAATAACTATACATGTTTCTCCTTTTTCTCAGTGGTGATCCACTGGATTTTTAAGATTAGCAACTACCTCATTAACTATCGGTCTATTGGAAGTACATCTGAGAATACTCCCTTCCACATATTTTCTTTTCTGGAGTTATTGTGTTTGTATTAATATATGAAATATTCTTTATTATTTGTCACATTATTTGGTGGTGTTATATATTTGGTAATATTAGGCGCTGTATAATATTTATATATTTAAGAGCTTAGCTCAGGTTGGTACAGCATGAGATATCTTTAATTATCGTATGTGGAACTAGATGTGCCACAACTAATCTGGATCCAAATTACAGCACCACAATCTCTGTTTTGGACCACCCTCATAGAGGGGGTATTTATTGAATGATTCAATAGAATAACAGGTTAGCATCAGATATGGCAGTTCTAAATGCAAAAGCTCCCCCCGATCCCTCTGGTAACCGGATCTTAGCTAGCCTTACAGAAGTAGAACTCCCAACCCAACAACAATCCTGATTCCCCAGAACCCATAGGCAGATATTCCATATATCAGCCCGCCAAAAACACAACACAAACAACCAATCATCCTCCACTCTTCCATTTGAACACAGCAATAATTATGATATTTAATTCTAATAATTGTGATAGACAGTTTTTAAGGATCACATCACATGTAAAGTGCATTGAACACAAGATTTGTATTCCAATTCCAATTGATAGGTTATTACCAGGGCCCTGTTCTGTCTGTGTGATCCACTGTAACAGAAAGGTAACCTTTTCCTCTATACTACAGTATTATTCTGTAATGTGGCTACAGTGAGCGAATAACCTGGAGAAAATATCATATTCTGTGCCTGCTTCACTATTTACTACTAAACAGAACAGAGAACCCTGATTCTTCATAGCAGAGAGAGTACAGGAAGAGCAGAGATACTGAGGCACTTGTGACTTAAGGACTAGTTCCAGCAGCTGCTACACATCACTTTATTAAAAAGGTTGTTACAAAAAAGAATAGTTCAAGTTAATTCTCAAAAAAACAAGATTCCAACATCCTTGCACATGGTAGGGGCAGAGCTTAAATTGGGCAAAGTTATGTGACATTGCATGATGTCACATAATGTTTTGTGATCCCACCGAGACTGATCTTCTACGCATTGTTTGAAGCTCACTTTCTTGCAGTTATACAATGTATGTCATAGACATATTTAGTTTAAATGCAATGCCATGTATGCACAGTGCATTTGCAGAAAAAATGCTGAGACAGACTGAAATTTCACAGGACAAAAAACAAGACAGTCCTGGTAACACAAGGCCTGTTATAAACTGCTAGGTGACAATGTTTTGGCAACTTTTTGATCATTTAAACCAGAATTATAAGTAGACCACACATCTAACATCTACAGTAGTATCAAACATTACTAAGGCATTAAAAACATAGCTCTATTTCAAGAAAATTGGGCATTTGTATATTTTACGCTGTAGGCTTTTATTATAGGATAATAAAATAAAAACTAAGCATTAACGCTAACGGAGAAAGGGGTTTATTGAAACACACAGCTTTCAGGGGTGCCTCCAAATTATTTGTCTCGGCTGACATTTGGATTTTTTTTATTGCAAAGTTAGTGTCTCAGTAGTTTAAATAAATAGTATTTTTTTCTAGCTATATATCTATTTATCACTAAACAATATAGGCCACACTTTGGGTCCTGAACTTATTGGCCTGAAGTTTGGAAAGATTTGGGGTACATCGGTGTCATATCGGAAGCCGACTTTTGTGCTGCACAATTTGACCCAGAATAACCTTGCAATTTGGCCATCCTGGCCCAAAAACACACCAAAATACACCAAGATGAAAATAGCCTAATATGATTATTTTGAAGCCAAATACAAAAAAAAAGTCTGTTCTGAGAATGGGGATTTAATTTGAAGAAATACCGCCATCTGAATCAGATGCCTTTATTTGCAGCTTTTCCATTGGCTGGGTTTTGAAAGCTTTCTTCCAGTAAAATTCCTGTTCTCAGAGCTGGGGTTTCATTTTGCATCTGTCTCCCGCCAATAGCTCGCTTGCACGTTTTTTTACTTCCCAGCGGTGGGATATATATATATTCTTTTTTTTTAAAGTTTATTTTTATTAGTAAAAAACATAAAACCATGTAGATATCATTAACATCACTCGATTCCTTATAAATGAATTACATAGTCATACACATACATTTACAGAGAAAAAAAACAGTGGGATATTTTTAAAGAATAGGTGGATTCATTTTTTGGGTGGCTGCCTTCCCTGATGATGATGATCAAAGGCATCAATGGTACTTGGAACAGGTAATCATTTTTCTTTCACAGGGCACCCTTTGGGAGCCAGGTGGGTGGCCAGTATTTGCACTGCCCACCTCCTTAGCACTCAAAGGGATGATTTTTTTTTTTTTACAGGTGAATACCCAGGAAATTGAACATTTTTGTGATGATGTTTTCAGGTTGGAGCTGGTTGAATAGACCCTTTTATTTTATCAGCAGTGACCTCTAACCAATTATGACAGAACCTGCTATTTAGTATATATATATATATATATATATATATATATATATATATATATATATATATATATATAAATGTGTGTATTTGAATATTTTTATAGCTTTATGTCTATTTGTATATGTAGATCATTTTTCTATATTACACACAATCAAATATATTTTCTATTAAGTCAGAAGTCTATTGAATTTATTTATTTAGATAATACAATTGACCAACTCTATCCATATCTTTATTCCCCATCAGAGTTTCAAAACTGAACGACTAAAGATCAGTATTCTGTCAGAATATTACATGTTCGCTCGTTCACTGAAATATAAAAACAATCCCTAAAATGTATTTTCCACACAGAACGCACAAATTCATTTATCACCAAAAATAATACACTAAGCCGTGTGATTATATCCATTAAATAAATTAAAACAAACGCAGCAATAGACTGTCTCATGAATAAGCATTAGTAGAAATTTCCTTTTGCTTTATTAGTGAGGCTATCACGTATAAATAATGGAACCAGCGAGTGAATGAATCAGAAAACAGAAATAGGATATTTAAAAAAAAAACAAAAAAACAAACAACACTGTTCCAAAACAGAACAAATGATATATTTAACACAGTTTTCTTAAGAGTCAGGATTAGGATTAATGGATCTTGTCTTAAAATAGTTTATGACTCAGAGATGTATTTGTAAAAAAAAAAAAAAAAAAATACCAACAACAGCAAGATGGTTTAATTGCATGGTAAAGCAGAAACTCATATCTATATAAAGTAAAAACACCAACAAACATAAAATAAGGTGTCATAAAATATTGTTTAAATATTTATATTGCGATTAACTGAAATGGTATGACATAACAGAAACGAGTTACACAACCAGCGACACCTGATCTGAATAACTTTAATAGTTGGCACTAATCATGAGCTGATATAGATGCTAAAAATAGAGCATTTTCAGGACTGACACAGGGCTGAAATATTCATTTAGTGAGTCAAGTCAACATGTACTTTCATCTCCTAAAATTAAATTGTTTTTACATTTCTTGGGTGGTTGCTGATTAAAAGATAATCTACAGTAATTTAGCTGCCATGCAAGTGCAGGTGGAAAGTTATTTAAGTTACACATGGTGATTTTTCTAAAGCAGAGGACATATTTAGTTGGCTAGCTAACCATCACGATCATTGTAGTTCTAATTCAACAGCAGTTTGAGAGCAACCTGTTGGTTACACCTGTTATAAATTGAGAATCAACTGTTCTGGAGCTCAGTCAATGTACCCTCTGAGCTACACAGGAATGGTGCAGTTAAACTAATGAAGATGTTAAATATGCACTGCTAAGTGTTGTTTCATTCAGATGTGTTGTAACTGGCTGACAAAGCATACAATGGATTTGACACATAATCTACATCAGGGCTCGACAAACCCCAGGCGCCAGGTCGCCATGGCGACCAGGAAATTAGACCTGGCGCCTGGGTACTGTCGGCCTCATGGTTCCCTTGCCGCTGCCATCCGATTTTTCCGCAGCGCGAGGGGGTAAAGTCTGTGCCGATGGCCGATGGCACAGACTGCAAGCTCCGCCCCCTCGCGCAACGCGTGTCTGAGTGCCGGGTGTCGTCACGTGACATCCTGGCACTCAGCACGCCGACCAACGGAGATCAGCAGCAGCACGAATGTCCCCCTCCCCTGCAATGAGGTAAAGCAGCAGGGAGGGGGACACATCAAGAAGAAACCCCCAAGAAAAGACTGTGTGAGGTGGGTGTGTGTTTGTATGTATATGTAAAGTAGGTGTGTGTGAGGTGTTTGTATATATGTGTATATGTAAAGTAGGTGTGTGTGTGGTGTTTGTATATATGTGTGTATGTAAAGTAGGTGTGTGTGTGGTGTTTGTATATATGTGTATATGTAAAGTAGGTGTGTGTGATCTGTTTGGATATTTGTGGATGTGTAAAGTAGGTGTGTGTGAGGTGTTTGGATTTATGTGTATATGTAAAGTAGGTGTGTGTGAGGTGTTTGTATATATGGGTATATGTAAAGTAGGTGTGTTTGTATATATGTGAAGTAGGCGTGTGTGTTTATGAATTGTGTTTATGCTTGCGTGATTGTCTGGCTCCTAAAAAAAAATTCTGGCTCCTAAAATCAAATTAAATTTGTCAAGCCCTGATCTACATTGTAGCCATAGGACTTGCCCACCACACATATTGCACACACAAACCTTACCAGAGCACCCAGATTGCACTCACGTGATTTGCTCAACATCCAAGTTGCACCCACAGTTCCTGCAAGAGTTCCTAGATTGCTCCCACATGACTTTTCCAGCACCAAGACTGCACCCACAGATGTTATCAGAGCACCCAGATTACATCCATGAGCACCGTGACTGCATACACAGGATTTGCTCCAGCAGCCAGACAGGGTTTGTGTATTACTTAAATTACATCCACAAGACTTGCTCAGCACCCAGATTCCATCCTCAGCACTTGCTCAGCACCCAGATTGCATTCCAAGCACATGCTCAGCACCCAGATTACATACTGAGCATCTGCTTAGAATTCAGATTGTATACTGACCACTTGATCATCCATCATCCAGATTGCATCCACAGAATTTACCCTTGCCCTGGAGTTTCTTATAGTCTAGTGGTAGGCAGCTGGATGTCTGTGCACTGCCCAGGCACACATATATTCTCTCAGGCTGCCTCACATGTTCTCTGTGTAGCTCTGCACTCTGAGCATTGAGAGGTCACATGACCCCCAATGCTCTGACTTCCGACAATGGGAGGCATACTGAGAAGATGGCTATGCGCCTCGACAGCTGCTCACTCACCTGCATTGGTACACGTGCCACAGTGGGACTCTATGCATGTGAGGTCTACCATATGGTAGTCTCACAAATGAATATATAAACATTTCGGTGCTGCTACAGAAAATAAAATGGCACTTTATGTTCCTCTGTAGGCAATGTCATTTGAAGATACACTTTGAAGCCCTACCAGGGTTTTTGTTTTTAAATTTAAGTTTCTAGCTTACAACAAGACAAGACTGCACACTACAACAAATACATTTTTATAGAAGTGAATATATAAAAAAACAACCCAGTTAGATAATTTTCTGACATGATAACTTTAACCTAAGTTTTGCTAGTTCACCACAAATCACTTTATAGTGAATAAACCCCATACAAAGCAAACAAAATCTATACCCATGAGGATTTACTATTTATCTGTACAGTATGGTCCTTTTTATAGTCAGTCCCCATAGAAACAATTACCAGCCACATTGAAATAATAAACCACTGACATGACAGGTGATAACATTTTGAAGGCCAATATGTTCTTTTTAACAAAAAAAAAATAATAAAAATAGAGAGTCTTAAAATTTGATGATAGATCTTGTAAAAGAAAACAAAAAAACTTTACCTATCACCAAGTTCTATGCTCCATTTTTTAGGTTGAAACTCAAAAATATATCATTGCATTCCATTAACTTGACATAGATTTGTAGTACCAACAATGTATGCAATGTTTTGTATGCAAGATATTGGGATGCAGAGAGGAAGCATTTACACCTCTTTGTGGCTTCTTTTACATGGTTAAATGCCAGTGACAATGCCAATGGGCTTTGCCACTGGTGGTTATCACAGTGACCAAAAGCACCAGAAGAGCTCTCCGCAAGGACCATTATATATATATTGATAATTTTACATTTTGTGTTTAAATTAAATAAGAATAGCAATTTATTGCAGTTAAAACTTAAAATTGTATGTACTTTACATAAATTCTGTTCAATAGAAAGATTGGCTTTGTATAAACCGAACTAGAGTCCCCATTCATAAGAAATTATTATGAATGGGCACTCTAGTTCGGTTTACAAAGCCAATAGTATTCAATGTACTGCATAAGCCGAAAGTCTTTAAACCGAACGACGTTCGGCTTATAGAATACATGTAATGCTATTGCTGACTGTTCTATAAGCCGAAAGTCTTTAAACCGAACGACGTTCGGCTTATAGAATACATGTAATGCTATTGCTGACTGTTCTATAAGCCGAAAGTCTATAAACCGAACGACCTTCGGTTTATAGACTTTCGGCTTATAGAATAGCAATAGGATTACATGTATTCCATAAGCCGACAACCTATAAACCGAACGTTCGGTTTATAGACTTTCGGCATTTGTATTGTAATGTGAATGTAATCGTAGTACTACTATTGGCTTTCACTACATGGACACAGAGTCTCCATTCATAAATTTATGAATGGAGACTCTGTCTCCGTGTAGTGAAAGCCAATAGTACTACAATTACATGCATTCTAAATGACGAAAGTCTATAAACCGAACGTTGTTCGGTTTGTAGATTTTCGGTTTAAGTCAAACTCAATTCATTCATTTATTAGGTAAAACTAAACGAATGTAACGAAAACGAAAATGGTAAACGAATTTCGTCCGAAACGAATGAAGTTATGAACGAAATTCGTTTTAGACGAAATAAATATCATTTTCGTCTGAATGAACTAAAACGAAACGAAAATTTTAGTTTTGCATATGTCTAGAAAGTATTTCATTCACATTTGTGTATACGTGACTAGTAATTAGCTTATATATATATTAACTTAGAGATACATCTGTTGACAAAAAAGGGGGTGAGAATGAAATGCATCGCAAGTCTCCTCTGCAAAAGGAACACAGCAAAGCACAGATACACGTTTCGGCCTACATTGGCCTTGTCAGTGTGGTATGGCTGTTGTAACTCTAGGTACAGTGAGCTAGGGACCCATGGTCATTTGGCCACAACATCCCACCCACAAGGGCGGTCAAGACGTGAAATGCATGGCAAGTCTCATCTGCATGAGGAGCCACTTTGAGCGTCGGAAACATTTTCCCTGTCAGACAGGTGGTGACTCCTGGTCCCTGTAGCGGGATATGAAGCACAGCTCATCACAGGGGGCCGCAATGAACGATTATGTTAACGTTGTTGTTTGCCATCGTTTGGGCAACTATAAATGAGGATGGCATAGAGCGTCCTACCATCACAAAGTGGTTAAAAAATGTAACATATCGACAGCTAAAATGCTATTTTAGCAAGTAATGAGTGTATTACCACACAATGCACAATAACAGGTTAACATGAGATCTTTAACAAACCAACCCCAGAAGCACAGGCCTTCCATTTCGCTATCTGAAAATCTCGAATCTCATCAATGCGTCACTCATCCACTGGATAATTAAAGCATCATTTTAGATAATCATAAAGGATTATATTTTCAGGATAATGATGTCCATTTAAAACCATTTTTATTTGATGAGCAATAAAGTAATCAATACTGCTCCACTAACAGAAAACAATTACACATATAATGATAGACACTAACCAAGCTCCGAGTCCCTATACATTATCCCTGAGCATCACTGAAATCTATCATATGGTAATGTCTCACATTTCCATTCACCACACATAGTCTGTCCCTTTTGTTTGCAAAACCTGACTAGCTGACGTCTGTAGTGACCTTCTGCTTCCTGACAAGATGCAAGAGTCAATATCATTTGTTTGGAGAACTATAATACAATCATGGGATTGTATCCCTACCACGACTGAAAAGCTGTCGCTTTTGTATGAAAGAATTACTAGCACTAAAAACATGCTCAATCCAACTCATTTAACAGATGTAGTAATTTGCTTGCTTGTTTTATGGAGTGATACAGAATAGCTAATAAGGCAGGAAACAAGTGGGTGAAAGGGATTTATCCTAGTTTTAGTCTACTTTGATCAGGTGCAGAAATGACTCCACTTCAGCACTGGCACGGGGAGGCTGATAACACTTAATTACACTAAGTATATGTGTACTGCATGTCTTTTGTTATAGCACTAACCCACAAAAACATAGGGTAACCGATTCATCTTCAATAAGGATCCGCTATTATTATTATTTTTTTTTTTTGGTCATTAAAATGCACTTCAAATCGTTTGTCATTAAACCCTCACATTTAAGCAGCAATTTGTTTCTTTCTGCAATAAGGACACAGATTGTTTTATTCAAAGCGGCTTTCTACATGCCATTGTATTTAACCGAATGGAAATTAAAGCGCGGACAATTTTGATTGACTTGGCAATATTTTTTTCCTTGTGATCAAGATGAGAATCCTGCATTGATCTAGAGGAGCGGATGAATAGACTGTAACAAATGTGATTTTTTTTCTGCAGAACAAAATAAATGGGCAAAAATGTTATATCTGTCAATGAAACTATATTTACAATGTTTTAAAATCTGCTGATGGCAAGTTTTGATGACAAACTTTACACTACGCCATGAATCATCTGTGAAAATGTGTATGCATGTCTGTTTGCTGTGTGTTATTCTTCCTTGAGTAGAAGAATAGAGGCAGGCAAAAGAGCTAGGAAAGAAAGCAGTTTTAACACATTCAAAATGATGTATTCATCAATGTGGTGCTATAGCACAGAAGGTTTATTGAAGGGACCCTGTCACCTTAAATCTAGTTTAAAGTGACATGTTTTCGCAGAATATTAACTAAATGTTCCTTGAAGGAAGCAGGGGGTTAATCTTTATAGCAGTTCCAGGTTGCATGCACAGACAATAAGAGTGCAGGCTTGTCCGGCACTGTCTGACTGAGTTCTGCATAATGCAGGGGTTTCTAGCTGCTAACACAGAGAGAGACCCTAGTTTTTTTGCATGTGAGTTTATCCTCACACTATGGACAACTAACCTTTCACTTGTGCTTGTATATTAGAAGCTCACATAAAAGTGTCTGTTTCAGTAAAAAAAAAAAAAAAAAGGGTTTATGTGTCTGCGATGACTTCTGACATTTGCAAATTTCCCATTGAAAGTAGTTCATTTACAGAATTATTTATTATTATATTATATTATATTATAAAGCTATTATTATTATTAGAATTTGCACAGCAAACCACACAGGAATGTCATAAGCAAGGGATACCATAGGACACAAAAATATATTTAAAATATATTTATGCATTTGCTTTGAAATTCTGATAACAAAATCTATTGATATTTTTATTCTCTTCATATAATTCAGGAACCAGTCTAGCTATTTTTGTGAGGGAAGGAAATGGTACTTCTATAGCATTCAGTTTAAAACTATATTTTGGGCACCAATAACTTTCCGTTGCTGGTGAGGTGGTTATTGCATCAATAATACAATACGACCCTGGATATACATATCTGTGTTTTCGGTTGATAAGATGTGCAGTCTACCAGTGGCATCAGCGAAGCAGCACTGGGGGGTCAAGAGAATCTGTCACTAAAAGAATCTGCTGTGCTTGCCAACATCAGACCTCAGTCAGAACTGCTTTGCGCTCCTTGCGAGAGTAATGACGCAGAGCTTCAGAATGATGCTGAATCATCACCACACAGAACACAAGCAAACGCAAACTGCCAGCTGATCTCACTAACGAACCTAGCGCTACTACGCTGGTGCCACTGGCAGACTGCACCAACACCAGTGGCACCCCCGGCATCCTGGTGCCCGTGGTGTCCAAAAAATACGATCCACCCAGGGTGCCATATAAATTGGGTATGCCACTGATCCTCATGGTGTATTTGAAAAGGAGAGAATATCTCAATGGACTTAAAAATACTTTGTTATTGCACTTATTATTGCAAAATCCAGATCCATAATCCTGTTTTCCGACAACAGGGAATTTTCTCATTAACGATTACTACAAAGTAAAAACCTGCATAACCACATTATGGGAAAACTACTCCTGAAAACAGCCAATGCTCACAAATGTATTATGCCAGCTCGCAAGCGACGAAACACTACTTGTGAGGTGCAATATAATGTAATCATGCACAACTACTAACTTTAAATCGAAACATTCGCTATGACCGCTCTAATCATCCAGTCAAAAATATTATTAATAAATGAGTCAGTGAGTGAAAAGAATATAAGCTGGGCCCTTAATTAACTTTATATTGGTAAACAAGACTCAAGTGTGAGTGAGTATATTAACATTTATTTTATGTAGGGAAAATTTGCATAATAAATTTGCATTTAAATAATTATCTTAAGCAGCTGTGGTTTAGTACATGCCACTCATTGTGCTATTTGTTAATAGTGAGGCTTCATTTATGTCTTTGTCTAGTTTTGTATTGTGTTTTTGCTGTGTTTACTGCCCAGTTTTAGAACATCTTGAGAAAATACATTCTTATTTTTCATATACTTGTATACAATTTTATATATGATATTTGAGATCTGGATAATTTGGAGACCAAGTCAACACCTTGCGTTCCTCAAACCATTCCTGAACCATTTTTGCTTTGTGGCAGGGCGCATTATCCTGCATAAAGAAGTCAGTGCCATCACGCAATTCCTTTTCCATGAAAGGGTGTACATGGTCGGCACATCCACATGAATGGCAGGACCCAAGATTTCCCAGCAGAACATTGCACAAAGCATCACATTGCCGATGTCGGCTTGCCCCATCAGTGGTCATAATGTTATGTCTGATTGGTGTGTGTGTGTGTGTGTGTATATATTGTGACAAAAGTACTCTTGTCCTTTGGTACCTTGTCCTGGGATTTGGGGGTTACACACAGTCTTTCAGGCTTCAGAGACACTTCACAAGCTGGATGAGGTAAAAAGACTTGCTTTCTTTTATTGTGGTTTAAAGATGCACAGCAAGGTATAACAGGTTGTTAAACAAAATATAAAATAAAATCCTTGCTCTTCTGAGCACTAACTAAACAAAAATGTTAAGCTAACTGGGTTGGATGGCTTGTCCATTTCCCAACATAATGTTAAATCAAAACCTTACTTCAGTGTTTTCAGCTCCCTGCTTCCATTCACCGAAATCAACACAGTCTCTCCCCTCCTCTGGCAGGGGAGTATTTAACAGCACCTGTAATCAGCAAGCCTGTTCAGGTGAGGTAAATTAGGATTGGAACACTGGGCTTCTCACCTGTAGGTTCCAATCAACAAATGAAATGTGAAGTGGAGCACTGGCCCACCCTACTCTCCAAGTGCTCCACCCCAGGGCCCACACATACACATACATAAAGTGCTATATTAAAGTGTAACATAACACATTTCCCTGGGGCTAATTACATAAAGTAGGAGCTGTGCAAAATCTGGGGAGATATATAGACTCCTTCCAGCACAATTCCTTGCTGTCGGTCACACATCCTCCCCCCCAGCTCAGACCCATAAGGTCGAGCGACCACGGACATTAGCGAGTACATCCGTGAAAGACCATCAGCATTCCCCTGTTTACACCCCGCCCTATGCTCTATGGAAAAATTATAGGGTTGCAAGCCAAGGAACCAACGGGTCACTCTACTGTTTTTCTCCCTGTTCTGGCTCATCCAAGTAAGGGGTGCATGGTCTGTCACTAATCGGAACCTTCTTCCCAAAAGGTAGTATTTAAGTGTGTCTACAGCCCATTTTATAGCCAGACACTCCTTTTCAACAATGGAATAGTTTCGTTCTTGGGGAGTAAGCTTCCTGCTTAAATACAATATGGGGTGCTCCTCACCCTTAATTTCCTGAGAGAGAACAGCACCAAGCCCTACATCAGATGCATCTGTCTGTAAGATAAATTATTTAGAAAAGTCAGGTGTTACCAACACTGGTTGGGCACAAATGGCTCCTTTAAGATTTCTGAACGCTTGTTCAGTCTCTGGGGACCATTTTACCACTACTGGAGCCCTAGCTTTAGTAAGGTCAGTTAACGGGCTTCCAATTGTAGCAAAATTGGGTATAAACCTCCTGTAATATCCAATGAGGCCAAGAAATGTTCTCACCTGTTTCTTAGTCAGAGGTCTCGGCCAATTTCTGATTGCTTCAATTTTAGCAACCTGAGGCTTCACTAGTCCCCTACCAATAGAGTAGCCCAAATATTTTGCTTCCTCTAGGCCGATCGTACACTTATTGGGGTTAGCGGTTAGACCTGCATTTTGTATTGAGTTTAGGACAGCCTGTACTTTCGGAAGGTGAGATTCCCAATCCTCACTGTGTACTACAACATCATCCAAGTATGCCGCTGCATAGCGCACATGTGGCTTTAGTATCCTGTCCATCATTCTTTGGAATGTGGCAGGGGCACCATGCAAACCAAAAGGCAAAACTCTATACTGAAATAGGCCATCAGGAGTAGAAAATGCTGTCTTTTCTTTTGCTCGCTCTGTGAGTGGTACTTGCCAATAACCCTTGGTTAAGTCTAGTGTAGTAAGGTACCGAGCTCTTCCAAGTCTTTCCACTAGCTCATCAACTCTAGGCATGGGGTATGCATCAAACTTAGAAATAGCATTCAGTTTGCGATAATCATTACAAAACCGTACTGTATTATCAGGTTTTGGTACCAGCACAATTGGACTGCTCCAGTCGCTTTGTGATTCCTCAATTACTCCAAGATCTAACATTTTCTTAACCTCTGCTCTGATAGCTTCTCTGCGAGCCTCGGGTATTCTATATGGTTTGAGATTGACCCTTTTCCCTGGTTCTGTCAGAATATCATGTTTGATCACACTAGTCCTTCCGGGGACTGGGGAGAATACTTCTTTATTTAATCTAATAAACTCCTTAACTTCCCTTGTCTGGTGTATGGACAGGGTCTCGGAGATATTTACTTCTGGGTCAATATTACACCTATCAGGGAAGGTTGAAGTCTCTGTAGTAACTAGAACTTCCCTTTCTTTCCATGGTTTTAATAAATTGACATGGTATAATTGCACTTCCTTTCGTCTACCTGGTTGCCTTACTTTGTAATTTACCTCCCCCACTCTTTCAATAATCTCATATGGCCCATGCCAAGTTGCCAGGAATTTGTTCTCTACTGTGGGGATCAGGACTAACACTCTGTCTCCAGGTTGAAACACTCGAATTCTAGCATTTTTATTGTAGCTATTCTGCTGATTTTGTTGAGCCTTTTGCATATGTTCTTTGACTATTGGCATAACGGCCTCAATACGTTCTTGCATCTCAGTTATATGTTCTATTACGCTGCGATGTGGGGTAGCTTCTTGTTCCCAAGTTTCCTTTGCTATGTCAAGTAACCCCCTGGGGTGTCTACCATATAATAATTCAAAAGGTGAGAAACCGGTAGAAGCTTGGGGTACTTCTCTTATGGCAAACATTAAATAGGGTAATAGAAAGTCCCAGTTTTTTCCATCCTTATCTGTTACTTTGCGCAGCATAGTTTTTAAAGTCTTATTAAATCGCTCAACCAAACCATCAGTTTGTGGGTGATAAACAGAGGTTTTGAGGTGTTTAATGTGAAGGAGCTTGCAGAGTTCCTTTGTAACTTTAGACATGAATGGAGTACCCTGATCTGTAAGGATCTCCTTGGGAATCCCAACCCGGCTAAACATCATCATTAACTCTTTAGCAATGGACTTTGCTGAGGTTGTACGCATAGGAATTGCCTCAGGGTAACGGGTAGCATAGTCTAGTACTACCAATATATACTGATGCCCCCTAGTGGATTTTACCAGAGGACCCACAAAATCCATAGCAATACGTTCAAAAGGCACTTCAATAACAGGCAAGGGTACTAAAGGGCTACGGTAAGCCGTAAAAGGTGCTGTAACCTGACATTCAGGGCATGACGAACAGTAATTTATGATTGCTGCGACTACTCCAGGCCAATAAAATCTCCTCAACACTCGCTCTCTTGTTTTGTCAACCCCTAGGTGGCCACCCAAAACATGACTATGTGCAAGTTTTAACACAGTGTGCCAATAGGCTTGAGGTGCTAACAGCTGCTTTGTAATAACAGACTCCTTTTTCTCAACTCTGTACAACAGATCATTATCCACTTCAAAATAAGGGTAAGCAAGAGAAATTCCTGGATTGACAGGGGATCCATTCCTTATAGAAATATTATTCCTAGCTACCGATAATGTTGGGTCAGACCACTGTGCACTTCTGAAGTTACCAGGCCTAACCTCTAAATCAATTAACTCTATTTCTGGTTCAGAGCTTCAAGAAGGTTCCGCATTAGTTTGTTCTGGGTTTTCACCAACTAATGTTTTTATAAGGGAATGCTGCATATAGTTAGGCCCCTCATCATGAGATCTGTCATCTGCTAGAGTGTCTGCAAAAGGAAATTCAACATTCTGTTCACCTGACGGGTTTTCAAAACAGGCCCATAGGGCTAGAAAATGGGGAAAATCCCTTCCAATAATCATCTCATGTGCCAGCTTGGGTACCAGCCCCACTCTGCAGTTTACAGAACCACACTGGGTCTTAACTAGTATATCAGCAGTAGGGTAGTTATGTATATCCCCAGGCACACACGCAATTTCAACATTTTCAGGGTTAACAACATGAGTATCACGTAAGAAGGATTGGTCTAGAAGGGTAACCATACTTCCTGAATCTAGCAACGCATGGATATTTTTCCCTTCCACATTCACAGTACACCCTGGGAGTCTATTCAAATAACCACCTTTCTTTGCAGAACATACAACCTGTGAATAAAGTGCAATTCCTTCCCAATTATTACCAACATTACACTCCATTGGTTCAACATTTTCAGGACAGTCTTTTGCCATATGCCCAAAGTTTCTGCATTTAAAGCATTTTATACCATAAGTACTTTTTGATTCCTTTGTAGGCTCTTCCCACCTCCCAAAGTCTTTTTCCCTTTTAACAATGTCCCTTGGGTAAGAAAACCCTGTTCTCTCATCAAAAGACCCCTTTTTTCCTGGAACAGTCTTACCGGGTTTACTGGGGCTGTAGGTTCTCAGATTCTTGGGTCTCTCTTGGCCAGGAGGTTGAAGCAGTTCTCCCGCTGCTATGTACCTTTCAACCAATTCAACCAATTGGTCTGCTGTTTGGGGATTGCTCTGACTGACCCACCGACGGAGACCAATAGGTAATCCTCTCAGGAATCTTTCCATCACCAGTGTCTCCACAATGCGGCTGGGTGAGTTGATCTCTGGCTGCAACCATTTTCTGGCAAGGTGTATCAAGTCAAACATCTGTGAACGAACCGTTTTATCCAGGCTGTAAGTCCACGAATGAAATCTCTGGGCACGGACGGCTGTTGTCACCCCCAGGCGTGCCAGTATTTCCGCTTTCAGCTTCTTGTAGTCACTGGCTTCAGCTGGTTCCAGATCATAGTATGCTTTCTGGGACTCACCAGTAAGAAATGGTGCTAGCAGGCTTGCCCATTCAACTGCAGGCCAACCTTCTCGCTCAGCGGTTCGCTCAAATGCCACCAGGTAGGCCTCTACATCATCTGTGGGTACCATCTTTTGCAAGTAGTGACTCACTCTGATCACCTTTGGACACTGTGGTGATTCTGTGGCATCCCTTGCCAGCCTTTGTGATAAACTTTGGAACTCCTGCAGTATGGCACACGTGGCATCTCGCTGCTCTTCTCTGAGCAACTGATGAGCTGCTGCCTGTGCTGCTTCAACTTGCTTGAATAAAGCATTTGTATTTTCCTTTTGAGCAAGTACAAGTTGCTGTAGTGTTGAAATGCTCTCTTGCTGTATTGCGTTAGTCTCCACAGTCCTTCTGTTTGTCTCTTGCTGTACAGCAGTGGACTGGAGCAAAGCTTTCAGGACATCCTCCATTTTCCCAGCAGTCTTTTTCTCCCAGCTAACAGACTTTGCCGTGTGTTGCCCGCATCCTCCACCATATGTGACAAAAGTACTCCTTTCCCTTAGTACCTTGTCCTGGGATTTGGGGGTTACACACAGTCTTTTCAGGCTTCAGAGACACTTCACACGCTGGATGAGGTAAAAAGACTTGCTTTCTTTTATTGTGGTTCCAAGATGCACAGCAAGGTATAACAGGTTGTTAACAAAATATAAAATAAAATCCTTGCTCTTCTGAGCACTAACTAAACAAAACATGTTAAGCTAACTGGGTTGGATGGCTTGTCCATTTCCCAACATAATGTTAAATCACAACCTTACTTCAGTGTTTTCAGCTCCCTGCTTCCACTCACCGAAATCAAAACACAGTCTCTCCCCTCCTCTGGCAGGGGAGTATTTAACAGCACCTGTAATCAGCAAGCCTTTTCAGGTGAGGTAAATTAGGATTGGAACACTGGGCTTCTCACCTGTAGGTTCCAAGCAACATATGAAATGTGAAGTGGAGCACTGGCCCACCCTACTCTCCAAGTGCTCCACCCCAGGGCCCACACATACACATACATAAAGTGCTATATTAAAGTGTAACATAACACATTTCCCTGGGGCTAATTACACAAAGTAGGAGCTGTGCAAAATCTGGGGAGATATATAGACTCCTTCCAGCACAATTCCTTGCTGTCGGTCACAATATATATATATATATATATATATATATATATCCAGACTTGTGTGTGCATGTTTCTTTAGTGTCTTAAATAATATATTCTCATCATGTACATACCGTTTTTCAAACTACTGTGCAGTTAATAGTGAACTTACAACAGACAGAATAATAATATATCTATATTTAGTGAAACCAGCTGCGCAATGTAAACTTTTACTGCTGACTATCATTGGTCATACAGCGTCCCATGTGTGACATATTTAACTCATATTTAACTCAAAGTACTAACAAGCATAATGGACTTCTAAGAAGAAATAAATAGATTTGTTCAATATTTCCTGGAAGGAATATTACTCAAATAGACTTTTTATTGCATATTTATTGGGCACACATGTAGTACATAAATACAAATATTAGAAAAGCATAACGTGACAGAGGTTAAACGAATGCACAAGAATGAATGAAATGTAGGGATTATAATATTATTTAACTTGAAATATAACTACTTGTTAAAAAACACGTGCATGTACTCTTAAAAGAGTACTTTTAAATTGATCAATGGTCTACGTTATATCAAGAAAATGTATTTCACTAACACTAAATACTAGGGATTTTTTGTACTTAACATTAAAAAAACTACACAGTTTTCAGGAATAGGACGATATTCAGACGTGTATATTTGCTTATGGGTTAACATAAAGAGCTCCATTATGTTAGGCAGTGTTTATATTATAGAGTTTAGTGCCAATGTATTTAGTTTATCTGTTAGGAAAATAAATATGCTTAAATATGAGAAATATGCACTTTGTAAAAAATATAACACTTTTTTTTAAAAATATATGTTAAAGTGCTCTACTCATATAAAAATGGAATGGTTGCACTCTAAAGAGACATTTTTTGCTATTTTTTTCAGCTTTAGTATCTGTTCATTGTAAATTGCTTTTATCAGGGCTGAGCATAGGGTCACAGAGGCGTGGGTCCAGGCTTGTTTGGAGTGCCCCTTAAGTGGGCGTGGTTATATTATGAACTCCTTCCCTGTTTCTATTGCAACTTCACCTGCCTAGCCTCTCACACATAGTCTGAGACACATATATGAAAATCTGCCACTAACTTAGTCGCACACTTGAAAACCTGTTACTCTCACTTGTACATTCTGCCACCCACTCAGACACACGCATGCAATCCTGCCACTCTCTCATGTACATTCTGACACTCACTCAGACACAAACGGAAGCAAACCTGCACTCTCACATGCATCTTGTGCCACACACTCAGACACACACAAGCAAAACTGACACTTTCACATGCACATTGTGCCACTAACTCAGACACATGCATGCAATCCTGCTACTCTCAAATGCATCTTGTGCCACCCACTCAGACACACGCATGCAATCCTGCCACTCTCACATGCATATTATGCCACTAACTAGGGTTGCCACCTTTTCTTCAGAAAAATACCAGCTTTGTCACAGCTTCCATAGACTTAACATTGGTCTGATGCTGATTTTTTACCGGTCTGCTGGTAAAAAAACGGTCAGGTGGCAGCCCTACCACTCACTCAGACACACACATGCAATCCTGCCACTCTCACATGCATCTTGAGCCACTCACTCAGACACACGCATTCGATCCTGCCACTCTCACATGCCCATTGTGCCTCTCACTCAGACAGACGCATGCAATCCTGCCACTCTCACATGCCCATTGTGCCACTCACTCAGACACACGCATGAGATCCTGCCACTCTCATATGCATAATCTGCCACTCACTCAGACACACGCATGCAATCCTGCCACTCTCACATGCCCATTGTGTCTCTCACTCAGACACACGCATGCGATCCTGCCACTCTCAAATTCCCATTGTGCCTCTCACTCAGACACACGTATGCGATCCTGCCACTCTCACATGCCCATTGTGCCTCTCACTCAGACACATGCATGCGATCCTGCCACTCTCAAATGCATAATCTGCCACTCACTCAGACACACATGTGGATGGGATGGTACAAGTATGAAAATGGAAATGCAATAATTTAGATCTGTAGTGCTCTTATTGGATAAACCTTGAGATCATTAAAAATATGGTTATTCGGAAGTTATATGGACAGTAATCCACTGATGATATCTTCCTCACTAGATAGATTGTTGGATGTTCATTAAAAGAAAAGTTTCATTTTAAGAATTTTAAATTTCATTAAAGAAAATTCGGAGATCAAAAACCTAAAACAATCATCAAATGTGAACTTAAACCAGGGATCTCCTTTTATCTGAGACACAGTCCTCGGCATGTATTAACACAAGGAAACCAGTCCACTGTATAATCTGGCAGGAATTATATTTCAAACGTTTGCACCATAGATATTTATTACCAGTAAACGTCTACAAAATGTTCAGTTAAATACCAAATAGCTGTTGTAGATGTAATAATGGAGCAAGAATCGTGTCATATATATGGTGGAACTGTGAAAACTTCTATCTTTGAAGCAAAAGGCAGGAATACTGCTTAAAAAAAAATGATTGTAAACTTCTAACTGGTATTTATTTCATATTGGTTCTCCATTAATAGGTAAACACAGTCTGAATGTCGTTATTTCGTTATAAAAGTGTTTTTGGCAATTAAAATCCGAGAAATGGAAAGATCAGGTAATTTCCACTTGGTCATATACAATAAATCAAAGAAACGATCAACACAAGATGGAAAAAATATTTTTTATTGTATCTAATAACATGTTAGCTTAAGATAATGTATGGGGTATTTAGGAAGATTATATCTGACGAGGAAACGTTGAATTGCGTTGCTTAGAACTGACGGGGAATTAAGACATGGGAATCCATCCTATTTCTGTCACCTCTACTGGTCTTTTCAGTATTCGCTACAATAAATTAGTAGTAGTAGATATGGTAGAACCAGTATAGATTAGTGAAAGGAAAGAGAGAGAAAAACATCTTGTAATTCTTTAGCAAAACCAAATAAGAATGATTTGAATGCAAGTAATGTTGAAATTGGCTCATGATAAAGCAGCCAAGGATACTTTTTAGGTCTAAAAAAGTATATATTTGTATTTAATCACAGGACATTTGTACTGCTTAGATGAATTGATTGTATTTATGTATTTTTACTTACATGCATTTGATAAAGAAACGTTTTCTGACAGAAATTTATAATTAAAGAAATTTAAAATAGTGTGCTTACTCCAGATAATTTTCATACATAGAAAACAAATGATAATGAAATATAGTGTAGTATATTAACAGCAGGTAATGTTATACAGTAACTTACCTCCACCTGAAAAAAAACCCTTGAGAGCCTATTGTATGCTCGCTCGATACCATCACTAGGGTATAGTCAATTCTCGGGTTAATGCCCCCTATAAACCCCCAATAATGACAGACACCAGAATTTATGGAAAATAATTATGGCCATACTTTTAAATAACTAATTCACTAAGCTTAATGCCTTCCACATAGATTCTTTTTGCACATTAGTTATATCCAGGACTTGCCCTTTAATGGGGCAGACTCGGGCAGCTGGCCCAGGCGACACCCTGGCAGGGGTGGCACTTTGCTGCCCCATGTATTGTTTTTCTTTTTTTTCTTTTATGTGTCCGGAAGAGCTTGATAGAAGGAGGTCTCAGCCAATCAAATGAGAGTTCAGAAGCCTCCCGTGATTGACTCAGACTCTCCTTCACAGAAGGAGCTCAAAGCAAGAGAGCTTGCTGTTTCAAGTACATTAGCAGAGGATGCCAGGTGTGAGGGGTTGTAGGAGTTCTCTGTGCAATGATGTCACAGATAGAGGAGGGCCTCACGAACTATCTATACATTTTTACAACTTTTTTTATGGGATGCGGAGAAATAGGAAACAAAACAAAAAAATGCTACATCTGTTTCTTTAGCTTCCCTTGATTTGATGTAGCACTTATTACAGGGTCTGTAAAGACCCTTATCGGGTCTCTGCCTCAGTGGATGCCAGGGACACAAAAATGCCATTTGATGACCAAATCACCATTCGGCACTTCGTCATTCAGGGGTTAAGCGCAAAGAAATGTTTCCCTTATAAATAAATAATGGTGCTGCAGCTGATATAAGTACACTAGTTTAAATGCTATATAGCTTATTCTATTGCCAAAAAGAAATAGAAAGACTATGATAAATAGCTCTGTAGGACTTGTCAAGTAAAAAATTGCAGGTTTATCAGGGACAACCATACAGTCTATTATTATCCCGTCTTTTCTATCTACATAGATGTTAGTACACAACAACTACAGATGACAAATGGCTCCAGCTCTTTTACAGGATGTTCTGTTTATCAATCAAAGGAGCTTGTTTGAATCGTTAGTGCTACATAGAAGAAAAAAGTTCGGTACAACACAAAAATCAACAAACTGACTATGTGAATTGAAGTTTCCATAGAAACAAAAGTCTCCTATCAATTACTCAAAGTCAAGTATAGAATAAGAACAATGAACACAGAAAAGCAAAGATTTTACACATTTTTGTTTAGTACAAATTAAACTTTCAAATCTAATGATAATTAAATATTTGCTGCATAAATTAATGATGTTTATGTTACGTTCTATTATAATTATACCAGTTATAACGTCTATACAAAATCAGTCCATTAATATTGCATATTGAATGGACATTCCACGCAGCACACTAACTTTGGTTCATATGTTAATGTTTAATCAGTACACTGAATTTTTGCTTACAAATGCCCTAAGAATCTCCTGCAAAGGTTCCTGCTCTAATCCTCCCTCTGCTTCTGCTTAATTGCAAGAGAATAATTGTAGATGCGCTGGGTCATTCATTTATTCAAGTGCAGTAACACATGCATTCAGAAGTTGTTACAGCAGGTAACAGCCTTCCTGTTGTGTTGAACAGTTGAATGATGTCATTGTACATGTGTAGTGAGCATCCCCGTGTATCTACTGATTAGCTCCTAAAAAATCCTGGGGGCTCATTTTTTGATTGAGCTACTGATGTCATCGCGGGTTAGATCAAGCCCCAGGAGAAAGCTTACAAACGTATGTTTTCAAATATTGCAAAAATTAAGAAAACACGAATGAGAACAAAGAAATATATGTTTATTTTTGAAAGTGTCAACTTTGAGAAGAATGTATTTGCACAGGTTTTTTTTAGACCACAGTGATCCTTTAATATCACATTTATTCTTTAGATCATGTCAGTGCATTGAAAATGTCTCCTAATGTACTATGATTTAGTTCAGGTATTTGGGAGATTTTTCTTATTCTAATAATAACATATGTTAAGTTTTAATACATATAGTCATGAGAAAATCTATTTACACCCTCTTTGAATTCTATGGCTTTACATAACAGGACATAATAACAATCATCTGTTGCTTAGCAGTTCTTAAACTAGGTAAATACAACCTCAGATGAACAATGACATATTACATTGTGTCATGATTTATTTAAGAAAAATAAAGCCAAAATGGAGAAGCCTTGTGTGAAAAACTAAATACACCCTTACTGCTTCCAAGGAGGAGAGACGTCAGCAATGATCTTAGAGAAGCAATTGTTGCTTCCCATCAAACTGGGAAGGCTTATACGGCCATCTCCAAACAATTTAAAGTATATAATTCTTTAGTGAGAAAGATTATTCAAAAGTGAAAAACATTCAAGACAGATGGAAGTCTTCCCAGGAGTGGATATCCCAGCTAATTCACCCCAAGGTCAGACTGTGCAAAGCTAAGAGAGATTGCAAAAAAAACAAGAGTTACATCTCAAACTCTACATGCATCAGTTAGGATGTTAAATGTTAAAGTACAATTAGAAAAACACTGAACAAGTATGGTTTGTTTGGAAGGGTTGCCAGGAGAAAGCCTCTTCTCTCTAAAAATAACATGGCAGCACCGCTTAGGTTTGCAAAGTTGAATGTGAACAAACCACATGACCAAAGTGGAGATGTGTGGCCATAATCCACAGTGCTAGGTTTGGTGAAAAACAAACACAGCATATCTGCACAAACACTCATACCAACTGTCAAGCATGGTGGTTGCGGGGTGACGATGAGGGATTGTTTTTCAGCCACAGGACTTGGCAACCTTGCAATTATTTAGTCAACCATGAGCTCCTCTGTATACCAAAGTATTCTAAAGTCAAATATAGAGGCCATCTGTGCAACCTTTAACGCTTGGCTGAGATTGGGTCATGCAACAGGACAATGATCCCAAGCACACCAGCAAATCTACAGAATGGCTGAAAAAGAAAAGAATCAAAGTGTTACAATGACCCAATCAAAGTCCAGAACTCAACTCGATGCTGTGGTGGGATTAAGGAGGAATAAGAATAGATGGCAGAATCCAATGGCAATTGTGCAACAAATGGAATGTAAAGTGCCAAAGACCTCACTCATTGTGAGTCCTGACTGATGAAGGCCTTGAAAATCAAGCCTTTTTCAAAATATATTTTCCATGAAATGAAGAGACATTACAGGGACAGGAGAACTTGCATTTTCTGGCATAAGCAAGTCTGGTTGGTTAGCTGCTGCATTTTGTAGACATGAAGGTCTTTATCTGGAACCTCTAAGTAAAGAGACAACAGAAATCCAAGCTACAGGCTATAAATGCACGCATTAAGGTTGCCATATTATCCAGTGGCATTTGGTGTTCTATCCAGGCCATGTTCATTAGAGGAAAGAAGACAAAACCCTAACTTAGAGATAACACACCTCCGTTGGGCTTCGTAGCTCAGAGCCTCTGAGTTTAAGACAGTTTGGTTGACCATTCACATAATTTCGGGATGAAGTGAGTGCCAGTGCAAGAAGAGACCTGTGTTTTTCTATATTAAAGAGTACAGAGGTCCTAAGTACTAAAAGTAAAGTGAGAAGCATGGAGGTGGCCGATGAGAGGATAAAACAACATATTAGG